>OZ005649.1:233765011-234390011 GCA_963930645.1 Salticus scenicus
CATGATCAATTAATTCTACATGATCACACCATATGTCCGGAGTAAATAAGGAAGTGCAGTTGTTACACCAATGACTCCTGCACTAAAAGTTAAAATATGTAAATAAAAGAAAATAACTTATAAATTCCTATTATGTTATATGAAAAAGAAAAAACACACACACACACACACACATATATATATATATTATTTTTTTAGAAAACTTAAAAAGAGAAAAAGTGTTATCACAGCAAATTTCACATGCACCAACGAGTTTTATTTCTCAAACCGACACCAATTTTTATAGTGATTACTAGAACAATCAATTAACGACTTTTTAACCACACAGTAAAATTTTATTGCTTAGGATTTACAGCGTCGAATGATTTCTCTATGCCTCGTAAAACAAAGTAATCTCCTATTGAAAATACTTTTACAGATAAGTGAGCTGTTTATTCGATTATTTGGAGTAGGTGCCTTTAATGCGGTAACATAATGGGTTCCTCTTTTACGCAAGCGGGGTTCACTGCATCATTAGAAGCGGTAATTATCAGACTTTGATCTCGTATTTCTTTTTCTTAAGGATTGGAATGTCAATATTCGTAAACATATATATTAGCTTGGTATATTTCATGGGGAACTGCAGTATTACATTACTTCAAATTAACAAGAAACCTTTTATCTATGGAGTGTTTTTAATTGTAAATATGTAGCTTATAAATATATTACAATAATGGAAGCTTGGCAAAATACTATGCCTTGTTTAATAATTAAATATATACTTTTAAACTAGAAAATTAGTATTGCATTTCTAATTGATAAACATTTAACCCGAAAATCAAACACATATAAATAAAATTGAATATTTCCAAACAATTGCTTTTAAATTTTTTTTTTTTTTTTATATACATATATATATATTTGTTTAAAAAAAAAAAAAAAAAAAAAAAAAAAAAAAAAAAAAAAACAGCTATTAGATGTCTCACTTTTATCATCGTTTATGTTTGTAAACAGTATGTTCCTATTTCACATTATTTTGCAGATCATTTTAAGTTGTTAATTCAGTTTATGATTAAAGATTAGTTTTATAACAAATTCGCTAATAAATAAGTTATTTTATTGTCAAATTCAACGAATGAAACTATTTTTTAAGTGCTATGGTCTCACAGACTAATATTTTCAAATTGTTACCTTCGACATGAAACTATAATTATATTATATTTCTAGTGAAATTTATTTAATAAATATTATTTTTCGAGAAGTAACTGATATTTTAAATTGTTTCGGGATTAACAACGAACAAATGTTTTGTTAATATAAAACAATTTTGAGTACAGAATATAAAGAAAAAAAAAATAAATACCTTTCATGCATACTTTACAGTTTATTAAAGAAATTATAAAATTAAATCTTGTTAAAAAATAAATAAATAAAATAACAGTTATTTTTAAACAGTGTCCTTTATTATAAAAATAGCTAATTAACAGTGCTTTATTAGTAACGGTGCTTTATTAAGAGCTCATTTAATTATAACCTTAAAAACAATTTATTTTTTATAATGCTAATTATTTTTATTGTAATTAATTACTATTAATAGGATTAAAAACACATATTTCTTAAGTTAATTTAATATCATCTTTTGTATTAATGCATTTACATCTTATTAAATTCTGCTTTTTAAATTACATTTTGCTGCATTTTATTATCAATGATTGTATACATTTGAACGAGCTATCTTAATGCATTATAAATGAAAATATAGAAAATTAATTCAGTAAAAAGTGGACATAAAGACCACTTTTTAATTTTTGAATTGTCTCAGTTATTTTACTTTTTGTTTGTAAAAAACATATAAAACCTATTAAATAATATAACACATTCCTGCTTAGCCATAATTTAAAGACTGAACTTATCTAGCTGCTAAAAAAATGGATTCTTCCTGAGAGAAGGAAACATGGGTTGAAAAGAGGGAAAAAGTCACTCTATCTCCAAACCAGTAATGACAGATACTTCTACCGTTTTCCATCTATCCTATTTTATAGAATAGATTAGTTTTCTTCCAATCTCTGAGTCACATGACCCGTCTTTAATCTTTGACTAAGAAGTGCATATAAAAATTTTTGTATATAATTAATTAAAGAAGAAATTTAAAATTTAAAATGAAATAAACAAAAGGTAACTCTTTAATTTTATACATGTCATGTTCATCACGCTGTAAAATAATTTTCTATATAATTATATATTTAAAGTTTAGATTTTTTTTTTTTTTGAATGTTCTATTTGTGTAAATTAAGACAAGAAAGTTGACACCAGAAACAGAAGCTGTCTGATGTTTGCTCCCTCACAAATGAAATTAACATTCTGGCTTGAAATGAGATTTTTTTGTGGTGCAAATTTAATTTGCTACAGGAGTTACTTTGCTTACTTTACTAAATTCAAAAATTACATTAATCGCTTTTACATTAATCGCTTTCGCATTTTCAGTCGCTAAAACGCTACGTTTCGTATTGAAACTAATTTTGCCTTTTCACGTACATAAATATAAATAATCGTACAGAATGTTCACGGAAAACATTAAACAACACTTTATAAATGTGTGTCAAATTACTGTTTTATTGTCATGCTACATTTCTAACTTATTAGGTGTATTTTTTCCCCCTTAGGTTAAAAGTTTTGTATTATTTATACGCAAACTATAGAGATATTTCGGAAAACCAAACACAATAAAATAAGTAAATATTTAATATATATAAATTAGACAAGAAAGCTGTTGGATGTCTACCCCTTCACAAATGAAATGAACCTTCTGGCTTTTAGTACGATTTCTTGAGTAGCAAAGTTACTTTGGAACACTACTATTATTTTATTTACTTTACTAAATTCAAATATAATTACATTATTTATAAAAATTTTATTTTTCCGACTGAGTGAAAATAATGCCTGGACCGGGATTCGAACCCCGGAACTTTGACTTACAAGGTCAAGGCTCTACCAATTGAGCTATCCAGGCCGACAACCGGTTATTTTCACTCAGTCGGAAAAATAAAATTTCTATAAATATGATTTTCTTCCAATCAGTTTATTTTGTGATTTTAATTTAAAAAAATATATATAATTACATTAAGGACTTTCTCCTTTTCAGTGGCTAAAAGACTACATCTCGTATGGAAACAATTTTTGCCTTTTCACGTAATAATCGTAAGACATTTTCATGGTAAATATTAAACTACTCTTTATAAATATGTCTAAAATTAGAGCAATAAAAATAGTAATAAAAATGAGTAATAAAAATGAGTCGCAGTAAATATGTCTGTTTTTGCCATGTCTGTCATGCTACATTTCTACCTTATTAGGTGTAGGGTAAAAGTTTTGTATTTTTTATAAGCATGACATACTTAGTCATGCCATAAATTCTGTTACACCAAAATATGTCTCTAAAAAATTACCAACACAAGATTGTTAATTTTTTTTTTTTTTTTTTAATTACAACCTTTTATAAGTTAAAACAAAAATGGAATTATTCAAAATGTGTCCCTTTTGCTTCGACATAAGCTCTGAGTTTCCGGGACCAATCATCTATTGCAGTACGCACCACTTCTTGTGGGAAATTGTCCACTGCTTTTACCAAAGCAGATTTTAGGCTCTCCAAATTGGTGTGTGCTCTGCGGCAAGCCATCTCCTCAAGGTGTGATCACACTCGATAATCCAGGGGGTTTAAATCTGGGCTTCCTGAAGGCCAATCTGATGCCTTAATGAACTCTGGAACATTCATTGCCAACCACTGTTGAGTCGTCCAAGCTTTGTGTGCAGGAGCTGAGTCCTGCTGGAAGGCCCAATGTTTTCCGGCAAAGAGGGTTCTACTCAGGGGTTTCACTACTTGTTCTAAAACATTTTCTTGATAGTTTTTGGCTCGAGTTTTAACAACTTGTTCACAGGAATGGAGTTTTGTGGTGCCATCAAAACTGACTCCCCACCACACCATCAATGAGGTTGGATGATGGCTTCATTCAACTCTCCCAATTTTTTCCTGAGCTTCCAAAGAGTTGTAATCATAAACTTTGTTGTTCTGGCTGTTAAATTTTTCTTCAGTGTTGAAAAATTTTTTCATCTGAGAACAAGATGCTGCGGTGGCGACCATTCGCATACCGGCTCAGGAGAACCTTGGTTCTTTCAGCCCTAATTACTTTCCGAACACTATAGTGAGGAAAGTATTGTAATCATGTCAAAAATCCGAATTCGAGATTTTGATGTTTCTATACGTTTCGAGGTCCCCTGAGTCCGTTTTCACTATTTTTACGATGATGTATGTATGTGTGTGTGTATGTGTGTATGTATGTATGTATGTGTGTATGTATGTGTGTATGTTTGTGAGTGAACACGCTAGCGTCTAAACGCTTTGTTCGAATAAGCTGAAAGTTGGTGCGTATATTGTAAGTCACCATAGTACGAACCCTATAGATTTTGGTGAATCTAGCACTTATAGTTTTTTTACAGGGACACAAAGAATAATTCTTTATCATTATGGTCTATGGGACAAAATCTGAAAAGTGCGATAGCATCTTGGCTCGAAAAAAACTTTTTTTTAAATTTCAGATTGCTATAGTGCACAAAAGTTGCCATTGGTATAGACATGAAAAAAGCACTAATTATTATTTTTTTATTAATTTGTCTTCCAGTCGCGCAATGCCATCGAAGTTAGCAAAGAATTGTGAAAAACCTTAATTTTTCACAATTTTTTTAAGCACGCCAGATGGTTTTATATGTGTTCCTATCCCATGAATTAACTACTAAAAGTATGTAAAATCAATATATATGAACTTATTATATATTTGTTTCATATCTTCCGGTCGCGCAACATAGTACAAAATGAGTAAAATTAGTAGTTTTTTCAAAATTTCAAAGTTTGACTCTTTAGTACATTTTAATCATATGACTTTTAGAGATGCTATAGTTTAATTCTATTACAATAATATATTTAAAATCCAAGCATATAAGTTAAACGTGGCTATAAGATAGACGTGGCGTACGTGACGAATGCTAGCGATGCGCGCGCAGCGCAGCCAATCGCAGCCATTATCGTTTTCCGCTATTTTCTTCAGTCTGCTTATGCCGCTAGCTCGAATCAGTACTAGATTGTGTTGTACTTAAGTCCTTATTTGTCTGTCTACATTTGCGTTCAGTGTTTATACTTGAATACGACAGTTGTTGATACAATGGATGTGCCGAAGAAAGTTGGTATAGGTACAATAACTAAGAAAGATTTCAAGTGCTCTATTTTTGGTCACCCACGAGACTTGTTACACAACAAGCTTCCTACTCATGAAGATGTCCTTCGCTGCTGCTTTCAACAGAGATTCAACCTAGCTGGGAGAATAAAGAAGAAGACTGTATCTTTTTCAAGAGAAGCCTCAACAGTGGCAAAGAAAATTATCGGTTTATATGACAAAGCCTCGATCCCAACTGTTACGGAGTACAGAATCATCCAGCTAATTAGTTCTTACTACAAATCATACAGGAAACTCAAAAAGTCGTTTCATCGTGACAAAGATAAACCAGCATTCAAACTTAAACTTGACAATTTCAAGGAGAAAGGATGCTCTCTTTTTGATGTCGCGGCGTGTAAATGTGCAAGTACATAGACCTTAATTCCAAAGGTGGAATATTTTTTCTTCTTTCACAAATATAGTTCACACTTAGAGGACATACTCATGTATCTGGAGATTTCTTACATGAACAGTCATTAGCAACAATTACAAATTTACACGCCGCGATATCAAAAAGAGAGCATCCTTTCTTCTTGAAACTGTCAAGTTTAAGTTTGAATGCTGGTTTATCTTTATCACGATGAAACGACTTTCTGAGTTTACTGTATGATTCGTAGTAAGGAACTAATTAGCTGGATGACTCTGTACTCCGTAACTGTTGGGATCGAGGCTTTATCATATAAACCGATAATTTTCTTTGCCACTGTTGAGGCTTCTCTTGAAAAGATACACACAGCTAGGTTGAATCTCTGTTGAAAGCAGCAGCGAAAGACATCTTCATGAGTAGGAAGCTTGTTGTGTAACAATTCTCGAGGGTGACCAAAAACTTAAAATATTTTATAGTTATTGTACCTGTACCAACTTTCTTTGGCACGTCCATTGTATCAATAACTGCCGTATTCAAGTACAAACACTGAACTCAAAAGTAGACAGTAAAATAAGGACTTAAGTACAACACAATCTAGTACTGATTCGAGCTAGCGGCATGAGCAGACTGAAGGAAATAGCGGGAACGATAATGGCTGCCACTGGCTGCGCTGCGCGCGCATCGGTGGCATTCGTTATGTACGCCACGTCTATCTTATAGCCACGTTTATCTTATATGCTTGGATTTTAAATATATTATTGTAATAGAATTAAACTATAGCATCTCTAAAAGTCATATGATTAAAATGTACTAAACAGTCAAACTTTGAAATTTTGAAAAAACTACTAATTTTACTCATTTTGTACTATGTTGCGCGACCGGAAGATATGAAACAAATATATAACAAAAGCATATATATTGATTTTCCATACTTTTAGTAGTTAATTCATGGGAAAGGAACGCAATTAAAACCATCTGGCGTGCTTAAAAAAATTATGAAAAATTAAGGTTTTTCACAATTTTTTGCTAACTTCGATGGCATTGCGCGACCGGAAGACAAATTAATAAAAATATTAATTAGTGCTTTTTTCATGTCTATACCAATGGCAACTTTTGTGCACTATAGCGATCTGAAATTTAAAAAAAAAGTCTTTTTCGAACCACCCTAATCTAAACGCCGTCTTCAATTGAGCAAAAAATTTATACACATATTAAAGGTCACAGTTACTCAATCTGTATAGAGTTTGGAATCTGGCACATACAGTTTTTTTACAGGGGCACAAAGAAAAATTCTTTATCATTATGGCCTGTGGGACCAAATTTTTACTTTCCTCTATATTCAATAGAAGAAAGTATTGGATTCGCAAAAATTTTCGACCTCGGGTTTTTCATGGATTTACACGTTTTGAGAGGTGTAGAACACGATTTGACCATTTTTAGAAAATATCTGTCTGTTTGTCTGTCAGTCTCTGCGTGAGTGTGACATACTTTTGTGGCAACTGTATCTGAGGAACTACTTCACAGAATTTCATACAAATTGGTGTGTAGTTGTACCTTGACATAAATTAGTGCCTATCAACTTTTGGTAAAATTTGTCTTACAGGTTGCGTTGCCATCCCGCTTTTTCTAAATTTTTAACATGGAGGTATAGTACAGAATTTTGTATAAATGTGCATAAAGAAAATTATTTTTTAATAATCATTATGAAATTTACCAGAATTATTTATAATAGAGATAGTCAACTGGAAAAATTTTTTTGTATGTGTAGGAGCCTCATCTCCCCCTCCTGGGGGGGGGGGGAATGCCCCGTCGAGGGGAGTAAATTTTCATGATGGATATCTTTCAAGAGCTCGCCAGTACCTTTAAAACGAATGGTTGAACCATAGATCTGCGATAATTTAAAATGAAGTTATCGATTTTTTTAATGTAATATTGACAATAAAATTGACTTTTTTGGATATTTAGTGCTATACTACTTCTCTAATATGGAAATCATCTGCATTATCATGGAAGATAATTTTTTTAAATAATAATTTTAATAAATTATTGTTACTGAGTGAATTTGTATAGGAAAATATAGAAGAAAGTCATGTGGTGGCCACAACATACTAGTTAAAAGTGCGATAGCATCTAAACGCCTTATTCATTTGAGCTGAAAATTTATATGAATATTATAAATCACTGTTGCATTAACTATAAGCATTTTGGTGAATCTAGCATTTATAGGTTTTTTACAGGGACACAACGAAAATTCGTTATCATTATGATCTATGGGCTCTAAGTTCAGTAGCGTTAAATAAACATCGTGTAATATATGGAGAAAAACACTCAAACACTTTATTATGGTTTTATCTTTTTTGTTTGATTAACAACTCCTCTTTCTTTACTTTATCTACAAAACTGTTAATTACTCAATGTTCGGAAAGTCGAGTGGAGTCACTCCAGATTTTTTTTTTTTTTTTTTTTTTTTTTTAGGGACACTGTGAGTCTTTGTCCAGTAATTCTACGATATGCACTCATCTTAAGGTCTTCTTTAATTATCCTGGACATGGATCTTGGTGAAATATTGATCTCTCGGGGCATGATTTCTGTTTTCGGAGTGGATTTCTCCGAATTCGATTTTCCACAGCTTTGATGGCATTTTTCGTCCTCACAGACCTAGGACGACCTGATCGCGGTCTATCCTTGACAGACTGGGTTGCTCTGAAACGGGTTATGGTGCGCCACACAAACATACGGTTTATACCCGAAGATTTAAGCAACTTGAAAATCTCAGAGTTGGATTTACCTGCCTTGTGAAGAGCAATAACTGCATGACGATTCTGTTCAATGTCTCGCTCCATTTTCCTGCAATGAAAGATGGACAAGAAAAGAGTGGCAATTTAAAGCTATATATCAAACATAAACACTGGGCAAAGGAAGGGTTTCTGCGGGCTCCTGTTTGTTTTCATTTACAAATCTAAATGTTGTAACAGAACTTATGGCAAGACTAAGTACATATATTTTGGTACACCAAACACAATAAAATAAGTAATATTATTATACAAGATTGGACAAGAAAGCTATCTGATGTTTACCCCCTCACATATGAAATTAACATTCTGACATGGAGTGAGATTTCTTGAGTAGCAAAATTACTTTGTTACAAAAGTTGTTTCACTCCCTTTACTAAATTCAAAAATAGTTATAATAATCGCTTTCTCTTTTTTAGTACCTAAAATCTTACATTTCGTATTGAAACTAATTCTGCCTCTTCACGTACATAAATATAAATAATATTACGAAATTTTCACCGTAAATATTAATCAACTCTTTATAAATGTGTTTTAAATTGGAGCAACTGAGTGGTAAAAATCAGTCGCTCTAAACATGTTTTATAACGAAAAATATTAAACTACTCTTTATAAATGTAGTTAAATAATTGCATATTTTAAGAAGACTGTTATGTGTCATGCATTGATTTTTCAATTATTTTTAAAATGTTGTCCATTTTACTAATTTTTTCATGTATAATACAAAATTATTTTGAATTCGTAGACTACCGATTATGAAAATATTTTTGAAAAATATTTTTAAATCTAAAAATAAATGTTCTGAAAAATGTATTTCTGCAATTTTAAAATTATTTTCAGATATTGGAATGTTGAAAGTACTTCAGGATAATATGGATAGTCTCAAGGCAGAAATATTTATGAAAAGTTCGCTCACATTCTATATTTATACAAAATAAATAAATATCTATATAAATAATAATAATAATCTACATAGAGTATAGTTTTTTTTTCGAAAACCTTATATATATATATATATACATACATACACACACATATATATATATATAATTTGTTATATAAGAATAAATGAATCAAAGAATTTTTTAAAAGCTTACAGAATTGTTTCCTTTAAATATTTAAGATTTTTTATGGGATACATTTTCAAATGTTTTACAGAATAATAAATTTCTAAGAAACATGATAGTCAATTTCAAAATCTGTTATAGTGTATCACTTTTGTTCTTACTCCTTTTTTTTTTTTTTTTTAATCAAAGAATATTAATGTTACAAATCTACAAACTTTTGAAATTCAGTGTAATATTTTAGAATCTCTCTCAGTATCTTAATTAAAGGAATGAAGCACATGAAAAAATTAATTAACCTAGATCGAAATATTGCAACATATTATAAATAAAGTAAGAACAACTCTTCAGAATTAATTGCCGAAACGTCAGTGCAGGCCTGTCCGTGGAGACTCAAAAAGATAATGGGTTATGCGTGTTTGTCTGTATGTAAAGTGATAGCGGCCGAAAAAATTAACCCGATTGACTTGCAGGTTGGTTCTAATGACCACCCATACTTCCCCTTACAGAATTAGCTGCATAGTTTTGAGTTTATACACGCCAGAAACACGCCAAAGTTTTTCTTATCATTACAGTCTATTGAGAGAATTTCATTTAAATGCATTTAAAAATGGTCACACACCATTCAACAAAATGAACTTAACATTCACTATTGGGATGCATAGAATCATATTTTATGTAAAATAAAATGAGTGCTTACACTTTCAAATTATTGTACAGGACATTAAAAAAGGTGTTTTTACAATGTTATGTAATCATGCATATTATGTCAAGTTTTAAACACTTATTTATGAGCTTTGTACAATAAGTTGAATAAGTTTTATTTGTTTATATAATGTTTATGAAGATCATTTAAAAGCACACACAAAATAATTCCGTGATATTAGAGCCAATCAACATATTTTTATTTAAGCGAATTTTAACGCATTTATTCTGCTATAAACATAGTGGAATTAACATACATCATTAATATGCTTAAAACATGATTTCTCTAAAAAAAAAAAAAAAAAAAAAAAAAAAAAAAAAGAAAGAAAGAAAGAAAGAGATGTTTAAACTAAATAATTTATTTACAGGATCACACAAAATAATTCTTATGGCATTATGTAATCATACAAATAATGTCAAATTTGGTACAAATACAAATGAGTTACAATAAATTAGTTGTATACTTTTTATTGGTGTATTATTAGTGGTCAGCAAACTGTAGTGCGCGAGTTGCATATGGCTGTTTAACCAAATTAGTGTAGCTCAGTCTCATTACACTTTCCTAAATAAACTTGTTAAACTAATAGGACTGAATCTTTTCGCATTAATACTGTTACCTTGAATTTAAAACATTAAACGAACAATTTGTTGATTGTTGAATAAAACTTTAATCACTGGAGTTAAAAATACGAATAACTATATGGATCTCTAAATTTAAAGACTTTGATGATGATATCGAAAAAGAAATGGAGAAAAAATAATCAATGTGATATTTATTCATAAAGTGTTGTATGGTTGAAATATTAATTGCTTTCAAAGATCTGGAGAAGGAAAGCATAATTTTCAATTTTAATAATAATATTCTTGACTTAGACGATCAGTTAAAAAAATAGCATTTTCTATTCTTTCATTTCGCCTCTACATATTCTATGAAACAATGTGTTTCAAGCATGAACCTTATGAAAAGTAAATTGAGAAATCATCTTACTGATAAAAAGCCTGGAATCCTACTTGAAATTAAAAAGAAAGCTATATAAAAAGTTAACTTATCAAAGTTTTCCAGAGAAATGCAAGGCAAATTTTAACATTAAATGAGTGTTTTCCCATATTAAATTTTAAAATGTTTTGACAATAAATAAAATTATTTTTATTAGTAGTAAGATATTTGGATTTATTTTATAATGTTAGCTAATTAAAATTGATCGCTAAAAACATGGTAAAAAAGGTTCTAGAATAAAATATGAATCATTTTATTGCTGATCTATTGCACTTTTGACAAATGAATTTGCCGACCACTGGTGTTTATAACATTTGTGTCTCGCGTATAAGGACATACAAAAGATATTCGTAGCATTACGAATTGCAGATGGTATACCTTAGAAGTGCATTTTAATAGGGTTACACACACTTAAACTAAATGCAATAAAGATATGTTATTAGAATCATTAAAATTATAGTAGTTTCTGATTAAAATTGTAGCCATAGAATTGATAATTAGCTAACAATAGCATTAATGCAATATCATTGATTATTAAATTTAGCTAATAATTAATTTAGGAAATAAAAACCTGGACAGAAATATTTTGCGTGAAGCAAGGGAAAATATACAACAGGATGAAATAAATAAATAAAAATTAATTCATTTAGATAGGTAGCAACTTTATAAATTTCCTTTCTTAAATATAATTTTTCAGGGAGAAATTTATAGTAAAATTATAAATTGGATGTCATGTTAGCATATTAGAAAAATAAACACGAATGTGATAGCAAGAACGAAAAATCATGCGATGCGCATTAATTATAAACACTTTCAAACTATAGACACTTGCTTTTTAATATAACTTGCAATGTTTTTCCCCTACATTATCCCACAACGGTTAGACTGTAGCACTGAAAAGCATACGTGTAGACTTACTGAACATATAATCACTCTTAAACATCGTTGAAAGGCGTTAAAAATGCTTAACGCAAAAGAAAATGCAGCCCTTAGATTCTAATTGCAGCACTTAATGTATTTGTTTTTGTGCAACTCTGTAAATTGGATGGTTAACTATTTTCAATTATATACAAGACATTATTTTAGCACAGGACATCATTTTATTGAAAATAAATGTCATTTTTAAAAAGAATTTTACACTATAAAGTTATTATAATGTGATTTATTTAAATGTTTGTCCTAAAACGCAATGCATAGGCATTTTTTTGAGTGTTCATGTACACGAACCGTTGCATAAAACTTATTAAGGTTGTTTAAATAGGAAATATTTCAGAGTGAACTTAAATAGCATTAATCATTTTTTTTTCAATTCGGAAAATATTTACGGACGCTGGAGTTGGGCAGACGGACAGATAGAGAGATAGAAAGTTGGACAGACAGATAAATAAATTCAAATCATGATCACACTTAAAAAATGTTATAAAGTGTCAAAAAAGTTTAATGTAAACGAATATTAAATTCCAGCAAATTTCCAATAATACCTATTTATGTTATTGAATATTTTTGTGTTGACCTGTAAATCTTAATGCCAATCATACTATATTCTATAGAAAACATTCTTTTGTGCTTATGAATAACATATTTTAATCTCATTAAGGTTTGTGCAAAATAAAGTTATTAAAATTCGGTTTATAGAAATACCTCTCATAGAACGCAGTGCTTTGGAATACTTTCGAGTGTCCCTGTACACAAACCAGTAGAGGTATGCATATCCGTTTGCAAAATATAACAGAAATTCGGTTTACTCAAAAATTAGAGTTTTTTCGAGATGTGAAACCAGCTGTCTTACACTCAACTTCTCTAAAATTCCCTTTCTGTTAAAATTTAGAAAGTCCGTGGTAAAATATGGCAGAGGTATGATTTTTTTAGAAACTACATGAATTATTAAAAAACAAATAAAGTTTTTTTTTTTTTTTTTTTCCTTTTTTAGTTTAAATTTAATCTCCCTGAATTACTCTTTCTTCAAAATAATTAGGGTTTCTCTAAAACCCATCCTTCGCTCTGGGAAAAAAGAATAGCATAAACTTTCTTTTCTTCAAAAAGGTCTCGATTTATTTTCATAAAGATTTAGATTAAAGTGATTTTAAGATGACATTTCGATCTGAATTGATGACATTTTGCTTGATTCTCTTTTTCGACATCACCCTCACCTTAAATTAATTAACCTTCAGTGATAACTCGCACTCCAACTGGGAAAGATACACAAAAAACTAGTTTATTTTATTATTTTATTATTATTATTATTTCATATTATTTCATTTATTTATTTTGAAATCGCTGGAAAGATTAAAAACATAGTTAGACGTTTCTTTGAGAGACAAGTCTATCTGGTTTATTTTCTTCTTCAGGAATGTTAGTAGTTCCAAGTAACTCGTAATTTGCCTAGAACAAAATTTAACAGGAACCTGGTTTTCTAAATAACTGTTTGAACGGTTTTGATAAAAATTTGTAGTTAGCAGTTTGAGTTGATACTTTGATTGTAATTTTCCTTATATACAAGAATATTAGCTTTCACCGATATCTCGTGCTCCGTCCAAGTAAAAAAAAAATATAGATATATTTCTGAAAATAAATCACAATATTTTTACTATGATTCAAGGATTCCGAGTAACTCGGTCATTCACGTACTATTATGATTAATTTATATAGTACTGCGTCATAATTTACGCAACACTGAGTTTGGATACGGACAAAATATCTTCCATGAACACATCTTTATTATCTAATAATTATATAAAAATAAAAACACAACCTAAAATAACCAAATTAGTTCTTATCTAATTTTATTTCCTTCTCCAATTAAACTTATATTTTAAATAGACTTTTTTCCAAAGAAGATTAAACTATTAAATTCAAATTTTGAAAATATTAATTATTATATTTATTTATTTATTTATTTTTATTATACTTAATGTTTTAAGTAAATTTAACAATACTCATTTTAAATATAATTATCATAGCAGAAAATAAATCAATTCCGTATTGAAAGAAAGTCGAGTTTTATTTGAAAAATCTTCTTAAACTTCTTCAAATTACTCAAAATGAATACTCTAATTAACAAGATATAATTTTAAGATACCTTAGTTGTTTGAATTACAATTGTACATTCATTTTATATATGATATCAAAATAATTTGAAATTTTTAAGTTATTAAAATGGGCTTTACTTTAATTGAATTTAAAAAGATATATTTTTTGAAAAATTAAATTTAATGCACATTTTTAGATTTAATAAGCTTATGAAAACTAACAGGTGTTAACAATGTATTTTAATTGGCAATTAAAAATTTCTTTTCAAGACAAGCGCAAATGCAATTTTAATTATCCTGATGTAGGAAAATTTTGGTTACTTTTAAATCAAACATAGTAAGGAAATATTTATTACGATTTTTAATTAGATATGAAATAAGCCTAATTTTCTTTTTTAAAACTCTATCATTAATTATAGGATATTAAATTTTACATGTTTTTAATCAATTAAAAATTTTACTTTATAGTCGATTGTAAAACGAATTTTATTCGAAAGTTTTTTAAATGTATTTTAGCTATCTATATATATGTTATAACTATTGAGAAAATTTTTAAAGAGTGTATGTTACCAGAAATAAGAGAGAGATTTTCTTTGTTCTTCTCTTTCCTTCTTCTTCTTCTTTCTTCTTCTTTTTTATATAGAAATAATTGTTACGCACTTAACTTCTACTTTAAATAAAAATAAACTTCAGAATGTCTTTCTTACAGTTTCAAACAAGGTTGAAAAGCGTTAATGACTTCAGTTTGTCTGTCTATCCGTCTCTCTGTCTGTCTGTCTCTCCGCGCTCTAACTCCCGTAAATATTCATAGAATTTCTTGAAACTGATATACGTTATTCAAGTTTACTATGCCCCGTATTGAAAAGGATATGCATACCTCTACTGGTTTGTGTATAGGGACACCCGAAAGTATTCCAAAGCACTGCGTTCTATGAGAGGTATTTCTATAAACCGAGTTTTAATAACTTTATTTTGCACAAACCTTAATGAGATTAAAATATGTTATTCATATGCACAAAAGAATGTTTTCTATAGAATATAGTATGATTGGCATTAAGATTTACAGGTCTACACAAAAATATTCAATAACATAAATAGGTATTATTGGAAATTTGCTGGAATTTAATATTCGTTTACATTAAACGTTTTTAACACTTTATAACAATTTTAAAGTGTGATTATGATTTGAATTTATTTATCTGTCTGTCCAACTTTCTATCTCTCTATCTGTCCGTCTGCCCAACTCCAGCGTCCGTAAATATTTTCCGAATTGAAAAAAAAATGATTAATGCTATTTAAGTTCACTCTGAAATATTTCCTATTTAAACAACCTTAATAGGTTTTATGCAACGGTTCGTGTACATGAACACTCAAAAGGTTGGTAGCACAAAAGGTTCGTAGTGAACGCGAAATATCCTGAAAATAAGAATAAAAATAATCGCTTTTTCAGACCGTAGTATCCTTAAACGCAAACTTCCAACAAAATAGTTGCATACATTATTGAGAAAACTTAATTCCTGCCAGATTTTACAATTGGCGTATTAATAACTAACAACGAGCGTGAATATTTTTGAAAGGTTAAGTCGAATTATTGTTTTACACCCAAAAAACTATTAACACAAAACTTTCACCAACATCGTTATAACCATTTGCGAATAAACCAAATTTTTGTCATAAGTTGTATCAGTGGCTATAGGATTAGCAGCGGACGTGAATTTTCCTGAAGATGGGAATAACATTAATCGATTTTTCTCACAAAAAAACATTTGTTTTTTGGTTTATTTTTTTTTTTTTTTCTTGTGCGTGAGTGTGTGAGTATTTTCACACACACACACAAAAGGTCTGTTCATTAGTCGCTGTTGTGATGTTTCATTGTCTTCAATATTATTTTTAAAAAATCTGAGAAAGATGTATTTTTTCAAAACTAGAGCACGGTAGTTCATTGCAGGTTTTATGACATGTATTTTATGACATGAGCTGTTTTAGGATTTTTTTTTTTTTTTTTTTCGCGATGTCAGGAATTCTTGTAGTGATGAGCCATGCACTATTTCCGCCATTATCTTCAGAAGATGAAGAAACACAGCTGGAGTCTGAAGCAGAGCTAGGAGTACTTGAGAGATGAGAAGCATGATAACCTAGTTTTTCAGATGTCCCTGGGGTAGAAATTTCTCTTTTACTTTTGGTACTATTCTTTGTTAGAGGGGGCTATCAGAGACAAAATTTTCTTGAGAATTATATTTGGATTGAAATGATAAATATCTGTTAATTTGAAGCCACTTCTGACGTTGGAATGTGTCATAACTTTGCCCCAAACTGGAGAAAATATTGTTCGAAATCGAGCTTTTGTTATGTCGTCATGATTGGTTTGTTCTAGAAACAAACGTACATCTTGATATAAAAATTGCCCAAATGACCCAAAACAAGATTCTTTCAAAGGATGGCTCATGGGTTGTATTAAAAGGTGAACATAGTAGAAGAATGTCATTTTTTCGGTCTTATGCACAATTGAGTAATCAAGATAAGACTTGAGCCCATCAAAGATGAAAAAGCAACGTCCTTCTGTTTTAAATTAAAATAATAATAATAATAATCATAAATCTAATTCATTAAACAAATGTCTGTGTCGTCATGTTTCTTTTGAGTATCATTTTACAGGCAAATTATCTACCCACTCAGGTTTTAACCTTTTACCTTTATTCAAAATTATACGGTAATAGTAGTAGTAAGTAAAAAAAAATAAATAAACGAAATTAGAGAAATATATTTTTATAAAGGTAATATAGCCACATGTACATGTAATATGGCAATACGTGCACTTAATATACCCAAGGGGCATATTACCAACAATGGCGAGTTTAAAATGGCGTCTGTAATTCTGTCTGAAAACTGGGATATCGAAATTCGTTTCTATAGTTCAAAGGACCACTAAACCAGTTGAAATATTTTGTATAACAGTAAATACAGATACTTTGTTTTAATAAGGAAAGTAGCAATTTACCAAAGATTAATTTATAATATAACAACGAAACTAACAATAGAGCAACATTGATTTTCCTCTCTTGCACATGATCAAGGATTGCGTAAAACACCGTACTAAAAATGTTCTTCTGACTTCGGGTGGCTAGATTCAAACACCAACATTTGAATTACACTAAAATTACTAACATAAATGCGGATTGGCTATATTACCATTATTTACCTCCTCCTATACACCCAGTTATAAAGATTAAATAAGTTTTAAAGATTACCCGTGGGTTTTCCTTATTACCCTTAAATATGACGGTTGTGGCAACTAATTCTAACACTGAACTATAATTGTTTGAACATTGTTTAAGTGTGCGACACAATTTAAAACACTGATGGACCGCTTTATTTGTGAGGTAAAACGGAAATGGAGACGCACATTTATTTTAATCCAGTAATAATTTTATTTTTGAAAAACATAATTTAATTCATTTTTTTTACATTATCATTCCTCACATAAAATGTTGAAAATGTTCGCCACCATTTTGAATGCACACACTTCTCAGCACACTTTTGACACACTTCTCAGCATTGCTGGTGTTATTGATGAGATTTTCTTCAGTTATGACCTGTTTAAATTTTTCGATGTTTGCAGAATTTCTCTGGAAAAGACTAAAAAATTATAATGTAAAAATGATAAAGATAATGTAAAAGTAATGTAGGAATGATAATGTAAAAAAAAAATAGTAATAATAATAATAATTAAATTTTGTTTTTCATAAATAAAATTATTACAGGATTAAAAAGAAATGTGCGTCACTATTTCTGTTTTACCTCACAAACAATGTTGTAACAGTCCAACAGTGCTATAAATTGTCTCGCACACTTAAACAAGGTTCAAACAATTATAGTTCATTGTTAGAATAGTTGCCACATCCATCGTATTTAAGGGTAATAATAATAATAATAATAATAATAATAATAAAGGTACTCTTTTAAATTGATCACCCTGCATATATATATATATATATATATATATATATATATATATATATATATATATATATATATATATATATATATATATATATATATATATATATATATATATATATATATTAATGTTAAAAGGGAATTTTAATTAATACAAAATTAGTTGAGAACTGAAAAATGACATATTTATTATTGTAATACTAGGGAATTGTTTTAAAGTATAAAAATATTTATTTGAATTCTGGAAAACAAAAGTACCTAACAAGGAACATATTTATAATATAATATTATTTACAAAGCATTAACAAAATGAGAGTGACAATGCTACTAGATTTTATATTTTGAAGTTATAAATAATGCTTCGTAATGTGTTTAAATCACTTTTACGAGAAAGTTTTATCATGCTTTCAGAAATTATTTTAAGTGTATACTTCAGAAACATGACACAAAATCCTTTTGGGAAACTTTAAACAGAATATAAATATAAATAATTTAAAAGGAAAGTACATGATCTTGGAAGAATTTTAAAGAATATAGTTTATATGTATACATCATAACAAGTTATAAATAAGTTATAAATGCTGTATATTACCCTAGAGAAACGTGGAGCTACGATTATGTTTTTTAAAACTAAGACTAAATAATCTGCTAAATTTTTGTTAGAGAATAAAATCATTAAAAATTTATAAATAAATATTTTTACTTCAACCATCCGTGCCATTTTCGGTAAATTTTCTAGAATTACTGTATTGAGTAGTGATAAATTAGCAATTTTAATTTAATAACATTTTTATCGAAATGTTCCAATAAATTAAAAAATAAGTAACAATAAAGAAGAACACATTTCATTTTTAAGACGTAGGAATTATTATTATTATTATTATTATTATTATTATTTTTTTACATTTTAAAATTTTAAATAAGAGAACTCTGCAAAAGAATCAAGCTATTTAATGTTTCATTTATGGCATAATTCATAACCAAAAATTTTGTCTTAAACACAGTTTAACTTTCGACAAGATGTCAATTTATTACCTCTACTATTACACTGCATTCTACAAATTTAGATATTTTTTTTTTATTCTTGACATTAAGGTTTTAATATCAGATTAATTTGCATTAAAAATATTCGAAGAACACGATACATACCGCTATTTTCTTTTTTTTTTTTTTTTTTTCCACCACGAATAATAAATTATTTTTTCTTGTTGTTACTGTGACCGTGACGTTCTCGCTCCTGTCATCATGACGTCACAGTATTCATATTTCCATAGATTTTAAGTTATTTAAAAGATAAATTTGTTTAATTTTCAAACTAAAAGTTTTATAGAAATAAAAAGAAATTATCGATTAATATATATATATATGATAAAAATAATCGCGTATTTATTATTATTATTATTATTATAAGTTTTGAATTGCTTATTCAAACTTGACGCGAAAAGAAATAATCTGGTGTGTCACTTATGGGACTTTCTCTTACCTTGAATTTCAATTGTATAATGATAGATTGCATGTTAAGTCTTAAGATCAATAGCGTAAGATAATGAAGTTCAATGTACTTTTGAAATAATCTTAAACATGTTTAGATTTACTTTTATTTGATATGTAATTACGTATGAGGTGCAGGGGGATAGTGCCCCCATCAACTCCCCGTTCAGTTACAAAGCATACATTTATTAAAAGAAAATTGAGGCTGTTATTAATTTACCTTTAAACTTGCCAGTCTTGATCAAATTTTTAGGTGACAACTTAATGCGAATTTCGAAATACCAAATTTAAATTCCCTGCAGTTTTTTTTTTTTTTTTTCACTTCAAAACGTTATATTATACAAAAACAGAGTTCAAAATAGAACTTTGGAAAATATGTTTACAGTATGGGTATAAAAAATTAATTTTGCAGTGTTTATCGACAAAGTAAAATGTGCAAAGAGCTTCCATGAATTGTATTCAGTAGAAAAGAACTTTCTTATATAACTCTGTATACAGTCCACAATCAATATGCATTTTAAAAATTATTGTGTTCCTAAGTTTAGTCTTACATAAAAAATATCTAACACAAAATGAATTAAAACTGCAGCAATTTCCAAGTATAGTCCCCAATATATTAATATGTTTTGGCCAGCCGTATAAACGAATGATGAAAAATTTTTATATCACAATCTACAGAGAACATGCTTTTATGCGTGTAAAAAGTAGTTGCTCTTTCCGTTTTGTTTAAGGCAACTTATAGATTGTAAACTCTACTTATCTGCAATTTCCCCTATAAAGTTAAAAAAGTTGAATTCTCCTGGCTTACCCTGTACGGAAACACTTTGCTCTATCTCAGCGAAATTTTAGTGTAGCATTAATATATGATGCACATTTAGAATACCGAGTTAGGAATTCCTGCTGCTATTTCTTCTTGATATATACTGATAACACACAAACAGACACAGATACACTCACAGACAGAAAAAGACTGACAGACAGACAAACACACACACAGACCTACAAACACACATACAGACAGACAGGCATACATACATGCAGACCAACCGCTACAAACATGAATTTCGGATTTAGAGGACCTCAAAACGTGTATATATAATAAAAACTCCCTTTCAAAAATCGGTCATAGAAACTATACTTTTTCTACCCTATATGTTAGGTAATGAATATAAATTTGCCTCACTAGAAGGCGCCAGAGGTCCCGTTTAGAAGAGATTCGAAGAACATTTTTGTTGTCTCCCTGGACTATAGTTTTAGTTTTGTTTTAGAATGGCGAGCAACAAGTCATGAAATAGTAGTTGCTCTCGGGCCTTTTTTGGCCTGATTTTATTATTCGTGGAGCTACAGTTTGAAATAAGAATTAGAAAAAGTGGCTCATAGATTAGAGTATTTTTATTTTAAATCCATTTCTATTGAAGTATAATATTAGAAACAGTATTGCTAAGAGGTAGAAAGAAATAGATGTTCTAAAACTACGAAATGAATATATTTTGTAAATAATGGTTTTTCTTCATGTAAATATTTTATTTAATAAACTGTTTGTTTTCTCGTCTTAAAGAAGAAGCTGCTTTTCTAGAGAAACAAGTGCATATTATTACACTTCAAATTTATCGTCGAAGAATATTACAGGTAAGAAGATTTTAATATATCATTTTGAAGATTATTACATGAAATTAAGATGATTTGAAAATATTAAATAATTATTCTGATTAAATGAAAGATCCTGCAATCCATATTTTACAAAGGGTCGAGAAGACTCGTTTGAAGCCGTTCAGAAGAATGGCGAATTATAACATATTTTTTGGCGTCCGCAACAGGATGTATTGTTTATATTAACTGAAAGGAAGAGAATTATTTTCATTTGAAACAAAAAAGTAGTTTAAAGATTATATTATTATTATATAAAATGTTTTTCAAAAGGATTCAGATTGAAACTATTTAGAATATTCCTGTTTCAAAGTAAATAAAATTAAAAGTGTCTGATTGATTGAAATAAAGCAAGATTTTTTATTTGCTCTATTATTTGTACATTAAAAACGTAAACTTATCAAGGTAAAAATAAATTAGTTATTTTTTATGATAGAAATAATTAAAACTCGAATAAAGAAAGCAATTGAGTATTGAGTTGATCTGGAAAAAGATGCAGATTCATTTGATAAAGAAAAAATTAAACGTATTTTTTCATGGTAAATATTAGATGATGTCAAAAACTGATTGCAGTGAATGTTTATTGTTTAAATTTTTATTTCGCAATGATAATGAAATAAAGTATTATAATAGAATTTGTGAATAAAAACAGGGTGTGCAACTTATGAAATATTCGATTTTAATTTGTTCTTGGATTAGATTTTGTGATTGTTTAATTCAATAAATTTTTACAGTTAATAAATGAATAAAAATTATTATTCAGTTGAAAATAAATATTGCTATAAGAGTAAAATAAAAAATAATAAAATGTTATTTTCTTTTGTTTACATTTTATGAAAAGAAAAATGGTTCTCGAAATGGAATTTTTTCCGAGTTGTTCTTAAAATAAAATCTTCTTGGTAAATAGAAAAGTGGAGGCTTTTACATTTAAATAAAAGGCATAAATAACGAATAATTGGTTAATTAACATAAAACTGCTCTGTTTTTGTTTAAAAATCAGAAATGGAAAAAATAAAAAGACGAAGAAATAAAATTACGATCTTCCTTTACTAAAACATTAAATATTTTAAAAACAGAACTAGAGAAAGATCTTGGGAGGGGTATACTTTTAGATAATTTAAATAAATTAGAAGGTTTAATGACAGAATTAAAGACATTCGATAATGAGATATTATACATTATGTCGGAAGACAGTAAATGCGATGAAGCTTTGATTGTAAAAGAATCGGAAGAAAGCGAATCATACTGTGATGAATTTGTCACAGTTAAAAGACTAATTAATGAAAAATAAAATTCAAATGTAAATTTTAATTATACAGGCCAAAATAAATAGGAAAACGAAACAAATTTGAAAACAAAGCGATATAAAATACCAAAATTAGCTGTCAAGAAATTTGATTCAAAATTGATAAATTATTTGCCATTTTGGGCCCAATTTAAGAAAATTCATGAAGATGAGGAATTAGACAACGCTGATAAGTTTTAGTACCTTTTACAGTGTGTAGAACCAGTAAATCGAGCCAGATAATTACTCGAAAGTTCCCCCGTAACATCGGAAAATTATTTAAAGACAGTAAAGGCCTTTGAAGAATGCTATGGGGATAAAGATATCTTAATCGAAGTATATGTTCGGGAATTTTTGAAATTAATTACAGCTAATATACAGACTAGGGGAAATAGCAAAAATTTGTGTAATTTAGTGACCAAGATAGAAGCGCACTTGAGATCGCTGGAA
The DNA here is from genome assembly GCA_963930645.1 of Salticus scenicus. Lineage (NCBI taxonomy): Eukaryota > Metazoa > Arthropoda > Arachnida > Araneae > Salticidae > Salticus > Salticus scenicus. Next base: position 233,788,039 of record OZ005649.1, read on the forward strand.
AGCATGGGTGTAAACATTGATCAGAACTCTGCATGGCTGTGCCCAATGGTAGAATCCTGTTTACCAGAAGATATTATTAGAACGTTTCAAAGACTTAATGTTGGACCAGGGAAGATTCTACTGAGTTAGATGATAAGGAAACCACACAGAAATCGAACTTGTCACTATTGCTGAATTTTTTGAAAACGGAATTGGCATTTGAAGAAAGGTTACAATTAGCCAGGTCGGGTTTTGAAATTAATTCATCCGGGAAAAATGTTACAAAGAAATTCCACAAGAGAGATAACAGGGTCCCCACTGTTATGTATTATTTTAGATGGAGAACTCTGTAAGTTTATGTAAAGAAAAAAAACTGTTTTATAACACCAAAAGTAAACAATTGCTTAATTTTCAAGGCAAGTTTTCAACGTCACGCACTGATGTTAGTATAATTACTTTTCATATTTTATATACCTAATAATGTAAGTTTTATTAATTAGTAGCTAAAAGTAGTATGTAGCTAAATTATGCTAAATTATGTAGCTAAATTATTAGTAGCTAAAAGTAGTATGTAGCTAAAAGTAGTATTAGTAGCTAAAGTCTAAAAGTAGCATGTGTCTACTTTTTTTTTTTTTTTTTTTTTTTTTTTAATGATGAAAAGGGAGGGAAGGGACAGAGCAGTTCAGGGAGGGATGGGACATGCAAGAAAAGGAAGAAGAATGAAGATTCTGATACTCCTTAAACAGAGAATATCAAAAGGAAAATGGATGAATAGATAGAGGAGAAAACGCACTAAACAAATTCAAAATCATGGAAAATAATTGATGTGGCACTCACACAAGTTTTGTTTACAATTTTAAAAGTTCTTTATTCACCATATATGTATGAGGAATTAGTTTTCATTCCTAAGCAATTTTTCTGGACATGGTAAAATATGCAAAAGAAATTACATTCACTAATTACAGTTATGATTTCTTGGTAATATTTGTTTTTGAGGTATGCTAATAACACACACAGACTAGCCACTAAAAACCTTATTAATATTCAGGAATCTACGAAGCATGTAAATATAACAAAAACTTAATTTGAAATATTTGAACTTAAAAAAAAAAAAAAAAAAAAAAAAAAAAAAAATTCTCTGCTAGAAGTTAAAAAAAAAAAAAAAATGATGAATTAATCGAGTATTACAAAATTTTTATTTAAGTGGTACATTATATTCTAATGTTGGATAAAATAGATGTTATTAGGAATTAACTACCTTACATACATAGTGACACACTGTTTTTGCCATTTTTCATAGTATGTCTGTATATTATCTACTTCTTTTAACTTTATAAGAATGTCTCAAACTTCCCTCATATAAGGGAGGGATGGGACATTTATATGACTATGTTAATTGGCTTATAAAATTAACATTTTGATAATTACCATCAAATTTTTATATTTAAAATACGTTAAAATGCTTCAATTTGTTTCTCTGAAACTTACAGTGTTGTACCAGTAAAAGTAAATTTGTAAAAAACTATTTTTGTCAAAACTGACGCATCCCTCCCTACTCTCCCCTATTCATTAAAATCACTTTCCATGATGAATACAGACGATTTTTATTTCAGAGATGTATATTATTTAATGCTGAATGTAAATAATTTTTGAGCCAACATCGGAAGAAATGCGATTTTTTGTTATTATGAAAAAAGAAAAAAATATTGATAACTTTCTTTTAAATTATAACAGATTATATGAATAAACCATTACTTTTAAAGATACTGACGAGTTCTTTCGTCAGATACTCATACTGAAAATTTACACCCTATCGGTGAGGCTAAATCTGTTCCTCCCTAGGGAAAAGCGGTCCTCTTACATGCCGTCAACGTCAACGTGAGTGCTTCGGAGTACCTGCATTTGGTCGCAACCAATGCTTACCTCCAACAAAAAATGAGAAAAACATAAAAATAATTTTCCTTAAAATAAATAAAAGCCAAAAGGAAGAATTTAGAATTTTGATCTCTAAATAAATTTCCGCGTGAGCAGAGACCAATCAGAGTGAAGCACCAGGAGTTTAAAAAGAAAAAGAAAAAAATAAATAAAAAATAGAAATAAATAAATAAATAAATAAATATATCCTTGAAAAAAACCTAAGTGTAACAGTGAAACTGTTACGTGCGCGGACGAAGACAGTCTGGGCGGCGAAAAGGAATTAAGAGGTGAGCAGAGGGCCCCAAGGGGCACAGGAAATCGCTCGGAGTCCCGCAACTAAATAAATAAAAATAAAAATCGGGCCATACAATTCTTTTTTATTTTCCTAACAAAAGTAATTGAAATTCAGGAGAGTTAAAAAGTGAAGTTAATTATAGAGCATCTTCAAGAATCCCGGTGCCTAGTCAGAAGCTAAGTTCCGAGCTAAGTCCTTTGACCAATCAGAAGCCTCCTACATGCGCACACATTTTCCCTAGATTACTATTACTACTGTAAATAATTCATATTAATTTTACACTGATGTATTAAAATTAGCACTCATTATATACAATTATAAAATATTTTATCCTACACTGCTGTGTTAAAAATTGAGAACAAAGGGAATTACAGCACCACCTGTTGAACTATTGATCCCCAGATAAAATCATAACGAATTTTGGTCAAAGACCGACTAAATACCAAATAAGATTAATTTCATTGGTTTGTGAGTTAAACCGTCCAGACAATTTATATTACAGACACACAGAGGGGATGACATTTAAATATATATATATATATATATATATGGTCAAATCGTGTTAAGAAAATTTCACAAATTTTAAATCTGTCGAAAGCCGGAATACGAATTCAATACTGCCTTCTTATGTAAAAATATATCGTAGTTATATTTTCGAATAATTGTTCAAAATCGTGATCTTTTACTTAACTTATTTATTAACACAGGAAGTAAAAATAAATAAATAAGTAAATAAATGAATAAATAAATAACATTTCAATGTAAAACGACTATATATATATATATATATATATATATATATATATACATACATACAGGGTGATTACAAGAAAACTACCCCGATATATGAGTTCATAGCTATCGTACCGTCCACAGTAATGGAAAAAAAAAAATGGTGAAAAGTATTTTGAGGTATGCACTCAGTAATCATATAAAAAATAACAGTTAAACTATAACAATTACAGTGACAGTGACAAAATTTCGAAAATTTCAAATGGCAACACCTACACCTTTTTTTTTTTTTTTTTTTAATGGGATCTCCATACCAAAAAACCGTAAACAGCGTTGGAACGGTACCTGTAGCATGAAAATTGCCAGCGCTAGAAGAAAAGAGAAAACAACTGTGATATGCATACCAAAGCCCAACTAATGACGTCACATTTTCCACTGAGTCTTCGGCTTAGAGCTCCTATAAATGCAAGCCGACATGCGGAGACTGGTTCACAGCCTCAACGTGTGGATTATCTCCCATATGAAATAAGAAATGTGTAAAGGAGTGAATTGAAGACAACAACTTAAAACTAATTTTTGTTAAACCTGACATTTTCAATGAAACCATCGCCATCTAACACTGAAATCAACTTTTGACTTTGACAATTCCAATGCAACACTTTAGAAAAAATAGAAGCTAACTCAGAACTTAATTTGTTAAGGTCAGAAGTCGAATCTAGTGTTGAATATTTGTAGTTTCAGTGACATCGTCGAGCTTGTCATAGATGTGTTAAGTTGGAAGTGTCAAATGCCTTCTAGGGCTGGCAATTTTAGTGCTACGGGTACCAATTCAACGCTATTTATGGTTTTTGGTATGTAGATTCCATTCCAAAAAAAAAAGAAAAAGTAGGTATTGTCATTTGAAATTTTTGAAATTTTGTCACTGTAACCGTAACTGTTAGAGTTTAAGTGTTATGTTTTACATGATTCTCGAGCGCAAACCTCAAAATACCTTCCACCAAAATATTATTCAGTTAGTGTGAACGGTATGATAGCTAAGGTCTCATATATCGGGGTAGTTTTTTATAATCACCCTGTATATATTTAATTTGTATGCAGTAAATTTCTCTATGATTTTCAAAGGAATCATATCATAAAGAAAAGTTACAGTCAGTTAAAAGTTATAGTCATTTAAATACTTATATGTTATCGGAAAAACAAATAAACTAATAATAATAGTAATTATAATAACAATGAAGAAAATAAAGAAAAATGTTGTTTTATCTTTATTTTAATATTTTAAAACTACTGTTGGTTATTACTTTATAAATGTGTTAAATTCGTATGTACTGAATTTATAAGAAACTTTTCATAATTTCATAAACTATATCTGACGAGAATATAAATATATATATATATGAATTATTGTACCTCATAAAGCAGTATAATCTATTTTTCAAAATGCTTTTCTCACAGAAATATGTTTATAACTTCATTACATACAATAGATGCCTTTGACGCAATAGAATAATGGATTTTCCTTTTATGTTTTAGACACTTCCTTATAATATTCTAAACGATAATTATCAGCCTTTGATCTAGCATTTTTCGCAAACGTTAATGGATGCAAAGACGTTTAACAGACTTGTTTTAAATGAAGAATATTTTCTAAGTCTTTTGTCTTACTTCTGTAAGTGAATCTTATATCTTTTATCAAAATAAATATGTCAAAATGTGTAAAAGACTCACTTTGGTAACCAGTAAGGAAAGACGTTCGTTATTATTCGCACGAGATATTAGGATTTTTTTTTTTTTTTTTTTTTTTTTTTTTTTTTTTAATTTGTTTCGTTTGCTGGCAGTTTATTAATTTTTATAGAATGTTATTGTGCATTCTCCTTTATTTCGTTAGGGTTGAATAAATATGTACAAATTTGTTTACATTACAAAACAATACATATAAGCGATGTTTTCATAAAATTTATAGTTAGCTGTGCGACAGAGTTTTTTTTTTTTTTTTTTTATGTTTTATGTTTAATTAAGAGAACACATTCAAAATAGGATAGACGATGTTATACGTTTTGATATTTTCACGAACTAGTTTGGAAAATTAATGTAAGATATATATTTTTATTTTTTACGTACTTGCTTTGGAGGTACAGTTATCAAAAAATAAAATGTGTATTTATTATGTTTTGCATGTATTTTGATGTTTTTATATTTAATAATCAGAAGTAAATAATAAATTTAAGCTTAAATTTAAAGATATAATTTAAACATTTATTCACTATCCACATTTTTAAATTTATAATTAATTGATTAAATAGAAATGACATTTTTTTAATGCTTTGAATCCTAAATAATTGTTTCAATATATAAACAGATATGATGTGACAACAACAAGACTTTCTTCAATATAATTTTACACAAAATTCATGCAACAGGGAAGACCGGGATACAATGGACCATATGGGGTAAAATGGACCAACCCCTGTCATTTATTTATTTATTTATTTTAATAATTCATATTTTGGTACATAGATAACAGCACTGAGGTTATGAAATTTATGTAGCAACTTCTGGTCTAACACACAATTTAGTCATTTTAATCGAGAAATTTAGCTTGTGTTGGCCAAAAGTAAATATTTTTAGCTAAACATTTTATTTTTCTTTTCATAATTCAAGATTTATAATATGGAAGAGATTATTCAGCACAATAAATAGTATTTTATTTCTATTTCTATCCCTTCTGCGCATTGTCATACACGACAACAACAACAACAACAACAACAAGAGCTAAGGTCATATATTATTATATTTAATCTAACTAAAATATCTTTAAAAAGATTTGTTATTTATTTTATTTATTTATTTAGTTATTTTGTAACATTTGTTGTCAGATTTCCACATGGGGTAAAATCGACCACCAGGAACTGGATTGCAATGGGCCATGGTCCATTTTACCCCAGTTCTCTGTCATAATAAACATAAGTGTTAGTTATGAATTAACTTAAAAATTTCAGAGTTAACCTTAGTTAGATCTATTATGTCTGATGAATAAGCAAGCAATGATGAATAAGCAAGTAATTTACCTTGAGGATTCTTCGTATTTTCTTTTAATTAACGTACAGTTATGTTTGTATTTTTATATTTTTACAAATATCATACAGCTATAACGAACTGAATTAAATAATGCAATTAAAAAGTAATAATAAAGTAATGTAACATTGGTGTAATGTTTTATCTATATATTTGAGAAGTTTACAATTGCCACATAACAACAATTTCATAGATCATGTGAAGTAAAAACAAAATATTCAGCTATAGGGCAGGCAGTATAAAGGGTTGTGGATGATAAAAAAAAAACCTATTTATTCAAAATCCAAAGCATCAGGCATTTCAAAAACAACTCATATATGTTATGTGTAAAGACATAAAAATTCCAAATTACTGGGAAACGATAATAAATAAACTATCATATTTAGACTAAACAATGCATCACTGTAAAAAATTTGACTCTTTTCTTGCCAGAAATTCTCTGTAATTTGTGAAATTACGCGTAAATTACGAAAAAATTACGTTAAGAACGTATTTTCTCAAATTACAGAGAATTTCTTGCAGCAAATAGGACATATGTTTTACAGTACAGTGCAGCGCAAAAGTTTAGACAATGTCATTATTCATCGTTAAAATTTAGAATTATGACGCTAGAGTTACAAAAACCTGTATATATATTTAAAATATGTTTAAAATGCTATAATCAAAAGACAGTCATTTGATTTGCAATAATTTAAATTTTTTTCATAAAAATGAAAATTTGCTTGTCGCAAAAGTTTAGACACGATTATGAGTTTCTGTGAATATTTGCTGGCATATGCAAATTTAAAATCGATGATGTCACAAATTTTCAGTACTTAAATTCTGCAAATGATAACGCTTCGTTGTCGACATGCCGCGAGCTAAAAAAATCTGGAGTGACTCCACTCGACTTTCGAACATTGAGTAATTAACAGTTTTGTAGATAAAGTAAAGAAAGAGGAGTTGTTAAACAAATAAAAGAGAGAAAAAATAATAGAGTGTTTGAATATTTTCTCCATACATTACACTATGTTTTATTTAACGCTACTGAACTTTGAGCCCATAGATCATAATGATAAAGAATTTTCGTTGTGTCCCTGTAAAAAACTACAAATGTTAGATTCATCAAAATGCTTATAGTTAGTGCAAAAGTGATTTATAATATTCATATAAAATTTCAGCTCAATTGAATAATGCGTTTAGATGCTATCGCACTTTTTAAAATTTGGTCCCATAGGCCAAAATGATTTAGAACGTTTCTTTGTGTCCCTGTAAAAAAAACTGGAAGTGCTAAATTCACCAAAATCTATAAAGTTTGTGCAACTGTGACCTTTAACATGTGCACAAATATTTTTCTCAGATTAATAAGGCGTTTAGGCCATATCACACTTTTAAAAATTTGGCCCCTTAGGTCATAATGATAAAGAATTTTTCCTGGTGTACCTGTAAAAAAACTATAAGTGCTCGATTCACAAAAATCAATAGGGTTCGTACTATGGTGACTTACAATATACGCACCTACTTTCAGCTTATTCGAACAAAGCATTTAGACGCTACCGTGTTCACTCACAGACATACACATACACATACTCACACACACACATACACACATACAGTCGGTAACAAAAGTCTCCGAACACTAGCAAAAATTCCTATATAAAAAAGTACACTTAATGTTGTTTTGTTAAATAAATCCTTGTCGAATCCAGTTCTTAGACTTACTAACCCCTCTTTCTTTACTTTATCTACAAAACTGTTAATTACTCAATGATCGGAAAGTCGAGTGGAGTCACTCCAGATTTTTTTAGCTCGCGGCTTGTCGACTACGAAGCGTTATCATTTGCAGAACTTAAGTACTCAAAATCTGTGACATCATCGATTTTAAATTTGCATATGCCAGCAAATATTCACAGAAACTCATAATCGTGTCTAAACTTTTGCGACAAGCAAATTTTCCTTTTTATCAATAAAATTAAAATTATTGCAAATCAATCGACTGTCTTTTGATTATAGCATTTTAAAATATATTTTAAATATATATACAGGTTTTTGTAATTCTGACGTCATAATTCTAAATTTTAAACATGAATAACGTCATTGTCTAAACTTTTGCGTCGCACTGTATATAAGCTGAAAATTTTGAAGGATGAAGGAGAAATGGTATAAAATTATATAACGTATGATTATACAATGAAGTACATCTCAATCACTAAGTGAAATATCATTATTTAAATATAGTATCATTAGAATTGCATCACTTGCCGATAGCTTCCTTGCACAAGGTGACAACTAAATGAATAAAGGTGCATTAACAATTTTAACTGATACACGAATAAAAACTATTATTGAAAGAGAAGCATAATAAAATAAAATAAAATAAAATAAAATAGCCACTTTAAATAGAACCAGAAGGAATAATAATAAAAAAAAAGTTAGCTTTTGTTAAAGATAAAAATTAATTGAAGTCTCGCATTATGTTTAATGCAAAAATATGTATTAAAAAGTTCAAATGTTTGTAAGAATATGTCTATTTTTAGTGATACAAGATTCAGTGATTAAGACATAATTTCACAGCAAGGGGCTGATTTTCTTACTAATAAAATAAGGTAAATTTTCGTCAAAAATTAGACGGAAAAGATAGTTTTAAATTTTGTTAGTTTAATCATAGGAAGAAAAGATAAATAATCTGTTTTTGTGAGATTTATGCAACGAAAATCTAATCAAGATATCTTCTTTATTTTTCTTGACTGTGTTGATATATCTCTTGTAAATGACAAGCTATTGTAATGATGAGTCTTTCAGACCCTACAACTTCACAGGAAAACAACAGACTCAGTTACACAAAAATTTTTGTTTTATCATTTTCTAATTTTAATATCCATTATTTGTATGAATCGAAGCCATAAATTAATATCATTATATATAGTTTACATTTTATACTATTAAATAACACAGTACATTAATATACTTTTTAAATTTTACCTGCGGTCTATAGTACCCCGTGCCATGGAACATTTTACCCCGGGATTCGGGTAAAATGGTCCATTTTGTCAGTTGTTCTTTAAAAAATTATATTAAAAAAAGTAAGCGCAATTATTACTTTTGACTGAGTGAAATATGAACCCCAATATATATAGGCATGATGCACACACATTTTTAACAGCCAAAAATCATTTCTTTGTAAGTAAGCACTTACAATTTACAAAAGTGGTCCATTTTACCCCACTCTCCCCAACAAATTATTTATTAAATTATTTTCCATGATAAATGCAGACGATTTTTATCTCACAGAATTATAACACTAAGTGCCGAAAGAAGGTCAATTTTTTGGCAATATAAAAATAAATACGATTTTTTTTTTCGTTAAAAAATGAAAAATAAAACTTTTCATGATTAATTGATTAAAATAGAAATAACATTTTTTATGCTTTTAAATCTAAATAATTGTTTCCATATTTAAAAGAGTATGATGTGGTCAGTCCACTTTCTTTGTAACTTAAAAGTTTTAAGTTATCACTTATATGCGATTCAACCATACGTTTTAAAGGTATTGACGAGATCTTTCGGACGATACCCATAGCGAAAATTTACAATCCTCCCCAGAAGAGTAATTCCCCCCAAAGAGAAAGCAATGCTCTCACACGTACAAACATTATTCTTTAGTTTGCTACAATTATTATCAATAAGTCATATTAATTTTACAATCACATTTTAAAAATAACTCTCATTATGTACATTTATACGAAATTTTGTCCTATATTGTCACTTTAAAAATTTAGAAAAAAAATTGATAACAGCGATACCTGTTGAGCGATTGATCCCCAATTATAATCAGCACCAGTTTATGTCAGGGTCAAACTAAATTCAAAGCTTTGTTAAATTTCGTTCATTGGCTGGTGGATAAAGAGTCCAAAAATTTGTGATACACACACAAACACACAGACAGACAGGCATTTTCTAAAAAGTGTCAAATCGTGTTCAGAACATCCTAGAACGTGTAAGTCCATCGAAAACTGGAGTTTAAAAATTTTCACGAATTCATTACTTTCTCTCTCTATATATAGAAAAAAGTAAAAATCTGGCCACTTAATAATATATACATTTAGTTTTTGCATATCACTACTAATGTTATTTATAAACACTGCTAATTTGATTCTATTTTTACTTTCCGAACACTATAGTGAGGAAAGTATTGTAATCATGTCAAAAACCTGAATTTGATATGTTCATGTTTCTATAGGTTTCGAGGTCCCTTGAGTCCGTTTTCACAATTTTTACGATGATGTGTGTATCGTGTGTGCATGTCTATAAATGAACATGCGAGCGTCTAAACGCTTTGTTCAAATTAGCTGAATTTGGTACGTATATTGTAAGTCACCATAGTACGAACCCTATTGATTTTGGTGAAAATAGCACATATAGTTTTTTTACAGGGACACCAGGAAAAATTCTTCATCATTATGGCTATGACGCCAATTTTTTAAAAGTGCGATAGCATATAAACGCGTTATTAATCAGAGCAAAAAAAAAATGTACACATGTTATAGGTCACAGTTGCACCAACGGTATAGATTTTGGTGAATTTAGCACTTACAGTTTTTTTACAGGGGCACAAAGAAAAATTCTTTATCATTATGGCCTACGGGACCAAAGTTTTCAAAGTGCGATAGCATCTAAACGCCTTATTCAACTGAGCTGAAAATTTATATGAATATTATAAATCACTGTTGCACTAACTATAAGAATTTTGGTGAATCTAGCATTTATAGGTTTTACAGGGACACAACGAAAAATTCTTTACCATTAAGATCTATGGGCTCAAAGTTCAGTAGCGTTAAATAAAACATTATGTAATATATGGAGAAACATACTCAAACACTTTATTATGGTTTTCTCTCTTTTGTTTGTTTAACATCTAATCTTTCTTTACTTTATCTACAAAACTGTTAATTACTCAATGTTCGGAAAGTCGAGTGCAGTCACTCCAGATTTTTTCCTATGCTACAAATCTGAAATGACTTTCAAAAATTGATATTTATATATTCGTCACTTTCTTTTTATTATGATTAGAAAAACAATATTTAGCAAGAATTTTATGATTAGCTGAATTCGATTTTAAATAAGATTTAATGTTTATTACGAATTACGCATTCGAAAAACTATAAAAATTTGTTTTAATAATTGATCCTTATATCTCAAAAAACTTTATATAACTGTTAGGAACTACACACAGATTATTCATAAATACGAATATCCATCATTATAGTGAAGAATTACAAGGTTTTTATAAAATTTTAACACGTTATATTTACCAAGCATTAGCCAAGTATTTTACAAGTATATTTGCTTATTTGAATTTTAATTGATTCCGTATTATAGAAAGTAAGTAAACACTAATTACTTATAAATTTAATCATTTCCTTTTGCGAATATTAAAACTATAAATGATGTATGCGCTGCCTATAGTTGCAAAATCGGCTATCTCCAAAGAATAAAATATTGAGAAAAATTTGATTTTTTGCCATACTTATCCAAACTAAGATAGGAACCAAAACACTTCAGTTTTATAATCGTTAGGGCAGTATATTAAAAAAAAAAAAAAAAAAAAAAAAAAAAAGAAAGAAAAAAGAAAAAGAAAGAAGAAAGAAATAAGGTGGCAGGAGCACGTGAGGGTAAAGGATTATTTAAATTTGGATTTTTGATTTAGCCACCTTTGCAACTTCGCCATAACCATGCTAAATTATCATAGGTATGTTACTAAATGAATAACATTTGATTAATTAATCACAATATGCTAACTAAGATGCTATTATGTTATCAGTTAATATTGTGTTATAACAAAATAAGTGTCCATTACCTTTGAGCTTTGGCTTTGTTCCTTTTTCTTCGTGATAGAATCACTTTTACTATCCTTGATTGATTAGAATATATTTCTTCTACAAACTTCTCCATTGTAGAAGTGAACATGAAGTTCAATAATTAGAAACTCTGTACTCTAAGGAAGAACAGTCACAATCGAGAGAAAACACGATGACACTAACATAGTCAACAAGTTCGCTGCTTCAGTTGGGTGGAGCAGAATCACTATCTCATACATACGGAGATATTCGGTTTTGAATCTCACCAGCCTTAGAATTTGACAGGTTTTGCAGCAAATCGTAATTGTAGAACACAAATAACACCGGGAGGGATCAACATTTTCACGGTTTCTTGTTTCCAGATGGTGAAATCGTTTACATAGAACTGAAAAAACTAAAATAACGTATATTTCAAATTTAAGGAGTTGTCCAGTTAATTAGAAGTTGGCCACAAAATTAACATGCTTCAGTATCTCTAAATAACATATTAATATAGTAACAATCCTGCATAATTTGAATCTAAAATAAATAGAAAGACAAAAAAAAAAAAAAAAAAAAAAAAAAAAAAACTGAAATGATAATATTGCATCAACTACACGGAAATGTATTTAAAGAAGTATGTTTGTTATTTATTTTAATATAAATTTATTTCCCCTTACTTGAAATCACGTATTAACTGAAAAATGTCTCATTGTAATTTCTGTTTGACATAATGTATTATTATCTGAAAATAACCACTGAATAATGCGGTAAATTTACGTTAGTATACTATCGTACAGTTATATCAATTAATAGGTAATGACCTTTAATCGTCATTTTGAAAACCAATGTAACTAAATTTATTTAAATTAATAATAATGTTGAAAATATTACTTCCCTTTACAAAATAACTTTTGATGAATTCTAATCAATCACCAACACATTTCCAAATAGCAAATACTCTACATTTATTGTAAGTGAATCAAGTAAAAAGGAAAATAAAATAAAAAACCATCAATTCATTTGAAGACTGACGTGGTAAATTAATTAATTAAGTTTTACAGGTCTAATTAGTCTAAATCCCCCAGAAACAATATGTTAGAAAGCAAAACTATGAAATGCTGTAATAAAAGTTTAAGATGAAAGGGAAACTTTAAGCAAACGATTCCACTTTACAGTATTTCATTTAAAGAGACTTTTTTAAGATACTTATCTTTGTAAATTATATTCATAACTAAACATTTATGTCCTAAAATATTTATTGTTAAAACAAATAAATAAATAAATAAAATAAAATATAAATTATTTTCCATTTCATATATTTAAACAAACACGGATTTAGTTACATAATACTTCGCACAAGGGTTGATACAGTAAACATTTTAAATCCCCCTCTTGGATCCCTTGGTATTTAATTAAGTACTTTCGTAAAATGCCTGAAAAATGAAATGAGCATGTTTACCAGCATTAAATCCACGATATCCAATTGGGAAAAGACTGTTCTAATAGTGTTTCCAGAAACTGCAGTACAAATTTGTGAAGTGATCAACTTTATTGTAGCTTTAAATGGTGTAAAAGCAAAACACGTCGACTTGTCGACAAAGAGAAAAGTAAAAAAAAAAAAAAGATATATATATATATATATATATATATATATATATCTTTATATTTTTAAATAAAATAAATGAAATTTGAATGTTTTAGGCTTTAATTTATATTAAAAGATGTATAATTATTTTATTAGAGGTAATTTTGAGAATCTTAGATTGTGTTTTGTTGAAAATATTTTGTTTGCAATTATGCTAATTGCAAACAAAATTACTTAATTTAATTAAATTTTTTTAAATGTACTTTTTTATACCGATATTTAATCGAAAAATATACTAGAAAATTTTAAAAACAGTGCTCATTTTTTTCTCTCGTGTGAAGAGGTTAAATAAACTTTAATTATATTTCTAAATTTTCAAGATACAGAGAAGACAATAGCCTTTGTTATACAGCTGTGTAATTTTATATTTTTCAAGACTACTGAAACATTAAAGTAAAGTGAATAAACTTGAGGATTTAAAAATTAATCCTTTGCACAATCAATCTCAGTTTTCTTACAAGGTACAAAATATTTCATCTTAATTCTTTTTACTTTGTTTTAGAAATACGCAGACTATCTTAATCCTTGTTCTTCGATTTAAGAAGTTGGTTTAATTTAATTCAAGAATGAAAGTAAATGTAACAGAAATTTTGAAATATAAATTTAAAAATATTAATAATTATGTATTCCGGAGGTTATTTCACCATGTCCATTTTGTGAAAAGAGCTTGCACCATGTATTTATGTGCATATTTTGTTTTATATAGTGCAGTACTGTCAACCAAATCCTGCAAATTGTTAGTGTCGCCCCTTTTCCTACACCACTTAATTTTTAGAGCAATTCTCTTCAAATATATTTAATATGAATAAAAAAACAAAACAAATACTCTAAAAATTAAGTGGTGTAGAAAAAGGGGCGGTACTAACAATTTGCCGGATTAGGTTGGCAGCTCTGATAGAAGCATTGAGTAGTATATCGAGTTACTATGAAGGAGATAGGGCAGTGAAAAATAAAACCATGTTAATTATCTTTATTCATGACAAATGCATTTCATTAAAACATCGTTAACATTATTCCTAAAAAAAAAAAAAAAAAAAAAATAAATAAATAAAAAAATAAAAAAAAACTTTTTACTTTCTTCTATATCCAATAGAAGAATGTATTGAATTCGTAAAAATTTTCGACTTCCAGTTTTTGATGGATTTACACGTTTTAAGAGCTTTAGAACATGATTTGACCATTTTTAGAAAATTTCTGTCTGTGGCAACTGTATCTCAGGTACTACAACACAGAATTTCATACAGATTGGTATGTAATTACACATTTCCATAAATTACTGCCTATCAACTTTTGGTAAAAATTGACCAACAGCTTGCGTTGCCGTCCCCCTTTTTCTAAATTTTTAACATGGTGGTATAGGACAAAATTTTGTATAAATGTGCAAAAAGAGAATTATTTTTTAATAATCATTATGAAATTTAAAAGATTTATTTCTAATAGAATAGGCAACTGGGAAAACAAAAACTTGTGTATGTAGGAGCCTCGCCTTCCCCCTCTGGGTGGGGACGTCCCCCTCAAGGGGAGTAAATTTTCATGATGGATATCTTTCAAAAGAGCTCGCAAGTATCTTTGAAACGAATGGTTGAACCATCGATTGCGAAAATTTAAATTAGAGTTATCGATTTTTAAGAAAAAAAGTAATATTGAGTATAAAATTGACATTTTTTGGATACTGAAAATTCCAACAAGACGATGCCTCAATTCACAGCTCCTACTCAATAGAATTTTCGTTTATGCAGAATAACTAAACATTGGCGCTCTTACTATGATTCAAAGAACATTATATTAAAAGATAACTAAGAAATTCCTATAAAGTTGAAAACTTCAAAAAATAAAAAAAAAATATGCATAGTTGCTATACGGATTCAAAATAAATGATACAGTGATTATCTCGTAAACTAATAAAGACATAAACATACTTCAAATTACAAAATTAGTGCAAATTAAGAGTAGATTTCAAATATGGTATTTTTTTCTACAAGGGGCTGTATACATATTAAATACGATATTTAATTTTTATATGGTCCCTCCTGTCGTATGACTTATATTTAGAAAAATATTCTCCTCGCTCTAAGAAGAAAAAAAAATAATAGTAAATCTCATCACGTTGGGAAAAAAAAAATTCTTATTCAATGCTGATTATTATTAATTGTCTTTTGCTTTCAAAGAAAAGAAAAAAAAAAAAAAACAGGAAAAACAATTTTGATGAAATTCTGGCAAAAGCAGAATTTAGGTTAGTACTGTGGACTATTAGTTATTTTCTTTTTCAAATTACAACATCGCTTTCAAATTATTTAATTATATTTTCTATAAACTTTAGATTTCGATAAATGTTACACGTTTAAATAGTCGTCTTTCCCTGACTGAAAAAAGAACCCCCCCCCCCCCACACACTGATCAATCTGTACCTTATTACAAAATCTAAAGTACAATTTCTGACTTTTGATACAACCCATTAAGACTTGGCGAAAAATGCTAGAATTTTCAGATTGCAATAAATCAGCAAAATTTTCACTTACAAAGATGATTTCTTTTTTCTTTTTAGGCTGAGGAGAATACTTTTCCAATTATAAATCATATGATAGGAGGGGCCGTATAAAATTGAATTTCGTATTCAGTATGTATACAGCCCAATGTATAAAGAAAAAAAGATCCATATCTGAAATCTACTCTCAATTTGCACCAATTTTATAATTGGAAGTATGTTTCTATCTTTCTTAGTTTACGAGATAATCGCTGCATCATCTATTTTGAATCACCCAGTATAGTATAAATAAGCATTTCAGCCTCAGTGCAAAATGTTCATGTGGTTTCATGCTCCAATATATGTAAGGGATACATTTTAAAAAATGTTGAAGAAAGGATTATATCATATAAATTATTTAATACCTTATTTTAAATCCTTACTATTTCCGAGTTTTAATATATTTCGGCATCCAGGCGGAGCCATCATCAGAAAACACTCGGCAAAATGATCCAAAGGTGTTATGACTGGGCGGTTTGTTGATCTTTTTTAGCTTCTTTCTTGCTTTCTTCACTTCGCTTTTCCTGTCTGTACAGCTGTTGCCACTCGGGTGGAATTAGGCTAAGTTCGATGTCATTAACGGTATTATTAGATGTTAGTATTTCTAGTGCCTCTCTTTTGAGGGCATAGTGGTGGGAGTTATATGGGGCTATTTTTCTATAGTTAATGGAGTCAATGATAATTGGGTTAGTGTTGTTAGTTCTTGAGAAGGCTGCAGAGTGTCTATTGTATTTTAAATCAGTTATATGTTCAGAGATACGGTCTTTTATTTTCCTTTTAGTCATGCCAACATATGAAGCTTTATTTTTATTTTGGTATTGAAAATTAATTTTATAGATACCGGCTGTGTCTTTAAAGTCGATTAAATCTTTTTCATTACGAAGTCGCTGGTAGATATTTTTGTTCGGTTTTATTGGGATATTAATGTTGTGTTTGGCGGCTTCGTTTTTAATTTTTATTGAGGCTCCTTTGCAGTATGGGATCGCTGAGGGGAATGATTGTTTAGTTTTTTGTGCACTGGGAATATGATTAAGAGTTTTATACGTTTTTTGTAAAATTTGTCTACAATAGAGGGATTATAATTGGCATTTTTAGCGATGTTTTTTATTATTTTTAATTCGGAGTTTAGATATTTTTTATTAGAACAGATAAGTATAGCGCGATTAACGTAAGAGCGTATAGCGGCATATTTGTAAGTGAGGGGAGTGTGACAAACGGCGGTGTCTATGGAAATGCCTTTGTTTTTAATAATGATGACATCGAGAAATTTTAAAGAATGATTTGTTTCTATTTCGTGTGTTAATTTAATGTGTGGATCGATTTCATTTAGTTTTTCGAGGATGTTTTCAGGATTAATATTGGGAGGGGTAACAGAAAACATATCATCTACATAACGTATCCATAGGTTGCAATTATTGATTAAGCTGCTGGCGGAATTTTCAAACAATCTCATTTTAAGCTCGGCGACGACCCCCGAGATGGGGGAGCCCATGGGCACGCCTTGGGTTTGTTGATAAAAACACCCATCAAAAATTAAATATGAATGGTTGAGCAAAAGGTTATTTACACGTATTAAAGTATCGCTAATATTATCGTCGCCGAATTGTTTGATTATAAGTGATTGAATTATGGGGTTAATTTCGGGAATATTGATGGATGGGTATAAATCTTTAACATCAAAACTGCAGAGGGTGTCGTGGTAAGAAATTTTGGTATCGGGGATTTTTTGAATAAAAGATGCTGTGGAGTTTATTGATAAATTAGAGGGGGGAAGAAGAGATTTATAGATTTCTTTCATGTATAGTTCAAGACAATAGGTGGGACCTTCGGATTTATTCACTATATAGGGCGCAGTGATGGAGGGTTTTTATGATCCTTGTATTTGCCAAAAAGTCGGGGGATAATTGGGGCATGGTTATTATAACTAGGGGGTGGGTATTATTAGGCCAGGTTCCTGTTTTTATGATGGATTTATTTTTTTCAATTAACTTACCCATATATAGTTCAAGTTCTTACCCATATAAGTTTCTATAATTAAGTTTAATGGCAGTTTTTTTTAAATTACGAAAATCATTGATTTCATCCATTTAAATAATTCATGTAGAAAAACGGGCGAAGCAAAGTGCGTGGAAAGAAGACCAACGATAGTGAAGGACAAAACCCAAAATAACTTACAGCAAAAGGCCAAATGGCAAAAAATGTTAAAAATTTCTAAAGAAAATTTAAAAGTATACTATAAAACGTGAATAGCTGAAAAACAGCAAAAAGATGAAAATATTAAAATATTAAAAAGAGCTTAATAAAGGATAAAACATTAAAAATTTAGTATACCAATAAATTGTTACTTGACATCATAGTGAACGAAGATGAACCACCTCTAGCAAAAACACCTTTGGCTTCATCATAAAAAAGTTGTTCAAATTTTTGAACTTGAAAGTCCGGTATCGACTTTAAATACATTTTTAAAAATGTTGAAGAAAGGATTATATCATATAAATTATTTAATACCTTATTTTAAATCCTTACTATTTCCGAGTTTTAATATATTTCGGCATCCAGTCGGAGCCATCATCAGAAAACACTCGGCAAAATGATCCGCAGGTGTTATGACTGGGCGGTTTGTTGATCTTTTTTAGCTTCTTTCTTGCTTTTTTCACTTCGCTTTTCCTGTCTGTACAGATGTTGCCACTCGGGTGGAATTATGCTGTGCTCGATGTCATTAACGGTATTATTAGATGTTAGTATTTCTAGTGCCTCTCTTTTGAGGGCATAGTTGTGGAAGTTTTATGGGGCTATTTTTCTATTAGTTAATGGGGTCAATGTTAATTGGGTAAGTGTTGTTATTTCTTGAGAATGCTGTAGAGTGTCTATTGTATTTTAAATCAGTTATATGTTCAGAGATACGGTCTTTTATTTTCCTTTTAGTCATGCCAACATATGAAGCTTTATTTTTATTTTGGTATTGAAAATTAATTTTATAGATGTCGGCTGTGTGTTTAAAGTCTATTAAATCTTTTTCATTACGAATTCGCTGGTAGATATTTTTGTTCGGTTTTATTGGGATATTAATGTTGTGTTTGGCGGCTTCGTTTTTAATTTTTATTGAAGCTCCTTTGCTGTATGGGATCGCGGGGGTGAATGATTGTTTAGTTTTTTGTGCACTGGGAATATGATTAAGAGCTTTTATACGTTTTTTTGTAAAATTTGTCTACAATAGAGGGATTATAATTGGCAATTTTAGCGATGTTTCTTATTATTTTAAATTCGGAGTTTAGATATTTTTTATTAGAACAGATATGTATAGCGCGATTAACATAAGAGCGTATAGCGGCATATTTGTAAGTGAGGGAAGTGTGACATATTTTATTTATAATTTCGTTGTTGCTACAAGGTTTTCTGAAAACGGTGGTGTCTATGTCAACAAACCCAAGGCATGCCCATGGGCTCCCCCATCTCGGGGGTCGTCGCCGAGCTTAAAATGAGATTGTTTGAAAATTCCGCCAGCAGCTTAATCAATAATTGCAACCTATGGATACGTTATGTAGATGATATATTTTCTGTTACCCCTCCCAATATTAATCCTGAAAACATCCTCGAAAAGCTAAATGAAATCGATCCACACATTAAATTAACACACGAAATAGAAACAAATCATTCTTTAAATTTTCTCGATGTCACCATTTTTAAAAACAAAGACAATTCCATAGACACCACCGTTTTCAGAAAACCTTCTAGCAACAACGAAATTATAAATAAAAAATGTCACACTCCCCTCACTTGCAAATATGCCGCTATACGCTCTTATGTTAATCGCGCTATACTTATCTGTTCTAATAAAAAATATCTAAACTCCGAATTAAAAAAAATAAAAAACATCGCTAAAAATGCCAATTATAATCCCTCTATTGTAGACAAATTTTACAAAAAACGTATAAAAGCTCTTAATCATATCCCCAGTGCACAAAAAACTAAACAATCATTCACCACCGCGATCCCATACTGCAAAGGAGCCTCAATAAAAATTAAAACGAAGCCGCCAAACACAACATTAATATCCCAATAAAACCGAACAAAAATATCTACCAGCGACTTCGTAATGAAAAAGATTTAATCGACTTTAAAGACACAGCCGGTATCTATAAAATTAATTTTCAATACCAAATTAAAAATAAAGCTTCATATGTTGGCATGACTAAAAGGAAAATAAAAGACCATATCTCTGAACATATAACTGATTTAAAATACAATAGACACTCTGCAGCCTTCTCAAGAACTAACAACACTAACCCAATTATCATTGACTCCATTAACTATAGAAAAATAGCCCCATATAACTCCCACCACTATGCCCTCAAAAGAGAGGCACTAGAAATACTAACATCTAATAATACCGTTAATGACATCGAACTTAGCCTAATTTCACCCGAGTGGCAACAGCTGTACAGACAGGAAAATCGAAGTGAAGAAAGCAAGAAAGAAGCTAAAAAAGATCAACAAACCGCCCAGTCCTAACACATGCGGATCATTTTGCCGAGTGTTTTCTGATGATGGCTCCGACTGGATGCCGAAATTTATTAAAACTCGGAAATAGTAAGGATTTAAAATAAGGTATTAAATAATTTATATGTAAGGGATATTTTGAGAAGATAATTATCCAATGAATCTAATTGGATTCTGAAGAATTTTAATCAAAAGGAAATTGCGATATACATTTTATTAAAATTGATGTTTTTTTTTTTTTTTTTTTTTTTTTACTTTACATAATATATTAAACAAACAATTTAACAGGCTACACTGAAATCATATATAACACTAATTTTATGATTCTTAAAAATGTGAAAAGCTACTAGTTAAAAGAATCAATGTATAAATATAGCCTTCTGTGTTCACAATTTTTAGATTTTCAAGAGTAATGTTCGTTAAAGACAAATATTTTGAAGATTTGCATTCTGTAATCTTAAAATTATTTACCAATTAGTATTTAAATATATTTTTATCAGTTAAAGTATGCATACATACATATATATATATATATATACATATATTAAAATTTATAGAAAATTGCCAGAAAAAATAATAGAGAATTGTCGATCCCAATGCCGCAATTTAGTTGATAAAAAACAATACAAACGAGAATGAATGAAAGCATGTCCATTTCTTAATTTTTTCCTAGACATATTTCCATTAGAAATAAGACCTATCATAAAACATTTATCATGATAAGCAATTAATATTACATGAAAATGATCATAAATGTAGACAATTTTATTATAATTGAAGAATACCCTGCTTTATAATAATAATTAATAAATTAATTATAATGCAACATAAAATGCACAAATTCGCAGCTGTGAAATATTGCATTTTCCATTTTGATAGAAATATTAATTTTTGTGCTTAAGAAATAGCATAATGTAAGAAGAAACATTTGAAGAAACTTAAAATTTAGCGTAAGAAACATTATCATGTCCATTATAACAGCATTGTGCAGCATTTTATAATAAAATTGTTATAAATATTTATATATATATATAGGAAATTACCAATTACTAAAGTAATTGATAGAAAATAATCAATCCCAAGTCTACAATTTAGCGGATTAAAAATGATCGAAACGCGATAAATGGAAATGAATGAAAATATGTCAATTTCCTGACTTTATCAAGGGCATATATATATATATAATTATATATATATATATATCTGTGTGTGTGTGTGTGAATATTTTTCAAGAAATGTGTTTTGTCTAATTTATGATTCACATTATAAAATATTTAGAAGTAAATATCAGTCTTAATTGTTACATTTAAATAAGGGTAATAACCATATTTTATTGACGTTGGGTAAATATTTATTTTGTACTTTTATGATTAAACCTTTTCTTTAAAATAATTATTTTTCGGTTCTATATAATATATGCTTCTTGAAATATGTAGTAAAGGGCTTTTTTGTAAGCTGCTATGCTACACACTTCCAATGTAATTATGAGAAGCAATACAATTTGATTCTCTTGATTTAATTAATAATGAAAATAATAACTGAAAATTGTGCATTTCACATAGTTCATTAATACCTTCTATCTATACGTATTCTTTGTCTTTTTGAACCTTTAATGTGCATTTCCTATTCCATCACACAACGGACTGACAGAAGGACAGAAAGGACAGAAGGACAGAAGGAAAAAAAAAAGACAAGGTTATACTTAAAGATGTGTTGGTCGCTTTGTAGGCAAAAGGGTGATCACACAGTACAGAATTTTGCATGGGGATCGTTTTGATCTCTTCTTCTACATCTCGAAGTCTTAGTTTCAAATTCTGAATTAGATTTAATTTTTATTTTTTATTTACTTATCTTTATTATTATTATTATTATTAAGTAAAATATTTCAATCTGGAAGATTGTCTGTTCCTTTCATTTGTTGCCAGAGTGTGAAGGTGATAATCTATACGAAAAACTTCTGTCCGATAAACGTAGTTCTGGAATATTAGCAGCTCCACTTGTTGTCCAGTTAGCACGTAAATTAAAATGTTTGGTTAAGTCACAAATACCATTATTGGGGACCCATAAACGACACAGCAAATACGGGGCAGACGCTACCAAAATGAGCGGGGACCCTGATTGAGGTTTCAAGGGGTTTCAATTGATTTTTTTTTTTTTTTTTTTTTTTTTTTTTAATCTGTAACATGTTTTAAAACGTAGTGATCATTTTTTTTTTTACAAAATTCATGTATATATAAAGGCTAGCAAAGCACGGAACGCCTACTATCATATAAATATATATATAGAAGGTGATCAATTTAAAAGTGTACCCGTTGGTGTTTCTTATTGCCCATAAATATGACGTATATGGGAACTATTCTAACACTGAAGTATAAATATTTGAACCTTGTTTAAGTGTGAGAGACAATTTCCAATACGGTTGGACTGTTACAACTTTATTTGTGAGGTAAAACAGAAGTGATGACGCTCAATGATATTTAATCCTGTGATAATTTTATTAATGACAAATAATAATAATAATAATAATTTAAATTATTTACATTATTATTCCTACATTACATTTACATTTACATTATCATTATCATTTTTATATTATCATTTCATTAGGTTTTCCAGAGAAGTCCCGTAAACATCGATGAATTAAAACAGATAACTGAAGAAATCTCGTCAATAACAACAACAATGCTGCGAAGTGCATCAAAAAACTTGGTTCGACGTGTTCATGTTTGCAATCAAAATGCTGGCGAACAATTTCAACATTTTCTGTAAGGAATGGTAATGTAAAAAAATTGAATTAAGTTATGTTTTTTCAAAAAAATATATATATGTATGTGTGTGTCACAGGATTAAGTAACACTGTGCGTCTCCATTTCTGTTTTACCTCCAAGTAAAGTTGCGGCAGTCCAACAGTGTTGGAAATTGTTTGCCACACTTAAACAAGTTTCAAACAATGATAATTCAGTGTTAGAATATTTGCCACATCCGTCAGATTTAAGGGTAATAAGAAAACGCAACGGGTACTTTTTTAAACTGATCACCCTGTATATATACAGCAAAAACATAAATCTACATTACAAGGAAGTAAAATCATTTTCATGTAGAAATTTTATTGCTTTCACAGGAATTTAAAATGTTACTCAGTTTTATATTAGCTTCAAAAAATTTATCATTGATAAGTCATTGTTCACTTGAAGGGGAATCTGCTTTTGATGAGAACATCATATACTTTTATTAGTTTTTTGTATACATAAAATGAACCATGTAGATGGAATGCTTAAAATATATACATATATATAAAAAAAAGCGAAATAAAAGAAAACAAAAATGATTTTTCTTTCAAGAAACTGATTTTTTTCTATTGTAAGAAGTTAAAAAGGGAAAGAAACATTAAACTTTAAGTACGATTGTTACGGGTAATAAAAATTTAACTTTCGGAAGAGAAATTTTATGAGGACTTTTCTATGATCCACACCTATTAAGATATAGTATATACATGTTTTGTAAAATAATGGGCTACTCAAAAGATTGAAAAAGAAAATATATATATATATAGCTTAAACAGATTAAAATCCTTACTTTCTTTTATCTTTTTCGAAAAATAAATTATTTTTTTATGTATATTTATATTCTTATATAGCTGAAATGTCAAAAAATCTATATAGACATTTCCTTGCAACTGAATATAACCATTTACTTTTTTTTTTCTTCAATGTATTTATATTAAAAAAAAAAATGTATAATTATATCAGGACTCGCAGCGATCCTAAAATTTACTCGTGTTTTATTATACTGACACCACTATCGTTAAAAACTTTTTTCTTGAAGGTTTTAATGTTAAAATATTAGGTAAATAAGTGTTCTTTTGAAATAGTGGTGACAATGTAGCAAAATGATTACTAAAATTCCTAAAATTTTAGGAACGCTGCGAGGCCTGTTATATATATACATGTTTATTTATTTATTTTTAACAGTGGAGTTTACATATTTAGATTCAAAACATTTTTTTTTTTTTCTTTTTTTAAGAAATCGTAATTATACTTTCCAGCAACAAGAAAAGAAGCAGTAGTTGTGTACATTGCGTGTCGTAAATAAAACTGCATTTGACATTTTAGTTTTGTAGTCTTGGTATTAAATCTTTTTAATTGGCTTTAACATTTTGTAAATAGTACATCTATAACTGATAAATAAAAGCCATTGAACTCAATAGTATCAAATGTACTTTAATCAAAATGTACACAATTTTAATCAAAAGGTACAGCGTGTCAAAATTATACATACCCTAAAGAAAAACAAAGAATATATAAAAAATAGGATATCTTGAATCGTCAATTACATTTCCATTTCTCTGAATTAATTGAAAAATGAGATTATTCATATTTTGCACAAGGTTACTAGTGGTTTTTGCATGAATTTGGGAACAGACATTCAAAACTGCGGTTTTAAGTTCGTCTGTAGATTGACATTGCTTGTTATTTGAATGTGTTTCGCGTATAAGTATTCTCCAAAGATTTCCCGTAGGATTCTTATCAGGCGTGCAGACTGGACATTCTAGTACCTGAATGTGTTTGATTGAAAACCATCGAGAGGTCGTGCAACTAGTATGAATGATTGAATTGTCTAATTGAATAGGGTACTTTTTGCGAAAAAATCTTAAATTTAATCTCAAAATCTCTATAAAAAACAAAATTTCTATAAATGATAATAAATGTATACATTTTACACTAACGAAGTCGTTTCTGTTCATCTTTGATGAAATGAAAGAAATTGAAAGTGATATTCGGCTACATAAGACGCCCCATACCATGACACTTACACCACTAAAATTTCTTCCGTAATATCGTCTTCCTTTCCTCAGATCTCTCCAATAGTGTTTAAACACAGCAAGTGTTCATCAAAATTAAATTGTTTTGCGTCGCTAAATATGTTCTGTACAATAAAAAAAATAATAATAAGATATTATACTTATTATAGAAGTGATTAATGAAAAGAGAAATCATCGAAGTACGAAACATATCCCAGTCTGTGCGCACGTTATTTAGAACAAATTCCAGTCTCTGAAGTCTGTATCCCCCCTTTAATTTTGGAGCAGATATCATTTTCTCTTTCTTCAGACTAGAATTGCGATTTATAGCTCGGATTATGGTCTCTTTATTCACTTGCAATTGGCACTTTCGTTTAATTTCACTAGCTGATTTTGGTGAAATCGATACGTGTCTTTAAATGTGTCTTTCTTCTCGTTCAGTCAGATTTTTAAGACGATCACTTCGTATTTACGCAATATGCCAGCCTTTTTGTAACAAAATCTTGAATTCATCCCTTTGATCGATGAAGCTGGTTTGCAATAAAGATATGACTTTTACCTGCGAAACGCAGTGATTCAGTGTGAGCTTTTTCAACTACAGTAAGTTCCTTGCCACGTAGCGTTGCCGAAATAAATCACGATAAGCTTTTCACGAGCATGAAAACTGTAAAAATAACCGCAGTAGGTATACTTATGCAACGGCACAAAAGGCCCAATTTTCGATTTCTGTACACTCATTTAATATTGTCAAAGTTTTCTAGTTTCTGTCTAAAAATCAGATTATTTTCTCGTAATGCAATAATACTATTCATAAATTACTAACTCCATATTACTATTTTGATATTTTTTAAAGCAGTCAAAGGTTTCATTTTTTTTTATAAATTTGTTATTCAGCGGTTTATTCATATATATATATATATATATATATATATACATACACCTTTATATAAATCTTGTAAAATACAAGAGATACATATTATCAAAGCCAATTTCATCCAAAAGATTTTTTTATAAATAAAATTATTAACAGTAAAAGTATAGATGAATTAGACAAATTGCTTATACTATAATGAAGAATGAAAAGCACTCATGCCATTAATGTAATATAATAAAAAATCAACATAATATGGAATCATCATTAATAAGGAATACTCACATATCTGAAATATCTTCCTATCAGATGAACAATAGCAGCTTTAATATTAAGTACGAAAATGCTCAAAAATAGAATAAATGTTCTTCAGGGAAAGTACATCCTTCATGGAGAATATATTTACAAGATTTCGATGACTGTACAGCTGTTTTAAGCCAATAATATTATGTCTCATGCGACAAAACATCACAATTTAAATAAATAAAAAAATAATATAAAATAAAAAAAAATTCTGAAATAAACAATTACGGAAAGTAATAACGTAAATAACTTGCGTTCACATGCTTAAATGCATTTAAATCACGTAATAATTTGAGTTGCTATCAGCAATTTTCTAACTTGAGGTGAACAATATATTGAGTATAAAAATTAACAAAATTGAACATTGCTGATGAGAGCGATAAGATAAACCCTCTATTAAAGGAATATATAAAATGAATTTTAGTAGAGACGATAATTTAAACATAGATATTAAAAGATTTAATTACAAATAACACGTATTTACTTTATCCCTTTTAATAGGAAATATAAGAAATATTACAAGTGGTACCGACATCAGCCGGTCATAATCAAAATTAATCTTTTACTAAATAAATTCGAAATATTTTATTAAAGGTTATTTTTATTTCTTAACATTATCAATTTTAGACGAACGTTAATAATTTATTTTATATTCTATTGTGTATTCAATCATATATATATATATATATATATATATATATATATATATATCGATATTTATGTATTTAAATTCAATTCTAAATGATTAAAAATAAATAATTAAACAATTAAATATATATGTGTATTGAATGCTTAATTTTTAAATAGCAAGAAGCTTTAACTTTCTTTATCACAATGGGAATTTCCAGAATAATTATAAATCTAACTTTCAACCCTGTGATATTAACTAGCTTTAACAGTATTGAAATTAAATTTTAACAATGTTAATTTAGTAATTATATTAATACTATTATACAAATAGTTTAAGAAAAGTAAAATATGAGTGGGTTATGAATTATGAATCCATATAAAAATACTTAATACTCTGAATACGTTGAATTTTTCTTTCGTATTTGAACTAAGCATAATATAAAAATTCATTTACATTAAGGAGTAAAATTAGTTTTAACAGATAAAGGAATCCAATAAGAGTACATATTATAGTGATTTAATTAAAATTAAATTGAAACCAAGCATAAAATTATAGGTAATAATATTTAATATACATATACATATATATATATATATATATATATATATATATATATATATATATATATGAAATTATAATATATGTTTTCAGTCATAATAGTTGTAAATAAGTAACAAAATTAACTAAAGAAAAACTTACAAGAAAATTAATTAATATGAAAAATTCATAAGAAATACTTGCTATATGTATATATATATATATATATATATATATATATATATATATATATATATGTATATATAATATATATATATAAGGGAAAGTAGTCTAAAATAATCCTAGCTGGCAAAACAATCCATATATGTTTTCTTCGAAACAGGAAGCGCTGTATACCAAGAAAATGCAATGGCGGCATTCAAGCGATTGCAGTGTTACGCGTCTGAGCAGAACTCTTTGAAAAATTGACTTTTATAAAATCTGTTATAAGTTAAGCACTTTCATATTTATTTAAATACACAGTTTTTTATGTACGGAAATACGACTTTGTTTACTTAATGAAATATCGCTTTAGATGTATATTACACTTGCTAATTTTGTTAAGTTTCTCGGCGTCATCTAGTAATACGATCAAATTAATGACCATGTTGTCGGATAAAATAATCCATAGTATAAATAGTTTTGGATTCATTATGTGGATCGTTATGAATCCAGTTTTTGGATCATATCTGGCGGAAATAGACATTATTTAATTAATTTCTGACTTTAATGTGGGTCTATTATTATATCATAATAATAGATCTAATATTAGATCTTAATTTTCAAATATTCCATTTACTTGTTTTTTTTTTTTTCCACATAAAATAATTAATGCATTCTATTTGATTCTAAAACCTACTTTATTTCATTATGCATTGCCATAATTTGCTTTTATATTCTTTATTTTACAGATAAAAAGAGATTTACAATTATTTTTAAATGAAGGATCATTTTGATTTTTGGTTAGGGTAAAACGATCATTTAGACCCTTTTTTAAGAATTAGTTTTTTTTTTTTGCATCACTCAGTTTAAATTTAAAATATAATTAAAATATGTTTATGATGCAAAATATAGTGTACAACACAGTAGCAAAGGTCTATAGTTTTATTTAAACAGATATGTTGTTTTACAAAAGTTTTTTTTTTTCCCTTTAACAGGTTCATTTTCTGCCACCTTCCCTATACACTCCCTATGTACAGTTCCCTAAGTGCAGCTATGCTAATGATGAGCACATACATATATAAATATATATATGGTTGCATAATGGTCTGTTTTATTAATTGGAAGGAGACCCTCCAAATCCATTGTTTATGGCATGTAGAAGGAGACCAGTATATAGGCCTAATGTCCAATCCCTACATTCACGTGGTGCAGCTGTTAGTAATGCTTAGCATTATTAACCAACACGGATGGGCTCGCACCAAGACGCATTTGCCAGTGGGGTGTTACTTGAACAATTATTCCTTCATATGTAAAATGACCCTCCCCTCAGACTGGCGGCCGGATTGTCCCTGATCTGGGCAGCAAGCAGGTAAGCAAGAAGGCAGAGTATGCGAAGAAACACCGTATCAGCTGCCAAGGAATGAATATATGTACTTTAAATTAAAGGTCCTTTAACTCCAAAGACAGATTCCTTGAGCTTGAAGAAGAATTATGTGGTATTATAAGTCTCAGAGAAATTAGAAAAAAAGGGGAAAAATTACTAGATTTGGAATGTGGAAATATGTTTTATCATCAAGAAACTGATAATGGAAAATGCAGCGGAATAAGACTTTTGGTTAACAAAAGCTTAAACAAACAGAGTAATAAAAGCTACAAGCTTTTCTCATTGAGTTGCAACACTCACCGTCAAGCTCTGTAAGCGTTATAACGCTGAGATAATTCAAGTTTATGCTCCAACCATAGCACATTTGAAAACCAAGTTATTGAGAAATTCTATGAGGATGTTACGAATGCCCTCAGCAAAAGCAGAAGACACAATCTTAGAATCATTATGGGAGATTTCAATACTCGAATTGATACCAAACATTCAAATGGACGTGTAATTGGTGCATTTGAAAATGGAACTAGAGATAAAAGAGGACACAAAATGATTGTATTTGCAGAATGTGAAAAAAATTATGTCATGAATTCATTTTTTAAAAAGAATAAAAAGAAGAAATGGATACAGAGTAGTCCCAAAGGAGGAACAAGTAAAACAGACTACATTCTAACTGACAAGGAATACGCTTTTACTTATTTTGCCGTGATAAATAGATTTTACTCTGATAGTAATCACAGTTTGGTACGTTGTAAGAAAGTTCTTACTCGACCAGTCCGAAGACATCCGAGTACCGTAATGTCTCATCGCCACAAGAGCAACCCCACCAGCAGGAGCCCCACAGGCTCCGACACCCCAGACACCAAACCACGCATCGACTTCACCGAACGGGAACCAGGGACCGCACAGAGCGGCACCCACCCAGCAGGTGCAACACGCAAGCGCCACCGCCCGCAAACCACCCAGGCAAAGCCCAGGCGCCGCCGCAGCGAACAGCACCACACCACAACCCACCAAAACACACCCTCCAACAGGAAGGTCACAAACAAAAGCCAGACTCGGCAACCAAACAAACAAATATAGTTATTCAGAAAATCAAACAATTGAAACAATTATCAAGTATTGGGTGAAAGGGAACATTAGGCAAAAAATTTAAATCAAGAAGCCAGGTCAGAGGCACGAAACAACTTGTTCACCAAACATACAAATAATAACCCAATTCCCAAAGAACAACAAACACCATATTTATTTTATTTTATTAAAAACCAGTTGCTTAAAACTCTCAAGCAACAAAATAAACAAAAACAACACATCAACATATATAAACATCACCACAACACAACTTAATACGACAACTTCGCAAAACTTAGAAATCATAAGAATATATACACAACCATTCAAATAAGTCAATAAGACTTAAAATCAACATCACAAAACACCCAACATAAACTTTAAATATAATTTAAATAATAAATATATATTTCATCAATGTCAATAATCAAAAACACTTAAAAACAGCACAACACAACACAACACAACACAACACACGAAATAATTAAAAGATACAAACCCCAAGAGATCTATATCTCCAAGAATTCCACAAAAACGAGCCAAATAATACTCCTGAAAAATTACAACACACAAATCCATATCACACACCACAACACACGCCACAGTATAATTAAAAACACTCACCTCTAACTTACAGATTAGAAAATAATATATTACAAAAGTATTTAACAATTTCCAACAAACCAATCTTGGTTTTCTTGTTGGTCAATAATATAAAAAGCTTTATATTCTTATAATCTTTCGGGAAATAGTTGAGCCTCAATTCCTCAACTAAAGGACAAGCGTAAACAATATGTTCGATATTTTGAATTCCTTGGTTACAGCTACACAGGAAACTCTCCAAAAAATCTATTCTGGTAAGTTCCCATGAAGCCGTGATTCGTAACCAACTGATTGAGGTAAAAATCGCCAAAATTCCTCCTTGTATCAACCCTAGGAAAGAGCTGATATGTATGACGTCCAGTGTCTGAACTCTCCCACTCTCTCTGCCACTCCAAAATCTTATACTTGTTAAACTGCGCTCTTATATGATTCTTTTTCTTTTTAACAAATACATCAATCACATCTTTCTCTGTAGCTTCTTTTGCTAACTTATTCACTTCCTCATTCCACTTGAATCCCACATGAGCTTTAATCCAAAAGAATTTAAATAAACAATCGGAATCTTCAACCTCTTCACGTATATCATTTATGATATTGTTTTTTACTTCAAAGCTTTCCAGAGCCGAGAGCACAGACCTGGAGTCAGTGACTATATTGATATTACTCCACCTTTGAACTTTAGCAAAAATAACCGCTTCCTTAATAGCAATAGCCTCCGCATCATAAACACTTGTATGATCGGAGATCCTAAATAAAGAATAGTTTAAACCAAGATTATTTCTAACGTGCAAGTAAGCACAACCAACCCTCTCGTTCATCTTCGAACCATCCGTGTAAATACACTCTTCATTCTCCAACTCATCCAAATTTCTTTTATCATAATACTTCCATTTTATACTGGTTGGATTCCAGGGAACAACAGTCTTCGTAATTTCCTTAAGATAGTCATTGGCATTCAGCACATATGAATCATAATTCACATTTTCTTTCCAATCCAACAACATGATCTTCATTTTATGAAATTTTAGGGTGATACTAAGGGGCATGACGCCAGTGATGACGCAAAGATATAACCAAAAGGAAAATTCGTTGAATACTTTTCAACTTTTCCTTTATGTATCTCTTCTCCGAGAACCAAATCTCTGCACAGTACTCTATGATCTTCTCAACAACTACATAATATAAAATTTTCAATAAATTCTTATCTAAGCCCCACGTGGCCCTGGCAATACTCCTTACGCTAAGAGAATATTCCTCTATTTTCTCATATAGATAATTCAAATGCTCAGTCCAGTTAAATTAGTAATCAATCATAACTCCAAGATATTTGATAGCTCTGTAATACTTAATCTTCATGTTGTTAAATCTGATCTTCGGAGTATTGGTGATCAGTTTAGCACCTTTCCTAATCATAGTATAGCATGATTTATTCTGATTGATTACCAAACCTCTAACAGTAGCCCAGCCATAAACTTTTTCCAAAAAATAACTACCTATGTTAATAAAATGATAAGGAGCAGTAGCATTTGCAATAATTAGCAAATCGTCAGCAAATGCCTGGACAATACCTTTATCCTCAGGCATTTCTAAGAAATCATTAATAACCATATTCCAAATCTTCGGTCCCAAACTGGAACCCTGCGGAACACCTGTATTATACTTCAACACAACACCATCATAGGAAACTTCCCTATGATCCAAGAAACTTAAAATAA
This sequence comes from Salticus scenicus, assembly GCA_963930645.1. Classification (NCBI taxonomy): domain Eukaryota; kingdom Metazoa; phylum Arthropoda; class Arachnida; order Araneae; family Salticidae; genus Salticus; species Salticus scenicus. Next base: position 233,820,597 of record OZ005649.1, read on the forward strand.
TATTGAAGAGACTGGGCGGAATCTTGTATTTCAAAAGAGAATCTTGAATAGATTCCCAAAAGATACTGTTAAAGGCATTCTTGAAATCTATAGAGAGAAGCATAACAATTTCTTTATTATTATTAATTCTAATAATATTGTTAACCACATTCTTAAGAGCCATCGAAGTGGAGAAACCTTTTCTAAATCCATACTGATTCCTCGAAATAATATTATTAAACTCCAAATAATAATCCAGTCTTCTTGTAACAATTTTATCTAAAATCTTACCCAAGGTCGGAAGGAGACAAATAGGTCTATAATTTCCTGGGCAGGCGGGATCCTGACCTTTTTTAGGTATCAATAACACCTTAGCTCTTTTCTAAACATTTGGAAAGATACTGTTGCTCAAGCAGTAATTCATTAACATGGTGAACCATTTTCTATCAGCATAAAAAACATGCTTAACAATTTCGTATTGGATCCCGTCTAGCCCAGGAGCCTTGTGATCCTTCAAACTCCTCATTACCATGGCAACCTCGTTCTCAGTGACTTGTTGAAAGTCGTCTTCATTGGTCAACTTCTCCCTTTTCCAAACATTATAATTGGCTCCAAAGTGATGTTCCAGTATCACTCTAATACTCTCACTTCTGGTTTCAGTTTTCTCGCCGTTCTCCTTGAAAACACTTTCTATTTCAATACTCTTTTTAGCTTTTCCAACAGCAATGGTGTAAAAACTGTTGTAAATAGACTTCTTGGAAATATTACCAATATATTCCTTAAATTTATCCCTTTTAGTCTGTAAAATAAGCTTCTTATATTTACTCTGACTTTTTCTGTAATCTAAGAGCTTCACTATCCTCTCTTCATCATCCCTTTCTTTCTGATAACGACGCCTTAGAGCCCTCGTTTTGCTCCTAAGGCACTGCAACTTCAATGTCCACCAGGGAGCATTTTTCTTCTGTTTCTCCAACGGTTTCCTGACGCAATCAACAATCACTTCATGTAACTTATTTTGAAAATCCACTATATACTTTTCAAAATCTACAGTATTAATGATCTTAAAATCATTAATCAAATCCATCAGCTTCAACTTCAATCTCCACCAGTTTAACCTTTTCAGAGAAATTTGGTTACACTCCAGCTTAATACTAGTATCCAAATGGATGTTAGTGATAACCAAGTTATGGTCACTACCATAATGTTTGTCTACCACATCAAAATCATATGTAATGCTATGATCAAAGCCTTTGAGCATAACTAAATCAACCCAACTCTTTCTTTCTCCTCTAATAAAAGTGGGCAAATAATCAGGTCGATTCAATAACAATAAATCATAACCTAATAGCAACTCTATAACCCTATCGCCTCTATCATCCAAGGGCCTTTGTCCCCAGATGTAAGACTTAGCATTCCAGTCACCCATGATAATGAAGGGAGTAGAAGTAAAATTGTTTAATAGGAGTTGGATGACATTTATTTCATCCCTGATGTCACCAGAAGGTTTAGAATACACAGATGCAACAATAAATTTAAAATCACTAATTGTGATCTCCACAACTACAACAGAACTACTACAATAATAACAAAAGGTAGTAAAATAAGGATTACAAATATAAATAGCAGCCTTCGCTTGAAAATTATTATAAAACACCTTACAATTTCTTGGTAAATTAACAAACTTTTCTTTATACAGATACATTTCATTGAGACTAATAAGATCCATATCGTTATTCTTTAAATCTTGGAAAAGACTGGCAGAAGCCACTTTACTATTGCCCAAGTTTAAATGCCAACAGCATATTTTATTAATAGAACTATTAACCATAGTCTATTCTTGAGATTAGCCTATCAATTTCTTTATTCCAAACTTGGCAATTTTTATCCGTAACGATATGATCTAATTTATAACTTGTTTTAAAGGTATTATTAGAATGTAAGCAATTAGCACACTTGGCCTCCTTCTTACAATCTTTCATCTCGTGCTCTCCTTCACCGCATCTCATACATATTCTAGTATTTCGGCAAAACTTACTTGTGTGCCCATATCTTCCACAGTTAAAACACAGCATTGGCCGGAGGTGTTCCTTACAGTCCATCCTCCGCCAACACATCTTAACCTTTTTTTGTTTCATTATCTCCACAAAATCAACAGGATTGAGGGATATGACCCAATTCCACCCACCTCTACCTTTATACTTATATTTGATCTTCAGATCCTCGGCACACACAATTTGATTGTTTTGTTTAATTTCATCCACCAGCTGGCCCTCTTCAATTCCATCATCCACGCCAAACACTATGATTTGGGGATGTCTTTTCTTCATTTCAGCCACTTCAAAATTTTTAAGAGCGTCTTTTTCTTTAATTTCCTTGATCAGGACATCAATGTCCTCGTTCTGTGACACCTCAACAATTATACCACCATTAGATATGTTCTTAATGGCATTAACTCCTATCTTTATTTGCGACGGATCAATAGACTTCTTGATCGTCTTCATGGTATCAGTGGATTTAGACGTCTTGTCTGGAGGAAGAATCTTCACAGCGAAAGTCTTCCGAGTCCTAGACGGACTTCTAGCTCTCTCTATTCTGGACACAGCAGGAATTCTCTTAACAGCATCACTGTATTGTTTACTATTAATTTGCTTGTCTTTTTCTCCAATTATTCCCGTCATGTGTGATATGATATTAGATTGATCAATCACGATCCTGACCAAACTTTGAAATTTGTTTCTTAGATTTTCGCTTAACTCTTTTTTAATTTCCTTTTTGATAAATAAACTAAATAATTCCTCCTGAAGGTTCAATGCTTTGGCAATGAACCCATCAGTACCCTCTGAGATATTACTTATATCTCCAACATTCACGTCTTCTCCAGACTCCGACATTTTACGTCGAGCTGGAAAACAAACACTTTTATCAAACAATAAATGTAATAAAAATATAAACAACTAAGTAATATTGTTGCTAACAAATTCTCAGCTTTAGCCGCTATACAATAGCGTAGATAGTCAGAATCACGTAGAGGTACTGAGAATGGTCTTTGCTGGCATACACTCTGGCCAATTGTGCACAGCAAAACAAAAACACCACTAAGAAGTAGAAACAGCTATCTATACAATCTTGTCAGTGGTGGACCTCAGGTACGTTGTAAGGTAAAGTTCCAGGATGGATTGGAAACACAGAAACTGGTGCAAATTCGAAACAAAAAGCTGACCGACAGCTTCTAAAAGCTAAAAAAACTGTTCCAGCTTGAACTAAAGAACAGATTTCAGTAGCTTGAGGATACTGAAGACGTCAATGAGTTCGCTGAGAATTTTTTCAATATTGTTCTGGAATCAGAAAAAAATGTTGCTGGTTCAGAAGAAGATAAACATGTTGAAAAAAATATCGGAAGAGACACGGCAGCTCATGGAAAAGAGAATAAAATTAAAATATACAAGGAAAATATTACACTGAAAAAAAAAAAAAAATCCGGCACTTTCCTGGAAAATTTTGGGCAGCTAATGTTTCCAATATTTACCAGTAATGCTCCTTGAAAATATAAGTAACCATCTAATATACGCACATTCAAGATAATACTACTTTTCTGAAAATCAGGAACGTTTCATGGGCGAAAACCTGTTATTCTCAGGAACCTGCCCCAAACTTATTAAAACCAGCAACGTATCAGATATATAAGAGTAACGTTTATGAATTTTCTTACAGTGTATTGCAAATATTAAATTTTCAGAACTATATAAAACTCCGAGGAAAAACATTATAGAAGACACCACGAAATTCAGTTTTAATATCATACAGCAAGCCACTGAAAAAATAAAGGTTTGAAGTCTACAAAGAGAAATCTGATGCTTGGTAGGAAAAGAATTCTAGCTAGCTTTGAGACAAAAAAATGGAAATATCACTCGGAATCAAGAGAAAATTCTAAAAGAGGAAGCAAATTTTTATTCAGAATTGTACATGTCACCAGAATAACTACCTCATCAAATAAAAACGACGCAATACCAACAATATTGAAGGAAGAAGTAGTTATGGCAGTAAAAATAATGAAAAAAGCTTCAGAAGAAGACGAAATCGCTGTGACTATTTTAAAGGAAGCAGGAAACGAAGCCTTTGAAGTTCTTACTGAACTATTCAACAAATGCATAACATTTTTTGATGTTCCAAGGGACCGGGAAAATGCCCTCATAATTTTACTCTTTAAAAAAGGAATAAAAGAAGATATTGGAAAACTGTCGTCCATCAGCCTGCTCTCAATTTTGTATAAAATTCTGATGAAAGTTGTGGCAAATCATTTACAGAAACAATTAGATCAGTGCAACCCAAAGAACAAGCAGGATTTCGAAGTGGTTTTAGTACCATCGACCATGTTTATACAATTAGAGAAATTATTGAAAGAAGTAATGAATACGAACTCCCTCTGTGTGTGGCTTTTGTGGACTACGAAAAAGATTTTGACTCCGTATCGTCACTAGCAGTTATGGATGCATTAAGGATTACTAATATTAATTCAGGATATATTCACCTTATTGAAAACATTTATAAAGAAGAAAGAGCCAAATTAAACTCTACTAAATGACTAATTCTTTCCAAATTGGAAAGAGTGTATGACAAGGTGACACAATTTCATCCAATCTGTTCAATTCAGTACTTCAAGAATTTTTTTATAAATTAAATTGGGAACAGAAATGCATAAAAATTGATTGAGAGTTTATAAATCATTTGAGATTTGCGGGTAATATTGTACTGCTTGCCTCCTTAAATAAACAAAGAAGCAAGCACATTGGATTGAAAATGAACCTGAACAAGACAAAGGTTTTGCCAAATTCCTTTGCTTCTCCATTGAGGATCACTGATGATATGGATGAATTAGAAACGGTATGCATTTATACTTATCTGGAACAAGTCCTTATGATGAACGGAAAAATCATGGAAGAAATTATGAACAGAGTTAAACTTTAATGGAGTGCATTCCGAAGAAATAACGCTATAGTCAAAAGCGAACTCTCAAATTGTTTGAAAAGTAAAGTTTTTAATCAGAGTATTTAGCTTCTTATAAGTTATGCTTCAGAAACTTGGACATAAACATGTAAAGCTATACAAAACTTGCAAACAACCCAGAGAATCATGGAGAGATGCATGTTAGGATTCACCTGAAAAGACAGAAAGCGAAACATCTGAGTTAGGAAACAAATTAAAATTACTGATGTTATTTCTAGAGTTAAGAAGTTAAAATGGAGTTGATGTAGGCACCTTGCGTGAAGAAATTATGATAGATGTACCACCAAAGTCCTATTTTGGATATCAAGAGATAAAAAAAGACCTAGGAAGTGACCACTGTATCGTTGGAGAGATGAAATTGTGAAGTTTGAAAGAGCAGAATGATGAAGAATGCAGGAAACAGGTCGGTTTCAAATTACCTGAGAGGAGCTTTCATCCTGCAGTGGTTTTTGATATATTTTGTTATATATATACATATGGTATTGGTTGCTTCTATTTATATATTGTGCTTATTCATTTTATTTATTTACTTATTTTTTTTAAATTTAAATTGTGAACATTTAAGCAAAAATAATCATGCATAAAAAATATTTTATTCTTTTTTTTTTTTTTTTTTTTTTTTTTTGTACTTAAAATATTGCTCTTTAACTTTTATGTTTGAATAAAAAAAAGTAAAAAAATAAAAAAATCGATTATTTAATCACTTGATATCTTCTGTTATCTTCTTAGTATCTTTTGTATTTTCTAGTATTTCATAAGAGTAGCTTTTTAAGAATACATAATGTATTTTTCGGTACTGATTTTGTGCAGATGAAGTAAACCGAACCTCTTTTAAGTTAAAAATATTAAGAGAAAAAAAAAGACATGCATTACATAAAAGAAATTGATTTTTTTTTTTTTTTTTTTTTTTTTTTTTTTTTGAAAAATGTTTAATGTTGTTGCGAGTAGTTAAAGTGGAACGGAAAATTAAAACTTTAGTACGATTCTTAGTGGTAATAACTATTAAATTTTTGAAATAAATAAATTTTGAAGCAAATTCTAGAAGTATAATTCATATTTTTTCAGCTGTAATAGCTATGTAATTTCTCAAAAAGGAGAATATTAGGATAAAATAGAACAAAATATAAGCTTTACATCTTAAATATTCTAAGAGATTTTGAAAAAGAAAAAAAAAAAAAGAAACTTTCTAAATTAACATCATAAAAAAATAAAAAAATAAATAAAATAAAATTTATGATGTTATGTATGGATTTTTAAATGTTCTTATACTAAGTAACATACGGTATATTTATCTCGAAGAGTGCAGTATTACAAAGACAATTACAAACTCGGCATTGCATTGCATAGTGTATATATATATATATATATATATATTCATGTATATTAAAAAAAAAAAAAAAAAAAAAAAAAAAAAAAAAAAGAAGGTCCCATCATTTCATATTTAAGTAAATTTTACTGCAAGATTTTACTTATTTATATATTTATTAATTTTAATCTCCCTTTTCAGAAATCTCCATTACATGACGTAATAAATGTACAAATAATTTTAAATGAATGTATAAAAAATTTATCATATAATATGACATATAAAATGCAAATCGAAATTATTATTTTAAAAGGATCAGGAAGAGTAAGAAATTTTAATTTGTAAGACTGTATTATATGTAAATATTTTATTAAATATTTAAAAAGAAATGTCTTTGATATATAATAATTTAAAACCCAATAAATAAAATTCTTCTTCTGGTTATGCAGATGGATGTAAGAATGCATTTGTAGCTCACTTACATGAGCGATAAACTTCTCGATGTTATGGGCGATAAACTCTCCAAATGACGTACTTGTTGTATCGTAAAACTTTCAATGACCTTTGCCTGCATTACAACACAACGGAAAGACAGATGCATTGATATAGATAGACTAACGGAATTCATAGTCACACTTAAACATTGCTGGAAGGTTATAAAAATGCTTAACACAAAAGAAAATGCTGTCATTAATTTCTAATTGTACTCTTAAGGTATCCGTATATTTTAGTGTAAACCAGTAAATCGGAAGGTTAACAATATCATACTCTATAATCTATACAAAACATTCTTTTAACATATTAATAACAAACGTCCATTTTTTTATAATTTTACAGTATAGAGTTACTTAAATGTGATTTATATAAATGTCTCCTATAAAACGCAATGCATGGGCATCTTTTGGGTTTCCCTGTACGCAAAAAGTCGTACAGGACCTATTAATGATATTTTAAATACAGAACACTCCATAGTGAAATTCAATATCATATATCATTTTTTAAAAATTCTAAAAATTTTTACGGACGCTGGGGCGGAGGGTCGGATAGATAAACAGATGGATAGTCGGGTAAACAGATACATAAGCTAAATTCATATTTACACATAAAAAAAAAGTTAGAAAGTGTTAAAAACGATTAATGAAAAAGAAAATGCAATTCCAGCAAATTTCTAATAAAGGCCTTCAATGTAACTGATTATTTTCATGTAATCCTGTAAATGTAATGCTACATTCAAGTGCTACATCTAATTACATTCTATAGAAAGCATTCTTTTGTGCATATATATAACATATTTCAACTTAATTAAGTTTTCTGCAAAGTACAGGTATTAAAATTAGGTTTATAGAAATATCTCTCATGGATTGCATTGCTTTGGAATAATTTTAGGTGTCCCTGTACACAAACCAATGGTGTTGCTTATTTATTATTGATGAGGTTTTTTTTATAGAAAACATACTATAGTGGAGTAGAATAACATATTTCAATTTTATTAAGATTTGTGTAAAATAAATGTATTAAAATATGGTTTATATAAATACGTCTCATAGAGCACAATGCTTTGGAATACTTTCGGTGGTCCCTGTAGTCAAACCAGCAGAGGTATCCACTCCAGTTTCAAGAAATTCAATGAATATTTACAAGAGTTAGAGAGTGGACAGACAGGCAAACAGAAGTCATTAACCCTTTTCAACCTTGTTGGCAAGTGTTAAAAATTCAGTTAGATCATATGTCTTTCTTTCGTCACTTTACTTACGTTTTTGCACACTAAGTAATATTTAGCTACTATATTTTAATTTTCTATAGAAAACATACGATAGTAGACTTGAATAACATATTTCAATTTCATTAAGATTTGTTTAAAATAAAGGTATTAAAATGTGGTTTATAGAAATACTTCTCATAGAACACAATGCTTTGAAATATTTTCGGGTCTCCCTGTACACAAGGCATTAGAGGCATTTACTCGATTTTCAATAGGGAACATCCGATAGTAAACTTCACTAACATATATCAGTTTTAAGAAATTTCATGAATATTTACGGGAGTTAGAGTGCGGGCAGACAGATAGATGGAGAGACATTCGAACAGACAGACAGACAAACCGAAGTCATTAACCCTTTCCAATCTTGTTGGAAAGTGTTTAAATTATAGTTAGATCATGTGTTTTTCTTTCTTCACTTTACTGACGTTTTTGCGCACTAAGTAATGTATAGCTAATATATATCTAATATAGTGAAATATTAAGATTTTTGAGCTTCGATCTAAAATCAACGCTTCGTAATCGAACAAAACTGGATAAATACGCAAAGTTTTTGATTGTATGGATTTGAAAAAATAGTTTTATGGAACGCTGCATAAACTGTTACAAGCCAGAACATTAATATTCGATTGATAATTATTTTCTAGACTCGCTGTCCACTTACTCAGTTTATAGCATTGAAACCTTAAAATACGGATATGGTAACCTATTGGATAGCTTTATATTTAAAGAATAAATAAATTTTGAACGATTTTCCTTAACTGAGAAATAATTAAAAATGAGATAAATACCAAAGACTTTCTTTGTATGCATTTTTAAAATGTGTCTAACCGTTTCAAAATAAAGAAGGAGTGTTGCAGATGAAAGTTTGTGTAATTTCCTTGAGATTTTAAGAAACTGAAAAGAAAAACGAGTCTGCACGAAGCATAGGAACAGGGGAAAAAATCAGCTTATATGAAGTCGGGAAAAGATGCGTTTTATTTAACACAAATATTGAAAAAAATATATAATCGGGCTCAGCACTTATATTCTGATGCAAAAATAAAATTTAGACGAATGTTTTTCATTGGAGAGTTGAATATCTACAACCTTTGATGAAAATGACGTAACTATAGGAGACATTGAACAGAAAATTTATTTTTTCAGATTGAATTTTGAATGATAAAGTTATTAGTTATCAGCGAAAATCTAAGCATTATTAATTTATCTAAGTCTGCAAAACTTCAGTTTAAATAAAGTGCATGGTTTTTCATATCAAATACTGTAATGTGGATCTTAATTATCACATTCAAATTTAAAGTGTTCAAACAAAACTTTTGTAGGAAATCGATGCTTTATCCAAGCACCTCCAAAATATTAGAGTTTAATAATAAAAGAAGATGAGAGGAACCTAAATAATTATCTCAGGATAAATTTGTACAGATCTGCTAAATTTGGGTCATTTTCTTCTCTGTCAATACGGATATATTTGTCAAACACAGGAAATAGTTACATATCGCACAGAATTGGAAAAGCATTTTTATTCCATTATAATCCCTTACAATATTATTTAAGAAAATGTCCAATAAAAGTCCCTTTTCCCCCTCTTTGCTTTTTCAAATACGCTGAAACAAAACAGTGAAATTCCTTTTTATTGTCTGTGGGAAAATCATGTGTGAAACGAATCCCAAGGTGCTATAGAGATTTCAATGCGGGCATTGTTTTCAGTCATAGAGACATATCAGAGAGATATATTTATTTATTTATTTTTAACTATTAAAATAAACGTATTAACTATTATTAAACATATTAAGTATTATTAAACTTATTAACTATCAAACTTAAACTTATTAACTATTATAAATTAAAAAGTTGAAAAAAAAAATGTGCATGAAGATTTTCTGAACATTGATGCTTGCAATGCGCACAGTTGATTAAATATTGGATTACTTACGTTTTTTCATTTAAAAAAAATCATTGTAATTGAAACAAAGGTAATTTATACACATACATACACGGTTAACGTAATTAAATATCACGGATAAACAAACATGCATTTTATTATTATTAATATTAATATAACACAGATTTTGAAATAAATTCTTCTTAGTTTAATGATAAAAATCATATCACAATCAAATCGAATAAAACGTACCTCTCTCTCTCTCACACACACACACACATATATATATTTATGATTAAATTCATACAAAAACTCAAAAACTTCATTAATGATCCCAAGCTTATGCTTATGAAGAGTCTATGATGGGAGCAGATCAATAATTAGTTCTTTGAAAGAAATAGCATTCTGCCACTAAAAGCAAATTATATTTTATATCATAAAATTTTCTTTCTTTCTTTTGCCCTTTTTTCAAACAAAATTTTTCTGTATTTTATTATTTTTTAATTAATTCAGAATTTATCAATAAATATATTCAAATGGATATTCTTTCTTTAATAAGAAGGTACTGTTGTTATTGTAAACAAAATTTTTAAAATCACAAAATTTTGTCACTGATAGTAAATTAAAAAACAAATTACAGTTGAAGTAAGTTAAATCGAAATCAAATAATAATAAAAAAAAAAATTCTCCAAAAAAAAAAAAAAAAAAAAAAAAAAAAAGAGTGCAATTTTATAAAAAAAAAAAAAAAAAAAAAAAAAAGTTTAAATATATTAAATGTTGCTAAAATATTAGTACCAAATTCTCCGAATCTCCATAGCTAGTTAGCAATCGTAATGTCGAAAATTTATACATTTATCTATAAGATATTCCTTAATTAAAGATATTCTAAGTTCACTTCAATTTTCCCGTATCAATAAATATGCTATCATATTAAAAAAAAAACAATATATATAAAAAAAAAAAAAAAATAGCAATACATTGGCGGGACCAAAATGTCTCGGGACGAAAATGACCAGGGGCTAAATTTTCCTCGGGACCAAAGTGTCCTGCTTCGTATTCAGGTTTAGGTTAAATATTAAATATTACAAAAAAAAAAAAAAAAAAGAGATTTAACAGCTTAAATACGACATGTTTATTGAAATCATTCCATCAAAATCTTTTAATATATATTTGTATATTAGACTATCCCTTCAATGAGCGGATTATTTTTTTTTTCTCTTTTTAAATCTTTATGCATACCCTCTAATTTTTTTTTTTTTTATTTGAACCTAAACATTTTCAGCAAAATATCAGCTCTCTTGGATAATGTTAAGACATGCCAAATTGACGGGAAAATCCTAATATAGCTAATCCTAATATAGCTATTCCTATAATATACAGTGGGTAACAAAAGTCTCTGAAAACTAGCAAAAATTCTTATATAAAAAAGTATACTTAATACAGTTTTGTTATATAAATCCTTGTCTAATCCTGTTCTTAGTCAGTCTAAAAACAGGATTCGGCGAGATTTATTTAAGAAAACTGTATTAAGTGTACTTTTTTTTATATAGGAATTTTTGCTAGTGTTCGGAGACTTTTGTTATCGACTGTAGCTAAAATACTAGTACACATATTAGTATTTTCCCGTCAATTTGGCACGTGTTGATATTATCCCAGAGAACTGACGTTTTGTTAAAAAAATGTTTAGGTTCAAATAGGAAAAAAATAGAGGGCATGCGTATCGTATATCAAAAAATAAAAAGAACAACAAAAAGAGCAACAAAATTTCCCCCTCATTTAACAGACACGCCATTTTATATATTACGAAAAAATGATTTTTTTTCTTTGAATTCCAAAACCATAGCGACCAAAAGTTATCTTTAGGTTAAATACCAAACATACTGAATTTCAGAGTTTTTGACTTTCTCTTACCCAGAAGGTAGAGAAAGTATGGTTTTTGGGTCAAATTTTCTAACGCGAGATTTTGTTATATTTACACATTTTGAGGTCCCCTGAATACGAAAATCATGTTTTTAGCAAATGGTCTGCATGTATGTCTGTGTGTCTGTGTGTGTGTCCGTCTCTTATCAGCATATCTCAAAAACAAATTATGGCAGAATGTTCAAACTTGGTATTCTAAATGTGTATCATATAGGGATGCTACAGTAAGCTTTTCGTTAAGATCAAGCTAATGGTTCGTGTACAGGGACAATCAAGAGAATTCTAATACATTACGTCTATGGGGGAAATTGCAGGTAACTAGAGTTTAACGTCTATAGAATGCACTAAACCAAATGAAACGAATATATATTTTTTGTAATAGAGATAGTTAAATGGGGAAAAAATTGTGTATGTAGGAGCCTCGCCTCCCCCCTCGAGGGGAGTAAGTTTTCATGATGGGTATCTTTCAAAAGAGCTCGCCACTACCTTTAAAAAGGAAGTGGCGAGCTCCTTTAAAAAGGAAGTGGAAGTTTTTTTTTTTTTTTTTACTTTTGACGAAAAAAAAAAAAAAAAAAAAAACGTAGAAAAAAAATCGTATATATATATATATATTTAATATTGAGAATAAAATGGACTTTTTTTGGATATTTGGTGTTATACTACTTCTCTAATATGGAAATCGTCTGCATTATGATAAAAGATATTTTTTTTAAATAATAATTTTAATAAATTATTTTTTTAAAAACAGAATTATTTTTTAATAAACGAATTAATTTCCATATAAATTTAGGTTCATTAATGAAACGGGGGGTTGAGGTGGGCGGCAGCCGCCCTCACACAGAACTAATTATCATATAAAACTCTTCAGAAGCCTAATATGAATTGTTTAACACAGGTTTACATAACAGTACTCGTTATCTTTCCTTTTAATCTGCAACCTGTATTTATAGTATTAAATTTCAGAGTAAGAGAGTGAGTGACACACCAGATTATTTAATATATTTTGAACGTCCACTTTTGCTCCACAATGTCAAATTTTTCCAAAAAATGATTATTTCTTTTAATTCTTACAACTCATATATAAATGTCTTTTTTTATATGTAATAGCAAAGAAAAAAAGGGTATATAAATATTATTTAAGGGCTGTGCGAAAGTTCAATACACTCTAGGGAAAAAAAAAAAAAAAAAAAAAAAAAAAACGCACCAAGAACGAGTAATGTAAATTGGACACAAATTGACACGCATACAGGTTTTCAATGAATGCAAAATTTTAAAATTTGGATGCCATTGAATAAAAATGTGACGCTACAGCGCGTCTTAACTGAGCAACTAACAAAATATTAAAAATGAGAAATTTTTATCCGAGATCTGTCTACTTAAGACAGTAAATATACCTCACATACAGGTGCGCAAACAATATATGCAGATGTCAGCATTTCAGAAAGATGTGTAGTTGGATTAAAAGAAGCCGATTAGTCTAATCTGCGAATTGTTTAAAAAATGGATAGGAACTGTTAGATGATATTGAAAGGAATGGATGAATCACGGCCAAACGTAGCGTCAAGAAGGAAATGGTCGATCTTGAGAGAGGACAGAACGTAAGTCTCGACCAATCATCAGAGCGGTACACAAAGCCCCAGATTCACCGATATCATCGATCTTACATGCAACTGGTACTTCAGGGATTTCAAATACACTTAATAGACGGGTCTGAGAAAGGTGGTTGAGCTCACAGTGCCCTTTGCGCAGACTTCTATTAAACTCTGTACACCAACAAGCCCGTTTGCAGTGATGTCGGGAACATTCAACTTGGAATGTCACTGAATGGAGTAGAACTGTCTTCAGTGATGAGTTTCACTCCAATTTGAGCTCCGATGATCAGCGAAAATGTGTCCTGGAGAAGCCCCATAAAAGTGGGGATCCCAATCTGACCGTCGCCAGCATTACAGCCTGACAACCAAGAGTGATGGCCAGTGCCACTGAATTTCATATCAGGATCCATTTGGTTACCATTTACAGCAAAGCGGCACGACGATGAAGTTCTACGCCCCATTGTGTTGCCCTTTATATCACGGCCTCTTGATCGTATATTTCAGCATTGTTATGCCCGCCTGCGCACAGAGGTACTTTCTACTGCTTGTTTTTTGTTTGTCCAACATTACCTTCGCCTGGAGAGTCGCCTGATATCTCCTCCATTGAGGATGTTTGGAGCTTTATGAAATGAACCCTATAATCAGCTAAAGATTTTACCAATCTAGCGCACGAGTTGGACAGTATTTGGCACGATATCTTGCAGGAGGATATCTGCCAACTTTGTTCACTAATGTCAAACCCAATATCTGCTTAAGTTAAGGCCAGAGGTAGCCAACGCGTTATTGACTGGTTCAATTTGTGGAACTCTTTCTCTTGATTAAATCTTCCAAATAGTCTGAAACTGTAATCATTTGTTTTTGTGTATATGTACATCATACCTACCAAATTTCGTCTCGTTCAAATAACACATTCTTGGTGCGTCGTTTTTTTGTCTTAGAGTGTATAAAATAACAGTATCTTGAGGGGTCAAAAGTGTCATAAATATTGAAAAAAATGAGCATTTTGTTATTAATTTTATTAAAACGTTAAATATCTCTTTTAATATATAATAGTAGAAATAATACAAATGTATATTTGTTGATGCGAATGTATTGTTGAGTGTACGTAATCCTCCTTACCACAGCTTTTTAATAGTATTCGTTTGTAATATTTAACTGCAATAAATTAAGACGAATATTATTGTTTGTAAATGGAGTTATGAAAATATTTTAAAAATTGTAGTAACGGCTCCATTAAATGTTATGTAAGAATTATTCAAATTCAAAATTTCAATACAATCAGAAAATATCTCTTGGTACCAGTGCAGTAGACAGAAAAGCAAAAAAAAAAAAAAATGTGTTTATTTATTTAATAAAGAGCTGTTTAATTATTTGCGTGTGTGAAAATGTGTGCATGTTCTCGGATCTTGAACGCATTTAACTTCACTCTGGCGTCTCATAGAAATTTCAGATGGGATTACTGTTGGACCACGAGGTTTTTCTGGTATGATTTGTAACTAAGTACAAAAAAAAAAAAAAAAAAGAAAAAAAATGAGCATTAAATTTTGTTGAATTTGCTTCTTTCCAATGAGAGATATCGGAGGTTTTTTGCAAATATTTCTGTACTGATAAGTATAAAGGATTTAAGTCCATAGTCTTGATTTTTCAGGAGACGAAAAATGAAGTTACACTAACTAAAAGCAAAGGAGATAAATCAATTAGGAAAAAAGGATTTCGGTAACTTATAACCTTTATATCATTCAGTGGTTGTCAACCTTCATTTAATAATGGGAAAAAATTGAATTAAATATTTTATACCATACATGAATGGTAAATTTCTGACTTGAACCTTTTTTTACCAATGGATTTTCTCAAAGACTAAAGGACATTGACTTAAATCCTTTATAACAATCGATTGAGAATTGTTTTCTGAGTCTGACTCTGTAATAAACTCAAAATCGACATTTTTGGATCTAAATCCTTTATTCTTATAAGTACAGATTTAAGTACAGATCAGAAAAATTTCATAGAAATGAGTCAGACTGTTGCTACAAGTCGATGGGAAAATTAGCAGGAAAAAATCCCGGAAGGTTTTCACACTCAAGATGTTTGACAACGACTAATCGTATCATGCGCTTATACCTTTTTATTCCAAATCCTTTAACAAATCTGAGAACATTAACTTCCTATATTGTCAAGGTCTACGCCCCTACTTAATTTGCAATAAAGTCATCAACATCATGCAAGGATGGGCCTATCCATTTATGGTGGATAAATAATCTGTCTAGATTTCTTAGTAAAGAACGTTTGTCGGTGATCGAATTTGTTATTCAGCTAAACGAGTTCTTCGCCACCACTGAAAAAAATTCTTTTGACCACGTTATTTTGATGAGCGGATACACATTTCGTCGAATTTTGAAAACCCCCAAAACAACAAAAAAGTTAGTGAATAAGGGATTTCAATATTTTGATATTCAACTTCAGTATCCTCAATTATATTTTAACACTAGGGCATATCATTTATGTTAAAATATTTTCACCATTGAATATTTCTGAAGTTAGAAATAATGAGCTGAAAAACTGAAAGAAATGTAATTAGAAGAAACAAATCTTGTTTTTTTTTTTAACTACCTTGCCACTCGCAAGCGACAGAGATATGTATCAAATTAATTATAAAAGCAGCACTAGCAGTCTGCGGAGAACATTCAAGGGATGGCTTTGTTCAAACAGGGATTGAATCATGCAGATTGATTCTGTGTTTCAATACAAAAGAAAAATAAAAGGTTTTCGTATATTAGTAAGCTAATATAGAAATTTATCAAGTTAACTATGAAACAAACATTAAAAATAAAATGCATTAGGATATAACTTATTTTTATTAATCTTGTTACATGTATAGTGTCAAACTGCTACAATTCTGTTTAACTACCGACGACTGTAACTGGATAATTAAACGTTTTCTCAGGTGAGCCATTTCTTCTTTGTACTTCTTTCATTGTTTGTAGGCCTTTAAGATATTCTCCGATATGATTAAATTGTGCACATACCTCAAATAACATTTATCGGAGCCGTTACTACAATATGTAAAATATTTTTATATCACCATTTTTAAACAAAATATTCATCTTATTTAATTGTAAAAACATTTTACAAAAAAATTATTAAACAATGTTTGTAAAACCGTTACATACAGGCCACAGTAAGTTTTCTCCTATAAATATGGATATTTATTTTTTTTCTTTTATTTAAATAAAAAGCGATATTTAATTATGCGTTAAAAATAATATTAAAACAGCCACTTTTTCGAAACTTTCGACATTTTTTATGCAGCTTTTTACACTCAAAATACTGTTAGATAATTTTCAATGTTTGAAGAGCCCTGAAATAATATATATATATATATATATATATATATATATTACTACTGCATATAAAGAGAGACATTTATATATGAGTTATAAAAAAATAAAGAAATAATCATATTTGGAATTTTTTAATATTTCGGATTAAAGATGGACATAGCCAAGACATTTTCGGAAATTCTGAAACTCGGTATTTTACTTACTCAATCTAAAAGACAACTTTTAATCGCTATTACATTTTGAGATTTAAAAATAACTTTTTTTTCTGCAACCTAATATATATATATTTGTTAAAATGTACAAAAAATTAAAATCCAGCATTTTTATTTATTTTAAATGAGTAATATAATTGCACTTCATTAACTAGATAACAATCAAAATACTACTGGATTTTGTATTTAAAGCATAACAACAATAATAATAATAATAATAAACTATTCCGCAAAGTCTTTAAAAATGTTATGCTATACTGTTTTATCTTGTTTTTGAAACTGTTTAAAGTTTATACCTCAAAAGCATGACAAGAAATTCTTCTGGGATGCTTTAAACACAATATTTACATAAATAATTTGAAAGAAAATTGCATAAGCTGGAAATCCATTTCAAGAATAAAGTTTCTTAATATTTTCACTTCTTATAGCAAATTATAAATGTTGTATATTTCCCTAGAGAAAACTAGAGCCTAATATATATGTAAATATGTTTTTAAATTTTGCGCAGAATTGTTTTACTAAACTTTTGTGAGAGAGAAGAACATTTCTAAAAAAATATAAATAAATAAATAAATAATATATATATATATATATATATTGATAATTTTTTCATTCAAAGGTTGGTTGGTTGGTTGGTTGGAGGATTAAGGCCGATTGACTCCTTATGTGTCCTAGGCCTATAGGGGGAATGCCCTCCGTGGGGGTCTTTCTAAGGGGTCCTAGCCCGTATTTACGCGAGTTTCGGAGGAAACCACGGAAAACTCCGAACGGCTAGGTCGATGAGCGCGACCGGGGATCGAACCCGGCACCTCCCATCTACCAGCTTTGAGCGCAGAACCGCTCGGCCGCTGGTGGGCATTTCATTCAAAGAAAAATTCAAGCAACAGATTTAAGACCACTGACACTACATAGATCAATAAGAATAATATATATATAGATATTGGATTTACTTATTTCAAAATACCTACTCAATACTTTTTTCATATAGCGTATTTTTTTCACCTAGAATTCAATAATAAGTACACTGAGACAAAAAATATACCGCCTTCCCCTAGAATAAATAAGTGGCCATTTTCTAAATCCATTAACTAGAAATATAGATTTCCGAACTATGCGCATAAGGCACGCCAATAAACGGAATAGACGAAATGGTCGAGAAATTCCATTTTATACATTCCTAGATGGTGAAACACTATTCTGAATATTCCGAATATTCTGAATTTTTTGTATTGCGAGAAATTCTCGCTTGATTTTCTAGAATTGGATCATACACCAAGATTATAGTTGCTGAAACCCGCCTCTTGTAGTCTCATTTATTTGCAGAGATTTTTAAATAATTTTACCCTCGAGAATATATGCAAATGCTGTAGAACTCTAATACAGGTTTCTAGAACTTGTTTTTAAAGGGGACTAGAATTTATAAGGATGACATGGAACTATTTTTTCTAGAGTCACAATTTAGATTCTAGATGTCAGTTACAGAATTTTTTCTCAGTGTACGTTATATTTTGCATTGCGATATTCTTCCATATATCAAATGTAATAATAGAACACTCAGTTTTTATTTTAAAATCACTCGTGCAACTATTAGTATATAGAGTTTCTAAAAATATATTGTCAATTATTTCATTATGAAAATTTATCCTATATTTGGTCATCCTGAAATTCCGGTGACAAAACGGAAATAGTATTCGAATTTTGATCATATCACCAAATGCATTTAAATTTTGCACATTTTGTATAAAATTACAAACACAGCACACTTTCTATATAAAACACTAGCAATATTTAATTCATAGTCCTTGGTTTCATATATTCCGAAGAAGAAGATATTTGGTTTCGGCTGTCAAGATTCCCAAAATCCTCCAAATCATATAATTGATTTCCATTCTCATTGGCAACTTTATATGGATTCCCAAATTTTTCTGGTAGTTTCATGCCTTTTCCATATTGTGTTCTTTGTATGACTGCAATTTCTCCAAATTGGTATGTTTTTGGTTCTTTTCTCTTATAATTGTACTGTTTCCATTTTCCTATTCTTATTTTACAATATTTTATTTTGTTTCTTTTCTGAAACTTTCTTTCATTTCTATAACATTCTTTTTATATTCGTCTTCTAATAATTCTCTAATGCTCTGCATGTCCTCATATCTCATCTTCACTCTTAAAATTAATTCAAAAGGTTTATTTTTATTACTTCTTGTAACCATGTTATTTATTATCTTCTTTTTCCTTCTTTATTTGCGCTTCAAGCCGCAATTTTCTTTCCACTGCATCTATCTTTTTTTTTTCTGTTCTTTGCTGTTTGATAATATTACCTCAAGTCCGACATTTAAAAAAATTTTGTCATATTTTTCCCAATATTTTATCGCTTCGATTAACAAAAGAGTTGTTAATTTTTCTGGTAGGTTTATTCCTCAACCTTGGCATTGTTCAGTCAAATCGTTTTTACGCACTTTGTACAGAAACGATATTATGTTGTTTTTTCCTTTACTTGTGTAACTTAATTTCGCTATTCAATTACTTTTTGTTTAGATCAGTTCTTTTATTTAGATCCGTCTCGTTCATATAAATCAATCCCAGTCGACATATCCATAAATGTGTAGGATTTACTTTTTTTAAAAGACCTACACAGTATTTTGCTCATATAGCAAAGTTTATTCACCTAGAATTCAATAACAAGTATGTTATATTTTACTTTTCTACGTTCTTCCATGTATCAAATATAATAGAACTCTAAGTTTTTATTTTAAAATCCCTCGTACAACTATTAGTATCTCGAGTTTATGATAATATATTGTCGATGATTTCATTATAAAAATTTGTCCTACACACACACACATATTATATATATATATATATATATATATGCGTGTGTGTTAATTAGACTGACCAGATCAAAGTACCTTTATAATAGAGAAGCATTAAAAAATGCTACAATTATCAAATTATGAATGTATTTTTTTCATTCCTAATAAATAAGGACTAAAATTAAAGTGTGTTATTGATTAATAATTTAGTTTCTAGAATTTTTAAAATTTAGAAAAATGCCTTAAAAAAAGGGTGTCCCCATTTGTCCCCAGAAAATGGGAACGCTTGGTCAGTATAGTGTTAATTCATTTGAAGTATATATATATATAAATATATATATATAACAGATATAAAAACAGGGTTAAAAATTTGTGCCCTTTTTTTTTTTTGGTATTATTATATATTGCACTCTAGGAAAAAAAAAAAAAAAAAAAAAAGGACGCACCAAGGAGGAGAAATGCAATTTGTACAAAAGTTGGCATGCATACAGATTTCGACGGAAAATATTTGGCTGCCATGGAATGGACATGTGACGCTGCAGAACATCTTAACTGAGCAAAATATTAAAGAGAATAAATATCGATTCCATGTCAAAAAAAATTTCAGAGATTTATTCCGTCTACTCAGATAACTACGCCTCACATACAGATGATCGAACAATATGAGCAGATGCAGCATTTAAAAGAGGAGCGTAATTGGGCTGAAAGACGCCGGTTGGTCGAATCAGCGAACTGTTTAGCATTTGGATAGGAACTATTCCACTAATAGACGATGTTAGCAGGAATGGGTGAATCATGGCCAAACACAACGTCAAGAAAGAATCGGTTGGCTTTGAGAATGAAGAACGTGAGAAAAGATGAATCACCAGAGCAGTACTCAAAGCTCCAGATTCATCATTATTATCGATCCTACGTGTACCTGGTACTTCAGTAACTTCAAAGACCATTAATAAGCGGTTTATAGAAACGGGGTTGAGATCACGTAGTTTCTTGTGCCAACTACTATTAAACTCTGTACACCGACAATCGCTTTTCCAGTGGTGTCGGGCACGTCCGACCTGGAATGTCACTGAATGGAGTAGAATTGTCTGCAGTAATAAATCTCGCTCAGATTGGAGCTCTTATGACCAGCGAAGACGTGTCTGAAAAAAGATTATCCCAATCTGACTGTTGACAGCCATACGGCATGACTACCAGAAATGATGATCTGGGGTACCATTTCATTTCATAGCAACCCCTTTGGTTGTCATTCACGGAACTTTTACAAGACGGCGGTATATGGACGAAATTCTACACCCCGTTGTGTTGCCCTTCCAATCACGCTATCATGACCGTACACTTTTGAATGCTAATGGCCGCCCAGGCATTAATATTGTTTCTACTTCTTGTTTTCTTGCTAAACCAACATCACCTTGGTCAGTAAAGTCGCCAGATCTGTCCCTCACTCTGGACGTTTGAAGCATTGAAAGGAACCCTACAACCAGCTCGTGATTTAGCCAATCTAACGCACCAATTGGGCAGAATTTGCACGATATCTCACAGGAAGACGTATGTCAACTCAGTCAACAATGCCAAGCCGAATAACTGCTTACATAAAAGACAGAGGTGGACTAATGCATTATTGGCTTGGTCAGTTTGTGAAGCTCCTTCTCTTGATTATATCATCTATTTTTTCTGAAACTGTAATCATATGCTTTTCTCTACATGTACATCACACTACCAATTTTCGTCGCAATCGGATAACTCCTTCTTGGTGCGTCGTTTTTTTGTGTCTTAGAGTGTATCTTGAAGAACAATAGTAGACATATTTCACTTTTTAATTTAATTGATAAATAACTCAATGCATCTTTTTTATTGAAAATTCAGGATAACTGACATCTCAACTAGAATTTTTTTATTGATATACGATTGTGATAAAGTTATAAAATGTGACTAATTAATTAATAAGTCTTTTTTTTTTTTACTTAATAGTAATAGTCATCCAGGAAATAAAAAAAGAGGATATGCAGTGGTAATTTTGCCACCTTTCTTACTGTGGAGGATATCTTTCAAAAGAATGCGTTATGATACCTTAAAGAGGATCGTTGAACCATAGGTCTGTAATTATTTAAATAAAATGTATCGAATTTTCTCAGTTTTAACTTACATACACATACAAATCTTTTAACATTGACACACACTGAAAAACATTTCTGTAACTGACATCTAGAAAATAAATTGTTATTCTGGTAAATATATATATATATATTTCCATGTTATCTTTATAAATTTCCTTTGATAGCAAGTTCTAGAAACCCCTATTAGAATTATAGAGCGTTTTTCTATATTACCATGGTTAGATTTATTTAAAAATCTCTTCGAATAATCACGAACACAAGAGGCCAGTTTATATATCAATAATTTTTATTTATGACCCAATTCTAGTGAATCAAACGAGAATTTATTGCAATACAAAGGATTCGTATTATTCATAATGTTCACAATATTATTTCAATATCTAGAGAAGTATAGATATGAAGACAGTGCAAAATTTGCTTTCATACGATATTTAAAGTTGTTACTTATCTGAAACGAAAATTGACTGCATTAATCATGATAAATAATTTTATTGAATTAATATTCTTTATACCGTGGATTTCTACAGAAAAAAAGTAGAAGAAAGTTTGTGATCTTCACAACATATGTGTTTTCAAACTTGTACTTTGCTAAAGAAATAAAACATCTCCACTTATTTCAATTTTTAAATTTTTAAACTACTATCTATATAGTTATAAATAAAAATAATAATAAAATAAATCGTAACAAAACATCGTCGAATGTAATTAGTTTTATTAATAAATAAATGAATAAATAAATAATATTTTGCATCAATTATAAAAGAAAGATTTTTTTAAATAAATTTTGTCCTACATCAAGATAAATATTAAAAATTTATGAATTCGTGCTTTTTTTGAAAAGAAAATTTTAATTGCCAATTAAAACACATAATTAGCACAAACATATTTTAATAAGATTATTAAAACTAAAAATGTCCAATATAAGTTTGAGGCGTTTTAAGTTTTCAAAATATTAATCTCTTTTAATCCAATTAAATATAAGTCCATTTTAATAACTTAAAAATCTCAAAGCATTTGAAAAGCAAATGGTAAGTGAATGCATAATTATGTTTAAAAAAAAAAAAAAAAATTAGGTATTTTAAAATCTTATCATCCTGTTAATTAAAATATGCATTTTTTAATAATATGAAAAAGTTTTAGAAGGTTCTATGAATATAACTCGTTAAAAAAAAAAAAAAAAAAAAAAAAAAAAAAAAAAACAGTGTGAATTTTTTTGTTGCTGTTGGATATTTTCTCTAGCAAGTATATTATTAGAATTAATAAATAATAAATAATAACAATAAAAATAATAGTAATGAATAATCTCAAACACAGACTGTAATAACTTAATCCTGTTTGTAAAAATTCTATTTAATATATATATTTAAATGGGATATACAAAAATTATGTAAACAATTATACAAACCTACAAGAGGGATGGTTACCCCATTCCTAATTCCCTCACCTTGTTATGTTTATTGTAGCTACGTTTTTAAAGCACTTAAATATGCTTTTAAATTAAAAATGTATTTAATTTATTAAAAGAGTTTCTACCTATACTACTAATTTAAACGTATTCGACAAGCATTAAAAGTCATCTTAAAAAAAAAAAATAAAATAAATAAATAAATAAATACGTTCGGAACTATAATTTATTCGATACATGATTTTATGCATAGAAAAATATATAGTAATTTCATTCTTTTTTTGGCGTACTATGAAGATGTTAAAATATAACAAATAGAAATTTCACTCATAGACATATTAGGTTTGAAAGCATTTGTATATATCGGAACACGGAGCCTATCTTTGATATCAATAAAAGTAACATCCTCATATTATAGATAAAGAAATATGATTCAAGGAACCTCAAAATATGAATAGAGCAATAACGGAATTTACAATTTTTATTAAAATCACACAATCATGTAGAAGACAATCATATTTATTGAAATTTTATTTTTATTTTTTTTTTTCCGACTGAGTGAAAAGAATGCCTGGACCGGGAGTCGAACCCCGGATCTTTGACTTACAAGGTCAAGGCTCTACCAATTGAGCTATCCAGGCCGACAACCGGTCGACATTATTCACTCAGACAACCTTTAGGCAAAAGACTCCCGCTCCAGGCATTATTTACACTCAGATGGAAAAAAAATAAAAGTAATATTTCAATAAATATAATTTTCTTCCACATGATTGTGTAATTTAAAAAAATTCTCTCATTGTTTAATGGTGTTTTCCATTACCTGCGGCTTATTTCTGCTGAGCTATCTACATGATAGACCAGATGTTTCTGCCTAAAGGTTGTCTGAGTGAGTAATGTCGACCGGTTGTCGGCCTGGATAGCTCAATTGGTAGAGCCTTGACCTTGTAAGTCAAAGATCCCGGGTTCGACTCCCGGTCCAGGCATTATTTACACTGAATCGGAAAAAAAAAATAGGAATTTACAATGTTCACTCAAAACATTTTTTTTCTGTCATATAATAATAAGTGAAATTAAAGATGTCTTCATGCTTAAATAAATGTTATTTTTACTGTATTTCTTCGTGACACTCTGTAGTATACGGTAATTTTTCCTGTCTTTCAAAATTGTTAATCATATCACAAAATACGTACTACGAAAATTCGTAGCTGCTATTTTTATCATCTTTCAATAAACTACACGTGTTCCGCTACACACATTCAACAATAATTATAACAAGTGTCTAAATTATAACAATTCTAGTTATATTAAAACAAACATTTAAAAAAGGCCGGTAAAGTTTTACTAGATTTTTTAGTATATGTAATATACAAAGCTTTATTTAAAGTTGACGCACTGCTAAAATGAAAAATAGAATCCTTATATTTATTTTAGAAATATAAATAGTACATTTAACAATGATAAGTTTACTTAATATTTCGAAATTTAGTATTAGAGAAAATAAAACTATCTTTGAAAATTAAACGAATCAGTGATTTTTCTCATATGCATTATAAAAGTTTTCAGAAATAAATTTCTATCATACGCTTTTAAAGTATTTCCCAGTGATCGAAACCACGAAGTGTAATTATTAATTATTTTCACCTTATTTACATTGCAAATACTGAACATTGCTAAAATTTCCTGTTCACTCAAACAGACTTTGACAGTAAGTTTTATGAATGTAATTTAAAAGATTTTAAATTGCGTAGATTAAAACTGGTTAATCAGAGTTTGAAATAAAAGCTAAAATAAGATCCTGTGATTTTTCTTCGTTTCACTTTCTTCTACTTTCAATAGAAGAAAGGACAGGTTTCGGAAAAAAAAAAAAAAATATCGAACGCTTTTACTGATAGATTCACACGTTTTTGGAGGCCTATAATATGATTTGAATTTTTTTTTTTTTTTTTTTTTACAGGTTGTTTGTGTGTGTATGTGGATAAATTTTGTGCGATTGTAGTGAATCGCAGGAATTACTGCATAGACTTTCATGCTTATCGATAAAGGTATGTAAGTGCACTTTGACATAAATTAGTGCCTATAAATTTTTGATGAAAATCGTCCAGCAGGTGATGTTGCCTTTCTAAAATTTCTAAAATCTAAATTTTTAACACGGTGGTTTAGGTCAAAATATCGTGTAATTGCGCATGAAAAGAATTGTTTTTTAAAAACTGTAATGAAATGAAAATGAATTATTTATAACAGTGATAGTCAACTGGCAAAAGATTTTTGTATATGCATAAGCATCGCTTCCCCTCCCACCCCTGGGCGAAGTTCCATCTTGGGTATTTTTCAAAGAGCTCGCCATTACCTTTAAAACGAAGGGTTACATCGAAATGTTGAACCTGGCGGATTCATATATGTATACATATATATATAGAGAGAGAAACAGAGAGAATAAAATTGTATTGTTTGGATATTTAATATTATTCTTCTCTGGAATAAAAATTGTCTACATTCATCAGGGAATGTAATGTTAATAAATAATAATTTTAAAATATTATTTTTACTGAGTGACTTTGTCTGGGAAAATATAGAGAAGGGTCATGCGGTGGCCACAACATACCAGTTCTTACTTGTTTTAAATTTATGTATTTATGAATATTATTTTGAATGAATATTTCATTTAGATTAGAATAATGAGAGATTTGTATTGTATTTAAATATAAATAGTAAGTTTCTAGATTACTATTATTATTATTATTATTGTTTAATACGCCGCTATCTACCGATAAGTATTTGGACACTCTCGATTTTAGACGTTTTGTTAAATACCTAGAAACATTCTAAAGGCATTATCTTGAAACTTTGGAAACATAAAGAATATAGTATACGATATTTATTCCAGCATTTTTTTTTTCCTGAATAGGAAAATTGGACTAGTAAAAAATTAAACAGAAATCAAAATGTTTGAATAACCCTCCTAAAAGTATTGCCGGAAATGTGTTTTTGCTGTAGCATGTGATTAAGAAGATGCCTCTAATTATGTGTATAAATTTTTATGAGGATACCAGATTTATTTCTTGTGATATAACGCTTTATTTAAAAAATTGCAAAGAAAAATACTACTTTTAAAAATTATATCTATTAGGGTGTTAAAGCCAGTGCAAAAATTTAATAGCTAAAAGTATTGCATTACTTATATGAAAACCTCCAAAAAATGTTGTGTAAATTCAAATAGTTATGAGTTATAGAATGAAGAGAACTTTAGTTCATCTCTATCTCTCTCAAAGAAAAAAAAAAAAGGGGGGGGAGGGGAGATGATAAGGGGTTTTATCAATATTTATTTTCAATTAGCGAACACTGTATTACCAATGGACACTGATTGAATCAATATAACAATGTGACTAACACCCCTGATAAATAGCTTTTATTGTGAGTGTTGCTTTTAGTGTAATATAATGTAAAAAAATTGAAGCCACATTACGGGCAACGCCCGGCAGCAAAGATTTCTGGCAAAGCCCGTAAAAAAAAGCATTTGGACTATAAATAATGCATTCTCCCTTAATTTTACTTCGTGACAACTATTTAACTTTGAATTAAATTCTTTGAATTAAGTTAGAAAAAGTATAGCTCTTTCCTATCAATAGCTATTTGTATGAATGTATAAATGAACTTCTATCAATAAAACTACAATTGTATTTTCAGTTTCAAATATGAAATGATTCTTATATGACGTCATTTAAAAGCTAATACATACTAATGAAAGCTAATACTTTCAGATGAAGTAATTTAACCATAAAAATACAGTTTGATGGCAGTTTTGAGCAAACCGCGTAGATTAACGGCTTTTGCACGTAAAAAAAAATGCCAGTATTCTAACATTATACTTTCATGACATCAATTTGCGGGGTTTGATCATTAAGCTAGCCAAAAACGGCCATTTCCTGTAAAATTATACGGTGAAATCCCGTAATTATTTTTTTTTTTTGAGTGCATGGTGATATAGATAAATAATTTAAGTTACAGGGTTTATTAAAACCCGAATAAACTACTACGTCAGAAACGCCAAAGAAAAATATTTGAGATGCATACAGCTGTTTCGGTAGCCTTAAGCGTACCGTCTTCAGTGCAAAAAGAATTCTAAATCTGGAGAAGTGCTCGTATATATAGAAGAGGGACCGAATTTAGTTCAACCAATAGGATTACGAAAAAGGTGGGGAATGTGTCCAATAGGAATAAGGCTACCGAAACAGCTGTATGCATCTCAAATATTTTTCTTTGGCGTTTCTGACGTAGTAGTTTATTCGGGTTTTAATATTCCAACGCAAAGTCTCCTGTTATTATTTACAGGGTTTATGTTATATATACAACCTTGTTATTATCGATTCACTGCCGTATCCTAGTAATAACAATGTTTACGTTCATTGAAATATTAGATTTAAACATATACATACATATATATTTTTTTTTCAACGATTTGAATAATTCAATCTTAGAATCCACTTATTTCACAGATAAAGAAAAGGGATGTAAGTTAATCAATCTGATAATAATCTGATAATAATACTTTACTGATTTTTTTTTGAATATATATATATATATATATATATATATTACTTATGTTTTAAACAATTCCTTGTCATTCAAAAATAAACACTACAATTAATGACACATAAATGATCTTCCTTTATCCATCACGGTCATCTTTTATTATTATTATTGTTATTATTATTATTATTATTTTCAACGAGAAGATATGGAAGAAAAAAAAATATTTTCTTTTAGAATAGGAAAAATATGAAGGAAAGTTTTCTTGTTGATGCTATAGTTAAAATCTTATTTACCAGTAGATACTTTTAATCATTTTTTTTTTCTTTATTACGAAAAAGATACACAGGAAATTGATAGCATAAATGTACCATAAATTACATTAATACAAACAGCATTGTAAAAATATATTTTGGAAAACAAAAATACAATGCAAACACGTATTCACGCACAATCAATTAAATTTGAGAATTTGGTTAATTATATTATTTTAACAATCTAAATATTTTTAAAGAGGTAAGCATTAATGAATATGTATAGAATTACCAATTTTAGATAATTAAATAAGAAAAAAGAATAATGTATACTGTTTGTTTGCCGTAACATTTAGTAATATATTTTATTTATTTAAAAAATAAATAATATTGATTTTTTACAAGTAAAAATGTGTATTATTATTATTATTATTACTATTATTATTATTATTAAATTTTCCAGAAATAAAGTGTGGATCATCCTTTTCATTTATAATTCATTTATTGGATTTAAAAGGAAAAAAAAACTATTGCTTTGTAAAATGTTTATAAATGTAACAGTTGTATAAAATATTTCTTTATATAACGGGCATTCCAATATCATTATCCCAACTTTAATCCTATACAAGCCAGAAATGTGAATAGACAGTGTCCACATTATGTTACTCACATTTAAAGTTTGACCGTTAAAGACGTTAAAGACCGTTTGACAGAGTTAAAAGTGTGCGTTATTTAACGCATCTTTTAGCGCGCAGAATATCTAAGACATATTCCATTTTCACCTACTTGCGGCCAAACATTCCATTGTAATGTATTCCAGTGCACTACGGGTGTAAACTTGGTCTTCGTTGTCCATGCAGATTCCGTATCTTATGGATGTAGTCTTATAGACAACATCTTTCAGAAAACATCAAAGCAAAGTAGTGTTATCGTCCGTTTTCAAAAGAAATTAGAGGAGAGAGATTTGGCAAACCCTCAAACTCTTTATAAGTTTCTAAATTACGCACTATTTGAAAAGAATATTGTAGTTATATATATATATATATATATATATATATATATATATATATATATATATATATATATAATATAAATAAAAAATAAATTCTATAATGAGGTTTTGGTCAAGAGATATGTGAA
The DNA here is from genome assembly GCA_963930645.1 of Salticus scenicus. Classification (NCBI taxonomy): domain Eukaryota; kingdom Metazoa; phylum Arthropoda; class Arachnida; order Araneae; family Salticidae; genus Salticus; species Salticus scenicus. Next base: position 233,849,845 of record OZ005649.1, read on the forward strand.
AATATCTCTTAAGTTTTTTATTTATTTATTTTTCTTTTTTGCTATTTTTACGGGGGTGCACATACGTGCGTGAAAATGATAAGAACTTCTTTAGTTAGCGATCTCTCTCATTAAAATTTATGTAAACAATCGTTTATTACTAAATCTTCGAAAATCAAGTAGAATCATTACAGATATTTTTTTTTTCTTCAGAAAATCTTTGCGTATTGTTTCTTCGATATGAAATTAGGTTTTGTGTTTCATTTTTTCTATATATTCATTTTATATAAAAATAAGATATATTAAAATATATATATACATTTTTATACTAAAAAATTACTTATAAATTAATAGTGATGAAATGAAAATGTATTTTACATTTACATTTCATCACTAAAACTGAAAAGACATTATGTCCTTTCAGTTTTAAAATATGTAAGTACAATGAAATTTTCTATCGTAAATAATTAAATAAGAAGAGCAACTACGTATATAATATATATACGCATATAATATATATATATGCGTATATAATATATATACGCATATATATTAATTTCAATTATTCTTAGTAATTCTTTCTGCTATATTTTTATATAAATAAATATGGTTTGTGCTGCAAGCATAACACATTGTTACATATATGTTAGAAAACAGTAACAATAATAAATATTTTCATTATATCTACCACATTCAGTTTATTTTACCTTTTTACATTTGTTTCTGAAATTGACAAATAATTTCCCTGCCTTCCATACTGTTAAGAGAAACGATTTTTTTTTTTATAAGTATTTTATCAAGATTTTTATATGGGTTGATTCTTAAATTCCACAAAATATAAATACTAATGTATTTGTCTGTGTAAAAATATAATGCTACTATATTTTTACTAGACAGTAATTTTACTTATAGAAAAAAAATCTTTTTAATTAAATAAAGTAGATATTTCAAGATACAAATGGCATCTTATACTATTCAATAACAAACGAAGGACAAACGAATTACTTTACTAACCCCAGCATGATCAATTAATTCTACATGATCACACCATATGCACTGCAAATAAAAGGGTCTTAAAGTAAGACATAAAAACAACTGAAACGGCATTTAAGACGCGTAAATGTCTTAAAATGTACCTTAGATGTTATAGATATTTTAATTTAAGACAGAAATATGTCTGAAATATCAATTCAGACACAGAAATGTCTGAAACACGTAAATACGCGAATTTTCAGACAGAAAAACGCGTTTGAATTTTCAGACACTTTAGAAATTCAGACACTTGCATATTACTTCGAAATTTTTTCATATGGAATCTACTTTAAGAACATATGCTTATCCTACTTCTTTCCACATTCAATAAATATATTATTATTTTATATAATAAGCAATTAAACTACTTAAATTATGGTAGCTTTATGAAATTATATTTTTATGGAATAATATTCTAGGGATGTGAATGATATTTGCATGCTGTTATCTTTAACACAATTCATAAACAACACATTTAGACACAAAGCTTATTTTGTTAAAAAAAAAGAATAAAAAAAATCTTTGTCTTTAAAGTTTTCTTATATTAAAAGAAAAAGTGTGAAGACGGATGTATCAAGTAATTTGTAGAGAAGAAAGCGAATTTATAAGTGAACAATCATGAATAATTTGGGCATATTTTTTTTCTTTCTGTCTTCTTATTATTAATCATTTAAAAACTTTTTTCTTTCACAAATTCACCTACATCTAAATGTAAAACTACAAATTTTCCCGTATTCATGATTACAGTTCGTTTTTATTTAAATATTACTTTAAGGAAAGAAATCGTTATCATCGAGGGATGAAACCTTCACATACTTGTTATGCATTATTAAAAAATTCTGTTCTTCTAAATATGAAATTTAAGTTAATAATATTTATTAAGTTTAAGATACCATACTATCAATAGTTTTATGGCAAAAAATTAGAAATAAAACATAACACTGCGATTAGTTTCACGAATACTGTAGTATATTAGATCATAAAAACACGTATTTCTGTATTCGACGGTAGCGTGATTGGTAAATGCTACTACGACGATGCTTGGCTCGAGGTTGCGGTTTCTCGAGACAGTGAGAGTTCGAATCCCAAAACCGGAAAATGGGACTTTTTTCCTTTTTTTCTTTCTTTTTTTATATAAATATTTCATTAATGCTCTAAACAATTCTACAATATATTTTTAACAGAAAAACATTATAGCACGCCACATTTATTTATTTATATATTTATTAAAAGCCTTAAAAACGGTAGTATTTTTAAGCCTAACATGGCGGTGTTTTTAGGCCTAAAACATGGCGGCGTTTTAATACACTTGCAATATCTTAATTTCTGATGCAAATAGGTGTCTTAAAAAGTAAGACATTTTTTTTTCGCTTAAAAAATGACCATCCATTTAAGACACTTTTTAAACTGAATTTAAGACCTATACATTTACTGTGTGTCCGGCGTAAATAAGGAAGTGCACTTGTTACACCAATGACTCCTGCACTAAAAGTTAAAATATGTAAATAAAAGAAAATAACTTGTAAATTCCTATTATGTTATATGAAAAAGAAACACACACACACACACACACATATATATATATATATAATTTTTCAGAAAACTTAAAAAGAGAAAAAGTGTTATCACACCAAATTTCACATGCACCAACGAGTTTTATTTCTCAAACCGACACCAATTTTTATAGTGATTACTAGAACAATCAATTAACGACTTTTTAACCACACAGTAAAATTTTATTGCTTAGGATTTACAGCGTCGAATGATTTCTCTATGCCTCGTAAAACAAAGTAATCTCCTATTGAAAATACTTTTACAGATAAGTGAGCTGTTTATTCGATTATTTGGAGTAGGTGCCTTTAATGCGGTAACATAATGGGTTCCTCTTTTACGCAAGCGGGGTTCACTGCATCATTAGAAGCGGTAATTATCAGACTTTGATCTCGTATTTCTTTTTCTTAAGGATTGGAATGTCAATATTCGTAAACATATATATTAGCTTGGTATATTTCATGGGGAACTGCAGTATTACATTACTTCAAATTAACAACAAACCTTTTATCTATGGAGTGTTTTTAATTGTAAGTTTTTAGCTTATAAATATATTACAATAATGGAACCTTGGCAAAATACTATGCCTTGTTTAATAATTAAATATATACTTTTAAACTAGAAAATTAGTATTGCATTTCTAATTGATAAACATTTAACCCGAAAATCAAACACATATAAATAAAATTGAATATTTCCAAACAATTGCTTTAAATTTTGTTTTGTTTATACACATATATATATATTTGTTTAAAAAAAAAACAGCTATTAGATGTCTCACTTTTATCATCGTTTATGTTTGTAAACAGTATGTTCCTATTTCACATTATTTTGCAGATCATTTTAAGTTGTTAATTCAGTTTATGATTAAAGATTAGTTTTATAACAAATTCGCTAATAAATAAGTTATTTTATTGTCTAATTCAATGAATGAAACTATTTTTTAAGTGCTATGGTCTCACAGACTAATAATTTCAAATTGTTACCTTCGACATGAAACTATAATTATTTGATATTTCTAGTGAAATTTATTTAATAAATATTATTTTTCGAGAAGTAACTGATATTTTAAATTGTTTCGGGATTAACAACGAACAAATGTTTTGTTAATATAAAACGATTTTGAGTACAGAATATAAAGAAAAAAATTTAAATACCTTTCATGCATACTTTACAGTTTATTAAAGAAATTATAAAATTAAATCTTGTTAAAAAATAAATAAATAAAATAACAGTTATTTTTAAACAGTGTCCTTTATTATAAAAATAGCTAATTAACAGTGCTTTATTAGTAACGGTGCTTTATTAAGAGCTCATTTAATTATAACCTTAAAAACAAAACATTTTTTATAATGCTAATTATTTTTATTGTAATTAATTACTATTAATAGGATTAAAAACACATATTTCTTAAGTTAATTTAATATCATCTTTTGTATTAATGCATTTACATCTTATTAAATTCTGCTTTTTAAATTACATTTTGCTGCATTTTATTATCAATGATTGTATACATTTGAACGAGCTACCTTAATGCATTATAAATGAAAATAGAAAATTAATTCAGTAAAAAGTGGACATAAAGACCACTTTTTAATTTTCAATTGTCTCAGTTATTTTTACTTTTTGTCTGTAAAAAACACATGAAACCTATTAAATAATATAACACATTCCTGCTTAGCCATAGTTTAAAGACTGAACTTAGCTCGTTGCTAAAAAAAAAAAAAAAAAAAAAAAAAAGGATTATCCCTGAGAGAAGGAAACATGCGTTGAAAAGAGGAAAAAAGTCACTCTACCTCCAAACCAGTAATGACAGATACTTCTACCGTTTTCCATCTATCCTATTTTATAGAATAGATTAATTTTCTTCCAATCTCTGAGTCACATGACCCGTCTTTAATCTTTGACTAAGAAGTGCATATAAAAAATTTTGTATATCATTAATTAAAGAAGAAATTTAATATTTAAAATGAAATAAGCAAAAGATAAGTCTTTAATTTTATACATGTCATGTTCGTCACGCTGTTAAATAATTTTCTATATAATTATTTATTTAAAGTTTAGATTTTTTTTTAATGTTCTATTTGTGTACAGTAAGACAAGAAAGTTGACATCAGAAACAGAAGCTGTCTTATGTTTGCCCCCTCACAAATGAACTTAACATTCTGGCTTGAAGTGAGATTTTTTTTTGTGGTGCAAATTTAAATTGCTACAGGACTTGCTTTGCTTACTTTACTAATATCAAAAATAGTTACATTAATCGCTTTCGCATTTTCAGTCGCTAAAACCCTACGTTTCGTATTGAAACTAATTTTGCCTTTTCACGTACATAAATATAAATAATCGTACAGAATGTTCACGGAAAACATTAAACAACACTTTATAAATGTGTCTCAAATTACAGCAACTGTATCATAGGTATGAGTTGCAGTAAATATATCTGTTTTATTGTCATGCTACATTTCTAACTTATTAGGTGTATTTTTTTCCCCTTAGGTTAAAAGTTTTGTATTATTTATACGCAAACTATAGAGAAGTTTCGGCACACCAAACAAAATAAAATAAGTTAATATTTAATATATATAAATTAGAAAAGAGAGCTGTTGGATGTCTACCCCTTCACAAATGAAATGAACCTTCTGGCTTTGAGTACGATTTCTTGAGTAGCAAAGTTACTTTGCAACACTAATATTATTTTATTTACTTTACTAAATTCAAATATAATTACATTATTTATAGAAATTTTATTTTTCCGACTGAGTGAAAATAATGCCTGGACCGGGAGTCGAACCCCGGAACTTTGACTTACAAGATCAAAGCTCTACCAATTGAGCTGTCCAGGCCGACAACCGGTTATTTTCACTCAGCCGGAAAAATAAAATTTCTATAAATATGATTTTCTTCCAATCAGTTGATTTCGCGTGGGGCACAGCCCGGCACATATAGCACTTAGTTTTCCTGCTTAAAATAACAACAACGTTGCCCATTCTCGAGAAGGATTTCATAAAGACTTTCACAGCACAAAAATTTATAAAGACTTTCTGAGCATCAATTTTTTCTCATGAACTCTCAACAATACCTTGCTACCAAATATCTTTAAGCCACTTGTCACTTTATCTACCAGCATAGAACATGCCGCTCCTTCTCGCGTGGGAGACTTGTCTCTAGCGGCTTTTGTATTTTTTTTTTTTTTTTTTTTTTTTTTTTTTTGAATTTAAATAAACTCCGGAAGAGGGGCCTAGCATAGCTGGAATCGCTGGAACCTGCTCCTAGAGCGGTGAGCGGCACCTTTTCCCTGTTAAATCAGTTGATTTTGAGATTTTAATAAATATATATATATATATAATTACGTTAAACACTTTCTCCTTTTCAGTGGCTAAAAGGCTACATTTCGTATGGAAACAAATTTTGCCTTTTCACGTAATAATCGTAAGACATTTTCATGGTAAATATTTAAATTACTCTTTAAAAATATGCCTAAAATTAGAGCAACTGAGTAATAAAAATTAGTCGCAGTAAATATGTCTGTTTTTTGCCATGTCTGTCATGCTACATTTCTACCTTATTAGGTGTAGGTTAAAAGTTTTGTATTTTTTATAAGCATGACATACATATATTTTGGTACACCAAACACAATAAAATAAGTTATATTATTATACAAAATTAGACCCTGACATATGGAATTAACATTCTGACATGGAGTGAGATTTCTTGAGTAGCAAAATTACTTTGTTACAAAAGCTGTTTCACTCCCTTTATTCCATTCAAAAATAGTTATATTAATCGTTTTCTCTTTTTTTGTCCATAAAAGCTTACATTTCGTATTGAAACTAATTTTGCCTCTTCACGTACATAAATATAAATAATCGTACGAAATTTTCACCGTAAATATTAAACAACTCTTTATAAGTGTCTTAAATTGGAGCAACTGAGTGGTAAAAATCAGTCGCTCTAAACATGTTTTATAACGAAAAATATTAAACTACTCTTTATAAATGTAGTTAAATAATTGCATATTTTAAGAAGATTGTTATGTGTCATGCATTGATTTTTCATTTATTTTTAAAATGTTGTCCATTTTACTAATTTTTTTATGTATAATACAAAATTAATTTGAATTCGTAGACTGATTATGAAAATATTTTTGCAAAATATTTTTAAATCTAAAAATAAATGTTCTGAAAAATGTATTTCAGCAATTTTAAAATTATTTTCAGATATTGGAATGTTGAGAGTACTTGAGGATAATATGGATGGTCTCAAGGCAGAATTATTTATGAAAAGTTCGCTCTCATTCTGTATTTATACAAAATAAATAAATATATGTATAAATAATAATAATAATCTACATAGAGAATAGTTTTTTGTTTTCGAAAAATTATATATATATATATATATATAGTTTGTTATATAAGAATAAATTAATCAAAGAATTTTTTTAAAGCTTACAGAAGTGTTTCCTTTAAATATTTAAGATTTTTTATGGGATACATTTTCAAATGTTTTACAAAATAATAAATTTCTAAGAAACATGATAATAAATTTCAAAATCTGTTATAATGTATCACTTTTGTTCTTACTCCTTTTCTTTTAATCAAAGAATTTTAATGTTACAAATCTACAAACTTTTGAAATTCACCGTAATATTTTAGAATCTCTCTCAGTATCTTAATTAAAAAAATGAATTACATAAAGAAATTAACTTAGACCAGATCGAAATATTGCAACACATTATAAATGAATTAAGAACAACTCTTCAGAATTAATTGCCGAAACGTCTGTGCAGGCCTGTCCGCGGAGACTCAAAAAGATACTGTGTTATGCGTGTTTGTCTGTATGTAAAGTGATAGCGGCCGAAAACAATAACCCGATTGACTTGCAGGTTGGTTCTAATGACCACCCATACTTCCCTTTACAGAATTAGCTGCATTGTTTGGAGATTATACACTCCAGAAACACGCCAAAGTTTTTCTTATCATTACAGTCTATTGACAGAATTTCATTTAAATGCATTTAAGCATTGTCACACACCATTCAACAAAATGAACTTAACATTCACTATTGAGATGCTTAGAAGCATATTTTATGTAAAATAAAATGAGTGATTACACTTGCAAATTATTGTACAGGACATTATAAAGGTGCTCTTACAATGTTATGTAATCATGCAAATTATGTCAAGTTTTAGACGATTATTTATGAGCTTCATACAATAAGTTGAATAAGTTTTATTTGTTTATATAATGTTTATGAAGATCATTTAAAAGCACACACAAAATAATTCCGTGATATTAGAGCCAATCAACATATTTTTATTTAAGCGAATTTTAACGCATTTATTCTGCTTTCAACATAATGGAATTAACATACATCATTAAGATGCGTAAAGCATGATTTCTCTAAAAAAAAAAAAAAAGAAAGAGAGAGATGTATAAACTAAATAATTTATTTACAGAATCACACAAAATAATTCTTATGGCGTTATGTAATCATACAAATGAAGTCAAATTTGGTTCAAATACAAATTAATTACTTTAAATTAGTTGTATACTTTTTATTGCTGTATTATTAGTGGTCAGCAAACTGTAGAGCGCGAGTTGCATATGGCTGTTTAACCAAATTAGTGTAGCTCAGTCCCATTAGCCTTTCCTAAATAAACTTGCTAAACTAATAAGACTGAAATTTTTCCCATTAATACTGTTACCTAGAATTTAAAACATTAAACGAACAATTTGTTGATTGTTGAATAAAACTTTAATCACTGGAGTTAAAAATACGAATAACTATATGGATCTCTAAATTTAAAGACTTTGATGATGATATCGAAAAAAAAAACATGGAGAAAAAAGAATCAATGTGATATTTATTCATAAAGTGTTATATGGTTGAAATATTAACTGTTATCTGCTTTCAAAGATCTGGAGAAGGAAAGCATCATTTTCAATATTAATATTAATATTCTTGACTTAGGCGATGAGTTAAAAAATTAGCATTTTCTATTCTTTCATTTCGCCTCTATATATTCTACGAAACAAAATGTTTCAAACATGAACCTTATGAAAAGTAAATTGAGAAATCATCTTACTGATAAAAAGCCTGGAATCCTACTTGAAATTAAAAAGAAAGCTATATAAAAAGTTAACTTATCAAAGTTTTCCAGAGAAATGCAAGGCAAATTTTAACATTAAATGAGTGTTTTCCAATATTAAATTTTAAAATGTTTTGACAATAAATAAAATTATTATTATTAGTAGTAAGATATTTAGATTTATTTTATAATGATAGCTAATTAAAATTGATCGCTAAAAACATGGTAAAAAAGATTCTAGAAAAAAATATGAATCATTTTATTGCTGATCTATTGCACTTTTGACAAATGAGTTAGCCGACCACTGGTGTTTATAATATTTGTGTCTCGCGTATAAGGACATACAAAAGATATTCGTAGCATTACGAATTGCAGATGGTATACCTTATAAGTGCATTTTAATATGGTTACACACACTTAAACTAAATGCAATAAAAATATGTTATTAGAATCATTAAAATTATAGTAGTTTCTGATTAAAATTGTAGCCCTAGAATTGATAATTAGCTTACAATAGCATAAATGCAATATCATTGATTATTAAATTTAGCTAATAATTTATTTAGGAAAAAAAAAACCTGGACAGAAATATTTTGCGTGCAGCAAGTGCAAATATACAACAGGATGAAATAAATAAATAAAAAATAATTCATTTAGATAGGTAGCAACTTTATAAATTTCCTTTATTAAATATAATTTTTCCGGGAGAAATTTATAGTAAAATTATAAATTGGATGTGATGTTAGCATATTAGAAAAATAAACAGGAATGTGATGGCAACAACGAAAAAATCATGCGATGCGTATTAATTATAAACACTTTCAAACTGTAGACACTTGCTGTTTAATATAACTTGCAATGCTTTTTCCCTACGTTATCATACAATGGTTAGACAGAAGCAATGAAAAGCATACGTGTAGACTTACTGAACATATAATCACTCTTAAACATCGTTGAAAGGCGTTAAAAATGCTTAACGCACAAGAAAATGCAGCCCTTGGATTCTAATTGCAGCACTTAATGTATTTGAATGTTTTTGTGCAACTCTGTAAATTGGTAGGTTAACTATTTTCAATTATATACAAGAAATTATTTTAGCACAGGACATTTTTTTATTGAAAATAAATGCCATTTTTTAAAAGAATTTTACAGTAGAAAGTTATTATAATGTGATTTATTTAAATGTTTCTCCTAAAACGCAATGCATTGGCATATTTTTGAGTGTTCATGTACACGAACATTTGTACAAAACCTATTAAGGTAGTTTAAATAGGAAATATTTCAGAGTGAACTTAAATAGCATTAATCATTTTTTTTTTTTTTTTTTCAATTCGGAAAATATTTACGGACGCTGGAGTTGGACAGATAGAGAGACAGTTGGACAGACAGATAAATAAATTGAAATCATAATCACACTTTAAAATTGTTATAAAGGTGTTACGAACGTTTAATGTAAACGAATATTCAATTCCAGCAAATTTCCAATAATACCTATTTATGTTATTGAATATTTTTGTGTAGACCTGTAAATCTTAATACCAATCATACTATATTCTATAGAAAACATTCTTTTGTGCATATGAATAACATATTTTAATCTCATTAAGATTTGTGCAAAGTAAAGTTATTAAAATTTGGTTTATAGAAATACCTCTAATAGAACGCAATGCTTTGGAGTACTTTCGGGTGTCCCTGTACACAAACCAGCAGAGGTATGCATATCCTTTTCAATAGGGAGCATAGTAAACTTGAATAACGTATATCAGTTTCAAGAAATTCCATAAATATTTACGGGCGTTAAAGCGCGGAGAAACATACGGACAGACAGACGGAAAGACAGACAAACCGAAGTCATTAACGCTTTTCAACCTTGTTTGAAATTGTAAAAAAGACATTCTGAAGATTATTTTTATTTAAAGTAGGTGTTGAGTGCGTAACAATTATTTCTATATAAAAAATAAGAAGAAAGAATAAGAAGGAAAGAAAGGAACAAAGAAAATCTCTCTCTTATTTTTAGCTTTTTCTCTCTTATTTCTGGTAACATATACTTTTTTAAAATTTTCTCAATAGTTATAACATATATATATATATAGCTAAAGTACATTTTAAAAACTTTCGAATAAAATTTGTTTTACAATCGACTATCAAGTAAAATTTTTAATTGATTAAAAATATGTAAAATTTAATATCTATAATTAATGATAGGAGTTTTAAAAAAGAAAATTAGGCTTATTTCATATCTAATTAAAAATCGTAATAAACATTTCCTCACTATGTTTGATTTAAAAGTAACCCAAATTATCCTACATCAAGAGACGGGATAATTAAAATTGCATTTGCGCTTGTCTTGAAAAGAAATTTTTAATTGCCAATTAAAATACATTGTTAACACCTGTTAGTTTTCATAAGCTTATTAAATCTAAAAATGTGCATTAAATTTAATTTTTCAAAAAATATATCTCTTTAAATTCAATTAAATTAAAGTCGATTTTAATAACTTAAAAATTTCAAATTATTTTGATATCATATATAAAATGAATTTACAATTGTAATTCAAACAACAAAGGTATCTTAAAATTATATATTGTTAATTAGAGTATTCATTTTTAGTAATTTGAAGAAGTTTAAGAAGATTTTTCAAATAAAACTCGACTTTCTTTCAATACGGAATTAAATTTCTTTTCTTTTCTTTTCTTTTTCTTTTTTTTTCTTTTTTTTTTTTCTGCTATGAGAATTACATTCAAAATGAGTATTGTTAAATTTATTTTTATTTTTATATAATTATTAGATAATAAAGATATATTAATGAAGGATATTTTGTCCATATCCAAACTCAGTGTTGCGTAAATTATGACTCAGTACTATCTAAATTAATCATAATAGTACGTGAATGACCGAGTTACCCGGAATCCTTGTAAAGATGAATCGTAGTAAAAATATTGTGATTTGTTTTCAGAAATATATATATATATATATATATATATATATATTTTAACTAGGACGGAGCGCGAGATATCAGTGAAAGCTAATATTCTTGGATATAAGGAAAATTACAATCAAAGTATTAACTCAAACTGCTAACTATAAATTTTTATCAAAATCGTTCAAACAGTTACTTAGAAAACCAGGTTCCTGTTAAATTTTGTTCTAGGCAAATTACGCGTTACTTGGAACTATTAACATTCCTGGAGAAGAAAATAAACCAGATAGACTTGTCTCTCAAAGAAACGTCTAACTATTTTTTAACCGTTCCAGCGATTTCAAAATAAATAAATGAAATAATATGAAAAAAAAAAAAAAAACTAGTTTTTTGTGTATCTTTCCCAGTTGAAGTGTGATTTATCACTGAAGGCTAATTAATTTAAGGTGAGGGTGATGTCGAAAAAGAGAATCGAGCAAAATGTCATCAATTCAGATTGAAATGTCATCTTAAAATCACATTAATCTAAATCTTTATGAAAATAAATCGAGACCTTTTTGAAGAAAAGAAAGTTTATGCTATTTTTTATTTGTTTATTTTTTTTTCCCAGAGCGAAGGATGGGTTTTAGAGAAACCCTAATTATTTTGAAGAAAGAGTAATTCAGGGAGATTGAATTTAAACTAAAAAAAAAAAAAAAAATTAATTTGTTTTTTAATAATTCATGTAGTTTCTAAGGAAATCATACCTCTGCCATATTTTACCACAGACGTTCTAAATTTTAACAGAAAGTGAATTTTACAGAAGTTGAGTGTAAGACAGGTGGTTTCACATCTCGAAAAAATCTGATGTGGGCCCCACATGACTAACTTATACATCTTTAGAAATATATAATGTTAAAAAGCATTGTCATTGGACCCAAGACAAATGGTTAAAAATATTTTTAAAATGCATTACCACCGTGTTCTGGCTTTTCTGAAAGTTTCAAATGTCTAGCTAGTCGGGAAGTTAGTTAAAAATCGATTGCAATATTTGTACAGGTAACGATGCTGACGGCAGCAGGGATCCGAAGCAGTGGGCCAAAAGTATTTAAAAAATGGATTTTCACCGTGTTCTGAACTATTCTGAAAGTTTCAAATGTCTAGCTAGTCGGGAAGTTAGTTAAATAAATTTTCTGTTGAACCATGTAAACGCTGCCAAAGGCAGCAGTGACCCGAAACAATTTGCTAAAAATATTTAAAAAATGCATTGTCACCATGTTCTGAGCTTTACTGAAAGCTTCAAATGTCTAGCTAATCGAGAAGTGAGTTAAAAATCGATTGCAAGATTCGTCCAGGTAACGCTGCCGAAGGCAGCAGGGATCCGAAACAGTTGGCTAAAAATATTAAAAGAAATGCATTTTCACCATGTTTTGAACTATTTTGAAAGTTTCAAATGTCTAGCTAGTCGGAAAGTTGGTTAAATAAATTTTCTGTTGAACCATATAAACGCTGCCGAAGGCCGCAGTGACCGAAACAATTTCTAAAAATATTTAAAAAACGCATTGTCACCATGTTCTGAGCTTTACTGAAAGTTTCAGATGTCTAGATAGTCGGAAGTTAGTTAAAAATCGATTGCAAGATTTGTCCAAGTAACGCTGCCGGAGGCAGCAGAAATCCGAAACAGATCGCTAAAAATATTTCAAAAATGCATTTTCACCGTGTTTTGAAATATTCTTAAAGTTTCAAATGTCTAGCTAGTCGAGAAGTTAGTTAAATAATTTTTCTGTGGAATCATATAAACGCTGCTGAAGGCAGCAGGTATCCGAAACAGTTGACTAAAAATATTTTTAAAATGCATTGTCAACGTGTTCTGAGCTTTTCTGAAAGTTTCAAATGTCTAGCTAGTCGGGAAGTTATTTAAATTGCAAGATTTGTCCAAACCGTTTTTGAGTTATTACCGTTTTTTGATACATTTTGGCCATTTGAACCTAATTTTCCTAAATATCTCCAAAACAGAAAATCATACAAAGTCCAAAAAGGGAGGTGCACAACTAGATGTTATAACAAACCTATGTACCAATTCGCAACTTTCTACGTCCAACCGTTTTTGAGTTATGCGACATACTCACACACACACACACACACACACAAACACACATACATACAGACGTCACGAAAAAACGTGTAAAGTCGCTTATATCTCTAAAACGAGAGCTCGTGTTAAAACGACACTTGCAGGTGTACAACTAGACATCATGACAGTCACACGTACAAATTGGGAACATTCAGTGATCAGTCATTTTTGAGCAATGTGAAATAGAAAATCCATTTCGCAAATCGGGATTACTATACTTCCTTATACTTTGTTTAAGGAAGAAAAAACGCTAATTTTTGAATAAAATATTTATGTACATTTTTGAGTAAACCGAATTTCTGTTAAATTTTGCAAACGGAGCACAAGAGGTTAGTAGTGAACGCGAAATATCCTGAAAATAAGAATAAAAATAATCGCTTTTTCAGACCGTAGTATCCTTAAACGCAAACTTCCAACAAAATCGTTGCATAAATTATTGAGAATACCCAATTCCTGCAGATTTTACAATTGGCGTATTAATAACTAACAACGAGCGTGAATATTTTTGAAAGGTTAAGTCGAATTATTGTTTTACACCCAAAATACTATTAATACCAAACTTCCATCAACATCGTTATAACCATTTGCGAATAAACCAAATTTGTTGTCATAAGTTGTATCAGTGGCTGTAAGATTAGCAGCGGACGTGAATTTTCCTGAAGATGGGAATAACATTAATCGATTTTTCTCACAAAAAATCATTTGTTTTTTGGTTTACTTATTATTTTTTTTTTTGGTGTGTGCGTGAGTGTGTGAGTATTTTCACACACACACACAAAAGGTCTGGTCATTAGTCGCTGTTGTGATGTTTCAGTGTCTTCAATATTATTTTGAGAATGTCTGAGAAAGATGTATTTTCTGAATACTAGAGCACGGTAGTTCATTGCAGGTTTTTGATGAGTCATGCACTATTTCCACCATTATCTTCAGAAGTTGAAGAAACAGAGCTGAAGTCTGAAGAAGAGCTAGGAGTACTTGAGAGATGAGAAGCATGATAACCTAGTTTTTCAGATGTCCCTGGGGTAGAAATTTCTCTTTTACTTTTGGTACTATTCTTTGTTAGAGGGGGCTATCAGAGACAAAATTTTCTTGAGAATTATATTTGGATTGAAATGATAAATATCTGTTAGTTTGAAGCCACTTCTGACGTTGGAATGTGTCATAGCTTTGCCCCAAACTGGAGAAAATATTGTTCGAAATCGAGCCTTTGTTATGTTGTCATGATTGGTTTGTTCTAGAAACAAACGTACATCTTGATATAAAAATTGCCCAAACGACCCAAAACACGATTCATCCAAAGGATGGCTCATGGGTTGTATTAAAAGGTGAACATAGTAGAAGAATGTCATTTGTTTCAGTCTTATGCACAATTGAGTAATCAAGATAGGAGAAGAAACATCATAGATGAAAAAACAACGTCCTTCTGTTTTAAATTAAAAAAAAAAATAATAATAATAAATCTAATTCATTAAACAAATGTCTGTGTCGTCATGTTTCTTTTGAGTATCATTTCACATGCAGAATCTACAGGCAAATTATCTACCCACTCAGGTTTTAACCTTTTACCTTTATTCAAAATCATACGGTAAAAGTAGTAGTAAGTAAATAAAATAAATAAACGAAATTAGAGAAATATATTTTTATAAAGGTAATATAGCCACATGTACATGTAATATGGCAATACGTGCACTTAATATACCCAATGGGCATAATACCAACAATGACGAGTTTAAAATAGCGACTGTAATTCTGTCTGAAAACTGGGATATCGAAATTCGTTTTTATAGTTCAAAGGACCACTAAACCAGTTGAAACATTTTGTATAACAGTAAATACAGATACTTTGTTTTAATAAGGAAAGTAGCAATTTACCAAAGATTAATTTATAATATAACAACGCAACTAACAATAGAGCAACATTGATTTTCCTCTGTTGCACATGATCAAGGATTGCGTGAAACACCGTACTAAAAATGTTCTTCTGACTTCGGGTGGCTAGATTCAAACGCCACCATTTGAATTACACAAAAATTAATAACATAAATGCGGATTGGCTATATTACCATTATTTACCTCCTATATACAGGGAAATCAGTTTTAAAGATTACCCGTGGGTTTTTCTTATTACCCTTAAATATGACGGTTGTGGCAACTAATTCTAACACTGAACTATAATTGTTTGAACCTTGTTTAAGTGCGCGACACAATTTACAACACTAGTGGACTGCTTTATTTGTGAGGTAAAACGGAAATGGAGACGCACATTTATTTTATTCCAGTAATAATTTTATTTTTGAAAAACATAATTTAATTCAATTTTTACTTTCCGAACACTATAGTGAGGAAAGTATTGCAATCATGTCAAAAATCCGAATTCGAGATTTTGATGTTTCTATACGTTTCGAGGTCCAACGAGTCCGTTTTCACCATTTTTACGATGATATATGTATGTGTGTGTGTATGCATGTGTGTATGTATGTGTGTATGTATGTGTGTATGTCTGTGAGTGAACACGCTAGTGTCTAAACGCTTTGTTCGAATAAGCTGAAAGTTGGTACGTGTATTGTAAGTCACCATAGTACGAACCCTATAGATTTTGGTGAATCTAGCACTTATAGTTTTTTTACAGGGACACAAAGAAAAATTTTTTATCATTATGGCCAAGGGACCAAAATCTTAAAAGTGCGATAGCATCTAAACGGCTTATTCAATTGAGCAAAAACTTTATACACATATTATAGATCACATATACTCAATGTGTATAGATGTTTGAGAATCTAGCACTTATAGTTTTTTTACAGAGACACAAAGAAAAATTCTTTGCCAAATTTTTAAAAGTGTGATAGCGTCTAAACGCCTTATTAATCTCAGCAAAGAATTTGTACACATGTTATAGGTCACATTTAAACCAACTGTATAGATTTTGGTGAATCTAGCGCTTACAGTTTTTTTACAGGGACACAAAAAGAAATTCTTTATCTTTATGGCCTATGAGACCAGCGATAGCATCTAAACACCTTATTCAATTGAGCTGAAAATTTGTATGAATATTATAAATCACTGTTGCACTAACTATAAGCATTTTGGTGAATCTAGCATTTATAGATTTTTACAGGGACACAACGAAAAATTCTTTATCATTATGATCTAAGGGCTCAAAGTTCAGTAGCGTTAAATAAAACCTCGTGTGATATATGGAGAAAAATACTCAAACACTCTGTTATGGTTTTCTCTTTTTTGTTTGTTTAGCTACTCCTCTTTCTTTATTTTATCTACAAAACTGTTAGTTACTCAATGTTCGGAAAGTCGAGTGGAGTCACTCCAGATTTTTTTACATTATCATTCCTCACATAAAATGTTGAAAATGTTCGCTTTATTTTTAATGCAATTATGAACACGTCGAACCAGGTTTTTGAAACACTTCTCAGCATTGCTGGTGTTATTGACGAGATTTTCTTCAGTTATGACCTGTTTAAATTTTTCGATGTTTGCAGAATTTCTCTGGAAAAGCCTATAAAATGACAATGTAAAAATGATAAAGATAATGTAAAAGTAATGTAGGAATGATAATGTAAAAAAAATAGTAATAATAATAATAATTAAATTTTGTTTTTCATAAATAAAATTATTACGGGATTAAAAAGAAATGTGCATCTCTATTTCTGTTTTACCTCACAAATAATGTTGTAACAGTCCAACAGTGCTATAAATTGTCTCGCACACTTAAACAAGGTTCAAACAATTGTAGTTCAGTGTTAGAATAGTTGCCACATCCATCGAATTTATGGGTAATAATAATAATAATAATAATAATTAAAAAAAAAGGTACTCTTTTAAATTGATCACCCTGCATATATATATATATATATATATATATATATATATATATATATATATATTAATGTTAAAAGGGAATTTTAATTAATACAAAATTAGTTGAGAACTGAAAAATGACATATTTATTATTGTAATACTAGGGAATTGTTTTAAAGTATAAAAATATTTTTTTGAATTCTGGAAAACAAAAATACCTAACAAGGAACATATTTATAATATAATATTATTTACAAAGCATTAACAAAATGAGAGTGACAATGCTACTAGATTTTATATTTTGAAGTTATAAATAATGCTTCGTAATGTCTTTAAATAACTTATACGAGAAAGTTTTATCATGCTTTCAGAAATTGTTTTAAGTGTATACTTCAGAAACATGACACAAAATCCTTTTGGGAAACTTTAAACAGAATATAAATATAAATAATTTAAAAGGAAAGTACATGATCTTGGAAGAATTTTAAAGAATATACTTATAGTATATGTATACATCATAACAAGTTATAAATGCTGTATATTACCCTAGAGAAACGTGGAGCTACGATTATGTTTTTTAAAACTAAGATTAAGTAATCTGCTAAATTTTTGTTAGAGAATAAAATCATTAAAAATTTATAAATAAATATTTTTACTTCAACCACCCGTGCAATTTTCGGTAAATTTTCTAGAATTACTGTATTGAGTAGTGATAAATTAGCAATTTTAATTTAATAACATTTTTATCCAAATGTTCCAATAAATTAAAAAATAAGTAACAATAAAGAAGAACACATTTCATTTATAAAAAGTAGGCGTTAGTTTTTTTTTTTTTTTTTTTTTTTTTTTTTTTACATTTTAAATTTTAAAATAAGGGAATTCTCCGAAAGAATCAAACAATTTAACGTTTCATTTCTGGCATAATTCATAATCAAAAATATTGTCTGAAAAACAGTTTATCTTTCGACGAGATGTCAATTTATTACTTCTACTATTACACTGCATTCTACAATTTTAGATATTTTTTGTTCTTGACATTAAGCTTTTAATATCAGATTAATTTTCATTAAAAATATTTGAAGTACACAATACATACCGCTATTTTCTTTTTTTCCACCACGAATAATAACTTATTTTTTCTTGTTTTTACTGTGACCGCGAGGTTCTCGCTAATGTCATCATGACGTCACAGTATTCATATTTCCATAGATTTTAAGTTATTTAAAAGATAAATTTGTTTCATTTTCAAACTAAAAGTTTTAGAGAAATAAAAAGAAAATATCGATTAATATATATATATATATATATATTAGATAAAAATAATCGCGTTTTTATTATTATAATTATTATAAGTTTTAATTGCTTATTCAAACGTAACGCGAAAAGAAAAAATCTGGTGTGTCACTTATGGGACTATCTCTTACCCTGCATTTCAATTGTATAATGATAGATTGCATGTTAAATCTTAAGATCAATAGCGTAAGATAATGAAGTTCAATGTACTTTTGAAATAATCTTAAATATGTTTAGATTTACTTTTATTTGATATGTAATTATGTATGAGGTGCAGGGGGATAGTGCCCCCATCAACTCCCCGTTCACTTACAAAGCATACATTTATTGAAAGAAAATTATGTTATTAATTTACCTTTAAACTTGCCAGTCATGATCAAATTTTTAGGTGACAACTTAATGCGAATTTCGAAATACCACATTTCAATTCCCTGCAGTTTTTTTTTTTTTTTTTTTTTTTTTTAAGCTATAATGATAAGAGATATGTATACAGATCAAGCGCTAAAAATTGGGTTTTCGTAATCAAGACACTTCAAAACGTTATATTATACAAAAACAGAGTTGAAAATAGAACTTTAGAAAATATTATGTTTACAGTATAGGTATGAAAAATTAATTTTGCAGTGTTTATCGACAAAGTAAAATGTGCAAAGAGCTTCCATGAATTGCATTCAGTAGAAAAGAACTATTTGCTTAATTTTATATAACTCTGTATATTGTCCATAATCAATATGCATTTTAAAAATTATCGTGTTCCTAAGTTTAGTCTTAGATAAAAAATATCTAACACAAAATGAATTAAAACTGCAGCAATTTCAAAGTATAGTCCCCAACATATTCAAATGTTTTGGGCAGCCGTATAAACGAATGATGAAAAATTTCCATATCACAATCTACAAAGAACATGCATTTATGCGTGTAAAAAGTAGTTGCTCTTTCCGTTTTGTTTAAGGCAACTTATAGATTGTAAACTCTACTTATCTGGAATTTCCCGCATAAACTTAAAGAAGTTCAATGATCCTTGCTTACCCTGTACGGGAACAATTTGCTGTATCTCAGCGAAATTTTAGTGTAGCATTAATATATGAGGCCACATTTAGAATACCGAGTTAGGAATTCCTGCTGCTATTTCTTCTTGATATATACTGATAACACACAAACATACACAGATATTCTCACAGACAAACAAACACACACACAAACATACAAACACACACACAGACATTAAAACACACATACATACAGACAGGCATACAGACATGCAGACCAACCGCTAAAAACATGAATTTCGGATTTAAGGGACCTCAAAACGTGTATATATATTAAAAACTCACTTTCAAAAATCGGACATAAAAACTATACTTTCTCTACCATATATGTTAGGTATTAGATATAAATTTGCCTCACTAGAGGGCGCCAGAGGTCCCGTTGAGATGATATTCAAAGAAAATTTTTGTTGTCTCCCGGGACTTAAGTTTTAGTTTTGTTTTAGAATGGATGGAAACAAGTCATGAAATAGTAGTTGCTCTCGGGCCCTTTTTGGCCTGATTTTATTATTCATGGAACTACAGTTTGAAATAAGAATTAGAAAAAGTGGCTCATAAATTAGAGTATTTTTATTTTAAATCCATTTCTATTGAAGTATAATATTAGAAACAGTATTGCTAAGAGGTAGAAAGAAATGGATGTTCTAAAACTACGAAATGAATATATTTTGTAAATGATGCTTTTTCTTCATGTAAATATTTTATTTAATAAACTGTTTGTTTTCTCGTCTTAAAAAAGAAGCTGTTTTTCTAGAGAAACAAGTGCATATTATTAGTCTTCAAATTTATCGTCGAAGAATTTTACAGGCAAGAAGATTTTAATATATCATTTTGAAGATTATTACCTGAAATTGAGATGATTTGAAAATATTAAATAATTATTCTGAAAGATCCTGCAATCCATATTTTACAAAGGGTCGAGAAGACTCGTTTGAAGCCGTTCAGAAGAATGGCGAATTATAACATATTTTTTGGCGTCCGCAACAGGATGTAGTGTTTATATTAACTGAAAGGAAGAGAATTATTTTCATTTGAAATAAAAAAGTAGTTTAAAGATTATATTATTATTATATAAAATGTTTTTCAAAAGGAGTCAGATTGAAACTATTTAGAATATTCCTTTTTCAAAGTAAATAAAATTAAAAGTGTCTGATTGATTGAAATAAAACAAGATTTTTTATTTGCTCTATTATTTGTACATTTAAAACGTAAACTTATCAAGGTAAAAATAAATTAGTTATTTTTTATGATAGAAATAAATAAAACTAGAATAAAGAAAGCAATTGAGTATTGAGTTGACCTGGAAAAAGAAGCAGATTCATTTGATAAAGAAAAATTAAAAGTATTTTTTCATGGTAAATATTAGATGATGTCAAAAACTGATTGCAGTGAATGTTTATTGTTTTATTTTTTATTTCGCAATGATAATGAAATGAAGTATTATAATAGAATTTGTGAATGAAAACAGAGTGTGCAAATAATGAAATCTTCGATTTTAATTTGTTGTTAGATTATATTTTGTGATTGTTTAATTCAATAAATTTTTACAGTTAATAAATGAATAAAAATTATTATTCAGTTGAAAATAAATATTGCTATAAGAGTAAAATAAAAAATAATAAAATGTTAATTTCTTTTGTTTACATTTTATGAAAAGAAAAATGGTTCTCGAAATGGAATTTTTTCCGAGTTGTTCTTAAAATAAAATCTTCTTGGTAAATAGAAAAATGAAGGCTTTTACATTTAAATAAAAGGCATAAATAACGAATAATTGGTTAATTAACATAAAACTGCTCTGTTTTTGTTTACAAATCAGAAATGGAAAAAATAAAAAGACGAAGACCACCATTACGATCTTCCTTTACTAAAACTTTAAATATTTTAAAAACAGAACTAGACAAAGAAGATCTTGAGAGGGGTATACTTTTAGATAATTTAAATAAATTGGAAGGTTTAATGACAGAATTAAAGACATTCGATAATGAGATATTATACATTATGTCGGAAGACAGTAAATACGATGAAGCTTTGATTGTAAAAGAATCGGAAGAAAGCGAAGCATACTGTCATGAATTTATCACAGTTAAAAGACTAATTAATGAAAAATTAAATTCGAATGTAAATTTAAATTACACAGGCCAAAATAAAATGGAAAACGAAACAAATTTGAAAACAAAGCGATATAAAATACCAAAATTAGCTATCAAGAAATTTGATTCAAAATTGATAAATTATTTGCCCTTTTGGGCCCAGGTTAAGAAAATTCATCAAGATGAGGAATTAGACAACGCTGATAAGTTTTAGTACCTTTTAAAGTGCGTTGAACCAGGAAATCGAGCCAGAGAATTACTCGAAAGTTACCCCGTAACATCGGAAAATTATTTAAAGGCAGTAAAGGCCTTTGAAGAAAGCTATGAGGATAAAGATATCTTAATCGAAGTATATGTTCGGGAATTTTTGAAATTAATTACAGCTAATATACAGACTAGGGGAAATAGCAAAAATTTGTGTAATTTAGTGACCAAGATAGAGGCGCAATTTAGATCGCTGGAAAGCATGGGAGTAAACATTGATCAGAACTCTGCGTGGCTGTACCCAATGGTAGAATCCTGTTTACCAGAAGATATTATTAGAACGTTTCAAAGACTTAATGTTGGGGCTAGGGAAGATTCTAATGAGTTAGATGATAAGGAAACAACACAGAAATCGAACTTGTCACTATTGCTGAATTTTTTGAAAAGGGAAGTGGCAGGTGAAGAAAGGTTACAATTAGCCAGGTCGGGTTTTAAAATTAATTCACCCGGAAAAAATGTTAAAAATAAATTCCACAAGAGAGATAACAGGGTCCCCACTGCTGTGTATCATTTTAGTTGGAGAACTCTGTAAGTTTATGTAAAGAAAAAAAAAACTATTTTATAACACCAAAAGTAAACAATTGCTTAATTTTCAAGGCAAGTTTTCAACGTCACTCACTGATGTTAGTAAAATTACTTTTCATATTTTATATACCTAATAATATAAGCTTTATTAATTAGTAGCTAAATTAAGTCTAAAAGTAGCATGTGTCTAATTTTTTTTTTTTTTTTTTTTAAATATAATGATGAAAAGGGAGTGAAGGGACAGAGCAGTTCAGGGAGGGATGGAACATGCAAGAAAAGGAAGAAGAATGAAGATTCTGATACTCCTTAAACAGAGAATATCAAAAGGAAAATGGATGAATAGATAGAGGAGAAAACGCACGAAACAAATTCAAAATCATGGAAAATAATTGATGTGGCACTCACACGAGTTTTGTTTAACATTTTAAAAGTACTTTCTTCACCATATATGTATGAGAAATTAGTTTTCATTCCTAAGCAATTTTCCTGGACATGGTAAAATATACAAAAGAAATTACATTCACTAATTACAGTTAGTATTTCTTGGTAATATTTTTTTTGAAGTATGCTAATAACACACACAGTCTAGCCACTAAAAACCTTATTAATATTCAGGGAACTACGAAATATGTAAATATAACAAAACATTATTTGAAATATTTGAACTAAAAAATAATAATAATTTCTCTGCTAGAAGTTCAAAAAAAAAAAAAAAAAAAAAAAAAAAAAGATGAATTAATCGAGTATTTGAAAATTTTTATTTAAGTGGTACATTATATTCTAATGTTGGATAAAATAGATGTTATTAGGAATTAACTACCTTACATACATAGTGACCCACTGTTTTTGTCATTTTTCATAGTATGTCTGTATATTATCTACTTCTTTTAACTTTATAAGCATGTCCCAACCTTCCCTCATATAAGGGAGGGATGGGACATTTTCATGACTATGTTAATTGGCTTATAAAATTAACATTCTAATAATTACCATCAAATTTATATTTTTAAAATATGTTAAAATGTTTCAATTTGTTTCTCTGAAACTTACAGTGTTGTACCAGTAAAAGTAAATTTGTAAAAAAATATTTTTGTCCAAACTGACCCATCCCTCCCATCCCTCCCTACTCTGCCCTATTCATTAAAATCACTTTCCATGATGAATACAGACGATTTTTATTTCAGAGATGTATATCATTTAATGCTGAATGTAAATAATTTTTGAGCCAACATCGGAAGAAATGCGATTTTTTGTTATTATGAAAAAAGAAAAAAATATTGATAACTTTCTTTTAAATTATAACAGTATATGTGAATAAACCATTACTTTTAAAGATACTGACGAGTTCTTTCGTCAGATACTCATGCTGAAAATTTACACCTTATCGGTGAGGCTAAATCTGTTCCTCCTAGGGAAAAGCGATCCTCTTACATGCCGTCAACGTCAACGTGAGTGCTTCGGAGTACCTGCATTTGGTCGCAACCAATACTTACCTCCAACGAAAAATGAGAAAAACATAAAATTATTTTTCCATAAAATAAATAAAAGCCAAAAGGATGAATTTAGTATTTTGATCTCTGAATAAATCTCCGCGTGAGCAGAGACCAATCAGAGTGAAGCACCAGGAGATTAAAAAGAAAAAGAAAAAAAGAAAGAAATAAAATAAAATAAAATAAAATAAATAAATAACTCCTTGAAAAAAACCTAAGTGTAACAGTGAAACTGTTACGTGCGTTGACGAAGACAGTCTGGACGGCGAAAAGGAATTAAGAGGTGAGCAGGGCGCCCCAAGGGGCACAGGAAATCGCTCGGAGTCTCGCAACTAAATAAATAAAAATAAAAAGGAGGCCATACAATTCTTTTTTTTTTTTCTAACAAAAGTAATTGAAATTCAGGAGAGCTAAAAAGTGAAGTTAATTATAGAGCATCTTCAAGAATCCCGGTGCCTAGCCAGAAGCTAAGTTCCGAGCTACGTCCGTTGACCAATCAGAAGCCTCCTACATGCACACACATTTTCCCTAGATTACTATTACTACTATAAATAATTCATATTAATTTTACACTGATGTGTTAAAATTAGCACTCATTATATACAATTATAAAATATTTTATCCTACACTGCTGTGTTAAAAATTGAGAACAAAGGGGATTACAGCACCACCTGTTGAACTATTAATCCCCAGATAAAATCATAACCAATTTCGGTCAAAGACCGACTAAATACCAAATAAGATTAATTTCATTGGTTTGTGAGTTAAACCGTCCAGTCAAATTATATTACAGATGCACAGAGGGGCTGACATTTATATATATATATATATATATATATATATATATATATAAATGGTCAAAACGTGTTAAGAATATTTCATAAATTGTAAATCTGTCGAAAGCCGGAAAACGAATTAAATACTTTCTTCTTATGTAAAAATATATCATAGTTATATTTTCGAATAATTGTTCAAAATCGTGTTTCACTTACCTTATTTAATAACACAGGAAGTAAAAATAAATAAATAAGTAAATAAATAAATAAATAAATAACATTTCAATGTAAAACGACAATATATATATATATATATATATATATATATATATATATATATATATATACATACAGGGTGATTATAAAAAAACTACCCCGATATATGAGTTCATAGCTATCGTACCGTCCACAGTAATGGAAAAAATTTTGGTGAAAAGTATTTTGAGGTATGCACTCAAGAATCATATAAAAAATAACAGTTAAACTATAACAATTACGGTTACAGTGACAAAATGTAGAAATTTTCAAATGGCAACAAATACTTTTTTTTTTTTTTTGAATGGGATCTCCATACCAAAAAACCGTAAATAGCGTTGGAACGGTACCTGTAGCATGAAAATTGACAGCGCTAGAAAAAAAAGAGAAAACAACTGTGATGTGCCAACCAAAAGAAGACTAATGACACACATTTCCCACTGAATCTTCGACTTAGAGCTCCTATAAACACAAGCCGACATGTGGGGTCTGGTTCACAGC
This sequence comes from Salticus scenicus, assembly GCA_963930645.1. Classification (NCBI taxonomy): domain Eukaryota; kingdom Metazoa; phylum Arthropoda; class Arachnida; order Araneae; family Salticidae; genus Salticus; species Salticus scenicus. Next base: position 233,875,581 of record OZ005649.1, read on the forward strand.
CTGAACGCGTGGATTATCTCCCATCTTAAATAAGAAGTGTGTAAAGGATTGAATTTAAGACGACAACTTAAGACTAATCTTTGTTCAACCTGACACTTTCAACGAAACCATCGCCATCTAACACTGAAATCAACTTTTGACCTTGACACTTCCAATGCAACACTTTATAAAAAATAGAAGCTAAATCAGAACTTAATTTGTTAAGGTCACCAGTCGAATCTAGTGTTGAATATTTGTAGTTTCAGTGACAGCGTCGAGCTGGTCATAGATGTGTTGAGTTGGAAGTTTTAAGGTCACCTGTCGATTCAGCGTTAGATAGAGATTGTTTTTGGTGACAATGTAGAGTTGAGCATAGAAGTGTTGCATTGGAAGTGTCAAGGTCAAAACTGATTTCAATGCTAGATGGCGATGGTTTCGATGAAAGTGTCAGGTTGAATAAAGATTAGTTTTAAGTTGTTGTCTTCAATTCACTCCTTTACACATTTCTTATTTCAGATGGGAGATAATCCACACGTTGAGGCTGTAAACCAGCCCCCGCATGTCGGCTTGCATTTATAGGAGCTCTAAGCCGAAGACTCAGTGGGAAATGTGACGTCATTAGTTGGGCTTTCGTATGCATATCACAGTTGTTTTCTCTTTTCTTCAAGGACTGGCGATTTTAGTGCTACGGGTGCCATTTCAACGCTATTTATGGTTTTTTGGTATGTAGATTCAATTCCAATAAAAAAAAAAGTCATTTGAAATTTTCGAAATTTTGTCACTGTAACCGTAACTGTTAGAGTTTAACTGTTATTTTTTACATGATTCTCGAGCGCAAACCTCAAAATACCTTCCACCAAAATATTATTCAGTTAGTGTGAACGGTATGATAGCTATGGTCTCATATATCGGGGCAGTTTTTTTATAATCACCCTGTATATATTTAATTTGTATGCAGTAAATTTCTCTATGATTTTCAAAGGGATCATATCATAAAGAAAAGTTACAGTCAGTTAAAAGTTATAGTCATTTAAATACTTATGTATTATCTGAAAAACAAATAAACTAATAATAATAGTAATTATAATAATAATGAAGAATATAAAGAAAAATGTTATTTTATCTTTATTTTAATATTTTAAAACTACTGTTGGTTTTTACTTTATAAATGTGTTAATTTCGTATGTACCGAAATTATAAGATACTTTTCATAATTTCATAAACTATATCTGACGAGAATATAAATATATATATATATGAATTATTGTACCTCATAAAGCAGAATAATCTATTTTTCAAAATGCTTTTCTCACAGAAATATGTTTATAACTTCATTACATACAATAGATGCCTTTGACGCAATAGAATAATGGATTTTCCTTTTATGTTTTAGACACATCCTTATATTATTCTAAACGATAATTATCAGCCTTTGATCTAACATTTTTTGCAAACGTTAATGGATGCAAAGACGTTTAACAACCTTATTTTAAATGAAGAATATTTTCTAAGTCTTTTGTCTTACTTCTGTAAGTAAATCTTATATCTTTTATCAAAATAAATATGTCAAAATGTGTAAAAGACTCACTTTGGTAACCAGTAAGGAAAGACGTTCGTTATTATTCGCACGAGATATTAGGTAATTTAAAAAAAAAAAAAAAAATGTTTTGTTTGCTGGCAGTTTATTAATTTTTATAGAATGTTATTGTGCATTCTCCTTTATTTCGTTAGGGTTGAATAAATATGTTCAAATTTGTTTACATTACAAAACAGTACATATAAGCGAAGTTTTCATAAAATTTATAGTTAGCTGTGCGACACAGTAATTCTTTCTTTCTTTTTTTTCTTTTTTTTTTTTTTTTTATGTTTAATTAAGAGAAAACGTTCAAAATAGGATAGACGATATTATACGTTTTGATATTTTCACGAACTAGTTTGGAAAATTAATATAAGATATATATTTTTATTTTTTACGTACTTGCTTTGTAGGTACAGTTATCAGAAAAAAAAGTGTATTTATTATGTTTTGCATATATTTTGATGTTTTTATATTTAATAATCAGAAGTAAATAATAAATTTAAGCTTAAATTTAGAGATATAATTTAAACATTTATTCACTATCCACATTTTTTAATTTATAATTAATTGATTAAATAGAAATAACATTTTTTTTTTAATGCTTTGAATCCTAAATACTTGTTTCCATATATAAACATGATGTGGCAACCACAAGACTTTTTTCTCTATAATCATACACAAAATTCATGCAATAGGGAAGACCGGGATACAATGGACCATATTGGGTAAAATGGACCACCCCCTGTCATTTATTTATTTATTTATTTTAATAATTCATATTTTGGTACATAGATAACAGCACTGCGGTTATGAAATTTATATAGCAACTTCTGGCCTAACACACAATTTAGTCATTTTAATCGAGAAATTTAGTTTGTGTTGGCCAAAAGTAAATATTTTTAGCTAAACATTTTATTTTTCTTTTCATAATTCAAGAATTCTAAAATGGAGGAGATTATTCAGCACAATAAAGAGTATTTTATTTCTATTTCTATCCCTTCTGCACTTTGTCATACACGACAACTACAACAACAACAACAAGAGCTAAGGTCATCTATTATTATATTTAATCTAACTAAAATATCTTTAAAAAAGATTTGTTATTTATTTTATTTATTTATTTATTTATTTTGTAACATTTGTTGTCAGAGTCCCACATGGGGTAAAATTGACCAACAGGAACTGGATTGCAATGGGCCATGGTCCATTTTACCCCAGTTCTCTGGCATAATACACTGAAGTGTTAGTTATAAATTAACTTAAACATTTCAGAATTAACCTTAATTAGATCTATTATGTCTGATGAATAAGCAAGCAATGATGAATAAGCAAGTAATTTACCTTGAGGTTTCTTCGTATTTTCTTTTAATTAACGTACAGTTATGTTTGTATTTTTATATTTTTACAAATATCATACAGCTATAACAAACTGAATTAAATAATGCAATTAAAAAGTAATAATAAAGTAATGTAACATTGGTGTAATGTTATATCTATATATTTGAGAAGTTTACAATTGCCACATAACAACAATTTCACAGATCATGTGAAGTAAAAACAAAATATTCAGCTATAGGGAAGGCAGTATAAAGGGTTGTGGATGATAAAAAAAACCTATTTATTCAGAATCCAAAGCATCAGGCATTTCAAAAACAACTCATACGTATGTTATGTGTAAAGGCATAAAAATTCCAAATTACCTAAACTGGGAAACTATGATAAATAAACTACCAGATTTAGACTAAACTATGCATACACTGTAAAAAATTTGACTCTTTTGTTGCCAGAAATTCTCTGTAATTTGAGAAATTACGCGTAATTTACGAAAAAATTACGTTAAGAACGATTTTCTCAAGTTACAGAGAAATTCTTGCAGCAAATAGGACATATTTTTTACAGTACAGTGCGACGCAAAAGTTTATACAATGACGTTATTCATCTTTAAAATTTAGAATTATGACGTTAGAATTACAAAAACCTGTATATATATTTAAAATATGTTTTAAAATGCTATAATCAAAAGACAGTCCTTTGATTTGCAATAATTTTAATTTTTTGATAAAAATGAAAATTTGCTTGTCGCAAAAGTTTAGACACGATTATGAGTTTCTGTGACTATTTGTTGTCATATGCAAATTTAAAATCGATGATGTCACAGATTTTGAGTACTTAAGTTCTGCAAATGATAACGCTTCGTAGTCGACATACCGCGAGCTAAGAAAATCTGGAGTGACTCCACTCGACTTTCCGAACATTTAGTAATTAACAGTTTTGTAGATAAAGTAAAGAAAGAGGAGTTGTTAAACAAACAAAAGAGAGAAAAACATAATAGAGTGTTTGAGTATTTTTCTCCATATATTACACTATGTTTTATTTAACGCTACTGAACTTTGAGCCCATAGATGATAATGATAAAGAATTTTTCGTTGTGTCCCTGTAAAAACCTATAAATGCTAGATTCATCAAAATGCTTATAGTTAGTGCAAAAGTGATTTATTATATTCATATAAAATTTCAGCTCAATTGAATAAGGCGTTTAGATGCTATCGCACTTTTAAAAATTTGGTCCCATAGGCCATAATGATGAAGAACTCTTCTTTGTGTCCCTGTAAAAAAAAAAAAAAAAAAAAAAAAAAAAAAACTGTAAGTGCTAAATTCACCAAAATCTATACAGTTTGTGCAACTGTGACCTTTAACATTTGTACAAATATTCTTCTCAGATTAATTAGGCCTTTAGACGCTATCACACTTTTAAAAATTTGGCCCCATAGGCCATAATGAAAAAGAATTTTTCCTGGTGTCCCTGTAAAAAAACTATAAGTGCTAGATTCACCAAAATCAATAGTGTTCGTACTATGATGACTTACAATATACGCATCAACTTTCAGCTTATTCGAACAAAGCGTTTAGACGCTAGCGTGTTCACTCACAGACATACACACACACATACACACACACATACATACACACATACAGTCGGTAACAAAAGTTTCCGAACACTAGCAAAAATTCCTATATAAAAAAAGTACACTTAATATTGTTTTGTTAAATAAATCCTCGTCGAATCCCGTTCTTAAATTGACTAAGACTGACTAAATCCTCTTTCTTTACTTTATCTACAAAACTGTTAATTACTCAATGATCGGAAAGTCGAGTGGAGTCACTCCAGTTCTTTTTAGCTCGCGGCATGTCGAGTACGAAGCGTTATCATTTGCAGAACTTAAGTACTCAAAATCTGTGACATCATCGATTTTATATTTGCATATGCCATCAAATATTCACAGAAACTCATAATCATGTCTGAACTTTTGCGACAAGCAAATTTTCATTTTTATCAATAAAATTAAAATTATTGCAAATCAAACGACTGTCTTTTGATTATAGCATTTTAAAACATATTTTAAATATCTATACAGGTTTTTGTAATTCTGACGTCATAATTCTAAATTTTAAAGATGAATAACGTCATTGTCTAAATTTTGCGTCGAGCTATATATAAGCTGAAAATTTTGAAGGATGAAGAAGAAATGGTATAAAATTATATAAAATATGATTATACAATGAAATACATCTCAATCACTAAGTGGAATATCCCTATTTAAAAACTGTATCTTTAGAATTGCATCACTTGCCGATAGCTTCCTTGCACAAGGTGACAACTAAATGAATAAAGGTGCATTAACAATTTTAACTGATACACGCGTAGAAACTATTATTGAAAGAGAAGCATAATAAAATAAAATAAAATAAAATAAAATAAAATAGCCGCTTTAATTAGAACCAGAAGAAATAATGATATTAAAAAAAAGGTTAGCTTTTGTTAAAGATAAAAATAAACTGAAGTCTCACATTATGTTCAATGCAAAAATATGTATTAAAAAGTTCAAATGTTTGTAAGAATATGTCAATTTATAGTGATACAAGATTCAGTGATTAAGACATAATTTCACAGCAAGGTGCTGATTTTCTTACTAATAAAATAAGGTAAATTTTCGTCAAAAATTAGACGGAAAAGATAGTTTTAAATTTTGTTAGTTTAATCATAGGAAGAAAAGATAAAGAATCTGTTTTTGTGAGATTTATGCAACGAAAATCTAATCAAAATATCTTCTTTATTTTTCCTGAATGTGTTGATATATCTCTTGTAAATGTCAAGCTATTGTAATGATGAGTCTTCCAGACCCTACAACTTCCCAAGAAAACAACAGACTGAGTTACACAAAAATCTTTTGGTTTGTCATTTTCTAATTTTAATGTTCATTAATATGCATTATTTGTATGAATCTAATGCCATAAATTAATATCATTATTATATATATATATATATATATATATATATATATATATATATATATATATATATATATATATATGTATATAGTTAATATTTTATACTATTAAATAATACAGTACATTAATATACTTTTTAAATTTTACCAGCGGTCCATAGTACCCCGTGCCATGGAACATTTTTACCCCGGGATTCGGGTAAAATGGTCCATTTTGTCAGTTGTTCTTTAAAAAATTATATTAAAAAAAAGTAAGCGCAATTAATACTTTTGACTGGGTGAAATATGAATCCCAATATATATACACACATATTTTTAACAGCCAAAAATCATTTCTTTGTAAGTAAGCACTTACAATTTACAAAAGTGGTCCATTTTACCCCACTCTCCCCTACAAATTATTTATTAAATTATCTTCCATGATAAATGCAGACGATTTTTATCTCACAGAATTATAAAACTAAGTGCCGAAAAAAAGTCAATGTTTTGGCGATATAAAAATAAATACGATTTTTTTCGTTAAAAAATGAAATTAAAACTTTACATGATTAATTAATTAAAATAGAAATAACATTTTTTATACTTTTAAATCTAAATAATTGTTTTCATATTTAAAAGAGTATGATGTGGTCAGTCCACTTTCATTGTAACTTAAAGCTTCAAGTTATCACTGATCTGTGATTCAACCATACGTTTAAAAGGTATTGACGAGATCTTTCGGACGATACCCATAGCGAAAATTTACAATTCCCCCCAAGGAGAAAGCGAAGCTCTCACACGTACAAACTTTATTCCTTAGTTTGCTACTACTATTATCAATAATTCATATTAAGTTTACAATCACATGTTAAAAAATAACTCTCATTATCTACATTTATACGAAATTTTGTCCTATATTGTCACGTTAAATATTTAGAAAAAAATTGATAAGAGCGCCACCTGTTGAGCGATTAATCCCCAAACATAATCAGCACCAGTTTATGTCAGGGTCCAACTAAATTCAAAGCTTTGTAAAATTTCGTTCATTGGCTGGTGGATAAAGAGTCCAAAAATTTGTGATACATACACAAACACATAGACAGACAGGCATTTTTTTAAAAAGTGTCAAATCGTGTTCAGAACATCCTAGAACGTGCAAGTCCATCGAAAACTGGAGTTTAAAAATTTTCACGAATTCAATATTTTCTCTCTCTATATATAGAAGAAAGTAAAAATCTGGCCACTTAATAATATATACATTTAGTTTTTGCATATCACTACTAATGTTATTTATAAACACTGCTATTTTGATTTTTTTTTTTACTTTCCGAACACTATAGTGAGGAAAGTATTGTAATCCTGTCAAAAATCCTAATTTGAGATGTTGATGTTTCTATAGGTTTCGAGATCCCTTGAGTCCGTTTTCACAATTTTTACGATGATGCGTGCATGTATGTGTGCATGTCTATGAGTGAACACGCGAGCGTCTAAACGCTTTGTTCAAATTAGCTGAATTTGGTACGTATATTGTAAGTCACCATAGTACGAACTCTATTGATTTTGGTGAATGTAGCATATATAGTTTTTTTACAGGGACACCAGGAAAAATTCTTTATCATTATGGCTATGAGGCCAATTTTTTAAATGTGCGATAGCATATAAACGCGTTATTAATCAGAGCAAAAAAAATTGTACACATATTATAGGTCACAGTTGCACCAACGGTATAGATTTTGGTGAATTTAGCACTTACAGTTTTTTTTTTTACAGGGACACGAAGAAATTTTTTTTATCATTATGGCCTATGGGACCAAAGATTTAAAAGTGCGATAGCATCTAAACGCCTTATTCAATTGAGCTGAAAATTTATATGAATATTATAAATCACTGTTTTACTAACTATAAGAATTTTGGTGAATCTAGCATTTATAGGTTTTACAGGGACACAACGAAAAATTCTTTACCATTAAGATCTATGGACTCAAAGTTCTGTAGCGTTAAATAAAACATTATGTAATATATGGAGAAAAATACTCAAACAATTTATTATGATTTTCTCTTTTTTGTTTGTTTAACAACTAATCTTTCTTTACTTTATCTACAAAACTGTTAATTACTCAATGTTCGGAAAGTCGAGTCGAGTCAATCCGGATTTTTTCTTATGCTACAAATCTAAAATGACTTTCAAAAATTTATATTTATATATAGTCCAGTCAGTAGGTATGTAAAAAAGGGCTTACCTAGCAAAAGGTGGGGTAGATTATTTTCCTTTTTTAATTAGTACATATTAGTGTCAATATGAAAAAAAACAGTTATCTAACATGATCGACCCCGTGAGAATTTTCGTCGGCTGAAAAACCTTGAAAATTTACTACTTTTTTGGCTTTTTTTAAAATATCTCAGAAATGGCTACATTTAGCGATATTTTTTTATTATAAAGTTTAAAGAAGATTAAATTTCCTACAATTTTCTTCATTACAACTTTTTTGTAGTACTAATAGCAAGCGTGTTACAGCCTCTTGAAACTTGGCATTTTTCTCAAGCTAATAAAATACAACTCAAAGAAATGGTCGGTGCATAAACGTTTATTATAAAACGGAAAGAAAGGAAGAGACATATTCAGCAGTCTGACCTCCGGAAATGACATCTGTTTCGTAGCAAAAAAGGTGTTAAAAAAAAAAAAAACTGCCTGCCCCCCCCCCTTCAATTAAGAAACTCTCACTTTCCTCCCGCCTCTTCTCATCCTGTAGTACGCTGCCTCCACTGAACATCTATCGATATTATTCAGTTCAGTTCGAACGTGCGAACGTACTGTTTCAACCCGTGAGCGTTTTCTATTACAAAGACCGGAGTGTTTGTTTTATTTTCGAAATCAGTTTGAATAAAGGTGAAGTAAAGATTCTGAAGGAAAAGGTACAGAAAAAGTCTGTAAACGTGCAATGCAAAACGTAAAAATGAAGAACATTAGTGTTTTTTGAAGATCCTAAAACAAGTAAGAATTCACAATGCCTACGAACGATACATCAATGAGTGAATGATTGCAGCATATGTACGGCGTCATACAACTGGTGATGGAGCTTGTCCAAACAGTGTGGCTCCACATCTTTCATCAAGAGCTGAAGGTTTCAGTTTTAAAGATCAGTGTTTCTTGAGTGGAGAGGGGATACTTGAAGATTTCTTTAAAAAACAGGAACGATTTCCTGAGCATGAAAGAAATTTTATCCACCATGCTATGAAACTGGGTGTGAAAGAAACAATTTTAAATGGTGCCGAAAATCGTGGTGATGAGAGAAGATAGAAAGTACTTGAATGCATCGGAAATGTAAAAGGTTTAGTTGCTATAAATGCTGGGTATCACAGGTTTTGTCATCAAAAACTACATTGGAGGCCTAAAAGTGAGATGAAACGAGGATACTACCCTGCAAGTAACACTGATGAGGCAATGGAATCAATTTACTGCTACCCTGAAAACGACTCGGAGGAGTACCAGTCTCATAAAGTATTTGATGAATAAAATAGAGGGTGATTTTTGTCCTGGCATCAGAACGGTTACATCACGCCTTTGCAAAAAATATGGTGAAGATGTTTTAAAAGCCGAAACTGCGAACAAGAAAGCAGTTTGCTTCCAAAATGTTGGCTATAAAATACTCAGTGAAACTGGTATAGTAACAAGGACTCTGATCCTCAACAGGAAAATGTCGTACTAATTTCATCATTGGACGAGGCTGAAGAAGATGATAAGCTATTCTAAGAGCTTATATAATTACTGCAAGACGGATAGGAACAATTTGAGGACGACACACCTTCCTTCTACTTCTTATGACTATTGAAATTTAAGAACCCGGGCTTTCAAAACAACCACGAAGAAAATGAACATGTATATTATACATTAATGTACGTTTCTTTATTTGTTTCAAGGCTAAATGAATCTATATAAAGTTAAATTTCTACAATTTACTTTTGTAACTATTTGCTATTGTTCTTCAAACAAGTTTGCCTATTTATGAACTTCATTTAAAATTAAGATTGTATATTGTTATTATCATCAATATTAATATAGCAGTAATTAATGTTTATTCCAACATTATGTATTATATCTAACAACCACGAAGAAAATGAACATGTATATTATACATTAATGTACGTTTCTTTATTTGTTTCAAGGCTAAATGAATCTATATAAAGTTAAATTTCTACAATTTACTTTTGTAATTTTTTGCTATTGTTCTTCAAACAAGTTTGCCTATTTATGAACTTCATTTAAAATTAAGATTGTATATTGTTATTATCATCAATATTAATATAGCAGTAATTAATGTTTATTAGAACATTATGTATTATATCTAAATATAATTAATGTTTTATAATTTAATAAATAGTAGAATTATAATATTTATGTATCAATGCATTGAGTTTTTGCTTATTAGCACCCTAATATTTATTCATTTACATTTATATACAAATATTTTTTTATCTTTTTTTTTTTTTTTTTTTTTTTTAATTTTTCTTCGTATGTCGTGGGCAGTTATTGGAGTCTGATGATGACTACTGTTGTTAGGCCAGAATTGTCAGGGCGTGGTCCGAGGGGAGGGTAGTAAAAAGGGGAAGGTAAAAATTAAAAGGGAGCAGATTTGTTATCTGTCGTGCTTAGTGAAAATAATAATAATAATAATAATCGGCAATGTATCTGGCGAACAAATTTAATTCCTTTCAAAAATCACGATTATTTTAACAAGGTATATGTTAAGAGAACAATCAAGAATATAAAACAGTATTTCTTCCCAGCAAAACTTATATTGATGGGCTCATTATGGCCTACAGCCGGCATCCTGCACTTGCCATCAGTTGCCGGTTCCCCCACATAACTCCACCAGTGGGCCGTTTATGGCTGCCTGCAGTATTGGAGGCCTAAAGAAAAATGGTCGGATGTCCAGAAGTGGCATAAACACAGTTGGCCTTATGCAGGCTATCACCACAAGGCCAACATAATATTTTTCATGTTGTGGCCACAAATTATTAGGCCATAACCAATTTGTATGCCTAGAGGGCGCTGTGATTTATTTTCTGTTGATTTGAAATTCGCTCGCCATCTGCCATTTCATACGAAGTTTGTTCGTTATTGTAGTCTGCGGATGTAGGTTCTAGACTGAAAGATGTTAAATCACGAAAAAGTAATATATTATATGAGTAAGTAATTCAATTATTAATTTGATTTTCTATTATTTTTTAAATACTATTTTTTAAAGGTGTTTGAATCTAAAGTCATTATTATAATAAAAGGATTTCTAGAAAGCGAACATTCAGTTGATCCGTTTTAAGTAAGTTATGATAGTCGTTAACGTTCTAGTTACATTTGTTATTTTTATTATTAATTTAATAAATTTCATAAAATAAAAATTATGAATCTTAATTTATATATTTATATTATATGGACGGGAGAATGTTATTAGAATATATATAAATATTTATAGTTAATGTTTTATTTTTATTTTTTCTTCCTTCAGTGTATTTAAGAAGAAAGCATTAGGTTCGGGAAATTTTCGGCATCCGGTTTTCGACAGATTTTGCACTTTTTGGGTTGTTTTGATGAACTTAATTTGTGAAATTGTCTGTCTGTCCCTCGGTGTGAGCTCAAAATTTTTTTAAAGTGATAGAAATCCAAAAAGTTTACTTCTACTTTTTTTTTTTTTTTTTTTTTTTTTTTTTTGTAAATGTACAAACGTTGCTTCCCCACCCCTGAGGGAGAAATATACCAGATAAAGTATATTTCCAATATGAGTATCCTTGAAAAGATTTCGCCAGTATTTTTAAAACGAAAGGTTGAATTATATATCTGTGATATTTTAAGAAAAATTTATTGTTTTTTTTTTTTTTTTTTTTTTTTTAATTTTTGCCAAAAACAAGTATGTTGTAGCACCACAAAACTTTCTTCTATATTTTTTATTATGCAAATTTGCGCAATGCAGATAATTTGTTAAGATTATTTTCCCGAATGCATGCAAACGATTTTCCTCTTAGGAAAGTGTTTCTCAATTTAAAAAAAAAAAAATCAATTTTGTGCCAATATCTGAAAAAATGCTTTTTTTTTTTTTTTTTTTTTTTTTTTATAATTTATAACTTTGTTTTAATTTACCACAAATTTCATTCAGTTATTTACTTAAAGGTACTGACGATTTCTTTTGAAAAATACCAGCCTTGAAAATTTACTCCATCACGGGGAAGGGCGAGCGATTTCTCAACTTATACAAAAAAAAAAAAAAAAAAAAAAAAAAAAAAAAAAGAAATCCTCCTTGGTTGTTAGTTACTTAAATATTTATTTTTTTAATTCATTTTAAAAATAAAAAAAATAATATAATTAGTACATTTATATAAAATTTCTTCCTACACTGTGTCATACTGAAAATTACGAAGAAGTAGAAATATAGAGCTATGTGTTGAGTGAATGATCCACAAATGTAATCGGGAACGATTTTAATCATGGTCTGACCAATCAAGTTTGGTTAATTTCGTCCATTGGTTCGTGAGACATTTTTTCGCGTCTACAAATTTTTTTATGCACACTCACAGAGAGAAACTTTCTAAAAATGGTCAAATCGTGTTCAGGAATCTCAAAACATGGAAATACATCGAAAACCGGAAGTCGAAATTTTTCTTCTTATAAATATATATATATATATATACACACACACATATATATATATACATATAAGAAAGTAAAATTCTTAAAAAAATTCTCGGATATTGGTAAAAAATTGATTTTTTTTCGAAATTTAATATATTATGCTTCTTTGAAATGAAAATCAAATCGCCTGCCTTCATCGCAGAAAATAAATTTAATAAATAATAATTTTAATATGTAATTTCTATAAACTATTATTGAAAAAAAAAAAAAAGTGGTAACCATAACAAACTATTTTATTTTATTTAATTAATAATAATAATAGTTATTATTTGAATGCAAGTAAGAAAAATAATTTCGCTTTTACGAAACTGAAATAGTTCCCCCATCAATTTCCCGTAAAGGATAAGAATGTTTTTGTGCATCGCTAATAAATGAAACGCAAATATTTATTTTGTTATTTTTGATTGGAAAATTTTTTTTATTGCATCTTTAAAACCTATGTTCATCTATATTATTAACGTTGTGCAAAAATTTTTGCGTGCGCTGATAAGAAACTTCTCTTAGACTGTAATGTATCAAAATTATTTTATGAATTTTTATACTCAAACCATTTGTGCTACCTCTACAAATTTTTGTGACAAGCTTCCTACAATAAATCTGGAAATTCTGTAATGACATATATGAGTTTTATGGGATTCTAAAAACATTTTTAAAGAAGGAAATTAGAGGGTAGATGGACAGAAGTCTAAGCAATTTCCTTTTTTGTTGAAATATGTAAATAAACACACTCAAAAATATATTTGAAGTAAAATTATACATTATATTAACAAGAGAAATTCTTTTTCTTGAATTTTCGCATGCTTCACACGCTCCCACACCACACTTATATCTCTGACAACTCATTAAATCAGAAAACCAGCTGTACTTAAAAACAACAAACTTTAACTGAGAGTTGTCGCATCAGCGTTATTTTTGTAGGTCTATTGGGCAGGAAGGAAACTTGTTTATCAAGATGACGAGCAACAGTGTTCACAAAATAAAAGAGAAGAAAAGTCAATTCATCAATTATTTTTAAATGAAAATTATTGTAAGTATACAGCTAAAAGTTTGTCGGTGTAATATATGTCATCATTGCATGAATAGTATAAAGATTCATGAAGTGACCTCTATTTTGGAACCTCTCGTATTTTAAATATATAAATAGAGGGGGGGGATGCTAAAAATCCATAGATTTAGCATGGGATGAAAACGAAAAGTACGCGCAATGTTAAGTGTGTAAAAGAAAAAAAGTTTCATACCGGAAGTAATAAAAGGACAAAATTGACTAGAAATTACAACGAAGAGCGGGAATATGGGACCTCTATTTTTTAAGGAACTATAAAGGGGGATATTTATTTATTAACAGCGTATAGATTAAATTATTTAAAGTACAAATACTTCAATTAAATAACAATTTCTATCTGAAATTATGCCAGGATTTGTGTCAACTAATCTATATAAATAAAGAGAAGTATCTATGCGTCTGTCTGTGTTCTGGTGCTCACACTACTATGCGGATAGAAAAAGAGTTGCTGTAGGTAGCGGGTACCCGAAGCGAGGTTTAGAGCAATTTCAATAAAATAATTTTAGTTTTCTCTCTTTTTTTTTTCTTTTAATAATGTGATGTAAAACATAAATACTGGTCCAATTATTTTGAAAATTCATTTAAACATAGTGACCAGCCAAGTGGGCGTAGCCTACTAGTTATTATTATTATTAGTAGTAGTAGTATTAGTAACCATAATCAGAGTACTGTAGATAATGGAAGCATTGTATTCGATCAAAAATTTCGACATCGAGTTTTCACCTAATTTACATATTTTAAGGTCTCCTGAGTCAAAAAAGTGGTTTTTGGCAAGTGGTCTGTGTGTCTGTGTGTCTATACTGCATATATGTCAGTATATTTCTGGAATTTTTCTGACTTGATCATCTGCCTGCTGTTTTAAAAAGAAGGGAAAAAAATTATCAATTGGGTACCATTTGATGTAGGGGAAAAGAAAAATATTCAAGATTTTCTGGACACTTAAGAGTTATAATAAAAAAGCACCACAGAATTGGTGTTTAAAAGTAATAAGAGTAAACACCATAAAATGTAAGAGCTCGCAACAATCGTTTCGGATGGAAAGAAAACATGATCCTTCATCAGGCAAACGAAGTAGGCACGAGTGCGGCAAACAAGGCGCAAGCGTTGCTGCCTGCGTTTTGTTTGCAAAATTTTATGGCGTTTATTCAAAGTATTGTACATGTTACTTGAGAGTATACTCCAATTTCTTAAGAAATCGCACCCTCGGGCGGCGTAAACTAGTTATTAACTAAAAGGGCGTTCGGAATGGAAATGTCCGTTTTTTTATTGCCGTAAATAAGAAAGTGACCTAAAATCCGGAAAAGTCCGAAATCCGGAAAGGCCATGGTCCGGACGATTCCGGATTTCAGATTTTGTACTGTAGTAATAAATAGAAAAATTTGTAAATAAACATAAACATTGCTCTCCCCACCCCCACCCCCACCCCCCCAAAAAAAAGAAAAAAATGCATCAGTTCTTTTAGGTTGAAATAATAACACATCCTTTCGTGAGTTTAACAAAAAGCACGATTGCAGCAAATTACTTTTGCTGCACTCGTGCCCACTTTGTTTCGCCTGAGGAAGGGTCTTCGTGCTATTTCAACCGGAAACAATTGCTGCATTTTTTAATTATTTATTTATTTATTTTTAGTTTATGGTGTTTTTTACAATGCTCTCTTTATAACAATTTTTGTTTCAATATTCTATAATTTTCACATGTAAAGTTACATTTATTTATATCAAATAGCGTAACAAAGTTAAACATATTAAAATTTGAACACTTAAAAAAAAAAAAAAAAATCTCCTTTATTCCAAAAAATGTTATATGGAGAAACATTTGCACTGAAAGCAACAAATTAAACTTTTATCATAAGGAAAATGGATCAACTGAATATTTCCTATATGCTGCACTAGAAATCCTGAATTTACAACCATAGTGTATGAATCAAATACTTGTAAATAGTATTTAAAAATGAATATGTACAAAATCAAATTAAATATTGGATGCATAGAAAAAACTGGCTGCTACTTCATCAGAAAAAAGAGAGAGGAAAAAAAAAAAAAAAAAAAAAGAAAAGAAAAGAAAAGAAAAAAGAAACAAAGAAAAAGAAGAAAGCACTAATAAAATTAAAGGTATCACCAATAAAATAAATATACTAGCTATAACTAAATCACTGCTGGCCTATTAACGGCACTCTTCACTTACCGTCTCCGGAAGTCCAAGGCAATGTTATTCTATGGGAAATTTTCTTTACAAATAACTTAATAACTAATACATATTTTTAAATTCTGTTTTCACATTCAGAAAATTCCCAACTGTTAAATTGATGGAACTTTTTTGAAAATGTATTTTTTTAATATTTTATTTTGAATTTGCAAAATGAAAAATTTCACATATTGAAAAATCGTATTTTGCAGCTTCAAAATAAAATATAAAAAAATAATTTTTTAAAAAAGGTCCGTCAATTTAACAGTTGGGAATTTTCAGAATATGAAAACAGAATTTAAAAATATGTATTAGTTAATAAGTTATTTGCAAAGAAAATTTCCCATAGAATAACATTGGCTTCGGCTTCCGGCGACGGTGAGTGAAGCGGGCCTTTAATGGGAAAATATAAAGGACCAATGGAGACTGCCGGCAGTAATATAATTTTTTATGTTTGCCACAGCTGGCCCACTGCAGGCTGCCAGCAATAACATAGAAAAATTATGTTTGCCACTAGGTAGTCCAACACTGGCCCACTAACAATTTCCAACCTAATGTCGGTTACCGACAGTGGCCCATTACCTGTTTTCATCATACTGCTAGCTGCCAGCAGCGATCCATTCACTGGCCCACTAACTTATTTTTAACTTACTGCAGGCTGCCAACAGTGGATTGATTGAATATGGCCTACTGACGGCCGGCGTAACATATTCCCTGCGGCACCGTAACTTTTGCCACCGACGGCCCAGCTGCAGCTACTGTTGGCAACCAGCACTTGGCCTCGTGTTGGCCGTCATCTGTGGTTTTGCTGGGTTACAATATATATTGTAAAAAAATACATCTGGCGTGTGTATTTCCGTATTACGTTTTTGATCACCAAATCCAAAAATCCCAAGGACGACAGATATAAGAGCTATGTCATTAAAAGTTGTTAAGCTTTCTGTAAATAAAGCTTCTAATTCTAATAATTACTATACATTATTTATAAGGAGTAATGCGCTTTTTTTACGAAGTTGAGAAAACTGTTTATTTTCAAGAAGCTGTTACGCGCTTGCAATTAGTACTGCAAAAAAGGTGTAATGAAGGAAATTGTACGAAATATAATCCTCTTTAAACATTACAATAGAAAAATATCGCTAAATTCAGCCATTTCTGGAGATATTTCGAAAAAAGCCAAAAAAACTAGTAAATTTTCGAGATTTTTCAGCCGACAAAAATTCTCCCAGGGCCGACCATGTTGAATAACTTGTATTTTGCATATTAGTACTAATATGTACAAATAAAAAAACAAAATCTTCTACCCCACCTTTTGCAAGGTACAATGCATTTATTGACTGGACTAATATTCGTTTCTTTCTTTTTATTATGATAAAAAAACAATATTTAGCAAGAATTTTATGATTAGCTGAATTCGATTTTAAATAAGATTTAATGTTTATTACGAATTACGCATTCGAAAAACTATAAAAATTTGTTTTAATAATTGATCCTTATATCTCCATAGACTTTATATAACTGTAATGAGCTACTCACAGATTATTCATAAATCTGAATGAATATCCATCATTATAGTGAAGAATTACAAGGTTTTTATAAAATTTTAACACGTTATATTCACCATGCATTAGCCAAGTATATTACAGTATATTAGCTTATTTGAATTTTAACCCGGTAGTAGTCGCTATAGACAGCGCCACCTATTACAGATTGCTCACTTTTTATTTAACTGTCACCAATAATTTTAAGAAGTGATGTGATCGACGTTTATTCCATTTTATTCGCGTTTTATATATATCAAATGCCACTTCTAAAATGTTTTGGTGGCTATTGAATAAAAAATTCTGGCAACACTGAAGAATGGGCGGCAAATCGACCAACTAGCGACTACTAACGGGTTAATTGATTCCGTATTATAGAAAGCAAGTAAACAATAATTACTTATAAATTTAATCATTTTCTTTTGCGAATATTAAAACTATAAATGATGTATGTGCTGCCTATAGTTGCAAAATCGGCCATCTCCAAAAAATAAAATATTGAGAAAAATTTGATTTTTTGTCATACTAAGATAGGAACCAAAACACTTTAGTTTTATAATCGTTAGGGCAGTACATTAAAAATAAATAAATAAATAAATAAATAAATAGAAATAAGGTGGCAGGAGCACGTGAGGGTAAAGGATTATTTAAATTTGGATTTTGGACTTGGCCACCTTTGCAACTTCGCCATAACCATGCTAAATGATCATAGGTATGTTACTAAATAAATAACATTTGATCAATTAATCACAATATGCTGACTAAGATGCTATTATGTTATTAGTTAATATTGTGTTATAACAAAATAAGTGTTCATTACCTTTGAGCTTTGGCTTTGTTCCTTTTTCTTCGTGATAGAATCACTTTTACTATCCTTGATTTATTAGAAGATATTTCTTCTACAAACTTCTCCATTGTAGAAGTGACAATGAAGTTCAATAATTAGAAACTCTGTACTCTAAGAAAGAACAGTCACAATCGAGATAAAACACGGTGACACTAACATAGTCAACACGTTCGCTGCTTCAGTTGGGTGGAGTAGAATCACTATCTCATACATATGGAGATATTCGGTTTTGAATCTCGCCAGCCTTAGAATTTGACAGGTTTTGCAGCAAATCGTAATTGTAGAACACAATAACACCGGGAGGGATCAACATTTTCACGGTTTCTTGTTTCCAGATGGTGAAATCTTTTACATAGAACTGAAAAAAATTGAAATAACGTATATTTCAAATTTAAGGAGTTGGCCAGTTAATTAGAAGTTCGCCACAAAATTAACATGCATCAGTATCTCTAAATAACATATTAATATCGTAACAATCCTGTATAATTTGAATCTAAAAAAAAAAAAAAAAAAAAAAAAAAAAAACTGAAATGATAATATTGCATCAAATACACGGAAATGTATTTAAAGAAGTATGTTTGTTATTTATTTTAATATAAATTTGTTTCCCCTTACTTGAAATAAGGTATTAACTGAAAAATGTCTCACTGTAATTTCAGTTTGACATAATGTATTATTATCTGAAAATAACCACTCAATAATGCGGTAAATTTACGTTAGTATACTATCGTACAGTTATATCAATTAATTGGTAATGACCTTTAATCGTTATTTTGAAAACCAATGTAACTAAATTTATTTAAATTAATAATAATGTTGAAAATATTACTTTCCTTTACAAAATAACTTTTGATGAATTCTAATCAATAACCAACACATTTCCAAATAGCAAATACTCTACATTTATTGTAAGTGAATCAAGTAAAAAGGAAAATAAAATAAAAAACCATCAATTCATTTGAAGACTGACGTGGTAAATTAATTAATTACGTTTTACAGGTCTAATTAGTCTAAATCCCCCAGGAACAATATGTTAGAAAGCAAAACTATTAAATGCTGTGCCAAAAGTTTAAGATGAAAAGGAAACTTTAAGTAAACGATTCCACTTTACAGTATATCATTTAAAGAGACTTTTTTAAGATACTTATCTTTGTGAATTATATTCATAACTAAACATTTATGTCCTAAAATATTTATTGTAAAAATAAATAAATAAATAAATAAAATAAAAGATAAATTATTTTCCATTTCATATATTTAAACAAACACGGATTTAGTTACATAATGCTTCGCACAAGCGCTGATACAGTATACATTTTAAATCCACCTCTTGGATCCCATGGTATTTAATTAAGTACTTTCGTAAAATGCCTGAAAAATGAAATGAGCATGTTTACCAGCATTAAATCCACGATATCCAATTGGGAAAAGACTGTTCTAATAGTGTTTCAAGGAACTGCAGTACAAAATTGTGAAGTGATCAACTTTATTGTTTCTTTAAATGGTGTAAAAGCAAAACACATCGACTTGTCGACAAAGAGAAAAGTTTAAAAAAAATTAAAAATTATATATCTTTATATTTTTAAATAAAATAAAATAAATGAAATTTGAATGTTTTAGGCTTTAATTTATATTAAAAGATGTATAATTATTTTATTAGAGGTAATTCTGAGAATCTTAGATTGTATTTTGTTGAAAATATTTTGTTTGCAATTATGCTAATTGCAAACAAAATTACTTAATTTAATTAAATTTTTTAAAATGTAATTTTTATACCTATATTTAATCGAAAAATATTCTAGAAAATTTTAAAAACAGTGTTTAGTTTTTTCTCGGGTCTGAAGAGGCTAAGTAGACTTTAAACACATTTCTAAATTTTCAAGATACAGAAAAGAAAATATCACTGTTTCCTTAAATAAGCCTTTGTTACACAGCAGTGTAATTTTATATTTCTTAAGACTACTGAAACATTAAAATAAAGTGAATAAACTTCAGGATTTAAAAATTAATCATTTGCACAATCAATCTCAGTTTTCTTGCAAGGTACAAAATATTTTATCTTAATTCTTTTTACTTTGTTTTAGAAATACGCAGACTATTTTAATCCTTGTTCTTCTATTTAAGAAGTTGGTTTAATTTAATTTAAGAATGAAACTAAATGTAACAGAAATTTATAAACATAAATTTAAAAATATTAATAATTATGTATTCTGGAGGCTATTTCACCATGTCCATTTTGTGAAAAGAACTTGAACCATGTTTTTATGTGCATATTTTGTTTTATATAGGGTAGCGCTGTCAATCAAATCCCGCAAATTGTTAGTGCCGCCCTTTTTCCTACACCACTTAATTTTTAGAGCAGTTCTCTTCAAATATATTTAAGATGAATAAAAAAAAAAAAAAAAAAAAAACCTCTAAAAATTAAGTGGTGTAGAAAAAGGGGATGTACTAACAATTTGCCGGATTAGGTTGGCAGCACTGATAGAAGCATTGAGTAGTATATCGAGTTACTATGAAGGAGATAGGGCAGTGAAAAACAAAACCATGTTAATTTTCTTTATTCATGACAAATGTATTTCATTACAACATCGTTAACATCATTCCTAAAAAAAAAAAAAATACCTTTTTACTTTCTTGTATATCCAATAGAAGAATGTATTGAATTCGTAAAAATTTTCGACTTCCAGTTTTTGATGGATTTACACGTTTTGAGAGCTTTAGAACATGATTTGACCATTTTTAGAAAATTTCTGTCTGTGGCAACTGTATCTCAGGTACTACAGCTCAGAATTTCATACAGATTGGTATGTAGTTACATATTTCCATAAATTACTGCCTATCAACTTTTGGTAAAAATTGACCAACTGCTTGCGTTGCCGTCCCCCTTTTTCTAAATTTTTAACATGGTGGTATAGGACAAAATTTAGTATAAATGTGCATAAAGAGAATTATTTTTTAATAATCATTATGAAATTTAAAAATTTATTTCTAATAGAGATAGGCAACTGGGAAAACAAAAACTTGTGTATGTAGGAGCCTCCCCTTCCCCCTCTCAGTGGGGACGTCCCCCCTAAAGGGGAGTAAATTTTCATGATGGATATCTTTCAAAAGAGCTCGCGAGTATCTTTGAAACGAATGGTTGAACCATCGATTGCGAAAATTTAAATTAAAGTTATCGATTTTTAATAAAAAAAGTAATATTGTGTATAAAATTGACATTTTTTGGATACTGAAAATTCCAACAAGACGATGCCTCAATTCACAGCTCCTACTCAACAGAATTTTCGCTTATGCAGAATAACTAAATATTGGCGCTCTTACTATGATTCAAAGAACATTATATTAAAATATAACTAAGAAATTCCTATAAAGTTGAAAACTTCAAAAAATAAGAAAAAAATGCATAGTTGCTATACGGATTCAAAATAAATGATACAGTGATTATCTCGTAAACTAATAAAGACATAAACATACTTCAAATTACAAAATTAGTGCAAATTAAGTGTAGATTTCAAATATGGTATTTTTTTCTACAAGGGGCTGTATACATATTAAAATACGATATTTAATTTTTATATGGTCCCTCCTGTCGTATGACTTATATTTAGAAAAATATTCTCCTCGCTCTAAGAAGAAAAAAAAAATAATAGTAAATCTCATCACGTTGGGAAAAAAAAAATTCTTATTCAATACTGATTATTATTAATTGTCTTTTGCTTTCAAAGAAAAGAAAAAAACAGGAAAAACAATTTTGATGAAATTCTGGCAAAAGCAGAATTTAGGTTAGTACTGTGGACTATTAGTTATTTTCTTTTTCAAATTACAACATCGCTTTCAAATTATTCAATTATATTTTCTATAAATTTTAGATTTCGATAAATGTTACAGGTTTAAATAGTCGTCTTTCCCTCACTGAAAAAAGAATCCCCCCCCCCCCACGCTGATCAATCTGTACCTTATTACAAAATCTAAAGTAATTACAATTTCTGACTTTTGATACAACCCATTAAGACTTGACGAAAAATGCTTGAATTTTCAAATTGCAATAACTCAGCAAAATTTTCACTTACAAAGATGATTTCTTTTTTCTTTTTAGGCTGAGGAGAATACTTTTCCAAGTATAAATCATATGATAGGAGGGGCCGTATAAAATTAAATTTCGTATTCAGTATGTATACAGCCCAATGTATAAAGAAAAAAAAATCCATATCTGAAATCTACTCTTAATTTGCACCAATTTTATAATTCGAATTATGTTTCTATCTTTCTTAGTTTACGAGATAATCGCTGCATCATCTATTTTGAATCACCCAGTATAGTATCAATAAGCATTTCAGCCTCAGCGCAAAATGGTCATGTGGTTTCATGCTCCAATATATGTAAGGCATATATTTTAAAAAATGTTGAAGAAAGGATTATATAATATAAATTATTTAATACCTTATTTTAAATCCTTACTATTTCCGAGTTTTAATATATTTCGGCATCCAGTCGGAGCCATCATCAGAAAACACTCGGCAAAATGATCCGCAGGTATTATGACTGGGCGGTTTGTTGATCTTTTTTAGCTTCTTTCTTGCTTTCTTCACTTCGCTTTTCCTGTCTGTACAGCTGTTGCCACTCGGGTGGAATTAGGCTATGTTCGATGTCATTAACGGTATTATTAGATGTTAGTATTTCTAGTGCCACTCTTTTGAGGGCATAGTGGAGGGAGTTATATGGGGCTATTTTTCTATAGTTAATGGAGTCAATGTTAATTGGGTTAGTGTTGTTATTTCTTGAGAAGGCTGTAGAGTGTCTATTGTATTTTAAATCAGTTATATGTTCAGAGATACGGTCTTTTATTTTCCTTTTAGTCATGCCAACATATGAAGCTTTATTTTTATTTTGGTATTGAAAATTAATTTTATAGATGCCGGCTGTGTGTTTAAAGTCGATTAAATCTTTTTCATTACGAATTCGCTGGTAGATATTTTTGTTCGGTTTTATTGGGATATTAATGTTGTGTTTGGCGGCTTCGTTTTTAATTTTTATTGAGGCTCCTTTGCAGTATGGGATCGCGGGGGTGAATGATTGTTTAGTTTTTTGTGCGCTGGGAATATGGTTAAGAGCTTTTATACTTTTTTTGTAAAATTTGTCTACAATAGAGGGATTATAATTGGCATTTTTAGCGATGTTTTTTATTATTTTTAATTCGGAGTTTAGATATTTTTTATTAGAACAGATAAGTATAGAAATTAACGTAAGAGCGTATAGCGGCATATTTGTAAGTGAGGGGAGTGTGACATTTTTTATTTATAATTTCGTTGTTGCTAGAAGGTTTTCTAAAAATGGTGGTGTCTATGGAAATGTCTTTGTTTTTAATAATGGTGACATCGAGAAAATTTAAAGAATGATTTGTTTCTATTCCGTGTGTTAATTTAATGTGTGGATCGATTTCATTTAGTTTTTCGAGGATGTTTTCAGGATTAATATTGGGAGGGGTAACAGAAAATATATCATCTACATAACGTATCCATAGGTTGCAATTATTGATTAAGCTGCTGGCGGAATTTTCAAACAATCTCATTTTAAGCTCGGCGACGACACCCGAGATGGGGGAGCCCATGGGCACGCCTTGGGTTTGTTGATAATAACACCCATCAAAAAGGAAATATGAATGGTTGAGCAAAAGATTATTTACACGTATTAAAGTATCGCTAATATTATTGTCGCCGAATTGTTTGATTATAAGTGATTGAATTATGGGGTTAATTTTGGGAATATTGATGGATGGGTATAAATCTTTAACATCAAAACTGCAGAAGGTGTCGTGGTAAGAAATTTTGGTATCGCGGATTTTTTGAATGAAAGATGCTGTGAAGTTTATTGAGGGGGGAAGAAGATATTTATAGATTTCTTTCATGTATAGTTCAAGAGAATAGGTGGCACCTTCGGATTTATTGACTATATAGGGCTCAGTGATGGAGGGTTTTTATGGTCCTTGTATTTGCCAAAAAGTCGGGGGATAATTGGGGCATGGTTATTATAACTAGGGGGGGGGGTATCATTAAGCCAGGTTCCTGTTTTTATGATGGATTTATTTTTTTCAATTAGCTTACCCATATATAGTTCAAGTTCTTACCCATATAAGTTTCTATAATTAAGTTTAATGGCAGTTTTTTTTTTAAATTACGAAAATCATTATTTTTATCCATTTAAATAATTCATGTAGAAAAACGGGCGAAGCAAAGTGCGTGGAAAGAAGACCAACGATAGTGAAGGACAAAACCCAAAATAACTGGCAAGAAAAGGCCAAATGGCAAAAAATGTTAAAAATTTCTAAAGAAAATTTAAAAGTATACTATAAAACGTTAAAAGCTGAAAAATAGCAAATAGATGAAAATATTAAAGTATTAAAAAAAGCTTAATAAAGGATAAAACATTAAAAAATTAGTATACCAATGAATGGTTACTTGACATCATAGCGGACGAAGACGAACCACCTCTAAAAAAACATCTTTGGCTTTATCATATAAAAGTTGGTTAGATTTTTGAACTTGAAAGTCCGGTATCGACTTTAAATACATTTTTAAAAATGTTGAAGAAAGGATTATATCATATAAATTATTTAATACCTTATTTTAAATCCTTACTATTTCCGAGTTTTAATATATTTCGGCATCCAGTCGGAGCCATCATCAGAAAACACTTGGCAAAATGATCCGCAGGTGTTATGACTTGGCGGTTTGTTGATCTTTTTTAGCTTCTTTCTTGCTTTCTTCACTTCGCTTTTCCTGTCTGTACAGCTGTTGCCACTCGGGTGGAATTATGCTGTGCTCGATGTCATTAACGGTATTATTAGATGTTAGTATTTCTAGTGCCTCTCTTTTGAGGGCAATAGTTGTGGAAGTTATATGGGGCTATTTTTCTATTAGTTAATGGAGTCAATGTTAATTGGGTTAGTGTTGTTATTTCTTGAGAAGGCTGTAGAGTGTCTATTGTATTTTAAATCAGTTATATGTTCAGAGATACGGTCTTTTATTTTCCTTTTAGTCATGCCAACATATGAAGCTTTATTTTTATTTTGGTATTGAAAATTAATTTTATAGATGCCGGCTGTGTGTTTAAAGTCGATTAAATCCTTTTCATTACGAATTCGCTGGTAGATATTTTTGTTCGGTTTTATTGGGATATTAATGTTGTGTTTGGCGGCTTCGTTTTTAATTTTTATTGAGGCTCCTTTGCAGTATGGGATCGCGGGGGTGAATGATTGTTTAGTTTTTTGTGCACTGGGAATATGATTAAGAGCTTTTATACGTTTTTTGTAAAATTTGTGTACAATAGAGGGATTATAATTGGCATTTTTAGCGATGTTTTTTATTATTTTTAATTCGGAGTTTAGATATTTGTTATTAGAACAGATATGTATAGCGCGATTTACATAAGAGCGTATAGCGGCATATTTGTAAGTGAGGGGAGTGTGACATATTTTATTTATAATCTCGTTGTTGCTACAAGGTTTTCTGAAAACGGTTGTGTCTATGGAATTTTCTTTGTTTTTAATAATGTTAAAAACAAAGACATTATTAAAAACATTATTAAAAACAAAGACAATTCCGTAGACACCACCGTTTTCAGAAAAACTTCTAGCAACAACGAAATTATAAATAAAAAATGTCACACTCCCCTCACTTACAAATATGCCGCTATACGCTCTTATGTTAATCGCGCTATACTTATCTGTTCTAATAAAAAATATCTAAACTCTGAATTAAAAATAATAAAAAACATCGCTAAAAATGCCAATTATTATCCCTCTATTGTAGACAAATTTTACAAAAAAACGTATAAAACCTCTTAATCATATTCCCAGTGCACAAAAAACTAAACAATCATTCCCCCCCGCGATCCCTTACTGCAAAGGAGCCTCAATAAAAATTAAAAACGAAGCCGAAGAAAGCAAGAAAGAAGCTAAAAAAGATCAACAAATCGCCCAGTCATATCACCTGCGGATCATTTTGCCGAGTGTTTTCTGATGATGGCTCCGACTGGATGCCGAAATATATTAAAACTCGGAAATAGTAAGGATTTAAAGTAAGGTATTAAATAATTTATATGATAAATTCCTTTCTTCAACATTTTTAAAATTGTATTTAAAGTCGATACCGGACTTTCAAGTTCAAAAATTTGAACAACTTTTATATGATGAAGCCAAAGATGTTTTTGCTAGAGGTTGTTCATCTTCGTCCGCTATGATGTCAAGTAACCATTTATTGGTATACTAATTTTTTATCCTTTATCAAGCTCTTTTTAATATTTTAATATTTTCTTCTTTTTGCTGTTTTTCAGCTTTTAATGTTTTATAGTATACTTTTACATTTTCTTTAAAAAATGTTAACATTTTTTGCCATTTGGCGTTTTCTTGTAAGTTATTTTGGGTTTTGTCCTTCACTATCATTGGTCTTCTTTCCACGCACTTTGCTTCGCCCGTTTTTCTACATGAATAATTTAAATGGATGAAATTAATGAGATTTCGTACTTTTAAAAAAACTGCCATTAAACTTAATCGCGAAACACTTCATAAAAGTTTCCTTAACGATTGTCTTCAGTTTAAGTTAACACCAAAATTCCTTAAAATTAAATCAAAGTATATTAATCATCACTATAAACAAGAAACCAAAAATTTTGAAATGACTCTACTAAAACAATGTATTAAACAAAAATTAATATACATCTATAGACTCAAACAAAATTATAATACAATTTTAAATAAAATTAAATCCAATTACCCCCAAACCAAATGTAATGAATTTATAGGTAAAGTTAACTTATTTGTAAATATCGACGCTTCAAAACTAATTCAAAGTCACGCGAAAAAATTAAATTACTGGATTTCCAAAGATAGACCATCCCTAAAAAACCTCCAAACTCCCAAAACGTACCCATATTTAAACATATCTAAAACGAATCTCAATAGTCATCAAGACGCAATATTAAAACTTGGTCCTAAATTTATCCTAAATGATAATATAAATATAAATGACTCCATTACCCACATAGAAACAGCGCTCGAACATATTCCTCCACAAAAACGATCTAACATACGTAACACCGCCATAAATTCTTTGAAAATACCAATAAGAACTCTGACTACTTAGATATTAAATGCCTCCAAAATTAAAAAATAAAAATAAAAATATAACCTACTTAATGTATGATAAAACCAACCAACTTAACATAATGGACCGTACACAATATATTCAAATGATGAAAGATTCCATTAAAAAACTTAACGCTGTTAAACGCACACACTCCCCCCTCAATAAGCTAATTGAAAAAACTAAATCCATCATAAAAACAGGAACCTGGCATAATAATACTCCCCGCCTAGTTATAATAAGCATGCCCCAATTATCCCCCGACTTTTTGGCAAATACAAGGATCATAAAAATCCTCCATCACTGCGCCCTATAGTCAATAAATCCGAAGGTCCCACCTATTGTCTTGAACTATACATGAAAGAAATCTATAAATCTCTTCCTCCCCCTCTAATTTATCAATAAACTCCACAGCATCTTTCATTCAAAAAATCCGCGATACCAAAATTTCTTACCACTACACCATCTGCAGTTTTGATGTTACAGATTTATACCCATCCATCAATATTCCCGAAATTAACCCCATAATTCAATCACTTATAATCAAACAATTCGGCGACAATAATATTAGCGATACTTTAATACGTGTAAATAACCTTTTGCTCAACCATTCATATTTCCTTTTTGATGGGTGTTATTATCAACAAACCCAAGGCGTGCCCATGGGCTCCCCCATCTCGGGGGTCGTCGCCGAGCTTAAAATGAGATTGTTTGAAAATTCCGCCAGCAGCTTAATCAATAATTGCAACCTATGGATACGTTATGTAGATGATATATTTTCTGTTACCCCTCCCAATAATAATCCTGAAAACATCCTCGAAAAACTAAATGAAATCGATCCACACATTAAATTAACACACGAAATAGAAACAAATCATTCTTTAAATTTTCTCGATGTCACCATTTTTAAAAACAAAGACAATTCCATAGACACCACCGTTTTCAGAAAACCTTCTAGCAACAACGAAATTATAAATAAAAAATATCACACTCCCCTCACTTGCAAATATGCCGCTATACGCTCTTATGTTAATCGCGCTATACTTATCTGTTCTAATAAAAAATATCTAAACCCCGAATTAAAAAAAATAAAAAACATCGCTAAAAATGCCAATTATAATCCCTCTATTGTAGACAAATTTTACAAAAAACGTATAAAAGCTCTTAATCATATCCCCAGTGCACAAAAAACTAAACAATCATTCACCACCGCGATCCCATACTGCAAAGGAGCCTCAATAAAAATTAAAAACGAAGCCGCCAAACACAATATTAATATCCCAATAAAACCGAACAAAAATATCTACCAGCGAATTCGTAATGAAAAAGGTTTAATCGACTTTAAACACACAGCCGGCATCTATAAAATTAATTTTCAATACCAAAATAAAAATAAAGCTTCATATGTTGGCATGACTAAAAGGAAAATAAAAGACCGTATCTCTGAACATATAACAGATTTAAAATACAATAGACACTCTACAGCCTTCTCAAGAAATAACAACACTAACCCAATTAACATTGACTCCATGAACTATAGAAAAATAGCCCCATATAACTCCCTCCACTATGCCCTCAAAAGACAGGCACTAGAAATACTAACATCTAATAATACCGTTAATGACATCGAACATAGCCTAATTCCACCCGAGTGGCAACAGCTGTACAGACAGGAAAAGCGAAGTGAAGAAAGCAAGAAAGAAGCTAAAAAAGATCAACAAACCGCCCAGTCATAACACCTGCGGATCATTTTGCCGAGTGTTTTCTGATGATGGCTCCGACTGGATGCCGAAAAATATTAAAACTCGGAAATAGTAAGGATTTAAAATAAGGTATTAAATAATTTATATGTAAGGGATATTTTGAGAAGATAATTATCCAATGAATCTAATTGGATTCTGAAGAATTTTATTCAAAAGGAAATTGCGATATACATTTTATTAAAATTGATGTTTTTTTTTTTTGTTTTTTTTTTAACTTCATATAATATATTAAACAAACAATTTAACAGGCTACAGTGAAATCATATATAACACTAATTTTATGATTCTTAAAAATGTGAAAAGCTACTAGTTAAAAGGAGTCCATTTATAAATATAGCCTTTTGTGTTCACAATTTTTAGATTTTCAAGAGTAATGTTCGTTAAAGACAAATATTTTTGAAGATTTGCATTCTGTAATCTTAAAATTATTTACCAATTAGTATTTAAATATATTTTTATCACTTAATGTATGCACACATGCATACATATATATATATATATATATATATATATATATTAAAATTTATAGAAAATTGCCAGAAAAAATAATAGAGAATTATCGATCCCAATGCCGCAATTTAGTAGATTAAAAACAATACAAACGAGAATGAATGAAAGCATGTCCATTTCTTAATATTTCCTAGACATATTTCCATTAGAATAAGACCTATCATAAAACATTTATCATGATAAGCAATTAATATTACATGAAAATGATCATAAATGTAGACAATTTTATTATAATTGAAGAATACCCTGCTTTATAATAATAATTAATAAATTAATTATAATGCAACATAAAATGCGCAACTTCGCAGCTGTGAAATATTGCATTTTCCATTTTGATAGAAATATTAATTTTTGTGCTTAAGAAATAGCATAATGTAAGAAGAAACATTAGCTGTAAATGTAATAAAAACTTAAAATTTAGCGTAAGATACATTCCTATCATGTCCATTATAACAGCATTGTGCAGCATTTTATAATAAAATTTATATAAATATTTATATATATATATATAGGAAATTACCAATTACTAAAATAATTGATAGAAAATAATCAATCCCAAGTCTACAATTTAGCGGATTAAAAATGATCGAAACGCGATAAATGGAAATGAATGAAAATATGTCGATTTCCTGACTTTATCAAGGGCACATATATATATATATATAATTATATATATATATATATCTGTGTGTGTGTGTGTGAGTATTTTTCAAGAAATGTGTTTTGTCTAATTTATTATGATTCACATTATAAAATATTTAGAAGTAAATATCAGTCTTAATTGTTACATTTAAATAAGGGTAATAACCATATTTTATTGACGTTGGGTAAATATTTATTTTGTACTTTTATGATTAAACCTTTTCTTTAAAATAATTATTTTTCGGTTCTATATAATATATGCTTCTTGAAATATGTAGTAAAGGGCTTTTTTGTAAGCTGCTATGCTATACACTTCCAATGAAATTATGAGAAGCAATGCAATTTGATTCTCTTGATTTAATTAATAATGAAAACAATAACTGAAAATTGTGCATTTCACATAGTTTATTAATACCTTCCATCTATACGTACTCTTTGTGTTTTTGAACCTTTAATGTGCATTTCCTATTCCATCACACAACGGACTGACAGAAGGACAGAAAGGACAGAAGGACAGAAGGAAAAAAAAAGATAAGGTTATACTTAAAGATGTGTTGGTCGCTTTGTAGATAAAAGGGTGATCGCACAGTACAGAATTTTGCATGGGGATCGTTTTGATCTCTTCTTCTACATCTCGAAGTCCTAGTTCCAAATTCTGAATTATATTTAATTTTTATTTTTTATTTACTTATCTTTATTATTATTATTATTATTAAGTAAAATATTTCAATCTGGAAGATTGTCTGTTCCTGTCATTTGTTGCCAGAGTGTGAAGGTGATAATCTATACGAAAAACTTCTGTCCGATAAACGTAGTTCTGGAATATTAGCAGCTCCACTTATTGTCCAGTTAGCACGTAAATTAAAATGTTTGGTTAATTCACAAATACCATTATTGGGGACCCATAAATAACATAGCAAATACGGGGCAGACGCTACCAAAATGAGCGGGGACCCTGATTGAGGTTTCAAGATATTTCAATGGATTTTTTTTTTTTTTTTTTTTAATTTATCTATAACATGTTTTAAAAGTAGTGATCATTTTTTTTAATACAAAATTCATGTATATATAAAGGCTAGCGAAGCACGGAACGCCTACTATCATATAAATATATATATAGAAAGTGATCAATTTAAAAGTGTACCCGTTGGTTTTTCTTATTGCCCTTAAATATGACGTATATGGCAACTATTCTAACACTGAATTATAAATATTTGAACCTTGTTTAAGTGTGGGAGACAATTTCCAATACGGTTGGACTGTTACAACTTTATTTGTGAGGTAAAACAGAAGTGATGACGCTCAATGATATTTAATCCTGTGATAATTTTATTAATGACAAATATTAATAATAATAATAATTCGAATTATTTACATTATTATTCCTACATTACATTTACATTTACATTATCATTATCATTTCTATATTATCATTTCATTAGGTTTTCCAAAGAAGTCCTGTAAACATCGATGAATTAAAACAGATAACTGAAGAAATCTCGTCAATAACAACAACAATACTGCGAAGTGCATCAAAAAACTTGGTTCGACGTGTTCATGATTGCAATCAAAATGCTGGCGAACAATTTCAACATTTTCTGTAAGGAATGACAATGTAAAAAAATTGAATTAAATTATGTTTTTTCAATATATATATATATATATATATATGTGTGTGTGTGTCACAGGATTAAGTAACACTGTGCGTCTCCATTTCTGTTTTACCCCCAAGTAAAGTTGCGGCAGTCCAACAGTGTTGGAAATTGTTTGCCACACTTAAACAAGTTTCAAACAATGATAATTCAGTGTTAGAATATTTGCCACATCCGTCAGATTTAAGGGTAATAAGAAAACGCAACGGGTATTTTTTTAAACTGATCACCCTGTATATATACAGCAAAAACATAAATCTACATTACAAGGAAGTAAAAACATTTTCATGTAAAAATTTTATTGCTTTCACAGGAATTTAAAATGTTACTCAGTTTTATATTAGCTTCAATAAATTTATCATTGATAAGTCATTGTTCACTTGACGGGGAATCTGCTTTTGATGAGAACATCATATACTTTTATTAGTGTTTTGTATACATAAAATGATCCATGTAGATGGAATGCTTAAAATATATACATATATATATATATATATATAAAGCGAAATAAAAGAAAACGAAAATGATTTTTCTTTCAAGAAACTGATTTTTTTCTATTGTAAGAAGTTAAAAAGGGAAAGAAACATTAAACTTTAAGTACGATTGTTACGGGTAATAAAAATTTAACTTTCGGAAGAGAAATTTTATGAGGACTTTTCTGTGATCCCCACCTGTTAAGCTATAGTAGCTACATGTTTTGTAAAATAATGGGCTACTCAAAAGATTGAAAAAGAAAATATATATATATAGCTTAAGGAGATTAAAATCTTTACTTTCTTTTTTCTTTTTCGAAAAATAATTTTTTTTTTATATATATATTTATATGCTTATATAGCTGAAATGTCAAAAAATCTATATAGACATTTCCTTGCGACTGAATATAACCATTTACTTTTTTTTTTTCTTCAATGTATTTATATTTTAAAAAATGTACAATTATATCAGGACTCGCAGCTATCCTAAAATTTACTCGTGTTTTATTATACTGACACCACTATCGTTAAAAACTTTTTTCTTGAAGGTTTTAATGTTAAAATATTAGGTAAATAAGTGTTCTTTTGAAATAGTGGTGACAATGTAGCAAAATGATTCCTAAAATTCCTAAAATTTTAGGAACGCTGCGAGGCCTGTTATATATATGCATGTTTATTTATTTATTTTTAACAGTGGAGTTTACATATTTAGATTCAAAACATTTTTTTTTTTTTTTTTTTTTTTTTAAGAAATCGTAATTATACTTTCCAGCAACAAGAAAAAAAGTAGTTGTGTACATTGCGTGTCGTAAATAAAACTACATTTGACATTTTAGTTTTGTAGTCTTGGTATTAAATCTTTTTAATTGGCTTTAACATTTTGTAAATTGTACATCTATAACTGATAAATAAAAGCCATTGAACTCAATAGTATCAAATGTATTTTAATCAAAATGTACAGAATTTTAATCAAAAGGTACAGCGTGTCAAACTTATACATACCCTAAAGAAAAACAAAGAATACATAAAAAATAGGATATCTTGAATACTCAATTACATTTCCATTTCTCTGAATTAATTGAAAAATGAGATTATTCATATTTTGCACAAGGTTACTTGTGGTTTTTGCATGAATTTGGGAACAGGCATTCAAAACTGCGGTTTTAAGTTCGTCTGTAGATTGACATTGCTTGTTATTTGAATATATTTCGCGTATAAGTATTCTCCAAAGATTTTCCATAGGATTCATATCAGGCGTGCAGACTGGACATTCTAGTACCTGAATGTGTTTGATTGAAAACCATCGAGAGGTCGTGCAACTAGTATGAATGATTGAATTGTCTAATTGAATAGGGTACTTTTTGCGAAAAAATCTTAAATTTAATCTCAAAATCTCTATAAAAAACAAAATTTCTATAAATGATAATAAATGTATATATTTTACACTAACGAAGTCGTTTCTGTTCATCTTTGAAGAAGTGAAAGAAATTGAAAGTGATATTCGGCTACAGAAGACACTTACACCACTAAACTTTCTTCCGTAATATCGTCTTCGTTTCCTCAGATCTCTCCAATAGTGTTTAAACACAGCAAGTGTTCATCAAAATTAAATTGTTTTGCGTCGCTAAATATGTTCTGTACAATAAAAATAAAAATAATAAGATATCATACTTATTATAGAAGTGATTAATGAAAAGAGAAATCGTCAAGGTACGAAACATATCCCAGTCTGTGCGCACGTTATTTAGAACAAATTCCAGTCTCTGAAGTCTGTATTCCCCCTTTAATTTTGGAGCAGATATCATTTTCTCTTTCTTCAGACTAGAATTGCGATTTATAGCTCGGGTTATGGTCTCTTTATTCACTTGCAATTGGCACTTTCGTTTAATTTCGCTAGCTGATTTTGGTGAAATCGATGCTTGTCTTTAAATGTGTCTTTCTTCTCGTTCAGTCAGTTTTTTAGGACGATCACTTCGTCTTTTTACCCAATATGCCAGCCTTTTTGTAACAAAATCTTGAATACATCCCTTTGATCGATGAAGCTGGTTTGCAATAAAGATACAACATTTACCTGCGAAACGCAGAGATTCAGTGTGAGCTTTTTCAACTACAGTAAGTTCCTTGCCACGTGGCATTGCCGAAATAGATCACGATAAGCTTTTTATGAGCATAAAAACTGTAAAAAATGAGCGCAGTAGGTATACTTGTGCAACGGCACAAAAGGCCCAATTTTCGATTTCTGTACACTCATTTAATATTGTAAAAGTTTTCCAGTTTCTGTCTCAAAAACAGATAATTCTCTCGTAATGCAATAATATTATTCATAAACTACTAACTCCATATTACTATTTTGATATTTTCTAAAGCAGTCAAAGGTTTCATTTTTTTTTTTTTTATAAATTTGTTATTCACCGGTTTGTTCATTATATATATATGTATATATATATATATATATATATATATATATATATATATATATATATATATATATATATATATATATACATATATATATATATATATATATATATATATATATATATATATATATATATATATATATATATATATATACATATATACACCTTTATTTAAATCTTGTAAAATACAAGAGAAACATATTATCAAAGCCAATTTCATCCAAAAGATTTTTTTATAAATAAAATTATTAACAGTAAAAATATAGATGAATTAGACAAATTGCTTATACTATAATGAAGAATGAAAAGCACTCATGCCATTAATGTAATATAATAGTAAATCAACATAATATGGAATCCTCATTAATAAGGAATACTCACATATCAGATGAACAATAGCAGCTTTAATATTAAGTAGGAAAATGCTCAAAAGTAGAATAAATGATCTTCAGGGAAAGTACATCCTTCATGGAGAATATATTCACAATATTTCGATGTCTGTACAGCTGTTTTATGCCAATAATATTATGTCTCATGCGACAAAACATCACAATTTAAAGAAATAAAAAAAAATAATATAAAATAAAAAAAATTCTGAAATAAACAATTACGGAAAGTAAAAATGCAAATAACTTGCATTCACATGCTTAAATGCATTTAAATCACGTAATAATTTGAGTTGCTATCAGCAATTTTCTTACTTGAGGTGAACAATATATTAAGCATAAAAATTTACAAAATTTAACATTGCTGATGAGAGCGATAAGATAAACCCTCTATTAAAGGAATATGTAAAATAAATTTTAGTAGAGACGATAATTTAAACATAGTTATTAAAAGATTTAATTACAAATAACACATATTTACTTTATCCCTTTTAATAGGAAATATAAGAAATATTAGAAGTGGTACCGACATCTGCCGGTAATAATCAAAATTATTCTTTTACAAAATAAATTCGAAATATTTTATTAAAGGTTATTTTTATTTCTTAACATTATCAATTTTAGACGAACATTAATAATTTATTTTATATTCTATTGTGTATTCAATCATATATATATTTATTTTTATATTCTAAATGAACAAAAATAAATAATTAAACAATTAAATATATATGTGTAATGAATGCTTAATTTTTAAATAGCAAGAAGCTTTAAATTTCTTTATAACAATGGGAATTTCCAGAATAATTATATATCTAACTTTCAACCCTGTGATATTAACTAGCTTTAACAGTATTGAAATTAAATTTTAACAATGGTAATTTAGTAATTATATTAATACTATTATACAAAAAGCTTACGAAAAGTAAAATATGAGTGGGTTATGAATTATGAATTCATCTAAAAATACTTAATACTCTGAATACATTGAATTTTTCTTTCGTATTTGGACTAAGCATAATATAAAAATTCATTTACATTAAGGAGTAAAATTAATTTTAACAGGTAAAGGAATCCAATAAGAGTACACATTATAGCGATTTAATTAAAATTAAATTGAAACCAAGCATAAAATTATAGGTAATAATATTTAATATATATATATATATATATATATATATGAAATTATAATGTATGTTTTCAGTCGTAATAGTTGTAAATAAGTAACAAAAATTCATAAGAAAAACTTACTATATATATATGAAATTATAATATATGTTTTCAGTCATAATAGTTGTAAATAAGTAACAAAAATTCATAAGAAAAACTTACTATATATATATATATATATATATATATATATATAGTAATATAATATATATATATATATATATATATATAATATATATATAAGGGAAAGTAGTCTAAAATAATCCTAGCTGGCAAAACAATCCATATATGTTTTCTTCGAAATAGAAAGCGCTGTATACCAAGAAGAAGCAATGGCGGCATTCAAGCGATTGCAGTGTTACGCGTCTGAGCAGAATTCTTTGAAAAAGTGACTTTTATAAAATCTGTTATAAGTTAAGCACTAACTTTCATATTTATTTAAATACACAGTTTTTTATGTACGGAAATACGACTTTGTTTACTTAATGAAATATCTCTTTAGATGTATATTACACTTGCTAAGGTTGTTAAGATTCTCTGCGTCATCTAGTAATACGATCAAATTAATGACCATGTTGTCGGATAAAATAATCCATTGTATAAATAGTTTTGGATTCATTATGTGGATCGTTATGAATCCAGTTTTTGGATCATATCTGGCGGAAATAGACATTATTTAATTAATTTCTGACTTTAATGTGGGTCTATTATTATATCATAATAATAGATCTAATATTAGATCATAATTTTCAATTATTCCATTTTCTTGTTTTTTTTTCCCCATAAAATAATTAATGCATTCTATTTGACTCTAAAACCTACTTTATTTCATTATGCATTGCCATAATTTACTTTTACATCATTTGTTTTACAGATAAAAAGTGATTTACAATTATTTTTAAATGAAGGATGATTTTGATTTTTGGTTAGGGTAAAACGATCATTTAGACCCTTTTTTAAGAATTAGTTTTTTTTTTTTTTTTTTTTTTTTTTTTTCATCACTCAGTTTAAATTTAAAATATTATTAAAATATGTTTATGATGCAAAATATAGTGTACAACACAGTAGCAAAGGTCTAAAGTTTTATTTAAACAGATATGTTGTTTTACAAAAGTTTTTTTTTTTCCGTTAAGAGGTTCATTTTCTGCCACCTTCCCTATACACTCCCTATGTACACTTCCCTAAGTACAGCTATGCTAATGATGAGCACATACATATATACATATATATATATATTTATGGTTGCATAATGGTCTATTTTATTAATTGGAAGGAGACCCTCCAAATCCATTGTTTATGGCATGTAGAAGGCGGCCAGTATATAGGCCTAATGTTCAATCCCTACATTCACGTGGTGTTATCACGTGGTTCAATATCACGTGGTTCAATCCCTACATTCACGTTGGTTAGTAATCCGTAGCATTACTAACCAACACGGATGGGCTCGCACCAAGACGCATTTGCCAGTGGGATGTGACTTGAACAATTATTCCTTCATAGGTACAATGACCCTTCCCTCAGACTGGCGGCCGGATTGTCCCTGATCTGGGCAGCAAGCAGGTAAGCAAGAAGGCAGCGTATGCGATGAAACACCGTAACGGCTGCCAAGGAATGAATGTATGTACTTTAAATTGAAGGTCCTTTAACTCCGAAGACAGATTACTTGAGCTTGAAGAAGAATTACGACATATCACATGTGGAAATATAAGTTTCAGGGAAATTAGTAATAAAGGTAAAAATTTTCTAGATTTCGAATGTGGAAATATGTTTTATCATCAAGAAACTGATAATGGAAAATGCAGCGGAATGGGACTTAAAATAAGACATTTGGTTGACAAAAACTTAAACAAACAGAGTAATAAAAG
This sequence comes from Salticus scenicus, assembly GCA_963930645.1. Lineage (NCBI taxonomy): Eukaryota > Metazoa > Arthropoda > Arachnida > Araneae > Salticidae > Salticus > Salticus scenicus. The sequence goes on from OZ005649.1 coordinate 233,913,742, forward strand.
CTACAAGCTTTTCCCATTGAGTTGCAACACTCACCGTCAATCTCTGTAAGCGTTATAACGCTGAGATAATTCAAGTTTATGCTCCAACCAGCACATTTGAAAACCAAGTTATTGAGAAATTCTATGAGGATATTACGAATGCCCTCAGCAAAAGCAGAAGACTTAATCTTAGAATCATTATGGGAGATTTCAATACTCGAATTGGTTCCAAACATTCAAATGAACGTGTAATTGTTGCATTTGAAAATGGAACTAGAGATGAAAGAGGACACAAAGCAGAATGTGCAAAAAAATTATGTCATGAACTCATTTTTTAAAAAGAATAAAAAGAAGAAATGGATACGGAGTAGTCCCAAAGGAAGAACAAGTAAAACAGACTGCATTCTAACTGACAGGGAATATGCTTTTACATTTTTTGCCGCGATAAATAGATTTTACTCTGATAGTAATCACAGTTTGGTACGTTGTAAGGTAAAGTTCCAGGATGCATTGGAAACACAGAAACTGGTGCAAATTCGAAACAAGAAAGTTGACCGACAGCTTCTAAAAGCTAAAAAAACTGTTCCAGCTTGAACTAAAGAACATATTTCAGTAGCTTGAGGATACTGAAGACGTCAATGAGTTCGCTGAGAATTTTTTCCATGTTGCAATCTGAAAAAAATGTTGCTGGTTCAGAAGAAGGTAAACATGTTGAAAAAATCTCGGAAGAGACACGGCAGCTCATGGAAAAGAGAATAAAAATAAAATACACAAGAAAAATATTACACTGTGAAAAAAAGAAAAAAAAAATCCGGCACTTTCCTGGAAATTTTTGGGCAGCTAATGTGCTCAATATTTACCAGTAATGTTCCTTGAAAATATAAGTAACCATCTAATATACGCACATTCAAGATAATACTACTTTTCTGAAAATCAGGAACGTTTCATGGGCGAAAATCTGTTACTCTCAGAAACCTGCCCCAAACATATTAAAACCAGCAACGTATCCGATATATAAGAGTAACGATTCTGAATTTTCTTACAGTGTACTGCAAATGTTAAATTTTCAGAACTATATAAAACTTCGAGGAAAAACATTATAGAAGACACCACGAAATTCAATTTTAATAGGATACAGCAAGCCACTGAAAAATAAAGGTTTGAACTCTACAAAGAGAAATCTGATGCTTGGTAGGAAAATAATTCTAGCTAGATTTGAGAAAAAAATGGAAATATCACTCGGAATCAAGAGAAAATTCTAAAAGAGGAAGTAAATTTTTATTCTGAATTGTACAGCTCACCAGAATAACTCAGTGGTTCACCTACCTCATGAAATAAAAACGACGCTATACCAACAATATTAAAGGAAGAAGTGGTTATGGCAATAAAAATAATGAAAAAAGCTTCAGGAGAAGACGAAATCGCTGTGACTATTTTAAAGGAAGCAGGAAACGAAGCCTTTGAAGTTCTTACTGAACTATTCAACAAATGCATAACATTATTTGATGTTCCAAGGGACCGGGAAAATGCCCTCATAATCTTACTCTTTAAAAAAGGAATAAAAGAAGATATTGGAAAACTGTCGTCCATCATCTTGCTCTCAAATTTGTTTAAAATTCTGATGAAAGTTATAGCAAATCATTTACAGAAACAATTAGATCAGTGCAACCCAAAGAACAAGCAGGATTTCGAAGTGGTTTTAGTACCATCGACCATGTTTATACAATTAGAGAAATTATTGAAAGAAGTAATGAATACGAACTCCCTCTGTGTGTGGCTTTTGTGGACTACGAAAAAGATTTTGACTCCGTATCGTCACTAGCAGTTATGGATGCATTAAGGATTACTAATATTAATTCAGGATATATTCATCTTATTGAAAACATTTATAAAGAAGAAACAGCCAAATTAAACTCCACTAAATGACTAATTCTTTCCAAATTGGAAATAGTGTATAACAAGGTGACACAATTTCATCCAATATGTTCAATTCAGTACTTCAAGAAGTTTTTTATAAATTAAATTGGGAACAGAAATGTATAAAAATTGATTGAGAGTTTATAAATCATTTGAGATTTGCGGGTAATATTGTACTGCTTTCCTCCTTAAATAAACAAAGAACGCAAGCACATTGGATTGAAAATGACCCTGAACAAGACAAAAGTTTTGTCAAATTCCTTTGCTTCTCCATTGAGGATCACTGATGATACGGTTGAATTAGAAACGGTATGCAGTTATACTTATCTGGAACAAGTCCTTACGATGAATGGGAAAATTATGGGAGAAATTATGAACAGAGTTAAACTTTAATGGAGTGCATTCCGAAGAAATAGCGCTATAGTCAAAAGCGAACTCTCAAATTGTTTGAAAAGTAAAGTTTTTGATCAGAGTATTTAGCTTCTTTTAAGTTATGCTTCAAAAACTTGGACATAAACATGTAAAGCTATACAAAACTGGCAAACAACCCAGAGAATCATGGAGAGATGCATGTTAGGATTCACCTGAAAAGACAGAAAACGAAACATCTGGGTTAGGAAGCAAACCAAAATTACTGATGTTATTTCTAGAGTTAAGAAGTTAAAATGGAGTTACGCTAGGCACCTTGCGTGAAGAAATTATGATAAATGTACCACCAAAGTCCTATTTTGGATATCAAGAGATAAAAAAACACATAGGAAGTGACCACTGTATCGTTGGAGAGATGAAATTGTGAAGTTTGAAAGAGCAGAATGATGAAGAATGCAGGAAACAGGTCGGTTTCAAATTACCTGAGAGGAGCCTTCATCCTGCAGTGGTTTTTGATATATTTTGTTATATATATGCATATGGTATTGGTTGCTTCTATTTATACATTGTGCTTATTCACTTTATTTATTTATTTTTTTTTTTTTTAATTTAAAATATGAACATTTAAGCAAAAATAATCATGCATAAAAAATATTTTATTCTTTTTTTTTTTTTTTTTTTTTTTTTTGTACTTAAAATATTGCTCTTTAACTTTTATGTTTGAATAAAAAAAAGTTTAAAAAAAATCGATTATTTAATCACTTAATATCTTCTGTTATCTTCTTAGTATCTTTTGTATTTTCTAGTATTTCATAAGAGTAGCTTTTTAAGAATACATAATGTATTTTTCGGTACTGATTTTGTGCAGATGAAGTAATCCGAACCTCTTTTAAGTTAAAAATATTAAGAGAAAAAAAAATTGATTTTTTTTTTTTTTTTTTTTTTTTTTTTTTTTGAAAAATGTTTTTAATATTGTTGCGAGTAGTTAAAACGGAAAGGAAAATTAAAACTTTAGTACGATTCTTAGTAGTAATAACTATTAAACTTTTGAAATAAATAAATTTTGAAGCAAATTCTAGAACTATAATTCATATTTTTTCAGCTGTAATAGCTATGTAATTTCTGAAAAAGTAGAATATTAGGATAAAATAGAACAAAATATAAGCTTTACATCTTAAATATTCTAAGAGATTTTGAAAAAGAAAAAAAAGAAACTTTCAAAAATAACATCATAAAAAAATAAAAAAGAAATAAAATAAAATGTATGATGTTATGTATGGATTTTTAAATTTTCTTATACTAAGTAACATACGGTATATTTATCTCGAAGAGTGCAGTATTACAAAGACAATTACAAACTCGGCATTGCATTGCATAGTATATATATATATATTCATTTATATTTAAAAAAAAAAAAAAAAAAAAAAAAAAAAAAAGGTCCCATCATTTCATATTTAAGTAAATTTTACTGCAAGATTTTACTTATTTATATATTTATTAATTTTAATCTCCCTTTTCAGAAATCTCCATTACATGACGTAATAAATGTACAAATAATTTTAAATGAATGTATAAAAAACTTATCATATAATATGACATATAAAATACAAATCGAAATTATTATTTTAAAAGCATCAGGAAGAGTAAGAAATTTTAATTTGTAAGACTGTATTATATGCAAATATTTTATTAAATATTTAAAAAGAAATGTATTTAATATATAATAATTTAAAACCCAATAAATAAAATTCTTCTGGTTATGCAGATGGATGTAAGAATGCATTTGTAGCTCATTTACATGAGCGATAAACTTTTCGATCTTATGGGCGATAAACTTTCCAAATGACGTATTTGTTGTATCGTAAAACTTTCAATGAACTTTGCCTGCATTACAACACAACGGAAAGACAGATGCATTGAAAGGCATACAGATAGACTAACAGAATTCATAGTCACTCTTAAAAATAGATGGAAGGTTATAAAAATGCTTAACACAAAAGAAAATGCTGTCATTAATTTCTAATTGTACTCTTAAGGAATCCGTATATTTTAGTGTAAACCAGTAAATCCGAAGGTTAACCATATCATACTCTATAGTATATACAAAACATTCTTTTAACAAATTAATAACAAACGTCCATTTTTTTTAATGATTTTACAGTATAGAGTTACTTAAATGTGATTTATATAAATGTCTCCCATAAAACGCAATGCATGGGCAAATTTTGGGTGTCCCTGTACACAAAAAAGTCGTACAGGACCTATTAATGATATTTTAAATACAGAACACTCCATAGTGAAATTGAATATCATATATCATTTTTTAAAAATTCTAAGAATTTTTACGGACGCTGGGGCGGAGGGTCGGACAGATAAACAGATGGATAGTCGGGTAAACAGATACATAAGCTAAATTCATATTTACACATAAAAAAAAAAGTTAGAAAGTGTCAAAAACGATTAATGTAAAAGAAAATGCAATTCCAGCAAGTTTCTAATAAAGGCCGTCAATGTAACTGATTATTTTCATGTAATCCTGTAAATGTAATGCTACATTCAAGTGCTACATCTAATTACATTCTATAGAAAGCATTCTTTTGTGCATATATATAACATATTTCAACTTAATTAAGATTTCTGCAAAGCACAGGTACTAAAATTAGGTTTATAGAAATATCTCTCATGGATTGCATTGCTTTGGAATACTTTTAGGTGTCCCTGTACACAAACCAATGGTGTTGCTTATTTATTATTGATGATGTTTTTTTTTATAGAAAACATACTATAGTGGAGTAGAATAACATATTTCAATTTTATTAAGATTTGTGTAAAATAAATGTATTAAAATATGGTTTATATAAATACGTCTCATAGAACACAATTCTTTGGAATATTTTCGGTGGTCCCTGTAGTCAAACCAGCAGAGGTATCCACTCCAGTTTCAAGAAATTCAATGAATATTTACAAGAGTTAGAGAGTGGACAGACAGGCAAACAGAAGTCATTAACCCTTTTCAACCTTGTTGGCAAGTGTTAAAAATTCAGTTAGATCATATGTCTTTCTTTCGTCACTTTACTTACGTTTTTGCACACTAAGTAATATTTAGCTACTATATTTCAATTTTCTATAGAAAACATACGATAGTAGACTTGAGTAACATATTTCAATTTTATTAAGATTTGTTTAAAATAAATGTATTAAAATGTGGTTTATAAAAATACTTCTCATAGAACACAATGCTTTGAAATATTTTCGGGTCTCCCTGTACACAAGGCATTAGAGGCATTTACTCCATTTTCAATAGGGAACATCCGATAGTAAACTTCACTAACATATATCAGTTTCAAGAAATTTACGGGAGTTAGAGTGCGGGCAGACAGATAGAACGAGAGACATTCGAACAGACAGACAGACAAACCGAAGTCATTAACCCTTTCCAATCTTGTTGGAAAGTGTTTAAATTATAGTTAGATCATGTGTTTTTCTTTCTTCACTTTACTGACGTTTTTGCGAACTAAGTAATGTATAGCTAATATATAGCTAATATAGTGAAATATTAAGATTTTTGAGCTTCGATCTAAAATCAACGCTTCGTAATCGAACAAAACTGGATAAATACGCAAAGTTTTTGATTGTATGGATTTGAAAAAATAGTTTTATGGAACGCTGCATAAACTGTTACAAGCCAGAACATTAATAATCGATTGATAATTATTTTCTAGACTCGCTGTCCACTTACTCAGTTTATAGCATTGAAACATTAAAATACGGATATGGTAACCTATTGGATAGCTTTACATTTAAAGAATAAATAAATTTTGAACGATTTCCCTTACCTGAGAAATAATTAAAAATGAGATAAATACCAAAGACTTTCTTTGTATGCATTTTTAAAATGTGTTTAACCGTTTCAAAATAAAGAAGGAGTGTTGCAGATGATAGTTTGTGTAATTTCCTTGAGATTTTAAGAAACTGAAAAGAAAAACGAGTCTGCACGATGCATAGGGACAGGGAGAAAAATCAGCTTATATGATGTCGGGAAAAGATGCGTTTTATTTAACACAAATATTGAAAAAAATATATAATCGGGCTCAGCACTTATATTCTGATGCAAAAATAAAAGAATTTCATTATCCTAAGTTCTACGCATCCAAGCTTTACAATTGCAAACAATTTAAAGAAAGCACCTGAATCCGACAGTTTTTGTTAATGAAATAAATTGTGGCATAGATGTTGTTGAATAAATGGCAAGGCAATATTCAGTTGGAAAACAGACAAGAAAGCGGCCAATTCACACATTCTGCAGTATTTCACAATTTGCTGCGACAAATGCTTGGATTATTTTCAAATATGTAACGAGAAAAATGTATCAAGGCGTAGTAATTTTATCAGAACATTACCTGAAGAACTGGGTGTAGACTATATTGAAAAATCCAGTAAACGTAACAGAAAGGGTGAAGATGAATTAAGAACTAAACATCTGCCATAACGTTTGAAATGTAAGATCTGAAATGTAAGATTGAAAAAATAAATAAATAAAATAATAATATTATAGTTTTAAAAAAATTAAAGAACACGCTTTTATAGAAAAGTGAACTAAAAAGCACAAAATATCTATCTTAGTATTAAAATGCAGGGTAAGAGAAAATCGTGTGAGTGACACGCCATAATATTTACATACATTTAAATCTTTAATTAAAATAATTTAGAATTAAACAAAAACCATTATTAAAAAATCTCCCCTGACTGGGCTCGAACGCTAGACCTTTAGGTTCGTAGCACGGAGCTTTACCTCACAGCCACAGCGTTCACGTAGGGAAAGTACTTTTTTACAATGTAGATTTTTTGTTTTCTCCCAGAGGGGTTACAAACATACATTATACATACATGTGAAGCTAATGAAAGTATGTTAATAAAATAAATGTCTGATAAATTAACGGCATATGAAGAATGTACATTTTTCAGTTTCAACTGTTAGGTTTATAAATAATTTAATTAATGCTTTTGTTTAGATTTAAAAATTATCCTGTATTTTTTCCCCTCGTGATATGTGTACGTAACATATATATTTGCCAAAATAAATAAATAAAAAAAGAAAGAAAGGAAAAGAAAGATAAATATTAAAATATATATTTTATTTGAATTTTTCACTTAATATTTGTCAATGTCAAAATGGCATCTTGTTGGCATTTTAAGATCGTAGCAAGAATGTCGGCGTTCTAGCATTTAGGAAGCTTATATGTTGCATAGCAATGCTTTTTATTGATTAATACTCTCTCACATTAAGTTATCAAACTTTTTCTTAAAGATCATCTCACGAGTGATGCTTATGTATACACTACAGATATATTTCTTTTAAATTATAAAATTTTTGAATTGAAACACGCTATTTCCGGTAATATGCACTCGAAAAAAAAAATAATATCTATTAAAAAAAATCATATCGAATTTAATCTTATATATTAGATAATCTTATATATTAGTTATTATATAGATTAGAAATGCAAAACTATATAGAAATAGAGATATAGTCATACAAGAAATTGTAGAATTTTAGCACCGCCAGTTAGTGATATTACCCAAAATTGATGGAAACTAGTTTATGTATTGATGCAAGAAGTAAAAATTTCAAGAAAAGCTGGATTTTAGTTTTTAATAAAAATGTGCCAAATATTATATTCAGCTAAACATAAAATATATAGTTTACCAGAGACGCAGGTAGACAAACATAATTCCAAAAACTGTCAAAACGTCTTTAGGAATTCTAAAAATGTATAAAATTAAAAGAAAACACCCATAGTCAAAACCTTTTATAAATTTAATAATTTCTTTATATAAATATAGAAGATTTTTTTTTTTTTTTTAATCAGTGATAATATTGAAGTGATAATATTTTTGATATGGAAAAAAAAAATTATTTGCATCACACTAAAATTTCTTTTTAGATTATATCACTCAAATTATATTAAATTACTTTTTAATAAAAGGAATTTATGAAATATGGAAAATATTTTAAGATTTTAAAGATTTTAGATAATTTAACAATCCTTAAAAAAGTTACAATTACTAAAACTTAGACCTTCCAAAATATGGTACAATTTTTTTTATAAATATTTACAGAAATTTAAAACTTGATATAAATGTAACTTTATTATATATTTATATCAAATTTTAAATTAACATTTATTAAACAAATAAAATCCTTTCAAATATAAAATAAAATTTCTCGTTCTTTTAAAAATGAATTTTGGATACGATATAATTCTAATGTTGGGGGTGGGGTGGGGAAGAGTGTGTGGGGGGGAGAAGGGGGGGGGGTAGTTCCAAACAAAATCTAAAATAAATCCACTTTAAAGTTTTTTTTTTTTTGTTTTTTACTTTTTTAATAAAAATTACACTGTTCGGCATGCAAATAGAATCCAACACCATTTTGGCAATTTCTTATGTAAAATGACCTCCTCATTCCGAATATGGCGCCACTCATTTTTCCCTCTCACACACCGTTTTTTAGATACGGCTATCTATCCTATCTTTATCACTTTTCGGTGATTTATGGCTATAAATTTGGTTTTTAGAGTTGTGGGGGAGAGGATTATTTTTACTGCTAAATATCTTCTGAGGTGCTACAGAGGTGGAAAATTCTAAAAGATGAACATTTGAGGCAAAGGGAAAATTTATGGGGTTTTACCAGTGAAAATATGTGTCACATTTCTTATATTTTTTTAATCTATTATTAATGTTATTTGTTAAACATTATATATATATATATATATTTAGTTTTTAGGTGTTAAATTAATTTTTTTCATTCTCCAAACCAAATTCAGTTAATGAAAATCACCGTATAGTGATAAAAATTGAGGAAAGGGGTGATGTCCCTAAAAAACGGTGGGTGACTGGGCGAAATGGGAGTCATTTTCGGATCCAAGAGGTCATTTTACATAAGAATCAGCAAGAATGGTATCAGAGCTCTTTTTTTTCCAGCGCAGTGTTACTTGTATTTTGCAAACTGTGCATAACAAAATTTAATAAACGTCATGGAGAATGAATTTATTTGAATGTATATAAAACTAATTCTTATTACTTTCTTCTATATGTAATATAGAGAAAGTATTGGATTCGCGAAAATTTTCGACCTCCGTTTTTTGACGGATCTACACGTTTTGGGATGTCCTGAACACGAATTGATAGTTTTTAGAAAATGTCTGTCTGTGTGTCTGTCTGTCTGTCTGTCTGTGTGTCTGTATCATTTTTTTGTGGACGCTGTATCTCACGAACATATGAATGAAATTTAACCAAACTTGGTATTTAGTTGCACCCTGACATGAACTGGTGCCCATTAGATTTGGGGATCAATAGCTAAACAGGTGGCGCTGTAATCGCATTTTATGCAAATTTTTAACATGGCATCATAGGACAAAATTCCGTATAAATGGGCATAATGAGAGTTATTTTAAACTTGTAATTGTAAAATTAATTTGAATTATTGATGATAGTAGTAGTTAACTAGGAAAAAAAAATTGTGCATGAGGGGGCATCGGTTCCCCCCCTGCGGGGGAAGTACCCCGCCGTGGGGGTTAAATTTTGAAGATGGGTATCATTCGAAAGATCTCGTCAATACCTTTAAAACGAATGGTTGAACCATAAATCTGTGATAATTTAAAACAAAGTTATCGATTTTTTTTACTTTTAACAAAAAAAAAAAAAAAAAAAAAAAAAACTTAGAAAAAAATTCGATTTTTTTTTTTTTTTAATTATTGTTAGTGATTGAATATGTATTAATTTTCACAAAAAAAAAAAAAAAAAAAAGAAAAAGAAAAAGAAAAAAAAAATCTTTTTTTTTTTTTTTTTTTTTTTTTTTTTTTAAATATTGTTACTGATTGAATATGTATAGGAAAATATAGAAGAAAGTATTGTGGTGGCTACAACACTAGTTTTTCAATGGATATGCGTTAAAATATTATATCTAATAGAAAAATGTCAAAAAACGAAATTTTAATAAAACACTTAGTGGAATTACACAAACATATCATAAAACATTTCATATAAATCCTGTTACATTCTATAAGTTTAGACTGGCATTATAGAAATCTAGAAAACTCATTTTTACTATATTTTAAAAACTCAGAAGTGTATGCTTGTCTAAAAATATTTAAACAAAAATTTCATTCTAATTTATTCATTTTAAAAGAAAATGAATGAAACAAATATGATTTAAAATTAATGATTAGAAAATACAAAATACATGATTATGTAATACATTATAAAAATGTTATTTAAAGATATATTTCTACCAATTTAAATGCGTCAGTATATGTTTTATAAAAAAGTAAGAATCACGATAATTTAAGTGAAATTTGATATAAAATTGCAAAGCACAAAATAAAATAAAAATAAAATAAACTCCAAACGAGCATTGTATTCAGTCTAGCATTAAAGAAATATTAGTTTAATAAAAAAAATTAAATTAGTATGATTTTACAACCATGTTATTAGAGTATAAAAGAGATTATCAGTGTTACGAAAAATGCTTCACATAAAATAAGCGTAGATTTAGTTAAAATTATAAAGGTATTATTAGCTATTAAAGATATTTTAAATTAATTTTCACTCTAATAAAGGAAATATATAAAACTGTATTTCTTATATATATATATATATATATATATATATATATATATATATATATATATATTAATTATATTGTTTAAAATCTATCATTCTTGTTTAAATTTAAAAATTCTTTGAATTTTAAATTATTTCAGAAATTATTTTTTAAAAGTTGAATTATTTCAATCACAAAATTGGGCAAGTATACATTATACATAAAAATTCGATTAAGAAATAAAAATGAAATGAGAATTTGAAATAGTTTATTTCCGTATATCTTCTAAAATATGTATTATGAATAACAAGTGAATCTACAGGTCAGGAACATCAACGTTAGATTTGTATCGTACATTTTTCAATATATTGGTTTTGTTTATTCAATTTATGTGTATATATATATATATACACTAAAGAGCCATTACATTAAGCTCGCCTACAGAGAAATCAAAGGCGCATGTGCGCCCGATACCTGATTATATAACAGCTCACACTTTCTTTCCATATGAAATGGTTAGCGTCATCAGGGAAAACGCGGCTATTTTATCAGATTTTGTTACAGATAAAATTGTTATGGCTCTGTGCCGGGAAACATCGATTTTAGAATCGTCGCTTTTCATGGGCTGCTCAAGTGCAGTTGTTGTGAATATTTTTCAAAAGTGCTGTACGAACAGGGAAATGACAAATAGCCGGCTGTATGTCTGACTGTTACTAAGCGCAGATTCAAGAGGAGAGCGGAGATTATTACGCATTGTTCGTGGTAATCAAAATGACTATGACGGCCTAAATAATTATCAGCTAAATCAGAGACGACTTAGACGGTATGTCTCAGCACAAGCTGCTGCATATGGGACTACGAAGCCAGAGGCCTATACACGGCCTTTGCACTGACATAACACCACTTATAACAGCGTCTACAATGGACCTAGGAACATCGGCATGGGGCCGTGGAAGAAAATAAGAAAGTCATTTAATCATATAAATCAGGTTTTGTGGTCAATAGCACTGACGTTCGAGTTCAAATACACCGATTTTCAACGACATACTTGTCACGTCAGTGCACAGTTGACCTGTTATAAGGAGGTGTTGACGGTATTTTAGTAAATTCGAAGTCATGTTTTTGTCACCAAATTCGTATGCTATGAAACCAAACAAACATATTCGTTTGCACCTGGAAAATTCAATTCGTGCTGCCGCACTACCAACACGCAATGTGCGGTAAATACAGCACCATTTGGTACGTTTATGTGACAAGTATCTCAGACTACCTGTTAGCACCTCGTCAAGTAAAATCCTTGACAGATATAGGTAGTTATGGGAGCAAAGGTAGTCTTGCTTGATGTTAAACAGGCGACCATTATGGCTCTTCGTTGTACAAATTAAAATATTAGAATAAAAGTAACATGAATCATTGAATCGAAGGATTTTGAAAATAATATTTTGTTTGATTTTTCATGTTTGAGTCATCATACATTTTTAAGCATTATCAGTTTTTCCAATTTTTTTTATTAACTAAAACAATATTCTGTTATAAAAAACCCTAATAAAAATTAATTAAAAATAGTGTCTTAGAAACAGTCTACATTGCTTTCAAAGACTACGCAATAATGCATTATATATGCATAAGGAAATTATTTTTATCATGATTAAATCAGATTTTATTTATTATCTTAAGATCTGACATAAAATTTTAATAATTGTTATAACAAAGAATCTATCCTGTGATTTTTCTTTATAATAAAAATAAAAGGTTTCACTTACTTCAAAATATCTAAGAGTGTTTTGAAAACGAAATCTTATAAAAGTTGTAGTAAAAGCTTCAAAGAAGTACTTTGAATGCACAGTTTAAAAAGGGTTCTTCGTTTTTATGTAGAGATTTCCGTAACATGCATTTGGGAGGGCTGTTATATCAAAGAGTAAAGTGGTTTTATAAAATAAAAGAACAGTAACTATTGTTTGTTATTTAAAAATAAATGTGGATTATTTTAAGGAATGCTACTGCAAAATTTTAAAATGTGAAACTTTCTAATGTAATGTTTTCGGCTGGGAATTGTTCTTAAAAAAGTAGTTTATTAAGAACTAAAATATAATAAAATATTTAATACGAAAACGTCTAGGAATTTTTTTGAAATAATATATTTTTTTCCCTACATCGCAAAACGATCAATGATTTATATTACTCACACTAGCTTAAGAAAACCTTATTTCAATAAATATATCTACATACATGGACACAAAACATACTTTATATGAAAGCTTCTAATAAGAAAAATAATTTTAAATTTATTACTTTTTTTAAGGTTAATATATATGCATTTTCTTCTTGTTTGCTTCATGCGTTAATAATTTGTTAAAAAATATTTTAAAATAATACATGCAAGTAATTTATTAATTTAAAAGATTTTTTTTTTTTTTACAAAATTTTGACCAAAATATCGTACTTATTTTTGAAAAATAAAAATATATTTACTGAAGGTGATGAAGATGTTCTCAGCAAATGTGTACATTAAAATTAATGTTTAAAAAATAAATTTAGATGTAAGCTACACTTTCATTAGAATACACGGATTTTTTTTTTTTTTTTTTTTTTTTTTTTTTTTTTGAATTTGCCCTTCAGATTTTATAATTTTAATTACTGGTAACTCTAATAAGACACACTAATTCAAAAACTTCTACTTAAAAATTTAACAGTATGTATAAATATACATAATATATATTTACATATATTTGTATTAATGATTTTATTGCTACATATTATAAAACTTTTTTAGTTTTATTCTTATTAAAAAAAAGTGGGGGGCATTTCTTTTGTAGAATACAATTCCTTGATTTAAAAGAAAATGAGTGAGGTTTTTTTTTTTTTCTTTTATAATCTCAATAAAAAAAAATAACTAAATACCTTGAAATAAAATGTTTTGCTCTACTATTCTTTCTTAGAAAGTTATAAATAATCAATTCTTTTAAAAAAGAAAAATTGTCCCTTTACTCTCTATCTTGAAAACAACATTGGGTAAATAAAGTCTGGTGTAAAAAAAAAAAAAATAACCTCACGACTTCCATTACCCACTATTACACACATTAAATGCTTTTATTATTATTATTTATATTTTGGAGATAATAGGATCAGAAGACATAAAATTGACTTAACGAAGCAGAAACCGAAATTTTTTCTGGTATGAGAAACTTCATACACGAGTAAAGACATATAAAACAAAGTTTACACGGCAAATTAGAAAATAACAGAAAAAAGTGGTTGAATTATCTTTTGAAACGCCAATTTCTGAGATCTAAAATGAACCTACCTAAGCAGGATGACTGTTAAGTTTTCTGTAACAACCATGTTATACACGAGAAAGAATATCTAAAATTGATTTATGTAACAATTTTCAAGAAAATCGTTAGAGCCTTTATTGAGATACAAGCTTTCACCAAAACTTGACAAACTCAGTTGTTGACCAGGAAACAATTACATATGAAATGATATCTACACGACAGTTACTATGACGAGTTTGAAAAAATCCGTGCTGCTGTTTTTAATGGAATGCGCTTACGAGATCTCAAATTAAGCTATTTATACATGAAACTTATCAATTTTCCTGAACTAACCACCTGTATCGTTCGAAAGGATTTGTAATCGAGTGTTTAAATAGAAATTGCAAAGAAAATCGTTAGAGCCGTTTTTGAGATATGGACTTACAGTCCCAATTCCGTTTGTCCCGGCGTTTTTTTTTTTTTTTTTTTTTTTTTTTCCAACACTAAATTTCTTCAAATGCAATTACCATTAACAATTTCGAGACAACTGACTTAGATTCACGTCATTTAAAAATATGTAACTCCAAAAAAAGGCGTTTCTTTCGCAATTTGTATGTTATATATTTCTTAAGTATGTACCCAATATTCATATTTTTACAATGAAATATACTATGGATAAAAGTACTTTGATTAGAAAGAATATATTTATACTATTTATCCATTTCTAAAATAAATGTGAATATAGAAAATTTTGTTTTGAAATATTGTAATTTGGGAAAATAACGACCAGAGGCGAATCTTACTGTCAAAAAAACAAAATCATGCGGTTGCGAAAGTGTTAATAAAGAGAAAAATACCCCAAAAAGATACTGGTTAAAAAAAAAAAAAAGGCGGGGCTAACGATACTACGGAATATTAATTAGCACGTTGCCAAGTATGAATACGTAGACAATAAGACTTCTTTACACACCATAAGTTTTAAGCCAGCACAACCGGTTTCGAAAGGACGTAGCCTTCCTTCATCAGGTGCAAAAAACACGTGCTACTGCCTTGGAGGCAAAAGCAAGACTGAAAGCAGGGCAAAATTCAGAGGGGGAGGAGCAACACAAACAACCAATAGGAAGCATCATGCAGGACCAATCAGAGAGGAACACACATGCACACACAAAAACAAAAGGAGGGAGGGAAGGAATAAACAATTAATTTTTTTAATGATTTATTTATTTATTTATTTATTTATTAAATTAATATTATATTATAAGTAAATTTAATAATATTAATTTATTATTATTATTATTATTATTATTTTTAGAATTATTTAATTATAACTATTATTATGTTATAAACATAATGAAGGAAATTATTTAATTGAATTAAACAAATTTTTCCAGGCTGTAGACAGCAAAGTGGAATCAGATTTTTTATTGACAATTTTATCACGATTAAGGTAAATAGCTAAATTTTCCAAAAAATCCAGTTCGGAAATGCGTTTGGCATGAAAGATAATTTTGGCACTCTTAAAATTAAAACTATGATCAAATTCCCAACTGTGCTTCGCAATAGAAGATTTAGAAATTTCTTGATTAACAACATATCGAGAATGTTCACGTAAACGGCATTCAAGATTTCTTTTTGTTTGACCAATATAAGATAAATCACAATTATTACAAGGGACATTATAGATACCCCACTAATGAAGCTCGGGAACACGGGATTTAGTTGAAGGGAATTGGAATTTATTGACAGGTTTAAAAATAACGTGAAAATTGAAACGCTTTAAAATTTTGGCTAATTTAAAGCATAAGGGGGGATAAAAAGGCAAGACAACAAGATTATCAGGTTTAATTTTATCATCAATGGAAAGAGTAGAATTATAAGTTGTCCTACTGAACTTTTTGAATGCTTTATCAATTATAGAGGTTCTAAAACCTCTTTTAATAGCAACGGACTTTAAATAATTGAGTTCTTCTTTAAGAGAAGAAGTATCAGAACAAATTTTAAGGGCACGATACACGTAAGTGTGAAAGGCGCCAATTTTTTGTTTAGCCGGATGATTAGGGAGAGCATGGGGAGGGTTAGAAACAGAGAAAGGTTTCCTGTGCACAGAGATTTTAAAAGAGGAACCGCACCTAGTAACTAAAACATCAAGAAAGGGAAGTTGATTACAATTTTCTAACTCAAAGGTAAACTGAATATGGGGATCAATAGCATTATTCCCATATTCAGTTTACCTTTGAGTTAGAAAATTGTAATCATTGATCATTTGATTGGTATTTTACTTTTCATACTTACTCATTGGTATTTTACTTTTTAAATCGGTTCACAACATATATATTTATTGCTACAAAATTATTTCTCATAGTTGAAATAAGTTCATAAGTATTACTGGTATTTAAATAGAAACAATTTTATGCACTAAATACAAAATTCCATTGAGACATTCATATGTACTTCTATGTTTTTATTTGTATTTTACAGATATATATATTTCCCGTGAGTACCCATGGCGTTAAGGTAATATATAGTATATATATATACATATATATTGGATTAAATTGTTAATTAAAATACATGACTGGCGACTCGACGACTCTATAAAATCTTCATTCTAAAAAAAAAAAAAAAAAAAAAAAAAAAAAAAGAAGAAGAAGAAGAAAGAAAAGTAATTAAATTTATCTATTCTGTAGATACAATATTTTTAGGGAAGTAAATATCAATATATATATATATATATATATATATACATTACCAAATGAAACTTCCTTTTGAAAAAGTCTTACGAGTTTTTTCACTAAGAGCTAAATTAATTTCTCCCTCGGGAATAATACTTGGATTTTAAAGTTTCCCTTTTACTGTCCAAGAAGTGTTTTTCTAAAATTCGTTGCTATTAGAGAAGACTTTCTAAATTTTAAAATCTTCTAAAACGTTGAAGTCTAGAGATAAGCTTAAATTGTTGCTAGATAAAGAATTTTTGTGAAGAAAATAATGCTTAGCTTTTACAACATTAAAAAAAAAAAAAAAAAACTGCATAATGAAGTTTTTAAAAATTTAAATTTTCTAAGAAAGTGATCTTTAAAAAATTTCTATAGCATTAAAATATCTTTAATATGATACATTACATTTTGTTCATTGTTGTTCACAAAACTTTAACAATAACACACACACACACATATATAAAATATTAATAAGTTCTGGTTGCAATAAACTTACCAAATTTTTTATAGTTATTTTATCTAACCACAGTTAGATAAAATAGCAATCATAAATATGAAAATATTTATACTATCTATGTAATTGATTAACTCATACATAAATAATTAAAAATATATAATTTGATGCCTTAAAAATTTAGAAAATATTTTTCCACTCATAAAACGTTTTATCCTCAGTAAAATATGTTACCCTCAGCATAATAAATTGATAAGTCTTCCAACAAAAAAACAAAAAAAATGTTTTAAAATTATAAAATTAAATCTTATACATCCTCGAAGAGAATGTTTAAAATGTTTAAGCACTGAATAGGTTTGTGGAATCTTATGAAAAACAATTGGGAGCACTAGGTCCAATTAATGCTAACATTGGAAAGTGGTAAATAAAACTAATTACTCTTTTAGATGATTAACAATGTAAAAATATTATACTTCATTTTACGAGAAATAAATTAATTTTATAAAAGGAAAAATATCTTCTATGAAAATATTCTGAAATTTATTAACTTTATTTGATGATGATTATTATGCTAAAAAACAATCATGTAATGGTTCAAAATACGTTTCTGAAGATTTTTATATAAAAATAAAGAAATATTAATCTTTAAGATTTATGTTTTTAATGGAATATATTGTAAATGGAAAATGCAGTGAATGACAAACTTAAAAATGTTTGTGACTTTTTCCTCGTAGGAAATAAATGTAATGTTATTGCTATACAATCATTGTTACTATTTTATCTGTTAAAATATCATACTTCTACAAAAAATTATAATTTTCACAAAATATATGATATTAAATTATATAATTTTTAATTGAATAAGTATATAAAACATTTCTCTCCTGGCTCTAAATTAGTATCTATTTCTTTTCAGATAGAACATTATAGTTTAATACTTTTCTTACCACTGCAATTTTGCGAATAGATAGCATCCGTAAATTCAACGTTTTACAGTCATTAAATTTACTGTACATTTAACACAGTTTTATCATCTAAAAATGCAATTTCAATTCAACAGTAAATTGTAGCCCACACATTTCTTTTAAAATTGTTTTGTTAATTTAAAAATCCTTGAAATGTAGGAAAAAAAGTTCTAGGATAGCTACTGTTTTAGAGTATATAGATATATGTATATATATATATAATGAAATCAGAATACATGCGTATTACAACAAAGAAATATAGTACACGTTTTACAGAATTTTTGTAATATATATATATATATATATATATATAATGAAATATGCTTTGTCAAAAATATAAAGACTGTTCGAATATTTGATGTTTAAATTCAAATTTTGGATTCATATCTTTGAATTAGCTTGAAAATCGTATCAGACATGCTAAGAATGAATATGTGTTTAAAGGATGTGTTGCTTTTATGCGTACTCACTCTGTTCTACTTTTTACTTTAATTTCTGAAATGTGGAAAACTGAAGAACATGGCCATGCACCTCTCTTGCAAGTACTTTCCATAAGTTTTCAACTGTATTTAAGTCTGGACTAACGACTGTCTATAAAAATTATCTCATTCTGTATGCACCAAGCTTTTATTAAGTAGAAGGCGTGAGTGGGCGTACCTTTCTATTAGAACGTCCATTTTTTTTTACCTCTAAGATGTTTCCAATTCAAAATGGATTGCTTTTGAGGATATTTTAAGGATCCCCAGAGCAATGTCGACCATCAAGAAAAGCAATTTCTTAAATATCTAAGGTTTCGTTGAAACATAGCGTGCCCTACACCATGAGAGAAGTCCTCCTTTTTGTTGGCAAAAAAACTCATGAAGTTCTCGTCATAGACCATACAAAAAGCGTACAAAGCCATTAGGGTAAAAAATAAAGAATATTTATTTCATCACTGAAGAACCAATCATTGGTCCAATGGCGAGAAGCTCATGAGTGTTTTGTCTATAAAATAGAAGGATTTCTCTCATAGTGTAGAGCTCGTTGTGTTTCAATGAACAACAAATAATTCTGAAATCGCTTTCCTAAATGGTTGGTATTGTTCTGGGGATTGTTAAAAACTCCCCAAAAGAAATCTACTTCTAATTAGAAACATCTTAGAGGGGGGGGGGACTTGAAATTCCAACAGAATGATGCGACAATTTACACTTCCTACTCAACAAAAATTTGGTTTATGCAGAATCGAGTTTTTGTTATACAAAGGCCAGTCATCAGTCAAGACCTAAATCTAGTTGAAAACCTTTGGGAAGTACTTGCACAAGATGTGTATGAAATTGGTCTTTAGTTTTCGACTATTCTAAAACTTAAGCAACAAGCAGAGAAAATCTTATACTCATACCAGCCTCACATTCTCCGAACTCTAATCTCAGTCATGCCTGACACGAATTTTGGAATAACTTAAAGGAATGGATCCAAAATTTGAATTTAAATACCAATTATTCGAACAGTCTTTATATTTTTGAGAGCATATTTCGTAATTTTATATTATTAAAAAAATTCTGAAAACTTATGCTATTTCTTTTAATATTTTTATTGTTATACATTCCATACGTTTATAAATTTTTTTCGTGATTATTGCTTCGTGATTTTTCACCTGTTACTATATGTATATATAATCATGTTATTGAATGAACGTTAAAATTGAAAGATATATTAAATTTACGCAATAAAATCTAATTTTTATGTACTGTATTTTCATACTGAAGCATAATAATAAATGTAATAAAATAATCATGTAAACTACATGATGAATAAAACATTTTTGTATATGAAATTTCCTTTTTATTTAATTGTCTCTATGCCAACATTTATAGCGGTCGAAAGTCTAAAATAATTACACACACGTTACTTTACAATTTATAACACACACACACACACATAATTATGTTATTTTATGTACAATATTTTTTATATGAAGAATTTTATAAGAAGAAAAAGTACGAAATACTTAGAAATATACACAGGCATTAGATGTTCTTTTTTTGTGTTATAATTGTCAGAAGCTTTCAAATAGAAACAATCGATAAAAAAAAAAAAAAAAAAAAAAATAGTGAAAAAAAAAAAAAAAAAAAAAAAAAAAAAAAACTAAGTAAAACTTAAACGATAAACATAAACATTAAAGAGAATTAATACAAAGAAAAGAGAGAAATTCTAAATCATATTTAATACGTCTATGACGTTAATTTTGTTTCCTTTTATTTATTCTTAACTATTTTTAAAGGTTATATAATATGATTATTAAGAACGATAAATATTCTGTTATTTTTAAACATCATTATTATTTAATTTAGTCGAAAGTAAGAACATCTAATGAATAATGTAGTTACATTTTAATATATACTTTTAAAAAAACATTAAGTAGAATATTAACAGATCTACTGAAGAAAGCATTTTCTTTAAACACAAGCAAACCGATTATTATTATCTTATATATTAAATAAATTTATGAAAACTAAAGTCAGTCCGTCTGGCCGTTCTATCCGGCCGATTTCCTTCATTTTTTTTTTAAATGAAAGGTATTTAGGCACAGATATGTCATCAATCATTGAAATTTACTCAACTTCCACCTTACTCAAGTTATACTCAAACGCGATTCTTCCCTGTACATTTCTTATGGGACACATTTACTCAAACAATTCGAATTCTCATAGCTCCTCTTCTAATGAATGGATCTTGATCGTTTCACTCTCAGAACACTCAGTGGATCAAGTTCTTTCTTTTGAGCTATTAACTGCTTAAATTCGTTGAGTCCGAGAAAAGTTATGCGTGCACAATCACCTTTACATTCAATTTTTTCAAGATTTTCCTTCACTCAAACCTTCATAACTAGAGTTCTAATTAATGTAGGCTGTTGACACAAGTCTAAGAACACTCAGTGGATCAAGTTCTTTCTTTTGAGCTATTAACTGCTTAAATTCGTTGAGTTTGAGGAAAGTTATGCGTGCAGAATCAACTTTACATTCAATTTTTTCAAGATTTTTTCAAGATTTTCCTTCACTCAAACCTCTATAACTAGAGTTCTAATTAACGTAGGCTGTTGACACAAGTCTAAGAACACTCAGTGGATCAAGCTCTTTCTTTTGAGCTATTAACTGCTTAAATTCGTTGAGTTTGAGAAAAGTTACGCGTGCACAATCAATTTTACATTCAATTTTTTCAAGAATTTTTCAAGATTTTCTTGCGTTTGGTGTAAATCAATTATTAGAAAAAAAAAATCTATATATTAATTTGAAACATGTTTTTGTCTGTCTCCACTATATTGAGAGAACTACTTGGTGTAAAAATTTGGTTCAGGTGTCTAAAAAAAGGTCTTGGTCTGTAGTTGTGCAATGAAAAGAGAAAATTAAAAAAAAGTCGAACAGTTTCCCCCCCCCCCCGGGGTGGAGAACGGGTTAAAGCTCCAAATTACTTCACGGTGTGGAAAGTGTACATATGGGGACTAGAGTCGAATACTAAAAAATCACTTTCTGCGAATTTGGAATTTTCGATTTTAAAGGGGGGGGAGGGGGAAAGTAGATTTGGAGGGGGGGAAGGGGGGAAATTAGTTTGAGAGGTAAATCCGTTCTAGACCCACACATGTAGCACCTCATTTCAAAGGTCTTGAAATTTCATGTCGATTGGGGATGTTCGTATACAATATAGTGCGACCCCTGGTGGTGAAAAATGGAACTAGGTGATTTTGCTGTAGACCCTATCATGTTACATCTTATTTTAAAGGTCTTGGTATTTCCTGATCGTTGGTGATGTTCGTACAGAACACACTGCGCCCCCTGGTGATGGAAAGTGCAACTAAAGGATTTTGCAGTTGGCACCACCATGTGAGACCTTATTTAAAAGGTCTTGGAAATCCAAGGCGATCAGTGATAGGGGTCTTGAAATTTCATAATGATTATGGATGTTTGTATACAATATAGTGCGCCCCCTGATGGTGAAAAATCGAACTAGGTGATTTTGTAGTAGACCCTATCATGTTATATCATATTTTAAAGGTCTTGGTATTTCCTGACCGTTGGTGATGTTCGTACAAAACACACTGTGCCCCCTGGCGGGAGAAAGTGCAACTAAAGGATTTTACAGTTGACACCACCATGTAACACCTTATTTGAAAGGTCTTGGAAATTCAAGATGATTGGTGATGTTCGTATGCAACATACTGCGCTCCCTGGTGGAGGAAAGTGAATTTTGCAGCGCGTGCGTAGCATGCCTGCTATACGGTGCCGCAGCCACAGGCGGCGGAAACACGATTCAGAGGTTCGTGCGGTTCAAGATTAATTTTTAAGAATTTTTTCATGGTATTAGCGACCCGCATATACGCTGCCACAGGCACTGGGGTCACGAGCCCGAGTTCCGTTCTGTTTGAGGCAATTTTTTTTGTTATATATGATTATTATTTGTTTCGCGATGCTTTCATTTAAAAATAGAAATTCAAACAAAATAGAGTTAAAGATATTAAACCATACAAATTTAAAGTTCATTTAAAGTTATTATTATGGGCCCGGGCAACTCCGGTCGGGTTCGTTTCGTTCCAGGTTAATTTTTGGGAATTTTTTCATGTTGTTAGCGATCCGTGTATGCGCTGCCGCAGGCACCGGGGTCACAAGGTAGAGTTTCATTCAGTTCGAGGTAATTTTTTTGTCACAGCTGATTTTTTTTTTTTTTTTTTTTTTTTTTTTTTTTTTTTGCGATGCTATGCTTTTATTAAAAAATAGAAATTGAAACATAATCGAGTTAAAGATATAAAATCATACAAATTTAAGTTTCATTTAAGGTTATTATCATGGGCCCGGGCAACGCCGGTCGGGTTCGTTTGGTTTCAGATTAATTTTTGGGAATTTTTTTATGTTATTAGCGGCCAGCGTATGCGCTGCCGCAGGCACCGTGGTCACAAGGCATAGTTTCGTTTGGTTCAATGTAATTTTTTTGTTACATCTGATTATTTTTTCGCGATGCTTTATTTAAAAATAGAAATTCAAACAAAATCGAGTTTAGGATTTAAAATCATGCAAATTTAAGGTTTATTTAAAGTTATTATCATAGGTCCGGACAACGCCGGGCGGGTCAGCTAACATGTAGTGATAGTATTAAACGAAATAGAAAATAAAAGATAGCAACTATTTATTTGGAGTCAGTTTGACGTCACCAATGACAATACTTTGTAGAAAGTGGTGTCGTATATAGTATTTCTATTTATAAGCATTTTTCCGAATTTCTTTTTTTTAAGTGAAATGTCGTAAATTATATTAGATGTTTTAACTTGAAATACATTTAAATAATGATGCGACGGTTTTTGAAACATTACGGTCAATAAAGTGACCGTCGCATTCGACGGGTTCCAGCTAGTTATTATTTATTTATTTATTGAGTTAAAATATTGAAATAATTTAAACCTATATAATAAAATTATATCTCTATGTATTAAAAAAAAAAAAAAAAAAAAAAAAAGGTACTGTTGCTCGTGTTAAATATTTTTGTCTGCGACCGCATCTCTTCACGGAGGGCATTATCTTTCGCGTCATGAGAGGTATCAGTGGTTGCCAAATACACCAAGAAATACTTTTCAGTTTGTGAGAAATTTCTATAAACTTAATTAAGGAAGTTTTTAATTAAAAGTGTCGGGTTAATAAAGATACACTATTTGCCATCTTGAAAAAATTTCTCTAAATCTTTGTTCTTTCAATCTTATGATGTTATTTTCCACAGGTAAAATTAAAATGTGATCAATGGTGTGAAAATAAATAAATAAATAAAATAAAATAAAATAAATGGTAATGTTTCGCGTTATTTTAGATATTTTTATAAAAAATGAATTTAAGATTATAATTAATCGTTTGCAAATTCTTTTCTCCCTACTTTTAGAAAATTAATTTTCTAACTGGTAATTTCTTATGTTGTTAACAGTTTTTTATATGTTCATTTCTGGTGAATAATGGTCGTAATCTTATTGAGGACAAACATTTTCCCATTACCCATTATATATACGCATTTAATTTGATGATATTTTTTTATATTAACATTTGCATTACATCAAATTTTTTAAAATATAACTGAATTTAGGTTTTGAAATTTGATTTCCAAAATAGCATTGTTTATGAATCGGATTATTTATTTTTTTTTTTTTTTAAGTTATCTTCTCTGTGTGAGGTTTTTTTTTTTTTTTTTTTTTTTTTTTTTTTTTGTCTTTAAAGTGTAACTTTAAATAAATAAATAAATAAAAACATATTTTAAAATATATTTGATATATTTCGGCATAAAAGTATTTTTAGAGACAATTTCAAACTCATTTATAAATAATAGCATGTTCTAATTTCAGAGTGATATTCTTTTACCATTATAGAATTATACATTTCTATGATACATTTAATATTTCTAATTACGGAGAGAAAAAAAAAATCATCACCTTAAACTCTTCAGGAACCGAGTACATTTTGTCCTTCTCCAATTTAGGAAGTAGATAGGAGAGAACTAAAAATAAAACCTGTAAGGAGTTTTTTTTTTTTCAAATTAAAATAATAATAATAATAATAATAATAAACTATTTTCCTTTAGGATATTTTGGAATGTGTAAAATTATTACCTAGCTGTGCATTAGAAATATATAGATAGTATTACATACTGTTCTATATTAACTAAAAGAATTCAATACTAAAGAATAAAAAAATAGGCATTAGATAAAAAATGTTCTTTTTTTTTTTTTTTTTTTTTTTTTCAAATTAAAATAATAATAATAATAATAATAAACTATTTTCCTTTTTTTTTTTCAAATTAAAATAATAATAATAATAATAATAATAATAAACTATTTTCCTTTAGGATATTTTGGAATGTGTAAAATTATTACCTAGCTGTGCATTAGAAATATATAGATAGTATTACATACTGTTCTATATTAACTAAAAGAATTCAATACTAAAGAATAAAAAAATAGGCATTAGATAAAAAATGTTCTTTTTTTTTTTTTTTTTTTTTTCAAATTAAAATAATAATAATAATAATAATAAACTATTTTCCTTTAGGATATTTTGGAATGTGTAAAATTATTACCTAGCTGTGCATTAGAAATATATAGATAGTATTACATACTGTTCTATATTAACTAAAAGAATTCAATACTAAAGAATAAAAAAATAGGCATTAGATAAAAAATGTTCTTTTTTTTTTTTTTTTTTTTTTTTTTTTTAACAAGCAATAAAACCAAAAAATCCGTCGCCAAAGAGTGACAAAAAGTCGCCAAGAGAGTCATATATAAAACCTGTAACGAAAAATTGTCTAGATATTATGAATTTATTTCTATTAATAAATATATAAAATAAAATAAAATAATATATATATATATATATATATATATATATATATATATATATATATATATATATGTGGAATTAAATATCATGTATTTCAATTTTAAAATGAATATTGAGATTTCTATAAATTTTTTCTGCTTTTGTCTTCTGTTACGCATTATTAATATTTCTATTCAGTAAAAGAAAAAGTAGCGAATAGGTAGGCAGAGCTCGGCAGAGATTAATAAGTGAGGTTAAGAGAGTCGTAGCTTCACTCGGGGATTGGTGAGCGGTGTGCGCTCCCTAGCATACTAAAAATACACAGTAAAATATATATTAAAATACTTTTAAATGCGTGTAATATAAGACTAAAGATGAAAGAATCGTTTTCAAATAAATGATTTTGTTGGAAGGGAGAAGAAATTGTTACGACTGGTTTAAAAAAAAAAAAAAATGTTATTTTCCACAGGTAAAATTAAAATGTGATCAATGGTGTGAAAATAAATAAATAAATAAAATAAAATAAAATAAATGGTAATGTTTCGCGTTATTTTAGATATTTTTATAAAAAATGAATTTAAGATTATAATTAATCGTTTGCAAATTCTTTTCTCCCTACTTTTAGAAAATTAATTTTCTAACTGGTAATTTCTTATGTTGTTAACAGTTTTTTATATGTTCATTTCTGGTGAATAATGGTCGTAATCTTATTGAGGACAAACATTTTCCCATTACCCATTATATATACGCATTTAATTTGATGATATTTTTTTATATTAACATTTGCATTACATCAAATTTTTTAAAATATAACTGAATTTAGGTTTTGAAATTTGATTTCCAAAATAGCATTGTTTATGAATCGGATTATTTTTTTTTTTTTTTTTTAAGTTATCTTCTCTGTGTGAGGTTTTTTTTTTTTTTTTTTTTTTTTTTTTTTGTCTTTAAAGTGTAACTTTAAATAAATAAATAAATAAAAACATATTTTAAAATATATTTGATATATTTCGGCATAAAAGTATTTTTTAGGGACAATTTCAAACTCATTTATAAATAATAGCATGTTCTAATTTCAGAGTGATATTCTTTTACCATTATAGAATTATACATTTCTATGATACATTTAATATTTCTAATTACGGAGAGAAAAAAAAAATCATCACCTTAAACTCTTCAGGAACCGAGTACATTTTGTCCTTCTCCAATTTAGGAAGTAGATAGGAGAGAACTAAAAATAAAACCTGTAAGGAGTTTTTTTTTTTTTTTTTTTTTTCAAATTAAAATAATAATAATAATAATAATAATAAACTATTTTCCTTTAGGATATTTTGGAATGTGTAAAATTATTACCTAGCTGTGCATTAGAAATATATAGATAGTATTACATACTGTTCTATATTAACTAAAAGAATTCAATACTAAAGAATAAAAAAATAGGCATTAGATAAAAAATGTTCTTTTTTTTTTTTTTTTTTTTTTTTTTTTCAAATTAAAATAATAATAATAATAATAATAAACTATTTTCCTTTAGGATATTTTGGAATGTGTAAAATTATTACCTAGCTGTGCATTAGAAATATATAGATAGTATTACATACTGTTCTATATTAACTAAAAGAATTCAATACTAAAGAATAAAAAAATAGGCATTAGATAAAAAATGTTCTTTTTTTTTTTTTTTTTTTTTTCAAATTAAAATAATAATAATAATAATAATAAACTATTTTCCTTTAGGATGTTTTGGAATGTGTAAAATTATTACCTAGCTGTGCATTAGAAATATATAGATAGTATTACATACTGTTCTATATTAACTAAAAGAATTCAATACTAAAGAATAAAAAAATAGGCATTAGATAAAAAATGTTCTTTTTTTTTTTTTTTTTTTTTTTTTTTTTTCAAATTAAAATAATAATAATAATAATAATAAACTATTTTCCTTTAGGATATTTTGGAATGTGTAAAATTATTACCTAGCTGTGCATTAGAAATATATAGATAGTATTACATACTGTTCTATATTAACTAAAAGAATTCAATACTAAAGAATAAAAAAATAGGCATTAGATAAAAAATGTTCTTTTTTTTTTTTTTTTTTTTTTTTTTTTTTTCAAATTAAAATAATAATAATAATAATAAACTATTTTCCTTTAGGATATTTTGGAATGTGTAAAATTATTACCTAGCTGTGCATTAGAAATATATAGATAGTATTACATACTGTTCTATATTAACTAAAAGAATTCAATACTAAAGAATAAAAAAATAGGCATTAGATAAAAAATGTTCTTTTTTTCTTTTTTTTTTTTTTTTTTTTTTTTTTTTCAAATTAAAATAATAATAATAATAATAATAAACTATTTTCCTTTAGGATATTTTGGAATGTGTAAAATTATTACCTAGCTGTGCATTAGAAATATATAGATAGTATTACATACTGTTCTATATTAACTAAAAGAATTCAATACTAAAGAATAAAAAAATAGGCATTAGATAAAAAATGTTCTTTTTTTTTTTTTCAAATTAAAATAATAATAATAATAATAATAAACTATTTTCCTTTAGGATATTTTGGAATGTGTAAAATTATTACCTAGCTGTGCATTAGAAATATATAGATAGTATTACATACTGTTCTATATTAACTAAAAGAATTCAATACTAAAGAATAAAAAAATAGGCATTAGATAAAAAATGTTCTTTTTTTTTTTTTTTTCAAATTAAAATAATAATAATAATAATAATAAACTATTTTCCTTTAGGATATTTTGGAATGTGTAAAATTATTACCTAGCTGTGCATTAGAAATATATAGATAGTATTACATACTGTTCTATATTAACTAAAAGAATTCAATACTAAAGAATAAAAAAATAGGCATTAGATAAAAAATGTTCTTTTTTTTTTTTTTTTTTTTTTTTTTTTCAAATTAAAATAATAATAATAATAATAATAATAATAAACTATTTTCCTTTAGGATATTTTGGAATGTGTAAAATTATTACCTAGCTGTGCATTAGAAATATATAGATAGTATTACATACTGTTCTATATTAACTAAAAGAATTCAATACTAAAGAATAAAAAAATAGGCATTAGATAAAAAATGTTCTTTTTTTTTTTTTTTTTTTTTTTTTTCAAATTAAAATAATAATAATAATAATAATAAACTATTTTCCTTTAGGATATTTTGGAATGTGTAAAATTATTACCTAGCTGTGCATTAGAAATATATAGATAGTATTACATACTGTTCTATATTAACTAAAAGAATTCAATACTAAAGAATAAAAAAATAGGCATTAGATAAAAAATGTTCTTTTTTTTTTTTTTTTTTTTTTTTTTTCAAATTAAAATAATAATAATAATAATAATAATAATAAACTATTTTCCTTTAGGATATTTTGGAATGTGTAAAATTATTACCTAGCTGTGCATTAGAAATATATAGATAGTATTACATACTGTTCTATATTAACTAAAAGAATTCAATACTAAAGAATAAAAAAATAGGCATTAGATAAAAAATGTTCTTTTTTTTTTTTTTTTTTTTTCAAATTAAAATAATAATAATAATAATAATAAACTATTTTCCTTTAGGATATTTTGGAATGTGTAAAATTATTACCTAGCTGTGCATTAGAAATATATAGATAGTATTACATAGTGTTCTATATTAACTAAAAGAATTCAATACTAAAGAATAAAAAAATAGGCATTAGATAAAAAATGTTCTTTTTTTTTTTTTTTTTTTTTTTTTTTTTTAACAAGCAATAAAACCAAAAAATCCGTCGCCAAAGAGTGACAAAAAGTCGCCAAGAGAGTCATATATAAAACCTGTAACGAAAAATTGTCTAGATATTATGAATTTATTTCTATTAATAAATATATAAAATAAAATAAAATAATATATATATATATATATATATATATATATATATATATATATATATATATAAATGTGGAATTAAATATCATGTATTTCAATTTTAAAATGAATATTGAGATTTCTATAAATTTTTTCTGCTTTTGTCTTCTGTTACGCATTATTAATATTTTTATTCAGTAAAAGAAAAAGTAGCGAATAGGTAGGCAGTGCTCGGCAGAGATTAATAAGTGAGGTTAAGAGAGTCGTAGCTTCACTCGGGGATTGGTGAGCGGTGTGCGCTCCCTAGCATACTAAAAATACACAGTAAAATATATATTAAAATACTTTTAAATGCGTGTAATATAAGACTAAAGATGAAAGAATCGTTTTCAAATAAATGATTATGTTGGAAGGGAGAAGAAATTGTTACGACTGGTTTAAAAAAAAAAAAAAAAAAAAAAAAAAAAAAAAAAAAACATTTTACAATAAAATATAAATACGAATAATCATTTGTATTTAAATATTAATTGAAAATTAGATCTATGTATAAATGCATAAAACATAAGACAAGCAATGTTTGGATACAAAAATCGTAAATCATTAAAATTTTTTGCAAATATACATACACTTTTTTTTATTTAAAAGAGCACATTTATACATAAGAAAATTAAAATATGGTTTGTTAGGGAAAAAAAAAATCACAAAAAAAAATCTTATATTTCAAATAGCTAACTAGAAAATATACTTTATTTTTACTCTTTACGTCTATTGGTTCTTATAAAGTATTAAATGTGATGTGAAATATTTAAGCTGATTAAAATAATTATGTGGTTTTGTTTACAAGCATTATTCAGTAAAGAATATTATTTAACAGCATTTTTACGTCAAAACAATATACAAATATCCTATTTTCCAATCTTTTTCTGAATATTCAAAGTTGATTGTAAAAACATTGTTTTAATATAATTCAAAATATGCTTCTACACCTTAAGCATAGTTTCTGAATTATTCGCTTTTTGAGTATCACCCTCTTTATATAAACATTTTACTTTATCTAAAACTTTTTCTTTAAAATTAGGAAAAAATATCTAATCTGAAATAAAAGTGACCAAAATGCGAAGTTGTTTTTAACTATGCTTATGTTTATCCGCCCAGTTATGGATGTATATTTTTTAAACACACACACACACACACACACACACACACATATATATATATATATATATATATATATATATATATATATATATATATATATATATATATTCGTTTACTCCTATTTGAATTCAGAAAGTGTCAAAATTAAATATATATATATATATATAAGATATCGTTTAGGAAAATTTTACGTCACTTAAATTTTTCGGAATTTACCATCTCAGTTGAAGTTTCAGGTCCGATTCTTCAAGCAAAATATTATTAATAATTGTTCTAAAACGCATTCAATTTTCTATTTAAAAATCCTTGACATTATCGGAAAAGTAATTGTATTCAGTGTCATATGTGTCGCTTAATAACAGACTCATCACATTATTTTACCTATACGTCTTATGTAAATTGCATCCATTTTTCTAGGGAACACTGGTATTATTATAAGTGTTACTATTATTGAAAAGACAGTGTATAAAAGTCTATCTAGTTAAAAATATCTTTTAATAAAATTTTTTTATTAAATTTATATTTCCTGAATAATGACTTTTTTTTTTCTTTTTTGAAAGAAAAACTTGGTAGTTTCTGTCTTCAGTGTAGATAGGTAGTAAGGAACATATGTCATCTGATAAGTCCTTCTGGGAATCAAAGGAGAAGAAAGTGTGATTACGCTGAAATTTCAGCATTCTTTAGGGAAATCAAGAGTCTTAGAGAAAGAGTACAGTAGAAGTTAATTCAAAAAAGAATGCTATACAAGAGCAGATATATCAGATTTTGGTCAGATTTCTTTATAAATGTCTCTAACAAAGATAACTTACTATTTCCTCTAATTTAGTATGTTCTATTTTTTAAATAATGTTATTATATTTCCTTTTAAATGCTGCGTAGATACAATTAATATTAAAAAATGCATGTGTTTGTTTATACAATAATAATAATAATATTCAAATTAATTTAGAAAATATTCTAGCAAAATAATTAAATTATAAATTCTTTAGATATATTTATACAAAAATTCTTATTATATTCTTCGAAAATAAATTTTGTAAAACGATATGAAAAATTTTACTTCACTTTATTATGTATGATTTACGTAATTTCAATTTTTATGCGTTTATTTTATATTTTCTTCATACTGACTTTAACATATAATTTTGGGTTTCCCTAAAACGTATATATTAAATTTTAGAAATATTAAATCAGCAATAGTTAATATTAGTTAAAAATTTCCAAACTATTGTGTTTTAAATCATATTCCATAAAATTAATATATTTCGGTTTTTGTTAATAATGAATTACAATAGTTAAGCCATGCTCCTCAGCCTAAGAATGTTCCTCAAATGCTTTCAACTCATAAACTTTATTATTTATTCTGATGTAGTTTCAATCTTTGATTTACTTATCCTAAAACATGTCAAAAATATTTGTTAATCCAAAGAAATGCAAAAGTTTTAAATACTAAGAACTTTGAACGTTAGAACATACAACTGATGAAATTTTAAGAATTTATAAAAACTCTGTTTATAAAAGGGACATTAAAAAGAAAAAAAAAAAAAAAAAAAAAAAAAAACCTTGTACGAAGGCGAAAAAAACTAATAAACAGAGTGCTTATCGGAATTTGAATGATTATCTTCGAAAAAATACAGTTTTATTACACAATGCAAAAATGAGTAAAAAAGCAATAAATACAATCATATTGCAGTTAATAATAAGATTAAATCAGCTATGTGTGAAAAAAAAAAACAACCCTCAAATTTTCCATTAATATTGACCGAATATAAAACGCAGTATATTATATTTAGTTAATTTTTGAAAAATCAAAATAATGTGGTTTCCGAGGAAAGCTACAATTAAAAGCGATCTCACATTTTAATTAGAACGATACTTGGCTCGAAATTAATCCAATAACTTGAAGACACAATGAATACTTTGGCAATGAAAATGAAGGCTCGATTGCTCATTGCTTCTGTGACAACGTAGTATATGATGAGTATATAAGAATGCTAAGACTTTGCATTATGTACTTTTTTAGATGTTTTGTGCAATGTAGTCATGTTCTCAGTACAAGGCAAGAGCCTTTATGCAAAATGGCGCTGCATTCCATGTAAAAATGAAAAAACAATGTAATTAATTAATGAGGGGAATTGATGACATTGTTTGGTTAAAATGGCCTGGTTATTTACCCAATATTAACTCTTTAAAAATATAAGGTCTATTCTTAAGATTTCTTTTTCTTTAGAAACAGAAATATCATCCGGTAACAGGTTTAAAATATTTATCCAATTATGTGTCAAATTAACAGAAAGTTAAAAGCTTAGAGTCGTTAAATATTTAATAGTAGCACTGAAAATTCTGCATGAATTTCTTTAAATAGATTTAAAAATATTTTTTTCTAAGTAAGTTTATTAGGATACATGTCTGATAAAATTTTATCACGCGGCTTATAAATCAGAGGCGTCTATTTAGGTATTTTTATGATTTATACAGTATGCTTGTTTTTCAAAAAACTTAATCCCCAGTGTATTTTACCATTCATTCAACGAAATAAATTTCTATAAGTATGCCGGTTTCTATTAAATTAGTGACGAATACAGAGAAATGAGGATACTATAACAAAGATAAAACATTCCAAAAACTAGAATGTAGCTTTTTCATATTCTCAAATGGTTCTTGATAACAATGTATTTTGTATAATAAACGCTGCAGTTTTCTGTAGTAAAAATAACGAATCGAAATACTATACTTTTATTAGTATTACTGATACTGAAATTTACTGAAGAATAACTAAAATGCTTTTACCACTTACATTCTTCTGTAATTCTGGCCATATTCCACTGTGCTGGCTGAGTAGAGGGCTCCAAGACTAGGACGAGCTCACCAGGATGCAGATGTGTAACACCCTTTTGCCATTTTGCTCTTGACTGCAGAGAAGTAACACAGAATCTTTGCCAGGTTCTCCAAAAATTGGTCTTAAGTGTTGAAGGAGGGTCACTGGAAGAGAAACTTGTACAAGATTTATTAGTATGATTATTAGATTGTTCAGGAAGCTGAAGAAGCGCAGCTCCAATTAGGAAGTGTCCTGGGGTAAGTACCAGATAGTTGTTGGGCTCGGTAGAAAGTGGGACTAAAGGGCGGGAATTTAAGCACGCTTCAATATTTGTGAGAATAGTATTAAACTCTTCAAACGATAGACAACTGCCCTTACAAGTTTTAAGCAAATGGCGTTACGCCAGTTTCACTGAAGATTCCCATAGGCCGCCAAAGTTGGGCCCGTAAGGAGGCATAAAATGCCAATGAATTTCTTTATTGGTTACATAATTTTGAATAGCGTTTTCTTTTGAAAGTGTCACTAGCTTTTTTAACTGGGCATGGGCACCAACAAAGTTGCGACCGTTATCGGAGTAGATGTCAGTAGGATAGCCGCGACGCCCTATGAATCTTTGTAGGGCATATAAGAAATTTTCGGTTGATAAACTAGTGACCAATTCGAGATGAATTTCCTTGGTACACATGCAAATAAAAAAACATATATAAGATTTGAATTTGGCACTTTTCCGTTTATGGTCACACTTCGTTTGAATAGGGCCTGCGTAATCAATTCCGACATGTTGGAATGGTCGACAAGGGTTGACCCTGGCACTGGGTAAGTCACCCATCATTTGCTGAATTAGGGTTGGTTGGACTTTGGCACAGGTGACACATTTTCGAAGCTCCTTTTTAACAGTTGATCTACCATCAGGAATCCAGTAAGACTGGCGAATTAAATTTAACACTAGGTCGACACCTCCATTAAGACTATAAAAATGGTAATGCTTTATTATAGATGATGTAAAAGGGTGATTTTTAGGTATTAATAAAGGATGCTTAGTGTCATATGGTAGGGTCTTGTTTTTGTCAATTCTGCCTCCCACTCGTAATAGATTTTCTGCATCAATAAAAACATTAAGAGATTTAATTTATTATTGTTTGCAACGGGTTGGCCGCGCTGTAAAAGGGTGATTTCGGAAGCAAAGGACCTTTGTTGGTCGACTTTAATAACAGTTTTTCTAGCCTCTGAAAATTCTTGCACTGAGACTGGTCCCTTCAACTTTGTAGTGTTTCGAGTGTTTATTACAAATCGCTTAATAAATGCAACTACACGAAAAAGTTTTGTACTCGAAGAAAATTTTGAAACCAAATCCTCTATCACGGATTCATTCATTGAGTTTGACTCTATTAGTTCAACTGTATATTAGGCTGTTGTCAAAATCTTTGAATCGTGATCTGAGGCTGGGATCTTTTGCCAACTAGGTCCAGATCACCACAAGTCAAAGTTCTTTAATTTGTCTGGAAACACCCCACGGGTTGCACAGTCCGGTGGGTTGGGTTTGCTTGGTAAGTGATACCATGTATTTTGTCAGAGATTAGATTTTGTTGACCCTATGTAGTACATATGTGTTACCTTTTAAGGGTGGATTTAAGATCCAACTACGGGCGATTGTGGAGTATGTCCATAGGACAATTTCACCAATCGGATAATGTAGCGAGCTCTGGACGACTGACAAAAATTCCGATAACAATACAGCTGCGCATAGCTCCAATCTGGACAAGGTTATGGGTTTTAAAGGTGCTACTCGGGTTTTAGCTGCAATCAATTTTAAAGATGAGTACTGACTTGGACGTATATAAATTACGGCAGAATATGCCTTTGTTGAAGCATCACAAAATCCCTGTATCTGGTAAATAGATTTGGATTTCAAATTTAAAAATGTAGGTACTGACATGACCTCAAAGGAGGCAATTTTTTCATAAAATTCATTCCACCTGTTTTGAATCTCTGGTGGTAGAGAATCATCCCACCCAAGCTTTTGCTTCAAAACATCTTGTAGCAAAAATTTTAAATGAATAGTGGCAGGGGATAAGAAACCCAAAGGGTCGAAGATTCGTGCAATTACTGACAGTAATTGTCTTTTTGTTGTTACGTTTTCTTCGGTGCTAACTTTAACCTGCAATGTATCCGATGTCAAATTCGAGTTTAATGCTAAAATTCGTTGGGATTGATCA
Organism: Salticus scenicus; assembly: GCA_963930645.1. Classification (NCBI taxonomy): domain Eukaryota; kingdom Metazoa; phylum Arthropoda; class Arachnida; order Araneae; family Salticidae; genus Salticus; species Salticus scenicus. The sequence goes on from OZ005649.1 coordinate 233,949,375, forward strand.
GGGTTTGATGATAATTCCTGTGTTTTTTATTTTAAAGGTTCTGGGACATGAACTAGAGCTTCCACACAATTTAAAGTTCATTTTCACAGTTTGAATCCCCCAGCATTAAATAAAGCGTGAAGGTCTGTTACCAAGTTTTGAGCGGCCTCGATTGATTCAGCCCCTCCAAGGAGATCGTCCATATACAGGTTATTACGGGCAGTCTGCAGAGCAACGGGAAAATTGGTTTCCTCATCCATCAGTAATTGTTGTATGGTACGCAGGGCCAAAAAAGGTGCACAGGCTGTGCCATAAGTAACCGTACTTAATTTATACACTCGGAGTGAATCTGACACATTGACCCTCCAAAATATTCTTTGAAAGTCTCTATCTGGCACTGCGACTACAATTTGTCTAAACATTTTCTCAATATCGCTTGAGAGGGCGACATTATTTAATCTAAATCTAATCAGACTGCTAAATATACTCGTTTGAAGTTTTGGCCCTTTATGCATGTTAGAGTTAAGTGATTGGCCATTTGTTGTCAAGGCCGAGGCATTGAACACTACCCGTAGTTTGGTGGTGCTACTATTTTCATTTATAATTCCATGATGAGGCATATAATAATTTGGTTTACGGTTAAGTTCTTCAGCTGGAAGTAGGGTCATATGACCTAGATCTGAATATTCGCACATAAACTGGCAATATTCTTTTTTTAGTTTAGGGTTCTGAACAAATCAAGTTTCAAGTTTTTTAAACATTTGTAGTGCACAGTTTGCACCCAAATCTATCTCATCATGGAGGGGTAATTTGACAATATAGCGCCCTTCGGGGTTGAATTTAAATAATACTTCGACCGGGTCGGCTTCGTCTTCACCACCCTTAGAAGATATTATTGGCTCATTATCAAAAAAGGAATTTAAGTTCAAGCAGTGGAGAGTGTGACTACAAGTGGCTTGTGACTGAAATTCCAGTCTTTGTGATAGGGCCACATAGTAAATATCCAAGAGAACTTGGAATAGCTGAGGGTTCTCCTGGTTTCCCGTGTACTGGCCTTCCACTTATTAACATTATGAAGATGTCTGCGCCCAACAGCACATCTATCGGTTGTGGCTTGGAGAAATTCATGTCCGCTAACTGAAGATTTCTTATGTGAGGCCAAGACATCGTCCTCACCCGGAAATTTTGCAGAGGGGCAGTAACTCTATTTAGTACTAGTGCCTTCAAATTTCTATACTCGTTAGCGAAATATGACGAGAATGAAAACTCCGTGAACTTTAAAACAGTTTCTGCGGACATACCGTTTATCCCTACAAGTCGATGGGAAGTGCCAAACAAAGGCAAATTTAGCTTCTCAACGCATTCTTTTGTTATGAGACTATTTTGTGAGGCACTATCAACTAACGCCCGACATTGAATAATTTTACCGTTAGGTGACCTAACCTTTATAAGGGCAGTAGACAATGAAACCTTTTCTTGATTAAATTTTGAATTAGACTGTGCACTATTTGACACAGATGTAGTAGCAAGTCCACCTCCCAGATCTGCAGAATTCTGTGTATAAATGTGCAGAAGAGTGTGATGTGAACCTGCACATACCTTACATTTAATATTAATTCTACATTGTCGCACTTGATGGTTAGCTCACAAACAATTTTCACGTAATGCTTTAGATTTAACTAAGTCCCATCGCTCCTGAACATTTATTTTATTGAATTTGGAGCATTTAAACAATTGATGTGCTTGAGAACAGGCGACGCATTTATTTTCTCTGACTATTATTGAATTATTCACACTAGATTTTTTTACACTACTACCTTCTACTGGCTTCTTAAACATCCCTGGTTTATTTTCAAGTTTTGTTTCACTCGACGCCTCCCTTTCAATGAATGTACGAAACGAGTTCAAATCGGGAATAGTTTGCGTATTCTCTAGACTGAGCTCCCACCTATGCCTAACGGATGATTCCAATTTTGAAATCATGAAATTTATAAGAATAAGATCGCTAAGAGGATTCGATTCCAATCCGAGGGTCGATAAATTTCGCACCGATTCGTTACAAGTATCTATTAAATTGAAAAACGATTTAGGGTCATCCGCCTTGTTTACCTTTACCGAAAAGATTTTATTTATTAGAGTTATAGCTAAATGGCATTTATTCTCATAGCGCTGACTAAAGATTTCCCAACGGTGTTTAAGATTTTCTGATTGTAAAGCAAATCCACGAGTAAGTTTTGACGCACTACCTCTTACACACGATTGGAGGTATTGTAGCTTTTCAACCTCACTAAGGCTGTCATTATCCAAAATAGATGGTATAATATTTTTTTTAAATGACAACCTAGATTCATTATCCCCGTAAAATAAGGTATTTCAAGCTTAGGGAGTCTAATATGCGAATTAAGAGAAGTCCCTGGTTTGGTATGTGCATCAATATTAGCATTTGGTGTATTTGATTGCGATTTACTTTCTAATACTACTGATAATTCTAACAGAATGTCCCGATTTTTTAACACTTCTTCAAAGTTTTCATTGTTTTCCTCTTCGGAAAAATTTGTAACTATTTCCTCGAATTTAACTTCCAATGCATTTACCTTATCCTTTCGGATCTTTAATCTGGCTTGATCGCCACTATCACAACCATTGACTTTCGATTTTATAAAATCTATCTCCTTAATAGAATTTTCAAATTTTATCACTTCATTAGATTTTGGGCGCAACGCGCTCTGTTCTACATCATTTGTTTTTGTACGACCTTTCCTACCCATTTTTTGAGCAATCAAATTACAAATAATTAAATTTAAATATGAATTAATCGATTGAATTAAATTATTATTCTGCAGATCAGGAAGTAAAATATGAAAAAAAACAGGAACAAATGAAAAAGAAACAACACATATAATATATATATATATATATATATATATATATATATATATATATATATATATATATATATATATATATATATATATATATTTTACTGAATTAAATAGTCTAATAAAATATTAAATGCAATTTTTGCATTCTCGTACTTAAATTTATTCAACAATTATTTAATATGAATTTTTGTTTCTTAAATTCTAAACCGAAACTATTACGTTTTGAAACCAAAAGTACTCTGAATTACGTTTTTTTTCAAAACGAAACTAGTATGTATACACCAAAACTTTGAAACCCAATGTACTTCGAATTACGTTTTAACTTCACTTAAAGTTCTTATTCAGAGAATTTTTTACGACGTAAACAAATATTTTTTTTTTAATTTTTAATTATTATTATTATTATTATTATTTTAATTTAACGAATTACAACTAATTATCTAATTAATAGATAATCGAAACTCCGTTTTCGGCGGACCACTATGGGTTTGAGATAAAGAAGATTTTCGACTTTGTTTCATTTTATAAAATCTCGACATTGAATTTACATTAAATTTAAAATATCTGTCATCAAGAATTTCAAATAAGATTAATAACACATGCATTAGATTCAATGAGAATAAATTTAAACTATTCACCCCTCTACCAGCATCCAGGGCCAGATTAACACAAGAGCTTACTCAAAAAACTCCGAATTCGAATACATCTTTGACGAATAATATTTATTGTTACATGATTTTAACTTACGTTATGTAAGTATGATAAGATTAAATTAATACGAATGAGATTCTATTAGTTAGAATAAGTTCTGATTTGAATGTTCAAGGCGCAACGCACCTCTTGAGATTTTCGTGAACGACTACAAAAACAACTTGCTCAGAGCAGTCCAAAAAAGTTTAGTCCTGCGCAGATAGGTAGAAAGTTTAATTTCATTATTTGGTGCTGCTATCTCTGTTTAATGATAGCAATTACTTTCAATTGAATACTTCCCTCCATATATATATATATAAATCATTTATCGCATAACTTTTATATTGTATTAAGTTTTAATTTTCAATGACAAGTAAAAATTAAACAATGTAAATAAAAAATCATTTATGAAAATATGCAGTTCGCTTCCAATATATAATAATGGACTAAAAATGTACTTGTGAAATATATATTTATTATTATTTTTTTTTCTTCCTCAGTGTACATGTTTGCTTTCTTCTACATTACTTGGCACTATTTTCTATCATCAGTACTTGAAGGAAAAAAATACCATTTCATTTAATTGACATAATAAAAAAAAGAAAAAAAAATCATCTAAACTTTCCATTTAACAAAAATATGAATAAGAAGATAATTTATAACATGCAGCTATCATCGTGATAATATCAGTTACATCAGTAGAAAGAAAATATTTTTCCTTCTCTATTCGAAAATGGAGAAATATAACAGTTAAAAATATAATTATTCCACATTTTCCCCAAAATAAATATTATTTTATTAATATTTTCGAATAAACACATTAAATACAATAAATCATATATTAAATAGTACTTTCTTAAATTCTACAATATATATATATATATATATATATATTGTATTTGTTAGTTTCACACAAAGATAATTATATTTAAACTCTATAAAATATAAGAAAAAAAAAGGGAAGAAGAAAAAAAGTGTCTTTTTATCTAACAATTTCCATGAAAACGTTTTAAGATTTTTTTATCACACATATAAAGCCATGGATAAAAATGTCACCATTTTCAAAAAAAAAAAAAAAAATCTAATGCTTTATACGTTGTCATAACAGGTCGATAATATATATATATATATATTAGATGCGTTTCCGATTTTTAAAATATATTTTGAAAGCAATTCCATTTGTCATCTTTTAAATCATTTTCACTATTTATCTTGATCAACTAATATATATATATATCGTGTACTAGCAAAAGTACTATATACGGGAGGTATATAAACTTAATCCATAGGTAGTACGGAACATCTCAAAATACCATATAATTCATTATTATTATATTATCCTAATATTTAAAATGAATCTGAAATTTTTGAAAAAAAAAATGGTTAAATTGCTTAATTTTAAAAAGGATTACTATATTTAAACTGATTTCATTATTAATCAAAAATATGTTCAAGATAATTGCATATTTTCAATAATATAATTGGAAATAATTGCATATTTTTCAAAAATGATGTGATAATATAAAACAGATATGTTTTTGAAATTATGAAAGTTAATACTTTATTTTATTGATAAATATGATAATTAACAAAAAGAGAATAAAAATTTACTTTCAAAATGTCCCATTCATACTGCATGACACAAGGGAAAAAAATGGATGTACCTATAAATTCCATGCCACTTTTGCAAAATCCATGCAAACCGCAATTTTTTTTTTTTTTTTTTTTTTTTTAATGCCTCTTTACGATATATTTGTACACATGTGGATTTTCCTATATAATGTATATATTAAATTTAATAGATCAATTACTGTGTTTTTCAGGTTTGGTTTGCATTGGTATACACCCTTGTACAAATTAATTGAAACAAACTCGAAAAATTGTTAAAACTAAGAAAAAAGGCTATTTTATTTACAATTATACAAAATCAAATGTTTTTAGTACATAATATGATCCCTAAGACTCTTTATTAACATTTGGACACGATTTGGCATGGATTCTACCAGTTTTTTTACAATCGTTTATAATATTTGTGTCCTTGCACCACACATGAATTAGCGCTGTGATTAGATTTTCCATAGTTGTACAGTCCATATTTAATAAGCGATTCTTGCATATAACCCAAACATTCTCCATTGGGTTGATATTAGGAGAGTTCCCAGACCATTCCAGTGTTTCAATTTGGTTCTCAAACATGAATTTCTTCACCATTTTGGACGTATGACACGGACCAAAATCCTGCTGAAAAATCCCCGTTCTATTAGGGTATCGTTTCTTCAATTCTGGAACAACTTTTTAATGCAAAATAGTAATATATTTCTCAGAACGCATCATACCGTCAGCAGGCTACAAAGAACTAACACCATTGTAACCGAAACAACACCAATACATCTTCTTTTGAGGGTGATTATCAATTTGGTTGATGTGTCAATCCCAATTTCTTTCGCCGGGCGATCTCTGCACTTGTTGAGTTCGCTGGCCTTACACAAAAAAATGGCTTTCGTCGCTAAATAGTACTTTCCTACAATTTTCGAATGTCGAATTCTTATATTTAACGCCCACAAGTACGACTTTTTCTTTATTGGTTAGGTCAGAAGCCGTTTCTTCATAGGCTGGCCGACCGGCTGCAAGAAGTCGCCTCCAAACAGTTGATAATAATATGTATTCCATGCTCTTTTAAGTCTTTATTAAGTGCAACACTAGTCTTTTGAGGGCATTTTTTACTTTGTATAAGTAGAAAAGAGTCATCTCTTGGCGTTGTTTTCTTTTTTCGGTTAAATTTTACTCTCCGCTTTAGAGATATGGATCCTGTTTCTTTATTTGTTTTATGATACGGCTCACAGTTGCCAACTATTTTCGAAATCACTTTTAAGTCTTTGGAGTATGTTTGGAGAGAGTAACAATCTTTGCAAGCTTTCGCGGCGTCACATTCATCTCTAACGACAGTGAACTCTTAACTGATGTGATCATAGCTGGAGTTTTCATCTACAGAAGTTTCTGCGCATGCGCTCGGCAAGCCTCTCTGTTTGTTGGAAATTGCTTCTAGGGGAAGGATTTATTCATCCCACCCATATTTTAACACATTTTAGTATGATTATAAAAGAATAATAGGAATAGATTTAAAATTCACGAAAAAAGTAGTTTGTTTCAATTAATTTGCACAAGGATGTATATTCGAGGGGCCGGGTAGGTACTCCGCTATTTTACAATAAATTCAATAAATAAATAAATAAATAAGATAACAATTTTTTATTTTTAACCAATTGTGTACGTCATAAACAAACTTTTGGTATATAATGTAAAAATTTTCAGCGCTAGATGGAACTAGTATGTTGTAGCCACCACAACACTTTCTTCTATATTTTCCTATACATATTCAATCAGTAACAATATTAAAAAAAAAAAAAAATACGATTTTTTAATTTTTTTTTCTTTTGTTAAAAGTAATACATATTCAATCAGTAACAATATTTAAAAAAAAAAAAAATTACGAATTTTTTTCTAATTTTTTTTTTTTTTTTTGTTAAAAGTAAAAAAAATCGATAACTTTGTTTTAAATTATCACAGATTTATAGTTCAACCATTCGTTTTAAAGGTATTGACGAGATCTTTCGAATGATACCCATCTTCAAAATTTACTTCCCCACAGGGGGGGAAGCGATGCCCCCCCCCCATGCACAAAATTTTTTTCCGAGTTACGTACTACTATTATCACTAATTCTTATTAATTTTACAATCACAAGTGTAAAATAACTCTTATTATGCACATTTATACGAATTTTTGTCCTATACTGCCATGTTAAAAATTTAGATAAAATGCTATCACAGCGCCACCTGTTGAGCTATTGATCCCCAAATATAATCAGCACCAGTTTATGTCGGGGACCAACTAAATACCAAGTTTGGTTAAATTTCGTTAAAAAAAAAATTGCGATATTTTTCTAAGTTTTTTTTCTTTAAAAGTAAAAAAAATCGATAACTTTGTTTTAAATTACCACAGAATTATGGTTCAACCATTCGTTTTAAAGGTATTGACGAGACCTTTCGAAAGATACCCATCTTGAAACTTTGCCTCCCCGGGCGGGTACTTCCCCCCCGGTGGGGGGGAACCGATGCCCCCACATGCACAAAAATATTTTCCCAGTTAATTATTACTATTATCAACGAGACCTTTCGAAAGATACCCATCTTGAAATTTTACATCCCCGGGTGGGTACTTACCCCCCCAGGGGGGGGGGACCGATGCCCCCACACGCAATTTTTTTTTCCTAGTTAACTACTACTATTGTCAATAATTCATATTAATTTTACAATCACAAGTTTAAAATAACTCTCATTATGCCCATTTATACGAAATTTTGTCCTATGCTACCATGTTAAAAATTTGCATAAAATGCGATCACAGCGCCACCTGTTGAGCTATTGATCCCCAAATCTAATCAGCACCAGTTCATGTCAGGGTGCAACTAAATACTAAGTTTAGTTAAATTTCATTCATTGGTTCGTGAGATACAGAGTCCACAAAAAAATGATACAGACAGACAGACAGACAGACATTTTGTAAAAACTATTAATTCGTGTTCTCCACATCCCAAAACATGTAAATCCATCAAAAAGTGGAGTTCGAAAATTTTCGCGAATCCAATACTTTCTCTATATTACATATAGCAGAAAGTAAAAATTTAATTGTTTTTTGAGCAAAATCTCATGAGATGACATTTTGGTCAACATCAAAATATTAACATTTTCTATCACTTAGAAAATAATGTGACTTTCAAAATGAATGTAAATCCGATGGAGCAATATCGGGTGAGTATTTTACGTGAGATAATATCTTCCATGCAAATGTTTTTGAATGCTGCAAAAGTTTTTGGATGGTAGGGCAAGGTTGGTTAAAAGATTTGTCAGTTTCTCGGTCGTTTGACAAGGACTTGCTACTAGTTCCGCCCTTAACATGTCGTTGTCTAAAGTTGTTTGTCTTCCTGATAGACATGCACCAGAGAGATCAAAATTAACTTAAAAAACCATTTCGCTATAATGGCCATTTCATTATAAATTGTTTTATATTAAAAAAGAAAAAAAAAAAAAACTTTAATAAATTACTACTTAACAAGTCACTTTAACGTTGAAAAATATTTTGCACCAGTTCAAGCATACAATGCGCTGATATATGACAATGGAATATCGACATGAGCAGAAAAACTTTCCGGTCCTACCAGTACTATAGCTCTGTGATCATTTCTTGCATATTATAGCTTACATAACCAGAAAATATCGATTAATGTGAATTTAGAAACAGTACAAAAAAAAAAAAAAAAAAAAAAAAAACTATACCACGACCTTGATTCGAAGTCAGAAGCAGGTTATTGACACATATTTTTGAAATTAACATCAATAACATTTGACCGAAAATTATGAGTTATCTAAAAAATAAAAATTAATAAATAAATAAACAATACCCTTTGGTGCAATCTGGTTTTATTATAAATCTATAAATAAAAATTTACGCGGGTTTCAAAAAATAAAAATAATAAAAGCAAATATTATATTAAAACTTTTAGATTACATTAGAAAAAAAAAAATGTAAACAATGTTCTATAAAATTTTCATTAAAAATTTTTGAAAATTCAGTCGGCTAGGGCCTGGTTTTCGAAAAACATTCAGCAAAATGTGTTCTCGCAGTGATCATTATAATTCATACTTTAACTGAAACTATAGATTTTTTTTTTTCTGTTAGAGGACAAGTATAACTCGTTAATGAAATAAGGATTAAAAAAAATATACAGACACGACATTATTTCATTATTTAAAACATGAAAATCTGACATTGAGACATTTTAATTTAGTGCCAGAGGCCTACTGCTAAACTTGTTAATATCGTCAAATTTTTCTTCAGTTAATTCGTGACGATCTAAATTCCATGATAAAGTTTTCATTAAATCAAACCAATGTGTTTCAGCTGCAGATACTGTAACAAATAACGTTGGAAGTATAAACTGTCTTATAGCCGCAAAACAACCTTTTTTGCTCTTTTTCCCAATGAGGGGGAGGTGTGCCTTGGGGGGGACTCATGTCAAAGGTGTGCCTTGGGGGGGGACTCATGTCAAAGTTGTACCTTGGGGGGGACTCATGTCAAAGTTGGGCCTTGGGGGGGACTCATGTCAAAGTTGTGCCTGGGGGGGGACTCATGTCAAAGTTGTGCCTTGGGGGGGGACTCATGTCAAAGTTGGGCCTTTGGGGGGACTCATGTCAAAGTTGGGCCTGGGGGGGACTCATGTCAAAGTTGTGCCTTGGGGGGACTTCATTCAATAAATCCCCATTAAATAAACCGACTGAAATAGGCCCTTAGCACTATTAAGAGTGTATTATAAAAATTCGACAACGCTGTACCGACTGAAATAGGGGTACTTTGGGGGGACTCATGTCAAAGTTGGGCCTGGGGGGGACTCATGTCAAAGTTGTGCCTTGGGGGGACTTCATTCAATAAATCCCCATTCAATAAACCGACTGAAATAGGCCCTTAGCACTATTAAGAGTGTATTATAAAAATTCGACAACGCTGTACCGACTAAAATAGGGGTACCTTGGGGGGGACTCATGTCAAAGTTGGGCCTGGGGGGAACTTCATTCAATAAATCCCCATTCAATAAACCGACTGAAATAGGCCCTTAGCACTAATTAAGAGTGACGTATAAAAATTCGACAACTGTACCGACTGAAATAGGCCTCTAGCACTAATAAATAAATGGGGATTTATTAAATGAAGTCCCCCCAAGGCCCAACTTTGACATGAGTCCCCCCAGGCCCAACTTTGACATGAGTCCCCACCAAGGTACAACTTTGACATGAGTCCCCCAAGGCCCAGCGTTGTCGAATTTTTATACGTCACTCTTAATAGTGCTAAGGGCCTATTTCAGTCAGTTTATTGAATGGGGATTTATTGAATGAAGTCCCCCCAAGGCACAACTTTGACATGAGTCCCCCCCAGGCCCTTGACATGAGTCCCCCCCAAGGCACAACTTTGACATGAGTCCCCCCCAGGCCCTTGACATGAGTCCCCCCCAGGCCCAACTTTGACATGAGCCCCCCCAAGGTACAAATTTGACATGAGTCCCCCCCCAGGCCCAGCGTTGTCGAATTTTTATACGTCAATCTTAATAGTGCTAAGGGCCTATTTCAGTCGGTTTATTGAATGGAGATTTATTGAATGAAGTCCCGCCAAGGCACAACTTTGACATGAGTCCCCCCCAAGTCCAACTTTGACATGAGTCCCCCCAAGGTACCCCTATTTCAGTCGGTACAGCGTTGTCGAATTTTTATAATACACTCTTAATAGTGCTAAGGGCCTATTTCAGTCGGTTTATTGAATGGGGATTTATTGAATGAAGTCCCCCCAAGGCACAAAATTGACATGAGTCCCCCCCAAGCCCAACTTTGACATGAGTCCCCCCCAAGGTACAACTTTGACATGAGTCCCCCTTAGGCCCAACTTTGACATGAGTCCCCCCAGGCCCAACATTGACATGAGTCCCAACCAAGGTACAACTTTGACATGAGTCCCCCCCAAAGTACAACTTTGACATGAGTCCCCCCAAGGCCCACCTTTGACATGAGTCCCCCCCAGGCCCAACTTTGACATGAGTCCCCCCCAAAGGTACAATTTTGACATGAGTCCCCCAAGGCCCAACTTTGACATGAGTCCCCCCCCACACCCAACTTTGACATGAGTCCCCCCCAAGGTACAACTTTGACATGAGTCCCCCCAAGGCCCAACTTTGACATGAGTCCCCCCAAGGCCCATCTTTGACATGAGTCCCCCCAAGGCCCAACTTTGACATGAGTCCCCCCCAAGGTACAACTTTGACATGAGTCCCCCCCCAAGGCACACCTTTGACATGAGTCCCCCCCAAGGCACACCTCCCCCTCATTGGGAAAAAGAGAAAAAACGTTGTTTTGCGGCTATAAGACAGTTTGGACTTCCAACGTTATTTGTTACATTATCTGCAGCTGAAACACATTGGTTTGATTTAATGAAAACTTTATCATAAAATTTAGATCGTCACGAATTAACTAAAGTAGAATTTGTCGATATTAACAAGTTTAGCAGTAGGCCTCTGGTACTAAATTAAAATCTGTCAATGTCAGATTTTCATGTTTTAAATAATGAAATAATGTCGTGTCTGTATATTTTTTTTTTTTTTTTTTTTTTTGGGGGGGGGGGCAGAGTTGCGTGTAACAACAGTATAATCTTTTGTACATTTCATGTTTTATAAAATAAGTTGTTATAGGAAAAAAAAAAGAAAGGAAAACAATCCTTCAATCATTATTTAATTCAGTTGTGAAAACTTATGCAAAATTTCAATAGGATCGGTGTATTAGATTTTGAAAAACCATTTTCGTTCAATTCCAAAATATTTTGTTTTATTTGTTTATTTATGTTTATACTGTAAAAATACGATTAAAATTCTGTGTAGGTGTAAAGCGGACCTAATATAGGGAAATTCTGAATGCTCTTATTCTTAGACATTTACAACAATTGACTTGAAATTTTGGGAAATTATTCTAATTTGGGCAAAAAATAGAGTAAGGCGTCAGAAATTTAAGTTAATATCGCTCTATTCTGTTGCAATCATAAGTGTTCAATTAACTTTGATTTTGCTTATCATTCTGTATATTTCAAAAAAAAAAAAATGTGTATTTAATATTAATTAAAAGAATATTTTCTTTAATTAATGAATTGAATATTAATTATTCCCAATAATGTAACACTAATATTTAGTATAAACTTCATCAACTTGTCCTCTAATATGCATAAAAAACTTTAGAATTAGAAACCTTCGTTTATTGTTCAAATTGTTATTAAAAAAAAAAAAAAAAAAGTAAAGAAAATTAATGGAATATTGCTAAACATTTTTTTCGTAGAATGAAGTTTTTATTACGTTGCATTGGAAAACTTAAAACTATAGGTTTCTCTTCTTAAGAAGAAGAAAATAAAAACTAAAATATCTAAAAAAAAAAAAAAAAAAAAAAGTGTCCGTTTGCATGTAAAATATATAAAATTCTTAAAAAATATTATATCTACTATTTATTTTTTGTAACTAACCAATTTATTCCTAATATCCACATTAAAAATATTCTAGTGTGATACACACGACTTTCTCTTCCCATGAATTTCCATGTTAAGATAGATTGTGTAAAATAAATAAGGTAAGATAATACAAATAAATCTAGTTAAATAATCTGGTGTGTCACTCTCACGACTCTCTCTTACCCTGAAATTTAATGCTATAAATACAGGTTGGAGATTAAGAGGTAAGATAACGATGTTATGTAAACCTATGTTAAACAATTCAAATTAGGCTTCGGGAGAGTTTTATATGATAATTAGTTCTGTGTGAGGGGGCTGCCGCCCCCCTCAACCCTTGTTTCATTAATGCACCTACATTTATATAGAATTTAATTCGGTTATTAAAAAATAATTCTGTTTTTAAAAATAATTTACTAAAATTATTATTTAAAAAAAAATATCTTTTATGATAATGCAGAAGATTTCCATATTAGAGAAGTAGTATAACACCAAATATCGAAAAAAAGTCCATTTTATTCTCAATATTAAAAAATAAATAAAAAATAAAAAATACGATTTTCTTTCTGAGATTCTTTTTTTTTTTTTTTTTTTCGTTAAAAGTAAAAAAAAAATCGATAACTTTGTTTTAATTTATCGCAGATCGATGGTTCAACCATTCGTTTTAAAGGTAATGGTGAGCTCTTTTGAAAGATACCCATCATAAAAATTTACTCCCCTCGAGGGAGGACCCCCCAGGGGGGAGGGGGAGGCGAGGCTCCTACATACACAATTTTTTTTCTCAGTCGACTATCTCTATTACAAAAAATATATATTCGTTTGGTTTGGTTTAGTGCATTCTGTAGACGTTAAACTCTACTTACCTGCAATTTCCCCCATAGATGTAACTAGCAGGCTATGCCCGCTTCGCTGGTCACTATTTTTAAATGAATCATTATAATTAATGAATTCTCAAAATTGCATTAATTTTTATCATGTGAAAAAAAAAAAAAAAAAAAAAAAAAGAAAGAAAAAAAAAACTCTGATCGGGAAAAATGTCGCACCGGGGCCCCACTGCCTTCGGCAGCGTAGACCCGTGCGCGATGCGCACGCGCGAATGCATATATATGAGCGCCCTAATAATTTTACAAATTCGAAAATATCCGCAATCGATTTGTAAGTATCAAAAACCTCTATGCACCAGTTTTGAACGATCTATCTCTATCTTTATTTTTTTGCCCTTTCGCTCCCTCTCCCTTCCCGCCCCTCCCGATAATTTTAAAAATTCAAAAATATCTGCAATCGATTTGTAGGTATCGAAAACCTCGATGTACCAATTTTGAATGATCTAACTCTATTTTTTTGCCCCTCTGTCCCCCTCCCTTCCCGGCCCTTCTAATAACTTTACACTTTCGAAAATATCCCCATTCGATTTGCAGGCCTCTAAAACCTATCTGTACCAATTTTGAACGGCCTAACTGTATTTCTATTTGTTTTTGCACACAGCCCCCCCCTTACCGCCCCACCTCCTTACCGCCCCTCCTAATAATTTTACAAATTCGAAAATACCCGCAATCAATTTGTAAGTATCGAAAAGCTCTATATACCAATTTTTAACGATCTAACTGTATTTTTATTTTTTGTCCCTCTGTCCCCCCCTTACCGGCCCTTCTAATAACTTTACACTTTCGAAAATATCCCCATTCGATTTGCAGGCCTCTAAAACCTATCTGTACCAATTTTGAACGGCCTAACAGTATTTCTATTTGTTTTTGCCCCATAGCCCCCCCTTACCTCCCCTCCTAATAATTTTATAAATTCGAAAATATCCGCAATCGATTTGTAAGTATCGAAAAGCTCTATATACCAATTTTGAACGATCTAACTGTACTTAAATTTTTTTGCTCTCCCCCCTCTCCCCTTCCCCCTTCTCGCCCCTCCTAATAACTTTACACTTTCGAAAATATCCCCATTCAACTTGCAGGCCTCTTAAACCTATCTGTACCAATTTTGAACACCCTAACTGTATTTCTATTTGTTTTTGCCCCATAGCCCCATTTGTATTTTGAAGTTAATACGCTTGTGTTATTAGAAAAGTTTGGTCAAAGTTGATAAGTTTCAAGAAATGCAGCGTATGACGACGGATTCTTTCGTTGAGTGGGATGAGTATCAACAAATCGTCGGGACACAAAGAGGCCCCCAAAATATTTCATAAAAGCTTTCGTAAAGAAGCAACACATGGCTAAAATGACAAGAAATCATGAGGAGATATTGTTGAATCATAAATTTCTGTTCCTTTGATTTTCATTCAGTATTATGAAATCTCGTTACTTTTCAAAATTTAATGAAGACAAGTTTTTAATACTTTCAAATGCATACACATGACAATTAGCTAAATATTACGAATATTTCTGAAGATGACCAAACAGGTACAGTAATTTAATTACTGCAATAATAATTTATATGAAAGTAAATTAAAATTACAGGTATATTCTTCAAAATCTTTATAAAAATTTGAAGAAATTCGTAAAGAATTCAACATTTTTAGTTTTCAGAATAAAAGGTAAAAAAAAAAAAAAAAAACTTAGGAATAATATGACATCCATCTTCAACAATGGTGCAGCGTATCATCTTTTTGTTACTTTTCGGCAGTCCCAATTAACAATAATGCCGATTGAAAAACCGTTAGATTATTTTTCGTGGCAAGGTTACAGAATCGAATCGAAATCGCTCCGATTGGCGAATTGAAAATAATATTATAATTAAAACTTTACGTTTTATTTCTATTGAAGGTTGGCGAGACAATTTTAAATAATAAGAGTATTTCAAAAAGTTAAGGGTTGTTTTATAAAAATAATTTGCTAGAAGCATCATGGAATTTTGTTGTTTGATTGCGTCATCTACGAAGACCGTTAGCCAAATAAAAAAAAATAAAAAATAAAAAGTGAAATGAAATAAATGTTTTTTTTTTTTTTTTTTTTTTTTAGTAGAGATAATTTTATTTTTCATGACAGTAAATGGATTAGATTAAATATACTAATGTATTAGAATTAGATGATATATTTCTATTATAATTAAATTCTTTTACTTATTTATTAAAAAAGGGAAAAATAAATATTAATATTTGTTATGGAATGCAGAATTTTACCTAAATTTTAATTCTGCATTACACTGCGTGTCAAAGTTGTCTGGATAACTTTAAATGAACTTTTGAATTTAATAACAGATTTTAATTCTATATAAATGTAGGTACAATAATAAAACGGGGAATTGAAATGGGCCTCAAGCACCCTCACATAGAACTTTTTGCTAAATAAAGCTGTTCCGAAACCTTATTTGAATGGTTTTAATATAGATTTACATAACAGTATTTGACATCTTACCCCTTGATCTCGAATCTGTAATTATAACATTGAATTTCAGGGTAAGAGAAATTCTCGTGAGTGACATCCCATATTATCATTATAAAATCCAAGGTTGTTATTAATTTGCATCGAAACTTGTCAAACTTGATACAAATTTTTAAGTGAATACCAACTTCAAAATACTAAATTTGAATTCACTGCAGTTTTTTTTTTTTTTTTTTTTTTTTTTTTTTTTAAGTTTGATAACTGTCATACATACGGCACAACCGCTAAAACATTGATCTTTAATATTCAAGGGACCTCAAAACGTGATATTATACAACAACGAGACTGGTAAAACTTAAAAAAAAAAAATCTTAGTGTAAAGTATGGGCGTGAGACATTCACTTTCCCTCGCGAGCAGTGTTTGTCGAAATAGTAAATTTTACCAAAACAATTCCATCCATTAAATTCAATAGAAAAAAACGTTTAATTTATTTTTGGGTTTTCCTTATATAGTCTAGAAACTATGCATGCTTCACTTTTTGTTTCTAAATTTAGTCTTATAGGAAAAACGCATAACACAAAATAAAATACACTCCCAGTAATTTTCATGTATAGCCCCAATGTGTCGAAAAACTTAGGTTAGCACCGTAAATGAATAATGAATGATTTCTGTATCATAATGTACGCAATACTTGTTTTTTCTTTCATATAAAAATATGTTTATTTAACTTATTTAGGGGAGTCTATATATATTAGATAGTACTAACCAGAAATTTTACTCATAGACGGAATGTATTTAAATTCTCTTGGGTGTTTCTGTACATGAACACTTGGCTTGAGTCAACAAAAGTTTTCAAATAGCATCTCTGTAATGCACACATAAAATAGCAAGCTTGGTATTTTTACTACTATTTGCTTTTGAGATATTCAGATAACAGACACACTGGCAGACGGACATACGCGTCCAAGATCATCTGCTAAAAATATATTTTTCTGATAACAGTGGACTTCAAAACGTTTAACTATAACAAAACCTTTATTTCGAAAATTTGACCCTAAAACAATTCTTTCCCTACTATATATATGAACGAGAGAAAGAAAAAAACTTATTTCAGAATATACATCTAGAATTTATGAAAAAACATTTTGTGCGTATAATTGAAAAAAAAAAAATCAATGTATCTTGATTCGTATTAAATCAAATATATTATTTTTAACTCTACTTTCTTAACCTTATTTCTTCACTGATTCATAACGAATAAATTTTAAATTGTTGCGAAAAAAGAATTCCATAAAAAGGAAGAAAATCACTAGAGTAATGCATAGGAAGAGATAAAACAAAATAAATGATCAATTCTTTCACCAGGGTTCCAGCTAAGATGATTATACTAAATGTGCTCAGGAAATGGAAACAAATATGAATTCATCGATTGATGAAAGGTCAGAAAATATATTGAAGTGACATTTAAATATGTCGCTTTTAATCTAGAATATTTACAATTATTAAAACTTTGTTGCTTTTTTTTTTTTTTTTTTTTAATCTGGAGTGACTTTGCTTGACTTTCGGAACATTTGGTAAATAATGGGTGTTTAAATAAGTTTAATTGGTAAAAATCATTAAATAAACAAAATTAGAAAATTATAATACGACTTTTAAGTATCTGAATGTAGTTTGGTGTAACAAAATATATCTAATTTATTCAGCGCATCTTTGGAAAATATATATAAGTAAGAATTTTTTAATATTAAATATTTATCTGTGTTTTATGTTTTAAAAAATTTAACATTACTACAGTACTAAAACAATCTTGAATTATTATTTTGAACCCATAAAGAGCGAAGTATGAAAATTCTATTTTGTACACCGATAGTATAATATTCATATAGATATACATATATGTATATAATCAGTATACAATGTAGAGTTTTTGTACATTGCTCTTATATATATATATATATATATATATATATATATGCAATGTCCAACAAATCTGCCCGTGTCTTGTACAATAACTTAAAACATGCGTACCATGTAGAGTATCATAATTGAACAAAGTGTTTCGAAGCTTTCGCACTTCAAATAATATTTGCGTTTAGAGACTATTATGATAATGAATCCCTGTCTGTAACCCTGTAAAAACGCTAGAAGTGTTAAACTCTTTAAAATGTATAGAAATCATTCGATGGTGAACTATAAAGTAATTACAAAATTTCAGCTTAATTAAATAAATGTTTAGACGTCGTTGTGTTTTAAATATTTCGAATGTCTAGATAATAATTACAAGGGAATTTCGCTGTGTTCCTCAAAAAGAATAATTATTTGTACACACATCAGAATTTTACATTTCTTTAGACCATGATTTATAAAATACCTACCAACTTTCAGCTTAATTGAAGAAAGCGATTAGCCGTTTATTCACACACAATAACGCATATACATTCAACCAAAAATATGCCCAAGAAAACTGAAAACGTAATTATAGTTCTAAATTCTGCAAATTTTTAAGTATAAATTGTAATTATGAAAATCATTCCTTTATTCTTTTCGGACAAAATAAAGTGTAGGTAATGTAAAGATATGTTTTTATTAATTCTAATTTTAAAAATTATGAAAGTTTTTCAAAACAAATTTCTGAAAACAAAACGGGTAAATATAAGGTATAAAAATAAAGTTCTATGAAAAAAAAAAAAAAACGAAATCCAAGTTTATATTAGGAATTTTAATAATTTCACACTGTTTTTTTTTCTTCTGTACGGCACCGAATATCCGTACGTGTCATTCCTAATGCTTTCAAACGTTTCAAAATTGTTGTGTCAT
Source organism: Salticus scenicus (assembly GCA_963930645.1). Classification (NCBI taxonomy): domain Eukaryota; kingdom Metazoa; phylum Arthropoda; class Arachnida; order Araneae; family Salticidae; genus Salticus; species Salticus scenicus. Next base: position 233,968,158 of record OZ005649.1, read on the forward strand.
GTCATCTACTCGTAATTATTTTGCTACCTTCTGACATGGGATTTAATTAAGTAATTCCTCCAATTCTTCTTCTTCAAATTTGTTTTGAGCTTTATCTCGAAGATCAAAATCACTCTTTTTAAAACATCGAAACCGATCTCTGCAAGTAATTTTCCGACAAAACAGGCTCATTACAAGTCTCAACAAGAATTCTGTGTGCTTCATCTCGAAATTTCTTTTGAATAAAATAGTGCAAAAAAGTTCCACGCAAATACTCTTTAGTTGATACAAAATTGGAATTTTCCATAACTAAGGAAAATAAAAGGCTGTTTACACTGTGGCAAACTAACAACACTGAAGTTAAAGTATTTCCTTGTAGATGTGTTATCATAAAAAATTCCATGCATATAGTCTTGGTAATGCCATATGTTAAGAAACAGTAAGGACTTATTCAAGCTCCTAATACGTTAAAATTATTATATTTCCATTTTGAAACTTTCGATGTCTAGCATACAATAAAAATAAATATATAAAATATAATAAAATATAAAATAAACACTTGTTTAAAAACCTTTGAAATTACAGAGATTGTTGACATACATTTCTAATAGTTTAAAAATATGAATAAAGAATCATTTTTAGTCAAAAAAGTGTTTTATTGTAATTTCGTTCAATTTAGAGTAATACAGCGCAGTGCCCTATGCATACTTGCTATATCTATATATAATTTTTTCATCCATTACCCTACTACCATCGGTATTAGAAGTATTGTATTCGGTCCAAAAATTCGATATTGAGTTTTCACCAGATTTACACGTTTTAAGGCCTCCTGAATTTAAAAAAAAAAATAGTTTTTGGCAATTCGTCAGTGTGTATTTATGTATGTGTGTACGTGTGTATGTATGTGGAATCTTCTGGCTATCATATCTCCGAAACTAATAAAAGTAGAAATATGAAACATCAGAATTTTAGTACAGATGAATTTTCCAAATTTTGGTGAAAATTGGAAGACTGGAAGTGGGTCGTCGGAAACGGAAGTGTGACCGTAAGTCCGTATTTCAAAAACGGCTCTAACGATTTTCTTAATTTTGCTATATCATCACTCTATTAGATGTCCTTTCGATTGACATAATTGGTTAGTTAAGAAAAATTGATAGCCGTTCTGTATAAATAGCTCAATTTGAGGTTTCGTAAGTGCATTATTTTAAAAATAACTGCACGGATTTTTTTTTTCTTTTTACTTGCAATATTAACTCCCTTTTGCATATCCTTTTGTATGTAATTATTGTTTTTCGGTCGATAATTGAGTATGCCAAGTTTTGGTAAAAATCGGTATTACAAAAACGGTTTAACGATTTTCTTGAAAATTATTACGTAAATCAATTTTAGGTATTCCTTCTCGTGTACGAGGTTATTGCAGAAAAATTAACAGTCATTCAACTTAGGTAGGTTAATTTTAGTTCTCGGAAATTGGTGTTTCAAAAAATAACTCTGTCATTTTTCTTTCTTATTTTTTAAATTGTTATATAAACTTCGTTTTATATGTCTTTATATGTTTATTAAATTTCTCATACCGGATAAAGTTTAGGTTTCTACTTCGTTATGTCGATTTTATGGCATGAGATCATATTATATCCAAAAAATGCATATAATACGTGTAACAGTGGGCAATGTAAATCATGTGGTTCTTTCACACCAGATTTTTTCAACTTATTTTTCACAAATTATTGTTATTATTATTTTATTTTTCGCGTTTATCGTTTTTTTAGAAAAACATTGCTATCCGAGCGGTTAATCAAGCTTTATATAGACAGTAATAATTTCATTTTAATATTAAAAATAATAATTATATGATTGTTAGCTGCTCAGATACGTCATATTTCAAAACAAGATAAAATCTTTATACAATCATTTCAAGTAAAATATATACATGTACATATTTCCAGTTGTCTTAACGAAGATTACTGGGAATGTAGTTTACTCTCTATCGCTTTTGACGAGTTTAAAATCTAAAACAATCTACTTATAACGTTTATCATTCGATGCACTAAAAAGAAAAATTGCATATTGTATTCCTTCTACTTTGCTTATTTTTTCCTAAACGTACAAAGAAGAGAATTTGAGAGAGAATTTTTGTAATATTTTCATTTACATATATTGTCCAATATGTTGCATTATGAAGACTAAACTGCGTAAAGTTCTACTTTTTTTTTATTGTTGTTGTTGTTAATGATCGATATTTTTTTCTGTATCGAGAGATTGTCTGAAATGCTTTTTTCATGGCATCTTCTCCCAGATATTTTCATTAATAATATTCACAAACATGGTGATATCTGAACAGATAGATCAATATTCTGACATAAACATTCTGAGTGTCATAAAAAATAATATTTTTCATATTGAATAATGTAATATATATATATATATGTAATTAAAATAGATCGAAAAAATGTTTTTATCTTTTATATGTATATATATTTTTTTTCATTACATTTGCATGTTTTCTTAGCAAAATTAATCGTAATAATGCTTTGTTCTTTTTTTTTATATTTTATTTTTATATTTTTTTTTTAGCAGTTTTTCTAATCAATGTGTTTCCAATAGATCTTTCTAAATACAGAGACATTTTAATTATTACCATTCATACATAATTATTACCAAAAATAGATGTGAATGGAAACATAAATTTTTAGTCTTACTCCACGTACCTTAACTATTCACAATATTAAAATGACAGAGCTTAGACTAATGAATATGATGAAATGCAAATAAGTATAAGAGATATTTTTTCCAGCTAAAAAAGATTTGAGATACTACAACCAAGTTTGAAACATTAAAAAATGTAATAGAGGCATTAAAAAAAAGAAAATAATAATAATAATAATAGTAATAATCTGGTGTGTGACTCTCACGACTTTCTCTTACCCTGAAATTTAATACTATAAATACAGGTTCGAGATTAAAAAGTAACATAACGAGTACCGTTATGTAAACCTATGCTAAAACAATTCATATTAGGCTTCCGAAGAGTTTTATATGATAATTAGTTCTGTGTGAGGGGGGGGGCGGTCCAGTTTCATTACTGCACCTATATTTATATAGATTTTAAATCAGTTATTAAAATTAAAAGTTCACTTAAAATTATTCAGACAACTTTCACACGCAACATTCCTTGAAACTTATCAGTCTTCATCAAACTTTTCCAGCAAGAAATTTATATTAATTAGAAAATACAACTGTTGGATCTCCTGACATTATTCGATTTTAAGTTACTCTAAGAGACACAGACAAAGATCATACTTTAAAAACAAACCACATAGTGTAGTAATATAGTACCCCATAGTAATAACATACGGCACAACCTGAAATGCACTTCCATCAACTTTCAGCTATTGTCGCATTGTAATCTATTTCTTTTGTGTAGCCTTGTAAATGAACAGTGAATGATTTCCCTGCCACATTCTACATGAGGCATGTTTTTACGCATATAAAAAATATATATTCATTTCATTTAGTTTCTATAGTTGTTAAATTCTACTTACCTTCAATTTCCCCACATACACGTAATGCATTTGAATACTCTTGAGTATCACTGTACACATGAGGCATGCTTTTACGCATGCAAAAAATATGTATTCATTTTATTTGGTTTAGTACTCTCTAGATTTCAAACTCTACTTACCTGCAATTTTCCCCATAGACGTAATGCATTTGAATAATCATGGGTGTCCCTGTACACGAACTATTTTCTTCATCTCGACAAAAAGCTTAGTATAGCATTCCTATGGGATACACATTTAAAATACCAAGTTTGAATATCTGCTGCTATTTGTTCTTGAGATAACAGACAGACACACAGACTAAACGCTAAAAAACACGATTTTCGTATTCAGGGGCTTTCAAAACGTGTAAATATAACAAAAACTCACTTTCGAAAATTTGACCCAAAAACAATACTTTTTCTATCTCATGGGCGAGAGAAAGTAACAATATATGGCACAACCTGAAATGTACTTCCAACAATTTTCAGCTATTGTCGCACTATAATGTAGTTCTTTTGTGTAGCCCTGTAAATGAACAGTGAATAATTCCCCTGCCTTTTTCTACATGAGACATGTTTTTCACGCATATATATTCATTCATGCATATATATTCAATATATATTCATTTAATTTGATTTAATGTAGTCTATAGATGTTAAACTGTATTAACCTGTAATTTCCCTTACAGACGTAATGTATTTGAATAATCTTGAGTGTCTCTGTACACGAACCATTTGCTTCATCTCAACGAATAGCGTAGTGTAGCATCCTTATATGATACAGGTTTAGAATACCAAGTTTGGACTTTCTGCTATAATTTGATTTTGAGTTATGCTGATAATAGACATATACATACCAATCACTAAAAACATGATTTTTGGATTCGGGGAATCTCAAAACATTTAAATATAACAAAATCTCAATTTCTAAAATTTGACCCAAAAACAATACTTTATCTACCATATGAGTAACACTTTCAGAAAAACACTTACACTAACAATAAAAAAGTATGTTATGGCTTAAATGTTGATAGCCCTGTATATATTCTGAAAGCTATGTACACATATGGTGGACATGAATAATAATCCTATATTAATAGCAAGTAGCACAACCTGAAGTAAACTTCCATCAGTTTTGAAGTATGTGTAGTTCTGTAAACGAACAGTGAATGATTGCTATACCATATTCCACATGATTTTTTTTTTTTTTTTTTTTTTTTTTTTTACGCATATAAAAAATATGTATATATTATTTTCTTTCCATTTGGTTTAATGCAGTCTATAGATGTTAAACTCTACTTTCCTGCATTTTCTCTCATACGGGTAATGTATTTGAATTATCTTATTGCCCCTGTACACGAACTGTTTGCTTGATCTCAGCCAAAAGCTTTGTGTAGCATCTTTATATCATACACATTTAGAATGCCATGTTTGGTCTTTGCGCTATAATTTGTATATGCGATATACTGATAACAGACAGACACACATACACACACACAGACACACAGACAGACACGCACACACAGTCCAACAGATAAAAACATGATTTTTGGATTCACGGGACCTCAAAACGTGTATATATAGCAAAAACTCAATTCCGGAAATTTGACCCCAATCCAGGTGGCACATAACGTTGTTATAGTGTTGCAAATAAGTCTAAACTGTGAAAAATAACAACGTTATGTGTGCCTGGTAAAACAATACTTTCTCTATCTTATGGATAAGAGAAAGTAAAAAAGTTATATGTATAAACAGACAAAAAAAAAAAGAAAGACACGAATAGAACATATAGGAATCTAAGATAGAATATATATAAAAAACTTCATTTATGTAAATTTATATATAAAGTTATATGGAATATATCGAATAAAAATACAGTTAATTGTATAGATTTAGATATATTACAATTAATACCAGGATATTCCTGAGTTTATATTATCCATTTGACAAATAAATTTCAACGGATATTTCCTCATTAACCTTTATCGGAATTAAATATCTCTTCGTATTCCGGGATGCATTAAGTGGAAGTCCGATTACATAACAAGTATAGTTAATTGATCTTTAGTTTAACAAATTTGAATATAATAAATGCTTTTATAAAGATAGTTTTTGATATTTATAATAATTTTACTTTTAAACATAAAACATCAAGCTAAATATATTTTAGTTCATTAAGTACATTTAAATTATATTTTTAATTAAAAAATTTTGATATAATATTAATTAAATAATGCCCGTGGATTATGATAAATTACGTTTGAACAGAACGCACCTAAAAATAAATAATTGATTGAGAACAGCAGAGACCTAAAGAAATATTTTTAAACACAAAACATGTGTCAAAACCTACCATTGGCAATCACTGAAGTGATATTACTATTCTTGGATGTAATTATTCAAACAAATGGCAAGGTCTTTATGTCCTATTATATTCTTCTAGTTAAACTTTGACTATTTGAGATAAGAAAATATTTTTAATTAGGGAAAGGACTTGTAGTTAATATGATTATTATTATTCGAATAAATGACTTAAATCTTGAAAAGTATTTCCATTTATTCAGTAGTGATTTTATTTGCATGTTATAAAATCATCGAGACTAGTAGTTTACCGAAACGGCATGAAAGACGATAAAATTTCAGTAGATTAAAAAATATTTTCTGCTAAATCTGGGGTCATAGCCAACACTACATCCTTTTATTTTTACGTGCCTTTTATTAATTTTTAGCCATTATTTGTAAAAAGAAATTTTTCCTTAACGTGTAAATGCTTTATATTATATTAAAAGTTATTGTTGCAAATTAGTGATGAAAAAATAATAAAATGCATCTAAAAATAGAATAAAAAAATCCAACTTTGGTGAACAATTTTCATATATACCAACTTCTATTTAACATTTTAGTTTAAATTAGCTTAACTGTATTAAAATCAAAATTATTATTTCTTATCATTATTGAAAATCAAAAGTGTTATTCCCGCATTTCAGTAAATTAGAATTATATAATCTCTCCTAATTTAAGGAGTCCAAACATATATATATATATATATATATATATATATATATATTAACGTTGATTTCTTTAGAAATCGATGCACTGCAAACACCTCGATTATCTCTATCTATCCATCTATATAATGAGTATTTTTTCATCATGATAAGTCCCAAAATAATACTCCAAATCGAACCAAATTTGGACAGCGAACTTACCATAAAAATATCTTGGATGAGTTCGTCAACCAAGTTGCGCCACTTTTTTGTTTTTAAGTATCTGTCACTTGAAAATTTCAAATCTACATTGTAAAAAGCGTATTTAAACCCGGATTTGCTTGAATTTTGATGTACATATAGATTACGTAAGGGTCTCAACCAAGTTCATTAATACACTTTATCTACCATTTTGAATAAAGTGGAGAATATCTCAAAATAAGCAGGACCACTTGAAATCAGGCTTCTACTTGGAAACTTAGCATCAGGATAACTTCCGAAACAATACTCCAAATCGAAAAAAATTTGAACAGTGAACGTATCTTATAAATACTTTGGAGGAATTTGCTATCCAAGCTGCTTTGTCATTTTTTTTTTTTTTTCAAGTAGAGACCACTTGAAAATTTCAAATTTACAATGTAAAAAGCGTATAACGACTGTGTTTAAATGTTGATGTATACATAGAGTATATAAGGGTAGGAAAAAAGTTTATTAATGAACTTTATCATCCAATTTTAACAAAGTAGCAGATATCTTAAACTATGCTAAGGTATTTGAAATCAGGCAACCACTTTAAAATTTATAATCACAATAATTTCCGAAATAATACTCCAAACCGAACTAAATTGAGACAGTGAATGTATCTTATAAATCGGCTGACCATATGTCCTCGAATCTCGAGGACAAAACTACCTTCGTCCCCAAAAAATCACAACACATTTGGGAACGCCGGTTTTAAAGTTATTATTGTTTCATTATAGTAATATATTATATGTATAATAAACAAGCTGAAATAAGTTCTTTTAGGTGCATTATACATATAAACTACTAAAATTTTGCAATTTTAGATGATTCAATTACTTTTTTTATTTTTTTGTCCTCGAAATTCGTGGATACCGCCATCTTTGTCCCCAAATTGAATAAAAAAAAATATGGTCACTCTACTTATAAATAACTTTGAGGAGATTGTTAATTATGCTGCTCCTCCATTTCGTTTTCAAGTGGAGACCACTTGAAAATTTCAAATTCACACTGTTAAAAACTCTTGCTCCGCCATTTTGTTTCCAAGATGCAGCCACTTAGACTGCCACTTATAAAATTTTCATAACAATAACTTTTGAAATACTGCACTGTTTCGAACCAAAGTTGGACAGTGAAATGCTTCAAATATCTTGGATCAGTTTGCTGTTGAACTTGCTCCATCATATTGTTTCCAAGTGGCGGCCACTTGAAAATTTATCATTACGATAACTTTTAAAATACTTAATTGATTCAATCCAAAGTCGAAAAATGGATTTACATTCAAATATGTACGATTTCGGTGGGCAAGTTTCTTCTCAATTTTGTTTTCAAGCGGCCACTTGAGAATTTGTTAACGCGATAAGTTTTGAAATACTGAATTTATTCGAACCAAAGTTGGACAGTGGACATATCTCACAATACCTTGGATTAGTTCATTGAGCAACTTGCTCCGCCATTTCAATCAGTGATGACCACTTAATTTGTCAACACGATAACTTTTGAAATTCTGAATCAATTCGAACTAAATATGTACAATATACTAATCTCACAAATGCATTTTATATATTTGTTTGGCAACTTGGTCCGCCATCTTCTTTCCTGGTGCCGGCCACTTGAAAATCTCAATGTCACATAAAACGGTGTTTCTGATTTGCTTAAAACTCTATATGTACACAGCCCCCATCAATATTTCTTCCATATCGACTAATAATTTGTAGCTGCCCTTTTGTTTCAAAATGGTGGCTACTTGATAAGACAACCTACCCTTCCGAATGAGCCAGAAGGTCTATTTTTTTTTTTTTTTAATTGTCTTGTATTTTGTATTTTACAAATTTAATGATTGTTCAAACTTCTGTAAGTTCGAAGAAATATAATACAGGGTTCAAACATTTATAATTATGCGTATATTACATCTGTTTTATTTCAAATTAATACTGTGAAGATTTCACATTCATTGATAACGATTAAAAATTCCTTGTATCAACGTAATAATGCAGCATAAATGTGACTGTGATACATATTATGCAAGAATTTTTGCAAAATGCAACATAATTATTTATATTTATGTTTTTCTGTAATAATATTTTACCTTCTTCTGTATTTAATTTAACAAAATATTGAGTTATTATAAATTTTTAACTTCAGTTTTTTGGAAAATGCACAAAATTCCGGTGCTCTACTTGACTTTTTTAATATCTACCCATGTATCTCTAGATGTGTGGCAAAAAATTGTGGCAACTGTATTTCATTAAACATTACATTTATATATATATATATATATATATATGTTGTTGAAACTTGACAAAAATTAGTAGTATCAACTTTTGGTGAAAATTGCCCATCAGGTGTTGGTGTCGTCTGGTTTTCTTGTAATTTTAATTTGGCAGAATAGAAATAATTCGTATATATGTGCCAAAAGAGAATTATTTTAAAATACAGTAGAACTTGGATAATTCGAAGTTGAAGAGACCTGAGAAAAATTCGAAATATCCAAAAATTCAAATTAGATATACAATTTAATACTTGCCAACATACTAATTAATATTACGTATTATTGTTAGCCTCGCCTTCTTTTTCACACCAGTATCCTTTTTTAGAGTGTTTTTCTTCTTATTTAATCGTAATTGCATTTGCAAAATATTACTCTAAAAATTTACTGGTGTGAGAAAAAGGGCAGGACTAACAACACTACGGAATATTTATTAGGATGTTGGCAAGCATGCTGTTTTGTCAAAAAGAAGAGAAAAATTAAAAAATTAAAACTCTACGACCAAAGATTTAACATATAAACTTTATATCTAAGCATACTGCTGCCTACCCACTCCTATTAAATCAATATTTTTTACGAGCTTAATTATTAGACATTTTTTTTTAAAATAGTCAGATATTTTTTTTCTTCTTCAAGTGCGATCTTTGTGTCATAGCATATGACTTCAACCTATCAATTGATACGAAAACAAAATCTTCTACATTCGACATGACTTAAAAAGAAAAAAAAAAAACTCGAAGTTCATCTACAAGCATACAATATATTCTGATGCACTATGTAGAGGTTTTTCTTGTATTTCCTGATCCACCTTTTGAAAGACTATTAAAATAAATAACGCACTTTAGCTGAGAAAATCTCGGTGGAGGGGGGGGGGGTACTGTAATAGTTTAAAGGTAATCCTATGAAGAATTCGATTTATCCAAAATAGAATTCGAATTATCCACGATTTTTTTAACATTATTTCAATACAAAATTCAAGGGACCGAGTAAAAAACTCGAATTATCCAGAATTTCGAATTAAACAAGTTCCAATTATTCAAGCTTCACTGTATAACTAAAAAAATATAAATAATTATTTATAACTGTAACTGTCAACTGGAAAAAAAAAATGTACACGGAGGCGAATCTCTGTCTGATGAATATGTAAATTAACTGCATGAGTACTTTTAGAAATAACTCGTACATTCATGTAAAACGAAAGTTTAAACAGTAGATTTGAGACATTTTAAAGAAATGATTTTTTTTTTTTTTTCATTTTTAAGGAAATAAATAAAAATTAAATAAAAGTAAACAAATTTTTTGGATATTATCTGTAGATCTTAGAAACTAACAATCTTTCTATTTTATTTTGGATGACTGCAAATTCCCGAGTAGATTATTATTTAAAATATTCGGACGAGAAGCCGTTGCTTCATTTTTACACATACTTTAGTAAAAGACAAATAACCATGTACACTTAACATAGACATATTGCACATATGATTACATTTTAAGAACTGGCTCTATTTTAGAATGAACCAACATATAAGGGTTATATAAATATTACTTGAATGTTACAGTTCATAGGTACCTAAATTTTGTTAGTCGTCTTTATATGGATAGCTAATAGGCTAACACTTATGCTATTTTGATGCAGAAGTACCACAACTCTCCTCCACTTAATTTCTTGAAACACACTAGTTAGGGGGTTTTCTATGTCGGGTTGATCTTCCTAAAACATGTAAACAAAAGGCGTGTTAGAAGTTTTAAAATTTCAAATTTCAGTGTATGATCAGAAGTTATCTCTAGTATCAGTCGCATAAATTTTTTTAGTCTTTGTAGTCATCGTAGACCTCATGTCGTTTGGTACCAGATCTGGTGTAGTGGTAGGATTTTCACCAGGTGTATTTTCTCTTAAATTAGCCGCTTTTGGAACTGGTGTCATGGAAGACTTTTCACGAGAACTAATTTTTCTATTATATTGTGGATGTAGATTTATGACCTCATGAACTGTAGGATTATTTGTGTCAAAGTTTATCTTTTCTTTACTTTACCTAGTACATGTAGATTCTTTCAATTGTACATTGGAGTCAACATTTGTCATCTGATTTTGTGTCTATTCCATACATGTAGACCTACTAGATTTTCGTAATGTATTTTGCACTTTCTATCAATTATTGTACGTATCTTCCATTTTTCTCCTAGTGTAGAACTGCATACAATAACCCTTTGATTTACTTCAAATTCTCCTACATTTTTAGTGTTTTTGCCGTATTTTTTTACATAAGGTAAGAGTAAAACTAGCTTTGATCTGATATTTCATTTGAGAAATAATGGTGCCAGATTTTCCACTGTGGTAATCAGAAACTTTATTCGCCATAGAAATAAAACTCATTTAACTAAAGTTGTGAAATTCCTGGCTTTATAATTAAGGATTTTAATCTTTTTATTTTATTTTATTTTATTGTTTATAGCCTTTTCTGCCTGGTCGTTAGTTGTGGGATCATATAGTGCGCTTAATGTATCGTTTATACGTTTGCATTGTTGGCAATTTTTATCTGTTCTGATGTTAATTTTGCCCCATTATAGTCCGTGGTGCCAGAGCTGCTATCATTCAGGTTCGTTTGCTAAGTCACGCAACTAAGTGAATTTTCGCACATGGGTTTTACATGATATTACTTTTAAAATTTGCAATGTTCCCCAAAAAGAACTTGCACATTAGTTTTTTATTTGTAAAAGCATACATGCATTCCTGTTGTCCATCCGAAATAATTTGTTTTAAATAAAACTATCATGAGATGGCGCTGTTAAGCAAAACATTCTTTTTTAAAATACTAAAATAAAGGTTTAATCATCGAACTGAATAATTATTATTTCCCTGTTTTAATAAACTAAAATTAATTTATTAAATTGATTCCAATTTAATTATTTTCTAACTTTTTTAAACGCATTATTCAATTATTCGATTCGATCTGTTTGCAAACAAAGAAAATGGCGGCTCTCGTAACCTGTTGTATACATCTCGTTGAGAATTTAAATAATGAGAAAATAATTAATTTTTTGGAAAAAGTTTTGATAAAGTTCTTCAATCGCAATCAGAATGTCTTAATCTGAATGGTAAGGAGCAAATTGTGGCTAAAAATTGCAATGAATTTAATTTGAATACATATTCGAACAATGGATATTATCGAAAGTGTTTTACGGATAAAACTAAGATTGTAAAAGCTAAAAAGCGCTTAAAATAAAAAAAAAAAGGGTACCAGTGAAGTCGAAACACTTCGGTTAAATCGTCGCATGGGTTTTTCTAAAACGAGTACTGGCATTTTTCCTGACTTACGTGTAATATGCGAAAAAGAACAATACGTAAAAGAAAAATATAATTTGAGGAGAAAGAAAGAAAAGCTTTCACAGAGCTTAAAGTATAAAGTAAATGAATCATTGCATAAATCAACAATATTAAGGGATGATAATTGTTTAAAAACTCAGACAGAAGGAATATATTGAATAGCAAGAAAAGTAAAGTGTCACCGAAGTTGCTGTTTAAATTATACATCTTTATTAAAAAGAAATTATAATAAAACGTTTCGAGGTACATCGCCTATATTACATAAATCATATAAATTATTTTGCGAAACTGTTATTCCAAACCAAATTATTAACTCTGGAGAAATATTAAATATAATAAACAATTGAATCTTTTTCGCTCTCTAAAAATGTAGATTGCATGTTGGAAAATAAAAGTGACTCTGAATCAGATTATTCTTAAAGTTCATTTTCTTGGTTTATCTAACGAAATGAAATTATCAAAAGGTAAAAAAAAAAAAAAAAAAAAAAAAAAAAACCTGATTTATTGATTATAAATATATTGTATATAATATTCAACTTCTTGCTACAATTATGTATATGTATATATGATTTATTTATATGTTTACTTACAAATAAAAAAAAATGACACAATCAAGTAGCTCATCTATAATAATAAATGGAAAGGTTTGTCTGTCTGTCTGTCTGTCTGTCTGTCTGTTCTTTTATACGTTCAGCCCCTACTGAACGCAGAAACACAAGAATTGACATACGGATGCTCTGGAGCCTTTCCGATGTTTTCCTCGAAACAGAATCTATAATAATAAATGGAAAGGTTTGTCTGTCTGTCTGTCTGTTCTTTTATACGTTCAGCCCCTACTGAACGCAGAAACACAAGAATTGACATACGGATGCTCTGGAGCCTTTCCGATGTTTTCCTCGAAACAGAATTTAAAAATCTTAATTAGTTTCGGAGATATTAATTAAAATGTTGACCCATGTCGATCGAACAATGACCAAAAATCCTTATTGCTTAAAAAGAGGCATTCTATCAGCATTCAGCAGACGATTTTAACGGCTGTCTCGAACGGAAACAAAACAGGTGCAAGTCATTAATGTCACATAATCTTTAACTGGGGTTAAAAATTGCAAATTTCAAAGTGCTTCAAATTTTCTTTTTCGTACACAACACTTAATATACAACATTTCAGCACAAAACCAACCTGCAGTTAAAATTTCATCAATTTTCATTAATAAACAAAGCAGTTACATTTTAATTGCAAAATAAATTTTATTGCCGAAACGTCAGTGGAGGCCCTCTGTTGAGACTCAAAACGGTTTTGGGCTGTGTCTGTCTGTCTGTCCGTCTGTCTGTCTGTCTGTCGCGCGATAGCGGCTGCAAAAATAGCGCTATTGACTTGAAATTTGGTACACATGTTCATGAGCCCCACGAAATCAGCTGTATAGTTTTTGGTATGTATTCCATTTGTAGTTCGTATACAGGGACACGCCAAAGTTTTTCTTATCATTACGGCCTACGGGAGGAATTTGTATGTATCGCGATAGCGGCCACAAAAATCACGCTATTGACTTGCAATTTGGTACACGTGTTCATGTGCCCCACGAAATCAGCTGTATAGTTTTGGGTGGGTATTCCATTTGTAATTCGTGTACAGGGACACTCCAAAGTTTTTCTTATCATTACGGCCTATGGGAGGAATTTGTATGTACCGCGATAGCGGCCACAAAAATCACGCTATTGACTTGCAAGTTGGTACACATGTTCATGCGCCCAACGGAATCAGCTGTATAGTTTTAGGTGTGTATTCCATTTGTAGTTCGTGTACAGGGACACGCCAAAGATTTTCTATGATTACGGCCTATAGGAAGAATCTGTATGTACCGCGATAGCCACCGCAAAAATCAAGCTATTGACTTCCAATTTTTGCCGAAACGTCAGTGGAGGCTCACTGTTGAGACTCAAAAGGATTTTGGGTTCCGTCTGTCCGTCCGTCTGCCTGTCTGTCTGTCGTGCGATAGTGGCCGCAAAAATCACGCTATTGACTTGAAAATTTGTACACATGTTCATGATCCCCACGAAATTAGCTGTATAATTTTGGGTGTGCATTCCATTTGTAGTTCGTGTACAGGGACACGCCAAAGTTTTCTTTATCATTACGGCCTATGGGAAGAATTTGTATGTACCGCGATAGCGGCCCCAAAAATAACGCTATTGACTTGCAATTTTGTACACATATGCATTAGCCCAACGGAATTAGCTGTATAGTGTTAGGTGTGTATTCCATTTATTGTTCGTGTACAGGGACACGCAAAAATGTTTCTTATCCTTACGGCGTATGGGAAGAATTTGTATGTACCGCAATAGCGGCCGCAAAAATCCTTCGATTGACTTGCAAATTAACGCACACGTTCCAGCTTTGCACATAAGTAGCTGTATAATTTTTACTGCTATATTTTTTATAAACTGTGTACAGGGACACGCCAAAATTCATAACATTACGGCGTATGGGGTGAATTTCGTTTAAACGCATTTTAATATCATTACTTTGCAATGAAGAAAATGAAACTAGAGGACGTGAGTAAGATGCTTAAACTTACGTTGTTTGAAGAAAATATGTGCTCTTAAGCTTTCTAATTATTGTACAGGACCTTACAAAAGTGTTCTGACTATGTCACTTAGTCATCCAAACGATGTTAAATTTGGAACAATTATTAATTTTAAATGCAAAATAAGCTGAATATTTTTTACTGGTGTATAGAATGTTTATGGTTCGTTTACAAAGACACACGAAAGAATTTCGTAACATTAGAGCCTATGGACAAATTTTTAATTTAAGTGCGCACTTTAATGCGTTTAAGCTGAATTGAACTTAATAAAGTTAACATACATTATAAAGATGCTTAAAATCATGTTTTCTCTTAAAAAAAGTTATGCATAGACTAAATAATTTATGGGACCACACAAAATATATCCGAGTATGTACTGTAATCATCCAAATGAGGTCAAATTAGTTTGAAAAATTAATGAATTATAATTAATTTGGTTTATTCTTATTATTGGCGTTTATAATGACTGTGGCTACTTTTCCGGGATACATAAAGGAGTTTCGTACTATTACGGTCCATAGTCGGTATTTCTTAAAAGTGTATTTTAACATGGTTACACCCCATAAAATATAATGAAATTTTGTTAGAATTTTAAAAGCATGTTTTCCTGTTGAAAATTGTGGGCATAGAATTGATAATTAGTTTAAAGGTTACGCAAAATATTTCCGATATGCTATGTAATTTTTTTTGTATGAAATTTGGTATTTATGAATTTCAGGGAAATAATACAAGATGATCGTTTATTAAGAATACATATTGTTGCGTACTTAGGGGTTCGTAAGTTGTCCGAGAATGAAAGGTGAAACTTGCAAAAATTCAGTGATTTATTCACAGAAAGTTCCAGAAAAATACATGTCTATAAACCAAGTATCAGCTTCAATTCAACCAGTAAACACAGCTTAAACAGCAGCCGTTAACAGCAAAACAACAGTACAAACAGTTTAGCAATAACACATAACGCAAGTCTCATTGAAAGAGGCTCAAGCATTTGACGAAACTGACAGAGATCTGCGATTGGCCGCCTTGGCTAAAAAAAGGCTCATTTTATACTATTCTATCGTACACAGACTGTTCTGGAAAATTATCGTTTCTCATCAGCCAATGAGATTAGAGCTTCCATATTTGGTATATCCCTAATAAGGATTTTCTCGCCAAGGTCGCCAAAAAAATCGCTAATGAGGGAAACAGTCGCCAAATTTGGCGCCAAATCCATTTCTTCCCTTATATGGTGCTTTTTAATGCGTTTTTAAAGGAAAATTAGGCTATTTTAACGCTAAAACGACTAGAAATGCACAAAATTAGCATTTTATCGATTTACTAAGCCTCTTTGAAAAAATTTATACAAAAATAAATGCAATTATTTACAATTCCGTAACACTTTATATGATATACAAATAGGTATACAAAGAGATAGAGCGGGGGGTTGAGGGGGGCGGCAGTCCCCCTCAGGAATGTATCTGATTATGGTAATAAGTCGATCGAATCAATATATACTATTATATAATAAGGAATAAGTAAAAATGACCTATTGAAAAATGGCTGATGCAAACTGAACGTTGAGGCTCCTGATCTGCAGATCCACTAGTTCTAACGCGTAATCCATCTTTCAATAGACGATAGAAGTTTCCATAGCAACAAAATACATTTGAAGGAACTAAAAAATACTTTTTATTTTTCTTTTTACTTCCATTACCCGACTATCGTGGTATATATAGGTTTTGGGGAAATAAAAAATATTTATTTTTCTTTTTACTTCCATTAATAAAACTACCGTAGATAATGGAATTAGAGATTTCACGTGATTTACATGTTTTAGAATGTCCTGAGTAGGTTTTCTTTTGTATCTCAGCTAAAATTTCGATATTTCAAATTCCAATTAAATTATTTTTAATACATCATTCGAAAGATATTTTAAAGTTGTTTTAAATTATCGAAAGTTTTCACCAGATTTACACGTTTTGAGGTCTCCTGAATTAGTTTTCTTTTGTATCTCAGCTACTAATTAAAATAATTTCATAAGTAATGCATCATTAGAAAGCTTTTTTGATTTGGAATCGAACAGTGGAATACTGAAATTTGTACCGCCAGATGGCGCTGTAATATTTTAAAATTTCAATATTTCATTATTTCAATTTCGAATTATGATTAAATTATTTTGAATACATCATTCGAAAGATATTTTAAAGTTCTTTTAAATTATCGAAAGTTTTCACCAGATTTACACGTTTTGAGGTGTCCTGATTCAGTTTTCTTTTATATCTCAGAAATTAATTAAAAAAAATTCATAAGTAATACATCATTTGAAAGCTTTGTTGACTTGATACACATTTTAAAGTACTTTTACATTATCGAAAATGGAATTCGAGATTTCACCCGATTTACACGTTTTGAGGTGTCCTGATTAGGTTTTCTTTTGTATCTCAGCTACTAATTAAAATAATTTTATAAGTAATAAATCATTAGAAAGCTTTTTTGATTCGGAATCGAACAGTGGATTACAGAAATTTCTACCGCCAGATGGCGCTGTAATACATTCAAATTTCAATATTTCAATTTCTAATCATGATTAAATTATTTTTAATGCATCATTCGAAAGATATTTTAAAGTTCTTTTATATTATCGACAGTTTTCACCAGATTTACACGTTTTGAGGTCTCCTGAATTAGTTTTCTTTTGCATCTCAGCTACTAATTAAAATAATTTTGTAAGTAATACATCATTAGAAAGCTTTTCGAACAGTGGAATACAGAAATTTGTACCGCCAGATGGCGCTGTAATATTTTAAAATGTATTTCAATATTTCAATTTCTAATTATGATTAAATTATTTTTAATGCATCATTCGAAAGATATTTTAAAGTTCTTTTATATTATCGACAGTTTTCACCAGATTTACACGTTTTGAGGTCTCCTGAATTAGTTTTCTTTTGTATCTCAGCTACTAATTAAAATAATTTCGAAGTAATACATCATTAGAAAGCTTTTCGAACAGTGGAATACAGAAATTTGTACCGCCAGATGGCGCTGTAATATTTTAAAATTTCAATATTTCAATTTCTAATTATGATTAAATTATTTTTAATACAGCATTCGAAAGATATTTTAAAGTTCTTTTAAATTATCGAAATTTTTCACCAGATTTACACGTTTTGAGGTCTCCTGAATCAGTTTTCTTTTGTATCTCAGCTACTAATTAAAATAATTTCATAAGTAATTCATCATTAGAAAGCTTTTTTGATTTGGAATCGAACAGTGGAATACAGAAATTTGTACCGCGTGATGGCGCTGTAATATTTTAAAATTTCAATATTTCAATTTCTAACTATGATTAAATTATTTGTAATACATCATTCGAAAGATATTTTAAAGTTCTTTTAAATTATCGAAAGTTTTCACCAGATTTACACGTTTTGAGGTGTCCTGAATCAGTTTTTTTTGTATCTCAGTTATTAATTAAAAAAAGTTCATAAGTAATACATCATTTGAAAGCTTATTTTAGTTGATACACATTTTAAAGTACTTTTATATTATCGAAAATGGAATTCGAGATTTCACCCGATTTACACCTTTTGAGGTGTCCTGATTAGGTTTTCTTTTGCATCTCATCTATAATTAAAATAATTTCATGAGTAATACATCATTTGAAAGCTTTGTTGATCTGGAATGGAACAATAGATTACAGAAATTTCTACCGCCAGATGGCGCTGTAATATTTTTAAATTTCAATATTTCATATTCTAATTATGATTAAATTATTTCTAATACATTATTCGAAAGATATTTGAAAGTTCTTTTACATTATCGAAAGTGGAATTCGAGATTTCACCTAATTTACAATTTAAAGTATCCTGATCAGGTTTTCTTTTGCATCTCAGCTAATTGAGTAAGACCGTTGAAAATTGGTATATGCAAGTTGATTAGGAGGGGCTGGAACGGTGGGGAAGGAATAGGCGCGCAGCGTGCATGGGTTTGGGACCCGGTGCGAGTTTTTACCCGATGATAAAAGATTTTTTTTTAATTTTATTTTCTTAATAAAAGTTTGAGTTGAGAAGGAATATGCGTGTACAGCGCACGTATATCCTCAAACGTGCGCGCGCAGCGCGCATGGGTCTGCGCTGCCGAAGGCAGTGGCGTCCCGGTGTGAGTTTTTACCCGATGCTAAATGATGTATTTTTTAATTCCTTTTCTTGAGAATGAAAGTTTATGAGTAATAACATGGAATTTTGAGAAGTCATAAGGATGGTGAAGGAATACGTGCGCGCAGTGCACGGTTCTACGCTGCCGAAGGCAGTGGGGACCCGGTGCGACATTTTTCCTGATCAGATTTTTTTTTTCTTTTTTTATCACATGAAAAAATTAATGCAATTTTGAGAATTCATTAATTATTGTGATTCATTTAAAAATAGTGACCAGCGAAGCGGGCGTAGCCTGCTAGTCTCTAAATATTTTCAATGCATTTACTTTTGACTTAAATATACTCCACACTAATTCAATAGATTATACATATATTTCAAACATAATATTATATATGTATCTATAATAATAATCTATAATAATAAATGGAAAGGTTTGTCTGTCTGTCTGTCTGTCTGTCTGTCTATCTGTCTGTCTCTCTGTCTGTCTGTCTGTCTGTCTGTCTGTCTGTTCTTTTATACGTTCAGCCCTTATTGAACGCAGAAGTACAAGAATTGACATACGGATACTCTGGAGCCTTTCCGATGTTTTCCTCGAAACAGAATTTAAAAATCTTAATTAGTTTCGGAGATATTAATTAAAATGCTGACCCATATCGATCGCGAAAATGACCAAAAAACCTTATTGCTTAAAAAGAGGCATTCTCTCAGCATTCAGCAGACGATTTTAATGGCTGTCTCTAACGGAAAAAAAAAAAACATGTGCAAGTCATTAATGTCACATGATCTTTAACTGGGGTTAAAAATTGCAAATTTCAAAGTGCTTCAAATTTTCTTTTTCGTACACAACAATTAATATACAACCTATTCAGCACAAAACCAACCTGCAGATAAAATTTCATTAAATTTCATTAACAAACAAAGCAGTTACATTTTAATTGCTAATTAAATTTTATTCTAACACGTAATTTATCTTTCAATAGACGATAGGAGTTTCCATAGCAACAAAATACATTTGAAGGAACTAAAAAATACTTTTTCTTTTTCTTTTTACTTCCATTACCCGACTACCGTGGTATATATATATAAGTTTTGGCGAAATAAAAAATATTTATTTTTCTTTTTACTTCCATTAATAAAATTACCGTAGATAATGGAATTAGAGATTTCACGTGATTTACATGTTTTAGAATGTCCTGATTAGGTTTTCTTTTGTATCACAGCTACTAATTAAAATAATTTCATAAGTAACACATTATTTGAAAGCTTTGTTGATTTAGAATTGAACAGTAGATTACAGAAATTTCTACCGCCAGATATTTTAAAATTTCGATATTTCAAATTCCAATTATATTATTTTTGATACATCATTCGAAAGATATTTTAAAGTTCTTTTAAATTATCGAAAGTTTTCACCAGATTTACACGCTTTGAGGTCTCCTGAATTAGTTTTCTTTTGTATCTCAGCTACTAATTAAAATAATTTCATGAGTAATGCATCATTAGAAAGCTTTTTGAGATTTGGAATCGAACAGTGGAATACAGAAATTTGTACTGCCAGATGGCGCTGTAATATTTAAAAATTTCAAATTTTCAATTTCTAATTATGATTAAATTATTTTTAATGCATCATTCGAAAGATATTTTAAAGTTCTTTTAAATTATCGAAAGTTTTCACCAGATTTACACGTTTTGAGGTGTCCTGAATCAGTTTTCTTTTATATCTCAGTTATTAATTAAAAAAAGTTCATAAGTAATACATCATTTGAAAGCTTTGTTGACTTGATACACATTTTAAAGTACTTTTACATTATCGAAAATGGAATTCGAGATTTCACCCGATTTACACGTTTTGAGGTGTCCTGATTAGGTTTTCTTTTGTATCTCAGCTACTAATTAAAATAATTTTATAAGTAATACATCATTAGAAAGCTTTTTTGATTTGGAATCGAACAGTGGATTACAGAAATTTTTACCGCCAGATGGCTCTGTAATATTTTCAAATTTCAATATTTCAATTTCTAATTATGATTAAATTATTTTTAATGCATCATTCGAAAGATATTTTAAAGTTCTTTTATATTATCGACAGTTTTCACCTGATTTACACGTTTTGAGGTCTCCTGAATCAGTTTTCTTTTGTATCTCAGCTACTAATTAAAATAATTTCATAAGTAATACATCATTAGAAAGCTTTTTTGACTTGGAATCGAACAGTGGAATACTTAAATTTGTACCGCCAGATGGCGCTGTAATATTTTAAAATTTCTAATTTTCAATTTCTAATTATGATTAAATTATTTGTAATACATCATTCAAAAGATATTTTAAAGTTCTTTTAAATTATCGAAAGTTTTCACCAGATTTACACGTTTTGAGGTGTCCTGAAACAGTTTTTTTTTGTATCTTAGTTATTAATTTAAAAAAGTTCATAAATAATACATCATTTGAAAGCTTATTTTAGTTGATACACATTTTAAAGTACTTTTACATTATCGAAAAAAGGAATTCGAGATTTCACCCGATTTACACGTTTTGAGGTGTCCTGATTAGGTTTTCTTTTGTATCTCATCTACTAATTAAAATAATTTCATGAGTTATACATCATTTGAAAGCTTTGTTAATCTGGAATGGAACAATAGATTACAGAAATTTCTACCGCCAGATGGCGCTGTAATATTTTTAAATTTCAATATTTCATATTCTAATTATGATTAAATTATTTCTAATACATCATTCGAAAGATATTTTAAAGTTCTTTTACATTATCGAAAGTGGAATTCGAGATTTCACCTGATTTACAATTTAAAGTGTCCTGATCAGGTTTTCTTTTGCATCTCAGCTAATTGAGTAAGAATAAGTAACTGGAATGGAACAATAGATTACAGAAATAGATCACAGCAATAGATCACAGCGTCCCGGTGTGAGTTTTTACCCGATGCTAAATGATATATTTTTTAATTCCTTTTCTTGAGAATGAAAGTTTATGAGTAATAACATTGAATTTTGAGAAGTCATAAGGATAGTGAAGGAATACGTGCGCGCAGCGCACGGGTCTACGCTGCCGAAGGCAGTGGGGACCCGGTGCGACATTTTTCCCGATCAGAATTTTTTTTTCTCTTTTTTTATCACATGATACAAATTAATGCAATTTTGAGAATTCATTAATTATTGTGATTCATTTAAAAATAGTGACCAGCGAAGCGGGCGTAGCCTGCTAGTTATAAATATTCCGTTGTTTATATATATATATATATATATATATTGTAATAATGTTATTGTGATTATTATTATTCATGTTTCTTTCTGGTGAACTATTCTTATTGAATATATATCAACAGTATTTAATTATTTTCATGAAAGCATTTTATGATTACCCTGCATTTAATTAAAAGTAATAATATATTTAGTACCAAGATTTTATTATATATATTTTAATTAAATATTGCACAGTGTATTGTTTATCGAAAGGATAATTCTTACTAGAACAATCAAAATTATTGTTTCTGATTATATGAAAATGACTCTCATTACCATTACAAAAAAGTATTCTGTACTTAAAAAAATTAATATTTATATATAGATTTTAAAACTTCTTTACACACCATAAATTTTAAGCCAGCACAATCGGTTTCGAAAGGACGTAGCCTTTAGAAGGGCTACGTCCTTTCGAAACCGGTTGTGCTGGCTTAAAATTTATGGTGTGTAAAAAAGTTTTAAAATCTATATATTAATTGTACACCAGTTTTGAATTTTGTTTTGGTTAATATTTATGGTACAAGAATATTATACTTGGAGGCTAATGACAAAACATTATATAATATAATATATATTAGTTAAAATATATAGTGTTCAAAAAATAAAACATTTTTTGTTGCTTAAGTATTTGGCATTCTACTTAAAATGCATATAATTTACTTTGAAAAAAAAAGTTATTTTTTCCATATTTATTTTTTATAGGCAGTTTTAAAACACTTTTCTTTCTTCTTCAACTTTAGGGAAATAAAATTAAATATATTGTAAAATTTTAAGTAAAAAATTTGAAAGCATTTAAATAGCTTTTATGAAAGTGTGGTATTATGTTTTTTTTTTTTTTTTTTTTTTTTTTTTTACTTCTTTTCTTGTAAAATAATAATATGCAACTATGTTTTGGGGAATATTGTATTTTTCTATTCTATATGCACGTACCTTTCAGAAAAATAAGCAGTTTCTTTTTTACCAGATGTGGCAAACGAAACTGAATTTCTAAACTTAATTTCGCCTGTCTTAATTTCGCCTGTCTATTATCAGATACAATGTATAAAAGGTAGCCAAAGATGTATGCTAATTTTGGGCAGATTATGTTTTAAATTAATGCGAACAGAACAACTATTTCCCAATTCCTCAATGTCACTGTCGATGCCTGGCCACCATACAAAACTATGTGCCATTGTTTTTATCTTTGCTATGCCAAATATGTCAGAATAAATATCTTTCAAAACTTTATTCCTACAAACTGTCTGAATTACAGCCCGATTTCATTTTAAGATACAATTATCTTCTAAGGAGATTTCTTCTTGTTTCTGGCCAAAAAGTAAATTATTGGACATCTCTATACCTGAGATTAAATAATAATATAATAATACATATATATAAATATATTTAATACTAGATCGCGTTTGATGCTAGCAGTGAGGTACAGATTTGGGGGGAAAATAAATTAAGGTGGTTGCCCAATTAAATTGGTGACAATCTTCGTGACATATTTTTTGTTGTTGGTGGATTGGACAACGGCAGCAGCAAGACTTCACTACATAATTGAAGACGTGGTGGAGCATAAGTGTTTCTGTTCTCTACAGATTTTTTATATTTGATATCGTATTGGAAAGCTTGTAAGTGTAATGCATATCTTTGAAATCAAGTTGCCAAAAGTACCTGAATACTTTTTGTTGGAGAAAATTTGGATACTAAGGATTTGCTGTCTGTTTACAAGGTACATATTCCACAATATAAAAACTGAAAAATTTTCTTTAATGTTATAAGAAGTTATAAAATGTTATAATAAGAGGCATCACTGGCTAAAATAAGGTGTAATTTAGGTTTAAAATGTGTGAGAAACCTTTTGGAAAAAAAAAATCCATTTTAATTTTATAAATTATTTTTTTTTTGTCCACCGAAAATGTACATATTTTCTGTAATAATTCATTTGAAAGATGAGCATTTGCAGATAATTTAAAAACAATTCTCGAATAGTAACGAACTAACAAGGAGAAGCCACGACATGGAAAATTCAGATCCGGACGAAATTGTGCAGGATTGTAGTATACTATGACGGTAACAACATATTAAAGCAGTAGCACCCACTAGCCACAGAATTTCAAGAAAAAAAACGTTTAAAAGTTCCGTAATCTATCTATAATAATAAAAGAAGATGTACGTCTGTCTGTCTGAGCATCTATACGTTCAGCCCCTACTGAACGCAGAAGTATAAAATTTGAAATATGGGTACTCAGAAGCCTTCCAAATGGGATAGTGAAAACAGAATTTAAAAATTTTAATTAGTTGCGGAGGTATTAATTTAAATGTCGACCCATGTCTATCGGAAAATGAAAGACGATTTTCTCCGCTGCCTGGATCGGAAACAAAACACATGCGAGACAACTGTCTGCGATAAAAAAGGAAATAAATGTAACCAATTAAGATATCACGTGTTTCATAGTGTGGATAAAAATTGCAATTTTCAAACTTTTTCAAATTTTCATTCACGTTACATTTAAATTAATATTTGGCCTAGACAGCATATTATAAAGCTACTGTTCAATTTTCATGAAAATATCTGAATAAACAACAACAACAAAAAAAAAAACATTTTTATTGGGAAAAGACATTTTGCAGTATTTTAAATTGAGATATGCCGTTGAAATTTCGTAGTATTTGGTTTTAATGCCTGATGATTCGATTGTGAATCTTTTTGAAAGAGCAGAATTATTAGGAAAGCTTGAAGCAGGGAAGAAGGGGCAAAAATTAAAAAAAAAAAAAGTTAAATTTACTTTTTATTTTACAATAATGATTAAATTATTTTTAATGCATCATTCGAAAGATATTTTAAAGTACTTTTATATTATCGAGAGTGGAATTCGAGATTTCACCTGATTTACACGTTTTAAGATGACCTGATTAGGTTTTCTTTTCTACCGCCAGAAGGCGTTTGATATTTTAAAATTTCAATGTTTAAAATTCTAATTATCATTAAATTATTTTTAATACATCATTCAAAAAATATTTTAAAGTACTTTTATATTATCGAAAGTAGAATTCGTGATTTCACCTGATTTACATGTTTTAAAGTGTCCTGATTAGGTTTTCTTTTGTATCTCAACTACTAATTAAAATAATTTCATAAGTAATACATCATTTGAAAGCTTTGTTGATTTGGAATTGAACAATGCATTACAGAAACTTCTACAGCCAGATGGCGCTGTAATACTTTAAAATTTCAATATTTCAAATTCTAATGAGCGAAGAAGGTGTTGTAAATTCTAAAACGGGGATAAATCGCCGCAGGCGCCACCGAGCGGGACTTAGCTAAAGTCAGGAATTTGAAAGATCATAACATGGTGAGCGAACAGGCTGTTTCAGATATTGAAAAGGGAAGAGGGCGCCGAAGGCGTTACTGCAGGGGAATTTACTGCGATTAAATTTTTCAATAAGCTATTTTCACTATATATCAATAAGCTGTTATTAGACCTGAAACGGGAAAAAGGCGACGCAGGCGCCTCGTAAAGTCGAATTTTTCAGGGATTGCGAACCAGCTGGTCGCCAAAGGCGGCTAGTGTTTAAATACAAATTATTTCGCAAGCGCGCCTGCGACCCAGTTGCGTGAGCGGTAGATCACGAGGCTGCCACCCAAACGAAATGGATTCGATGCTATACCCACGGTACATTTTTTTTCTTCTTTTTTTCTTCTTCTTTAATTTTTGTATGTAATCTAAAATTTTAATTTATTTTTACTTTATTTTTTAATTCAATTCAAAATTTGAATATTTTAATAAAAGATTATTTAATTTTCTTGAAAATAAAATAAATATATTTCTTTCTGTATTTAATATCTATAACTTATAAATACAATAAATTTCTATAACTTAAAAAATAAATTTTAGTTTTATTTTAACTATAAAATAAAGTAAAACTAAAGAAACTATTTTTAATTATTTATCTAAATATTTTATTTTATTTTAGGTATATTTAAAATAACACTAAATTTTGTTTTTTTAATATACAATATATATATATATATATATATATATATATATATATATATATATATATATATATATATTACAGAGAAATGATTATTTTAATTGCATATATAATTACTATCCATATTAAATAATTACTTCTCCAATCAATACAGCTTCTTCAAAAATTATAGTATGGGATTACGGTGCTATTAAATTATTACAGGCAAAGAAATGATATCTTTAAATGTAGATTTTAAATGTTAATCGACATACTTTTTTCTTTGACAAAGACCTGTTTATTTTTTTTAATTAATTAATTAATTAATTTATTTATTTTTTATCCATCTGTGCGCGAAATAAAAATAAAGCTGCTCTCTGTTATTAACAAGCTAAAAACGTTTACGTATTTTATGCACATTAAAACCTAATCAGAAAGCTCAAACCAAGATCTAATTACACCTGCTAACAATTTTACACTTCGTATTGCAGCTATGTTTTTATTATTATTAGTATTATTATTATAATAAGTTAAAATATAAGAATTTTTCTATTAAAGCTGAAGTTGAACAATTGTTAAGATGGATATTGTAAAAATTAAATCCACAATTTAAGAAAGTTAATAAGCATTAACTAATGAATTTTTGTGATTAAAAAGAAAAAAAAAAAAATGTAAAATATATAGCCATATATATATATTTTTTTCTATTTGAAAAATTTCTACAACTTACATATACACTCCTCAGATTTATAAGGACACTTTTTGTTTTGAAATAACTAATGTAAAAATAATTGTGAACGAGATTATACTAAGTGCACTTAATATATCAACTATTCTTAAAACCAAAACTGCTATAACTTTTTTAATATGAAACAAAATTAATAAAAAATAATGCATTTTTTTTTCTCCACGTTTTTAGATGTTCATAATTATAGGGACAATCAAGATTATTTCGTTTTATTTAACTTACTAGCGGATAAATTACAGTTGACATGCGAATTTGTTAAATAATTGGCAAGATTAATTCATATACAAGCCTTCATGTTTTCTTGGACGGACATTACTGCTAATTCCTCGAAAAAAAGAACATTCATGTAGTGAAGTATGATAAATGTGTTTTTTAAGTGGAAGGCTAATTTCAATCCGCCGAATTTCTAATGAAATTCAAAGATCTTAAATTGCTGAAGGAAATGTGATCAAACGTTGAAATGTTGGTTCGATTGGAGAGAGATCTGATGCGAAATCAGAGTTGTTTTACAGAGATCGAAGACTCATAATTCTTCTTACTGTTCTACTTATAATGACTGCTGCTGAATTTGTTCGTAATTTTTAACGAAAGGCTAGGGTCCACATTTATGCATGTTTAAAATAATTAATAATATGTTAAAATGAATAAAAAACCTGTAGTAATCAATAAGCATTTAATGGGGGGAAAGAACGTCTTTGTTAAAGTTGAATAAAGACAATATTAATTGGTAAAATGTAAAAACATTTTATTCTTGATTAACCAAATGGTTTTAACAGTTACTCGCACGATCTGAAGATAGCGAAAGACAGAGCAGATTTTTTAAAGGCAGATATAAATCGGGAATTTCAAAGGTGGTTGTATGGTGCTCTGGGGAGCTGTTTCTACTGAAGGCAGAAGGATTTTAGTAATTTTTTCTATTATTATGAAGATCAAGAGAATATCTGCAAATTTTAAACGTGGAATTCTCAGATTTTCGGTATATTTTTGGGGGTAATAATATTTTTTTCAACAAGACATACATTTTTGCCCTACTTCTAGAGCAATAGGAAATTGTTTGAACAAAGAAACTTCAGTATTATTGCCTTTCCGTGGCCTAAAAGTTGAAAAAACCTTAACTTATCGTATTAGAAAAGTGCATGCAAGTGGAAAGCAATTTTAAATAGTTTACATGTATTCAGAATATCATCTATGCTGTATAAAATGATATTGAAACTGAATATTAAGAAAGGAAAAAAGTATACATATATATATGTATACATATATATATATATATATATATACCAGAGAGAATGTCTGACTATTTCACCCTAAAAAGAGACCCCAGAAAATATTAATTTAAAGAATAACTGAAAAAAATTTACTAAGATTCGAGCTGCCCTTATAATTGTGAACACCTGAAAAATAATCTTTTTGATCGTATTTAAAGTTTTTTAAGATCGTAAAACAATAAAACTTTTTTAATATAGTCTATTAATGAAATTCAAATTAAAAAAAAAATATATATTTGTTTAAATAATAGTGTTCATTGTTTAGTTAATATAGAAAAACGGTTGTCGCTATAATTATTAGAGCGACTGGATATACATAAAATAGTTTTGTTTTAATTATAAAATAAAGTAAAATTAAAATAAAATGTTCAAACAATTTTTTTTTTTTTTACTTTATTTTATAATTGAAACAAAGCTTAATTTTTTTTTTTTTTATTGAGTTATAGAAAATTTTAAATATTTCATATAGAAATTCTAAACCATACATACATACATACATATGTATATATATATATATATATATATATATATATATATATTTATTTATTTATAAATTCAAGAAAATCCAATAATTATTGTTTATTAAAATTTTCAATTATTAAATAAAGTAAAAATAAATAAAAATTTTAGATTACAAAAAAATAAATAAATAAATAAATAAATAAATAAATAAATAAATAAATAATAATAATAATAATAATAATGTCCGAAGCATCGAACCCAGGACCTCTAGCTGGCAGCCTCTTACTCTACCGCTCACGCCACCGGGTCGCTGACGCGCTTGCGAAATAACTTGTATTTAAAGATTACTGAAACTTTAAACGCCTTTTTCTCGAAATTCTGTGTCCAGTGTGTGCTATTGCTTTAATATGTTGTTACCTATATAGTGTACTACGTTCCCGTGCAATTTCGTCCCAATCTGAATTTTCCATGTCGTGACCTCTCCTTGTAAGTTTAAAAATACATTTACCTGAGTATCCTTTTGATGTTTTCGAACATTCTGAATAGAGGGAATTTTCTGTTGTGTTTCGTGCATGTCATTTTTATCAGTTTTATACCCGCAGTAACTTCATCATTCATGAAAAATGATTTGTTTTTAAGAACATTTGTGTAAAAAACACTAAAGCTGAAAAAAAAAAAAAAAAAAAAAAAAAAAAAAACTTAAAAAAATAATTATTTATAAGAAATCAAATATTATAAATCGTTATTAGAAACAAACTCACATTTCTTTCATAATGTCTCCATGTTCATACGATAACAGATATACCATGAATCTGATAATAATATATTATTAGCTATGTTGATTGGTTGAGTTCATTTTACGTTGCAATAGAGCTTTCAGTAGGCGATTCGAGACAGTTTGAGTCTCAACTCTAGCAGTGTTTTGGAAATACACTATGACAATTTTGTTCCTCTACAAAGTGAATGACTTTAATTTTAAATGACTTTAATTAAAGACAAAAACAGATTTTAGGTTGACTACTTATCATTAATGTACACGAGGGATTTCTTCAGACTGAAGTATCGAACACGATATGTTTCAATTACAAGTTTAACGCTCAGCCAACCGAGTTACCTCGGCGCCATGAGTTAGAAAAATAGTTGTTATTTAACAATGAAACGTTCACAAAGATAAAACATTTATAACTCGACCAAAGAATATATATATATATATATATATATATATATATATATATATATATATGGGTCATTCTACAGAAAACGTAGGTTTTCAAAATTAGAATTAAAAAAAAAAAAAAAAAAATCTTCAATTTTTTTTTAATTAATTTATTTTACTCTTTTTATACTTATTTCTACCCCCATATAGTTAGACACATTCTTTTTGATTATTTTGTAACTGTTTTTTGTAATTGAAATTTTGAACGTGAACAGAGGATACATACATGTAACGGAGAATACACCCTTTTGATGTATTTCTACAATTTAAACATTTTATCAGGCCCTGACTAACGGCACGGCATACGGGGCAAATGCCCTGGGCCCCCTTAATTCTGCAACCTAAAGAGCTCTTATGCCACTGTAAGGGGGCCCCCCAGAATAGGCTTGCCCCGGGGCTCCAGGTAGTCTAAGTCGGGCCCTGCATTTTATCAATGTGTACATATTGCTTTTGTATATTACATTAATTACACTGATTGCTCATGTAAAATGCTTTATTATGAAACATATTAAAGTAACAGTTTCTGCAATTATTAATTTGAACACTTTTCATTTTAAGTTATATGTGCCAAATTTTCACTAAAGACATATTGTTCTCTTTTATTCATAGTAGGTTACTTCAGGACTTCAACAACATCACTTAAATATACTTCTGATATATCATCGTTTTGGAGGAAAATAAAAGTGTCATTCGAGCATTTCTGCATGAATTTTACAGTAAATTCATTATAAGACTCTTGTGATATAATTACATAAGCTACATAAAATTTGAAGCTTTTCTTGCCAGCTAATTTGATTATCACATAGTTATTTGGTCCTATCTTTGCACTGTTTAAGCTATTTCTCATTACTTCTTCATTAATAGCTGAAAAAAAAAAAGAATAAGAACTTAAATGTTACAAACTTAATAATAAAGTAATTTGTTAAATTTATTTATTTTTTAATGATATTCAGGAAATTTTTATTAAAAATAAACTATGTTGTATTAACAACATAATTTAGACTAATTAAAAATTATATATTAGTTTTAAAATTGATTTTTTTAAAAAGCTGTATTCTCCATTACACATTGTGTATCCACCATTACATTTATATTGTAACGGAGGATACATGTACGGAGGATACAAATTCCTATGTTTTGTTTTGTTTATACTGTTGATTTAGGGTTAACACATCATGCTGAATACGTTTACTTAAAAACGTTATGAACTATTAACTGAGAAAATAATTTTAATAAATAAACAATTCTTATCTTTTAAAATCAAGAATGAAGGATACACAATGTAAAGGACCTATTTGACTTCAGAGAGAATAATACATAAATTCTTACCTACTAAGATGTTTAGCTCCACTGTGAAGAACAGATATTGAAAATGGCTGTCTGTGATTCTAAATCTCTGTAATGAGTTGGCAGTATTGCCATCTATCTGGAATTCTTGTATTTAATTGCATTCTGAACGGAGGATACAAAAAAAACTGTGACTGTAATTCAAAGGATAATTAATGCAACACTTTTTTTTTCTTTTGCAGCAAAATTCACTTAAACTGTAAAAGACCGTCTAATGACTGAAACTGCTCTATATTAAATATTTTATTTCTTTGGCTTCAACAAATAAGTGAAAGAGTAAATGGAGGAACATATGCTGTGAGATGTAACGGAGGTATACAAGTATCTTCCCATTCTTTGAAAAAAAAAAAATAAATAAAATAAAAATAAAAACAAATAAAAACATCACCAGTTTTTATTAATTATTTAAAAAAAAAAATGTTATAATATTTAAAATCTCTTAAGAGAATATTTTAAAATAATTATTTTTAAAACTAACTACCCCAAACCAGAAATATTACGTTTTTTGTAGAATGACCCATATATATATATCTAAAAATATTTTAGATACATTCTGCTCCATTATTATGTTTTAAACATCAAAATGTCCTCAACAGATATCTACCCACGTTATAAAGGTTTTAAATTGCACATTATTATTATTGCTGTTATTATTATTATTGTTATTGTTATTGTTATTTTTTTAATTATTTATTATTTATTTTTTCAAAATCTAACATAAAAATCAATTATTATTCAAGAAATATAGCCTTAACCAGTTAACGTGTCCTAATTTCCAAATATGTGTAAAACCATAAATCTTCTCTATAGGTTTTCTAAATTAAAATAAAATTTCGAGCGCATTATATTGCATAAATTTATACAGTGAGTGATCAAATTATCATTTTTTTTTTTTTTTTTTATAATATTGTTTCGATTATCTAAAACAATACTAGAGAAAATGACAGAAACTCAATACATGCATAGGAACATTTATAAACTCATATTTTACAATATCGATTTAGTCCAGACAGCAAGTAGGGGACCAACCACAATTTGAAGAAGAGCGAAAGTACTTTGGATCACACTGTATCAAAAAAAGCTACAAAAGACTTGTAACATTAGTATATTTTTGCACATACTATGTACAAAAATTGAATATTTAAGCGTGGAAAATGCGCAATTATTGAGGCAGATTTTTTTTTTTTTTTTTTTTTTTTTTTTTTTTTTTTTCAAAAATTACTAATATTTTTGACAAATTTTTTGCTTATAGCAAGAACGGATTTCTATAAAATTATACAAAACTTGCTGAAAAATTGACAAAACATTAGAAAAACATTATTCTGAAACATGAATATAATACATATAATATTCATTGAGATACGAGCATTTTTATTAAATATTACTTTACTGCGCATGAGCATAAGATAGAAATATTTTTATTTCTCAGGTTGAAAGCTAGATAAAAGTAAAAACTTTTGTCAAAAGTTCATTTCAATAGAGTGAAAAGTAAGTAATTTGTCGGCAAAAGAACAACTAAGATTTTAGGTATTTTCTAGAGGGGCAAATTATCATAAAGAGTTTTACACATGGTGCGCATTTAATTTTTGTGAAAAACCTTTTACGAACTTACAAATTTTCGTAAGTGAATAAAAATATGTTAATGTTAGAAGCCTATAATCTATATATATATATATAAAAAAAACTTTTGCAATGTGTTTAAAATAATTTGTTCTTCAAATTAAATACACAGTATATGAAAACCCCTTATGACATTTCACCTCTGGAAAGAACCTAAAATTTAGCTCGCTGTTTTGGCGACAATTTGCTTAATTTTTACTCTATTCAAATGTCCTTTTGACTAATGATGCTCAATATGTTTAGCTTTCAACCTATGCAATAAAATTTTCTGTACCTTTCGAGCATGCGCAGTAAATCAATCTGTAATAATAAAAGGAAAGATTTGTCTGTCTGCCTGTCTATCTGTTCTTCTATACATTCAGCTCCTATTGAATGCAGGAATACAAGAGATGACATACGGATGCCCTGGAGCCTTTCCGAGGTCCTTCTGAAAACAGAATTTAAAAATTTTAATTAGTTGCGGAGATATTAATTAAAATGTCCAGTCATGTCTAATCTAAAAGCGATCTCAATGACTGAGAATTCACCGCCATTGCATAAAAAAGATATTTTAATGGAGTTAAAAGCAGAAAAATTGGAAAATAAATTAGAAATATTTGTGAGATTGTTAGGATTTCGGTAGCAAATGAGAGGGGAATTTTTTCTGAATCTAAGTGTGAAAGCGGCTTATCGGTACAACAATTAGATGTTTTAAAATTAACTAAAGTATGAATTTTTTATGGCAACATCATTTAAAATGCCAGACGACCGTCTGCTATGAAAAAGGAAATGATTGTAACTGATCAAGATGTCACGGGGTTTATAGTGGGGGGGGGGGGGAGGGATTGCAATTTTCAAATTTTTCAAATTTTCATTTACGTTACATTTTAATTAATATTCGGTCTAAACAGCATATTATAAAGCTACTGTTCAATTTTCATGAAAATATGTGGATAAACAAAAAAATTAGATTAAATTTTGTTTTATATTTTGCAGTATTTTAAATTGAGATATGCCGTTGAAAT
This sequence comes from Salticus scenicus, assembly GCA_963930645.1. Lineage (NCBI taxonomy): Eukaryota > Metazoa > Arthropoda > Arachnida > Araneae > Salticidae > Salticus > Salticus scenicus. The sequence continues at coordinate 234,002,100 of OZ005649.1, forward strand.
TTCGTAATATTTGGTTTTAACGCCCGTTAATTCGATTCTTAATATTTTTTAAAGTGTAGAATTATTAGGAAGTGTTTGAGTGGGAGGAGGGGCGAAGGGCAAAAAAAAAAAATAATAAGAGTTACAGCGTTTGAAATAGGTATTATTAGGTTTTCAGGAAAGATAAATCGATTGCGGATATTTTCAAGTGTCAACTTATTAGAAGGGACGGAAAGGATGGGGGGGAGGAAGGGGCAAAAACGTAGAAAAGGAACGGTTGCTTCGGAGTAAACAACGGAAAACCCAGAACGCCTTTATTCTTTTATATTTTGCAGAATTTCGAATTCTGATACTCCTTTCACATTTCATACTATGGATTTTTAACAGTATTTAGCCCGGAATTACGCAAGTTTCGGAGAAAACCACGAAAAAGTCAGACATAATGCATTTTATAATAGTGTTTATACCATTTTTGTATCTCAGCTTCTAATTAGCATAATTTCAAAAGTAATATGTCATTTTGAAACTTATTTGCATTGAATTTCAAGAGTAGACGCCACAAATTTCTGTTACCGGCCATTAACTTACTAACGTAAGTAATGGAATTCGAGATTTCACGTGATTTACACGTTTAAAGGTGTCCTGATTAGGTTTACTTTTGTATCTCAGCTACTAATTAAAATAATTTTATAAGTAATACATTATTTGAAAGCTTTGATGATTTGGAATTGAACAGTACATTACATAATTTTCTACCGCCAGATGGCGCTGTAATATTTTTAAATTTCAATATTTCGAATTCTGAATATGATTAAATTATTTTTAATACGTCATTCGAAAGATATTTTAAAGTACTTTTATATTATCAAAAGTGGAATTCGAGATTTCACAAGATTTACACTTTTTAAGGTGTCCTGATTAGGTTTTCTTTTGTACCTCAGCTACTAATTAAAATAATTTCATAAGTAATACATCCTTTTAAAGCTTTGTTTATTTGGAATTGAACAGTAGATTACAGAATTTTTTACCGCCAGATGGCGCTGCAATATTTTAAAATTTCAGTATTTCGAATTCTAAATATGATTAAATTATTTTTAATACATCATTCGAAAGATATTTTAAAGTACTTTTATATTATTGAATAACCTACATTAAATTTATCCAATAGAGGGCACTAATCGCAATTATTCGAGATTTCACCTGATTTTAATGTTTTAAGGTGTCCTCAGGGGGCAAAAAATTAGAAATTGAGTTAGACTGTTGAAAATTGGTATATATAGGTTTTGGGTGCCAACGAGTCGAATGAGGATATTTTCAAAAGTGTAAAATTAAGGAGGAACAGGAAGGGTGGTGAAGGAATACGCGCTCGCAGCGAGCGTATATATGAATTCGTGCGCACTGCGCGCGCACGGGTCTACGCTGACGAAAGCAGAGGGTACCTGGTGTGGGTTTTTAGCAGATCAGGTATGTTTTTTTTTCTTTTCTTAAGAGTAATGTGAGTGAGTGATAAGGTGCAATTTTGAGAAATCATAAGGGTTGTAAAGGAGTACGCGCGTGCAGCGCTCATATATATGCATTCGTGCGTGCGCATCGTGCACGGGTCTACGGTGCCGAAGGCAGTGGGGTCCTGGTGCGACACTTTTCCTGATCAGAGTTTTTTTTTTTGCACATGATAAAAATTAATGCAATTTTGAGAATTCATTAATTATAATGAGTCATTTAAAAATAGTGACCAGCGAAACGGGCGTAGCCTGCTAGTATTTAATAAAAATGTTTATATCTCAACAAATATTACGCCTTTTGAATATTATGTTACAAAGTAATGCTTCTCTATCAATTTGCCAATTTTTCTGCAAGTTTTGTAAACTTTTATTGAAATCCGCTCTAGTTATAGGCCAAAAAGTGTCAAAAGGATTAGTAATTATATACACATATATACATATATATATATATATATATATATATATATATATTCACCTGAATAATTCTTCAATTCCCGCACCAAAACATAAAAATATTCTACATAATATGTGCAATAATGTATTAAAGCTACAAGTCATTTGTGTCTTTTTATTATACAGGGTGTTGTAATTTGTGGTTTATCCCCTTATTGCACTCTGAACTAAATGCATAGTAGACAATATGATTTTTTAAATGCTTTTTGCATAATTGATGTTCCAAACCATTTTATCTAGTATTTCTTCAGAAAATTGAAAAAAAAAAAATGCTCTAATAATTTGATCACCCACTGTAATTTATATTTGATTTTTAATTAAACTTTAACGACTATTTTATATTAAATCTGTATGAAATAAAAAATATTAGGAGCAAAGTCTTTCTTGTTTTTTATAAACAATTCTTATCAATTCAGTTTTCTAAATGTGTTATTAGATATTTTATTATTTGCTTTTCGTTAGATTTGTTTATCACCATGAGATTAAATAAATTTTAATTGAGTTTGGAGTAAACATTAAATTACTTTAAATTCCAATACATTATATTTTTATTTCTAACAGCTTTGGAAAATGATTGTTCAAGTAATCGGACGTAATTAATCATTTTACGTCCGGTTAGAAAGGTAAGTAGATTGCATTTAATTTAAAAGCTAATGGCTTCAAATCAAATTATCTTTAATCGTATGCAGTTTGCATGTTAGTTTTAAATCTAAAAGACCATGATTTAGTATAAAATTAATAAATTAATGGAATGTCAGAAGAGACTTTAGTCTTCTAAATATATTTATTAAATATAGTTAAATATAAAGTAATAAATATTTCTTTACTTAATTAAGTATGCAAATACATATTTATCTGAAAATATACTGTGGAATAATTTAGATTAAATAAAATATATAAATAAATTTTACTATTTATTTTATTTCATTTTATTTTTTATTAATAAGGAATCATTTTCAAAATATTAAAGCATTTAAAGCTGCCTTAATTTACGTAATTATAAATTTAATATTATTTGCATTAGGTATAAAACTTGTATAGCGATAGTAATTCACATGTAGTTGAAAATTAATTTTTAATTGATTTTCTTATAAAGAAAATCGATTTTCTTATAAAGAAACCTTATATTTTCCTGCGTAACTTAATATTTTTTAATGCAATTATCAAAAGGAAATATATAACTAGTTATTTTAATATCTATTTTTTTCTTAAATTCAATTAAATGATTTCTAAATAGAAGGAGAAGTATTTACTTTCTTAATAACACTGTTACTTAAATATTCATCTGAAATATCAATAAAAATTTCTTACAATATAATAGCAAAGTTATTATCTGATTTCTTTACAACAAAAATTATATATATATATATATATATATAATCTCTTACACATTTTAATTACTTTCTATTCAAAATTATATATATATATATACACACACGTGTGTGTATGTGTGTGTGTGTTTTAATTCTCGGTGCTATTCAATAATTTGCTTAATTTTTATTCATCTTTTATTTTAAAGTAATTAAAATAAAATAAATATTTATTATTAAACAACTGAATATTTCTACTTTTGATTGATAAATATCCTTCAATAGACCAAACATATTGATAAGAAAGTTTCAAAAATAAATTACCTAAATCTTTTTCAAAATTTACCAGATTCTTAGTATAAATTTTAAAATCTGTAAAATCATTAAAATCAAATGTACCAGTCGCAAATAACCATAATCCTTATTACTTACAGACTTTGAATAAACACCATAAAATGCAATAAACTCGCAACAATTGTTTCGGGTCGAAAAAACACACGACCCTTCATCAGGCGAATAAAGTGAGCACGAGTGCTGCAGTCAAAGCGGCAACGCACAAAATCGTTTAAAGTGAAAATAAGAACTTTATAAACTAGAAAGTAAATAAAGCTACTGGTGTAAGTAGAATTATACAAGAAAACAAGAAAATAAATAAATGAGTGAGATTAAACATATAACAATCTAAGGATATCAAAATTAAACGAAAATCTAAGTTACGTGAGTAATTTCCACTTTCGTTCTTGTCTCCCCTGATGTCGATTTGTCCAATTTACTTTCTTTGGTCAATTCGATTGACCCATGCATTCAATTCACTTTTGAGGTTGAAAAGGATTGCTCTTTGCCTTTCCTTGACGTTCTTGTGAATAAAGAAAAGGATTGTTTCTCAACTACTGTTTTTAGAAAACCATTCTCAGTCTCTTTGCCACCGCATGCTCTTTCTAACCACGCCCCTCAACAAAAAATGTCTGCTTTTTACACTTATGTTTATCGTGCCTTACACATTTGTTCTGATCCGTCTAATCTTTCGAAAGAAATTAATTACTTAAAATATCTTGCTCTCTCTCGTGGCTATAACCCATCTATCATCGATAAAGCTCTATATAAATTTAAGAATCCTAAACGTTCTGCTTCCAAATTAAACGATCACAGTCTTATCCCAGTTGTTTTACCTTTTCATTCTTCACTCTCTTTTAAAATCTCTAAAATTCTTTCACCGTTTGGTTTCAAAGTTATTTACAAACCCGTCAATAAAATTAAATTATCTTCTCTTAAGGACCCTATTCCCACCGAAAACCGTTCTGGAATTTATTTAGTTCCGTGTTCGTCCTGCAACTTAGGTTATATTGGTCAAACTAGGAGGCGTTTGAAATACAGAATAAATGAGCACCGTCGGAATGTTCGTAATGCTGAGATTACCAAATCTTCTATTGCTTCCCACTGCTGGTCTCAATGTCATCGTTTTGATTTTTCCAAAACTAACATACTTTCATCTCCTGTCTGTTCCTCCCATTTGGATATTCATGAAGCATTTTACATATTTAAAAATTCGAAAAACCTTGTTAATGATATTTCTTCCACTCCTTTCTTGTCTGATGCTTGGAAATTACTCACGTAACTTAGATTTTCGTTTAATTTTGATATCCTTAGATTGTTATATGTTTAATCTCACTCATTTATTTATTTTCTTGTTTTCTTGTATAATTCTACTTACAACAGTAGCTTTATTTACTTTCTAGTTCATAAAGTTCTTCTTTTCACTTTAAACGATTTTGTGCGTTGCCGCTTTGACTGCAGCACTCGTGCTTACTTTATTCGCCTGATGAAGGGTCGTGTGTTTTTTCGACCCGAAACAATTGTTGCGAGTTTATTGCATTTTATGGTGTTTATTCAAAGTCTGTAAGTAATAATTTTTACAACGCCAGTTTTGTGGTGCTTCTTTATTCAACCATAATCCTTGTTCACACAATCACTATATTCGTCTAACTTACATAAGAAAACTGTACCTTTCAATATCTCTAAATTTGTTATTTTTGCTTTATTATTTCTTATTCTACATTTGCCTTTAATAAATTATAAATTAATAATCAGCATAATTTTAAATTCAACTTTCGTTAATTTTTGCAATGGTTTGACATAATTAAATGATATCCTTATTTTCCATTTCTTACAAGAAGAATAAGTTTAGAGCATTTTTTAACTATATCATTTATATTAACAAAGTCAAAAAAATATTGTAAAATATAATAAATAAATTCTCAATTGTGTTAACCTAAAATTTCAAATAATAAGTAAGGTTTTTACATCTTAGTCTATACATAAATAATTCATAATAATATTCATAATATGTATATTAATAAATTTAAAATCTTTAATTATATTCTTAAGACAAACTATGGCCTTATTTTTAACCTGAAAACTATATATTTAATTAATATCTTTAAATTTAGCATGATTTAATACTTTCTAAATTAGCTATAATATAGTTTGGAATTAGCATTTTTTTTTTAAATGTAACTTTATTTAAAGAGGCTTAGTCAAGTATTAAAATGCTAAATTTCTGCGTTTCTGCCTTGATTTTACATTAAAATTGCTCACATAATTTTAAAATATTTAAAGTGCTTCACCGAAGCCGAAAGGGACTTGGCGCCAGATTGGAGTGTTTATCGCCAATTGGTGACTTTTTTGTTGACTTTGGTGTGAAAATCGTTACTATCGATGCATCGATTAAAAAAGCTCTAATTCGAATATTTTATGAAATAGCCAAATATTCTAGAAATGTACGAAATTAACTGCATTCCAGCCGTTATCATTCCAGTTGAAATGAAGCTCTTAAAATGTTAAGAGATCTCGCCTGACCGAGCACTTGTTAATACAGATTATGTGGTTTCTTATGCTAATGATATATTTCATATTGTAATTTTTATGATGTCAACTATTATTTCAGATGCATTTTATGGTGTATATGAAGCTGATACCTGGTGGACAAACTTGTAATCCTCTGGAATATTCTATAAATAAGCCTTCGCAAGACCTGTCATACATTGATGGACAATAAGCAAACACTGAATAGGTAGCAATATTATTTTTTTTTTCTTCCTTTACCCCTACAACCACTTTTAAAGGTTTGGTTAGTCCTAGCATTTATATATTTACTATAAACACTAATTTAATTAGAACTACAGGTATTGTTACCTTTGAAAATGTAATTTAAACTAAAAAAAAAAAGTAGTAATAATAAATACACAGCATTCAATGTGAACACGATATTTATTTCTGAAATTAGTCGAGTTTTTACATTAGGGATTATAACTAAAATACAAATGGTAAGTGTGTTAACGTCATGCATTTGAAAATTTTTAATATCTTTAGATTTATATTCTTCCTATTCTTTATATAATTTCTATGACCATTAAACCTAATATTTAAATTAGACTATATACATTCGATTTTTCGGAAAAAAATTTTATTTTATTTTTATTTTTTATTTATTTATTTTTATTTTTCCAATTAAAATTTCTGCAGCTGGAGTGATTGTCATATGATTTCATAGATCGAATGTGGTAATCTGTCCGTGAAATGCCTCTACAAAGAGCGAAATTCTTAAATAATACAAACATATCGCACCGAAATTGAAATGTACTGTTAAGACTAAAAAAAAAAAAAAAAAAAAAAAAGTAGTAGGGATCCGGATCCGGATCCGATGTAGTGTAGGCAGAGAAAACGCGATTAAACCAGTGGAGAAACAAAGCGAATGTTTTAGCGGAACTCATTTGTTTATTTCGTTTTTATATACGGTGTGTTTCAAAATATAGTGATCGTATTGTTTGAGAAATTCTTTAAATATAGGGACTAGGCAAAACGTGCTTATGAAAAAAAAAAATAAAGAAAAGAAGAAAGAAAAAAGAAAAAAGAAGAAGAAAAAGAAAGAAACAAGGTTTGAAAAATCCATTCAGGTATTTCAAAAACACGATTTGAATTCATGCAGAATGTGGAAACTTTTTTCTCCAAAGCCTGTGGCAACGCCTTTCACAGACATTTCAATTCGATTTGTTATCTGATTAGAGAAAGCGATGTTGCAATAAGTACTGTACAACTTTATTGTAATATTATTAAACGCATTATATTTATTATTATGAATTTTTAATTATATTACAAAAATTACATGTACGCTTAATTTTTTTTTTTTTCATGTGAATTTGAATCATTTCTAAAATATTACTATTGGATACCAATAGAAACATTAAAATAATAATATAAAAATAATGTATTCAAATGAATATTTAATTTCCAACATAAATAGTTGCTTAAAAATAGCAACAATTGATTCAATATAACACGATTTACTTAATAAAAAATACTAAATTGGAGACTCTATAACTAAACTGAGAAACTTTTTTTTAATCATAACGTATCGGAATTTATACCTTTGAAACAGTTCTTCCAAATTGCTGTTATATATAAACTATAAAACAGACTTAAAAAATGTACATAAGCGTACCTCGCGCAAGATACATGTAATATTAATTTCATTAAATAAAAATATATATGTAAATAAGTAGCATAGAAAAATGTAATGGACATAAAAAGAAATACTATGTAATGGAGATAAAAAGAAATAAAAAGGATGCAGCTTGAGTAAAATAAATAAAAAAGAATAAATCAGAAACGTACAAAAGAAAAAAGTAAACTAATAAATAAATAAATAAATATATATATATATATATATATATCTTTGAGGTGAATCCTCGCGTAGTCAATGTCACACTGTTATGACATTTTCTATATTTCATATACAGTCACTAGATCAGAGTACCTTTATAACCGAAAACAGTTAAACATTTCTACTGTGATCAAATTACAGATGTATTTATTCATTCCTAATAAATAAAGGCTAAAAATAAAATATCGATGATAAATAATTTACTTTCTACAACTTAGAAAAACTTAGAAAAATGCCTTCAAAATGAAGGCTGTCCCGAGAATATGGGGGCATTGGTCACGTTACTCTACGAACAAAAGAAAGAGCTCCAGAGGGCACAAGATACACATAAACACCCATCTCTTTATTTATATAAATAATATCTAAATTAAAAATTAGATGTATAATTATAAAACCAAAATACACGATATATATATATATATAGGAAAAGATTATCAATGAATAAAATAAATTATAAACGAATAAAATGAAATACAACCCCAAAAGACACTGAAATCTTCATCAGGGAGCCCCTCAGTGTAGGGGTGAAAGAGAAGTTTCTGAAAGGACAGTAGCAATTAGCTAATAACTATCCTTAGCCCCCGACTTCTCGCCAAACAGAAAACCACCATTAACTGAAAAGAAATATGACATACACATAATTTAAAATATCCAAAAACAATTATAAAATTACCAAAATTATCAAAATTACAAAAGTAGTAAAATTAAAACAAATTAATTATATTAAAAAAACTTTAAACACACGTAAAATTAAATTTTATTTAAAAAATGTTTAAATATATATATATATATACTAGCCGCCTTCGGCGACCAGCTGTTTCGCGATCCCTGAAAAATCTGACTTCACGAAACTCCCGCTCGGTAGAGCATGCGGCGTATTTTTCCCGTTTCAGGTCTAATAACAGCTTATTGATGTATCGTGAAAATAGCTTATTGAAATCGCAGTAAATTCCCGTGAGGTAGCGCCTTCGGTGCCCTCTTTCCTTTTTAATATCTGAAACAGCCTGTTCGCTCACCATGTTATGATCTTTAAAATTTCTGACTTTAGCTAAGTCCCGCTCGGTGGCGCCTGCAGCGCCTTATCCCCGTTTTAGAACTTACAACACCTTCCTCGCTCATTAGAATTTGAAATATTGAAATTTTAAAATATTACAGTGCCATCTGGCGGTAGAAATTTCTATAATATATTGTTTAATTCCAAATCAAGAAAGCTTTCAAATGGTGTATTACTTATGAAATTGTTTTAATTAGTAGCTGAGATACAAAAGAAAACCTAATCAGGACACCTTAAAACGTGCAATTCAGGTGAAATCTCGAATTCGACTTTCGATAATAAAAAAATGAAATTATACTAATTAGAAGCTGAAATACAAAGATAATACAGACATTTTTTTAAAAGATTTGTGACTGACTTATCTGTGGTTTTCTCCAAAACTTGCTTAATTCCGGGCTATATACCGTTAAAAATTATTAGTACGAAATGTGAGCGAAAATCTGAATTTGAAACTCTGTAAAATATAAAAGAATGAAAATTTTCTGGGTTTTCCGTAGTTTTCTCCGAAAGTTTCGTACAGAATTTGAACGGTTTATATCATTTTAATAGCCTGCAATAAAAATACTTTAAAATATCTTTAGAATGATGTATTATGTATTACAATAATGAATATCTTTGATATATTTGAACTCAAAATGGCTAATCTATCAAGGGCGATTAACGATTTCTATTGAAATCCGTCTAAAATTTAAGAATTCCAAAACTTCATAAAAAAAAATCAATATTATCTATATATTAATATGAAACATGCTTTTGTCTGTCTCCACTATATTGAGAGAACTACTTGGTGTAAAAATTTGGTTGAGGTGTCTGAAAAAAAGGCTTGGTCTGTAGATGTGCTATGAAAAGAGAAAAATAAAAAAGAGTCGAACGGTTTCCCCCCCCGCGGGGAAACGGGTTAAAAAGACGTTTACGAGCATAACTAAGCTCCAAATTACTACACGGTGAAGAAATTAAACATATGGGACTAGAGTCGAATACTAAAAAATCACTTTCTGCAAATTTGGAATTTTTGATTTTAAAGGGAGAAAAAGGGGGAAAGTAGATTTGAAGGGGGGGGGGGGGGAACTTAGTTTCAGAGGGAAATCCGTTCTAGACCCACACACGTAGCACCTCATTTTAAAGGTCTTGAAAATTCATGTTGATTGGAGATGTTTGTATACAATATAGGGCGCCCCCTGGTGGTGAAAAAGGGAACTAGGTGATTTTGCAGTAGGCCCTATCATGTTACACCTTACTTTAAAGGTCTTGGTATTTCATTCCGTTGGTGGTGTTCGTACAGAACACACTCTGCTCCCTGGTAGTGCAGAGTACAACTAAAGGATTTTGCAGTTGACACCACCATGTGACACCTAAGGTCTTGGAAATTCAAGACGAATGGTGATAAAGGTCTTAAAATTTCATGTTGATTAGGAATGTTTGTATACAATATAGTGCGCCCCCTGGTGGTTAAATATGGAACTAGGTGATTTTACAGTAGACCCTATCATGTTACACTTTATTTTAAAGGTCTTGGTATTTCCAGATCGTTGGTGATGTTCGTATAGAACAGGCTGTGCCCCCTAGCGGTGGAAAGTGCAACTAAAGGATTTTGAAGTTGACACCACCAAGTGACACCTTATATGAAAGGTCTTGGAAATTCAAGGCAATTGGTGATGTTCGTATACAACATACTGCGCCCCCTGGTGGAGGAAAGTGGATTTTGCAGCGCGTGCGTAGCATGCCTGCTATACGGTGCCGCAGCCACAGGCAGCGGCAACACGAGTCAGAGGTTCGTTCGGTTATAGATTAATTTTTGAGAATTTTTTCATGTTATTAGCGGGCTGCATATAAGCTGCCGCAGGCACCGGGTCACGAGCCCGAGCTCAGTTCTGTTTGAGGTTTTTTTTTTTTTTTTTTTTTTTTTTTTTTTTTTTGTTACAGTTGATTATTTTTTTTTATGATGCTTTCATTTAGAAATAGAAATTCAAACAAAATCGAGTTAAAGATATAAAACCATACACATTTAAGATTCATTTAAGTTTATTATCTTGGGCCCGAGCATTGCCGGGCGGGTTCGTTCGGTTTCAGGTTAATTTTTTGGAATTTTTTTTATGTTATTAGCGGCCCACGTATGCGCTGCCGCAGGCACCGGGGTCACAAGGCAGAGTTTCGTTCGGTTCGAGTTTTTTTTTTTTTCGTTACAGCTAATCATTTTTTTCGTGATGCTATTATTTAAAAACAGAAATTCAAACAAAATAGAGTTAAAGGTATAAATTAATACAAATTTAAGGTTCATTTAAGCTATCATGGGCCTGTGCAACAGCGAGCGTGTTAGTTTGGTTCCAGAATTATTTTTGGGAATATTTTTATGTTATTAGCGACCGGCGTAAGCGCTGCCGAAAGCACCGGGGTCACAAGGCAGAGTTTCGTTCGGTTCGAGGTAATTTTTTTGTTACAGCTGATTATTTTTTTGCGATGCTTTTATTTAAAAATAGAAATTAAAACAAAATCGAGTTAAACATGTAACACCATACAAATTTAAGGTTCATTTAAGGATATTACCATAGGCCCGAACAACGCCGGTCGGGTCAGCTAACAGGTAGTGTTAAACGGAATAGAAAATAAAAGTTAGCAACTGTTTTTTTGGAGTCAGTTTGACTTCACATTGACAGTACTTTGTAAAAAGTGATGTCATATATAATATTTCTATTTATAAGTTTTTTTCAAAAATTTTTTTTTTAAGTGAAATGTCGTAAATTATATTACATATTTTAACTTGAAATACATTTATAATGATGCGATGATTTTTGAAGCATTACAGTCAATAAAGTGATCGTCGAATTCGACGGGTTTCAGCTAGTTCCGTGAAAAGTAACTTTTGGTGTCATTAACAGATGAAATAAAAATGAATTTAAATAAATATAATATGTCTATTTATTTTATTTTTAAAGCTATACTTTAGATTTTTTAACTGCATACAGACGGGCAATTTCGAAGTTCTGCTTTTGATAAATTTTAATTTGAAAAAATTCAAAAACTGCTTTTTTTATTTCCAGTACTCTGTCACGTGCTCGAAAAACGAAAAGCAATTTTCCCAACCGGAACAATATTTAGCCAGCATGTCTAGCACCTGGCAATGAAGAATTTTTGATAAATGAAATAACTGCCTGTTGCCAACTAAATTTTATACTTTAGTTAATTTTAAAAAATATAATTGCTGTAGAGATAAGCCACTTGCACTCATAGATTCGGAAAAAAATCCCGTTTCATTTGGTACCAAATTCGTAACGATCGGACTAATATTTCTAATTTGTTTTCCATTTTTTCTGCTTTTAACTCCGTTAAAATATATTTTTTTATGCAATCGCGGTGAATTCTGAGTAATTGAGATCGCTTTTTGATTAGACATGGGTCTACATTTTAATTAATATCTCCGCAACTAATTAAAATTTTTAAATTCTGTTTTCACTATGCATTCGGGCAGGCTTCGGAGCACCCGTATGTCAAATTTTGTACTTCTGCGTTCAATAGGGGCTGAACGTATAGATGCTCAGGCAGACAGACAGACATCTTCCTTTATTATTATAGATAGATAGATAGATATATATTCGAATACATCGAACACTATCACATTTATATATATATATATATGAGAATAACCTTTTTAAAACAGTGTTTATTTCTACCAATTCCTTCATTTTTAAGAATTTAAAAAATTTTTAAACTTATGGGACACCCGGTGTATATAACTGTGTACCCGACAACATAATTGTATAATATATGAAATGATAGCTGTTTTAATATTACTGGTTATACTATTTTGATCTTTACTTATTGAAACCACATGTTTTCCGTACAAAATTAAACACCTGGTCATATTCTATTTTCTTCGTTATATTAAATTAATATGTCAAAATATTTCTTTTAAAAAGTTACATTTATTTCAGTGATTCAAAAATACATATATATATATATTTCTTTCTTCAATCAAATTTGAAACCTTAGAAAAATATTTATTTGGTTGACTTATTTTAATTAGAAATGGTACGAAACTAGAATAAAATCAAGGAACTTTAAATTCTTTTCTTATACGTTATCACTTCGTTTCGCTAAAGTGCTTCATCGAGTGCTATTTTAATTAATCGAAATCATACTTCACGCTTTCATGATTATGATTGCTATTATTTAATATTTAAGTTTATCTAAAGAAATAATTAGGCTTTTCGTAATGAAAAGAATTTCAGAAAAATAAAATGTTTTTTTTTTTTTTTTTTTTTTTTTTTTTTTTTGACACTAAAAATGTGTATTTTAATATTCTAATCACAACTTTAAGCATAAAACACATTTTTAATGTGTTATAAGTTTGAATTGTTATTTAAATTAGGGAAAATTTTGTGATGCATAAAAGATAAAAATGAACCTGGTGATTTCTATTCATAATATGTTTTTTAATAAATAGTAATTAATGATTTTAAGATTTGATAAATATTATAATGTAGAAAATACTTTTTTATGCTAATAGCATTAAATCATTGAAAGTAGTGTATATATATATGCACATATATAATATGTGTGATTATGTGTGTGCAAGGTTAATTCTAAATGTTTTCATACTAAGATGTGTTAGGTCTCACGTATTTTTAGTAACTAATTTTAGAGCTCGTGATAGTTTTTTTTTTTTTTTTTTCTTTTTGCGTTTGACAGTATGATTAGATATGGTAGTTTAGAAAGTAGAGGATTGAAAATAGAAAGTAGAAGGAAAGTAGAATTTAAATAGTTTTGTACAAAATCGTTGAATTGGGAAAAAATTGTTCAATAAATTATATTAACTAATTAATCATTAAGGACTTTTGAGAAGTTTGAGCTAAAGTATTACGTTCTGCAAAAGTTTGCTTATAAAATGTGGATTGATTTGATTGCGTTGGATTGGATTGAATATTGTGTTTCGATTATTTTCATTAACGTTGTTTTAAGTTTATCTGCATGTTTTTAAAATCAGTGCAAGAACTTGTAATGTGAAAGGGATCGCATAAGATTTTGATGTTATATACATATATGTTATAACAACATGTGTTATGTGTGTGTGTGTGTGTTATGTGTGTGTGTTATGTGTGTGTGATGTTATGATGTTATATGTGTGTGTCATGTGTTATGTGTGTGTGATGTTATATGTGTGTGTGTGTGTGTGTGTTTGAAAATCCAAGAGGCATACCCTATTTATATATATATATATATGTATATATTTATTTATTTATTTATTTATTTATTTTTACCCTAAACACTTATATTAGCTTTCTGGGATAATGTTAGCCTGTACCGAATTGACGAGAAAATCCTAATTTTGCTTATTTAAAATATGTTACGTCAAATTAGTACTGAATTGATACGGCAAATTTTCTGCTTTCATTTAATTTCAATAAAAACAAAGCGGAATGTATTTAAATAGTGGATTTATAAATATTTTTCTTTAAACAAAGTACTTACATAGGCTATTTTAATTTAATTTAAATTATTTAATTCATTTTTTTTCTTAATAACCGGGATACTTCTCTCTGTGTTCTTCTACACAACATAACAAATGTTGTTTCGTTTTTTTCTCTACTACTGTAATCAAACGTGAAAATCTTGCACCAATGCACAGTGTTCGGAATTTCAAAAAAGCTGGCCAAAAGTCGAAAAATTTAGGCGCGTTTTTAGACGTAAGTACCGCGGAAATACCTTCAGAGGGAGCCACTGAATGAAACTGTGAGGTGGAAAATTTATTCTATCTACATATTTCTAAATGTAGGCTGGCGGAAAACGTGACAATTTTTTCTTTTAATGCATTTTAACAGTTAAACAAATAGTGCTTCTCGGAAAATTTCGCAACAACAACATTCAACAAAATATGGCCGACAATTGTGGAGGTTAGTAGATAATATTTATGCTGTATTTTTTTTAATCAAGTGATCTCCTGAGCGGCTTTTTGAAGTTAACCTCAATTATAACATAACTAAAAGTTTCAAAGTATGGAAACTTTTTTATCTCGCAAGATCCCGCATTGATTCAAAGTGGAGTGTGTTAAGGGATGTCCATTTTATTCAGCCGTTAAAGAATTGGGTGCCCCCGCCTGCCCCTGTATGTGTAAAAGCGTTTTAACTTTTTAATTTAATTTTTTAATTTTTTGGACTTTGGTCTGCCATATTGGATCCGCCATCTTGTTTTTGAGTGCAAGATCACTTTTTTTATAAAATTTGATATCAAATTTGAATTTAGCACCCTCAAAAACCCTTAAATGTGAAAACTATCCTTCATCTATCAATTTTTTGATTTTTGATCCGCCATATTGGATCCGCCATCTTGTTTTTGAGTGTAATATCACTTTTTTTATGAAAACTAACGTCAAATTTGAATTCAGTGCCCTCAAAAACCCCTTAATGTAAGAATTATCCATCTTATATTATTTTTTTAATTTTTTGTCTGCCATATTGGATCCGCCATCTTGTTTTTGAGTTTGCCTTTGAAGTTTTCAAGAAACCAATGTCAGATTCGGATTCAGCGACCTCGAAAACATATATATACATCACAATTTCACTTGTTTTCTTTAATTTCGACTTTTGGCCAGCTTTTTTGAAATTCCGAACACTGTGCAATGTTACAGCTCTTTTATCTGTAAAGTTTACTGATTTTATCGAGGATACAGTAAGTTTAGCTTCTAAAAATGTTGTGTTCGTTTATCACAATGATGGGTTCTCTGGGAGAAAGCTATTGTTATCTTTGAAAAGAGGAAATATATATTTTTATTCATCATTGATGTAGAACCACCCACATTCTTTTCAACACGAGATCCTAATAGTGTCGGCAGCAAGAAAAAAGTAAGAGTTCGCTGTCTAATTTTTGTTCCAAAAGCACGCAGGTACCATTGATTCGAAATGTATTCGAAGCA
This sequence comes from Salticus scenicus, assembly GCA_963930645.1. Lineage (NCBI taxonomy): Eukaryota > Metazoa > Arthropoda > Arachnida > Araneae > Salticidae > Salticus > Salticus scenicus. The sequence goes on from OZ005649.1 coordinate 234,018,025, forward strand.
CACATTCAAAGAACACATTCGAATCATTATATGGAATCTGCAATTAATAATCAATATTCTAGTCATGAAGTATTCTAAGTAGCATGTGCCTGATATTTCCCCGATAAATTGTCCAATTTTTATACATAAACACGTTTTTCAATGCTGCCATATGAAATCACTGTAGGATAATATGCTTCTTTCGTACTTCGAAGGTTAAGTTCTGGTCACGATTTTCCATCCAATTATAAAATAATGTCTTCTGGCTTGTTATTCTGGAAATCATCTTCAAGAACTTTGGCCTGTTATTTTTAATTTTTCGTGTGAATTCATTGGATAGATGACATATTTATTGAAAAATTATAAATAATTTATTCAATAGTTTCGATTGCTCATTTCAGAATGGATATAGTGTTTCTTATATTCAAATAGCACCTATCTAATACTGTTGCTAATTGTTCAGTAATAAAACGTATTGTATCTTGATTTTTTTTAATAGTTTGAGTGCTTACAATTGTAATTGAATGTTATTCTGAGTCTGTTGCATTCAATCCTAAACCAGAAGTAGAATAATTTTGGAGATTAGACATTGCAAAATCATATTCTGCTGTAGTAGAATAATTGTTCTCCCGCTGATTTGTTGTAATAAAACCCTTGTTTAGCCCTCTCCAATATTCAAGAATTTTTTTATCAATTTCAACTAATTAATGGCACGGTCCGCCTCTCTCGGTCGTTACAAAGAAGTCTTATCTTCTAAATTTTTAATTAATTGAAGATAAGCTTCGTGTGTAATATCAAATAAGCTATCTAAATCGCTTTTAAATAGTTCTCTATGATACTTACAAACATACTGGGGTTTCATGGCATCTTTTTGAAGTTTTCCCACTGTTAATAAAAGTCTGAAAGTTTTTTTTCAAAAAATTGGGTAAGAATTTTATATTACAAACTTTTTCTTAAAATATAACACGTTCACGAATGACGAGGTTTAAACATTCACATTTCCTTAACTTTACTTCGTGAATATCCTTAAATAGTACTGAGTGGATTTAACGATTTGAAGGAAGTTTAGTTCTTAATATTTGACGGCTCATGTCTACTACTAAACGTGTATCTCTTTTGGAATTCTCTAATTCCATGGTCATGGTACTCTTTATGAGTACAGTGTCTTACTGATGCAAAAAACAAACAATATGAAAAAAGACAAGTTATAATAGAAAAAATACATATCTTATCACGCAACAAAAAAATGACGCTGCTGGATCGCACTTGTGGTGACACACTTGTCAAAAAAAAAAAAAAAAAAAAAAAACTCAGCGCACAGGTCTGGATATGCAGTGAATTATGGAACGAGAGATAGGAAGAAGACTTTTTTTAAGGTCTACTAAGTTAGAAATTTATCACTAATATTGGCAAACATGTATGTACTTTCTCATATAATAAAATTATTATCAACTCCGTAACAGTAATATTTCGGTTCGATTTGGAACGAGTTAATGAAATCCAAAAACTTTGAGGCCTCATTTTTGAGGGCTTCTACATAAGGTGAAAAAAATTTGAAAGTATGCTTAAAAAAAAAAAAAAAAAAAAAAAAAAAAAATCGTAAAAAAAGTCGGAAAATCAGGGACACCGTAATATATATATATATATATACATAACTTACATATGATACTGTATTTACATGTCTAGTGCCTTGTTATAATTCAGTAAGTTGCATGTAATTTTATACTACAAATAAAAGTAACAAATGCATGGAACTAACACACATTAGTAACTATACTATTATATAAAGAGCAAAGCTTTGTTTGTTTGTGGAGGGTAATCTCTGAAACTACTGAACCGATTTGAAAACTCCCTTCACTGATAAGAAGCTACACTATCCCTGAGTGCATTAGGCTATATTTAATTTTGATAAAATAAATTTTAGTTCAAAATTTGAGTATTTTAATTAAAATCCCTATAAAAGCAATAATAGAAATGGAAATAATGAAATAATAAAAAATTAGCTGCTGCCAACTTAAAAAAACATTTACATGTTCCTTTTGTTTTTAAAATATCGCGACATGAAAAGAAAAGAAATATATTTGCACGTGAATTTAATTGAAATTCATATAAAGCTTTGTGAATTGTTAAACTTACATGGTGAATTTGACATCATTATAGCTTTAAAAATACTTATTTTTCTAATGATAAAATTTATTTAACACTAAGCAAAGCTAGAATTAGGACAAAACCATGGGGAAAAAAGCCAAAATAATAGAAACCTTTTGTCTACGTTGGAAAACGTTTTAAATAAATATATAAAAATAACTTCACACTATAAGAAAAATGCTTTTTGTTCGTTTTCCATCATCGTAACAGGCAATGTATCTAATTAGTTAGTGCCATCAGGTAAAACAATAATGAAACCCAGTTTCATAGGACACATGCTTGTGAATAACTGTGTAACGTGTGTTAATTCATACCTGCCAAAATTTCAATTTATATTTCGTAGTATTGCAAGTACTGTCCTTTTTCTCACACCAGTTTATTTTTAGAGTATTTTTATTCCCATTTAATCATAACTAAAATTTAAGAAGATCCCTCTAAGAATAATGTGGTTGAGAAAATGGGGCTGTAGTAATAATACTACATAATTTTAAATAGATTGTTGGTAGATATGGTTAATTTTCTCGTGTGTGTAAAGTAAACATTTATTTACATATATATGTAAAATTGATTACTCACTCAATATATAAAATTAAGAGATAATGGTTTCAACATGAAATAACTCTTTCTAGTTAATTTACAATATTAAAATGAAACCAAAAGTCATTATGAGACTTCAATAATCACTCTGACGTTTACACACGAATACTTTTAATACGATGATTATTTACACGAAATATTTGCATGGTTTCAAAATGCTTATTAAAATATTGTAAAAGAGCACCGTTTGGGCTACTTAAGCATAAAAGACACTTTATAGACGAAATACACACTTCATCGCCACATATTAGATTTCCATATTAGAGAAGTAGTATAACACTAAATATCCAAAAAAAGTCTATTTTATTCTCAATATTAAAAAAAAAAAAAAAAAAAAAAAAAGTTTTTTTTCGGTTAAAGTGAAAAAAAAATCGATAACTTTGTTTTAAATTATCGCAGATCGATGGTTCAACCATTCGTTTTAAAGGTATTGGCGAGCTCTTTTGAAAGATACCCATCATGAAAATTTACGTCTCCCCCCCCCCCAGGGGGGAGGTGAGGCTCCTACATACAATTTTTTTTTCCTAGTTGACTATCTCTATTACAAAATATATGTATTCGTTTCATTTGGTTTAGTGCTGTCTATAGACGTTAAACTCTACTTACGTGCAATTTCCCCCATAGACGTAATGTATTAGAATTCTCTTGATTGTCCCTGTACACGAACCATTTGCTTGATCTTAACGAAAAGCTTACTGTAGCATCTATATATGATACACATTTAGAATACCAAGTTTGGAATGTCTGCTACTATTTGTTCTTGAGATATGCTGATAACAGACAGACACACACACAGACACACAGACATACACACATACACAATGACATACACAGAGACCATTTGCTAAAAACATGATTTTCGTATTCAGGAGACCTCAAAACGTGTAAATATAACAAAATCTCGCGTTCGAAAATTTGACCCAAAAACAATACTTTCTCTACCTTATGGGTAAGAGAAAGTAAAAATGGTAAAGTTATTTTTTGAAACACCAATTTCCGAGATTTAAAATTGACCTACCTAAGAAGGATGGCTGTTAATTTTAAGCATGAGCAAGGATATCTAAGATGGATTTATGTAACAATTTGCAAGTAAATCGTTAGAGCCGTTGTTGAGTTACCTACTTTTACTAAAACTTTGTATACTCAATAATTGACCGGAAAAAATAGCTAAATGCAAAAGTATATTTATAACAGAGTTACTAGGGCGAGTTTGAAAATAATGCGTACAGCCATTTTTAAAGGAATGCAATGGCCAGACCTGAAATTGATCTATTGTTACAGGACGGCTACCAATTTTCCTAAACTAACCAACTATATCATTCGAAAGGTCAGTTAATAGAGTGAGTATATAGTCTTTTTAAAGAAAATTGTTTGAGCCGTTTTAGGTCCCAATTCCAGTTTCCGTTATCTCCCTTCCGTTTTTCCAACTTTCACCTGATTTTTGAAAAATCATCAGCACAACAGACCTGTCTCAATTCTGAAGATTTGTAGCTCTACCTTTATTAGTTTCGTAGATATGACAGCCAGAAGATTCGAAACATACATAATATATACATTAGGATGGTTCGAAAAAATCGATTTTTTTTATTTCGCAATCGCGTTACCTCTCAAAAGTTGCAGTTTGGTATCCTCAATTGGGGAAAAATTTAAAAAAAATTTCTAAGTTCATATCTTCAGTTCGCGCACGAGGCTGAAAATTTGAAAAAAATATGTTAAAAATTAAAATTTTCAAAAATAACAAAATTAGTTTTTTTTTTAATTTTTTATAATGCAACAGTCATTAATTATCAGTTTATAGAGTAGTTTGAACCTAAAAAAATATTTTATAGCTTTTATATAATATCTTTAGTTCGCGCATACCCCTTAAATTGGACTAAAATCGCCTAAAATTTCAAATTTACGTGTTTAATATACAATAATACATACATGACATATTTACGTTTCAAAAGTATTTTAAAAATTCTAAATTTGTTGAATATAACATTTTATTACAGTATTATACGTACAAGTATAGTTACACACACATTTATATGTATATAATAGCATTGCATGTCATAGCTAATTACAGAATGATTTATAGATTTTACCTATTTTTTGTGTCTTTAAGATTCCTCAGATATGTTGGGCATTGTTTTAAATTGAAATTTATAGTCAAATGGTGGCATAGTTGACCTTGAGAGCAAAATTGTCTTTATGAAACCGTCCCTGTTCTCTTCTCTACATACTTTAGTACAAGATTCTGTTACGAGCTTTACAACTCTTTCGACACTTTGCGTGTGGCAAGGAAATTTAATTAGCTCGAACTCTCGGAAAATATTAATAAGTTCTTCTGGGCTGTGCGCTGACACATTGCTCATTATTGGAGGAGGTGTAAGTTTGCACTTGGACCAATAAATAAGTTCAATGTAATATGAAGCTGCAAAATTGATGGTCGGTGGTTGAAAAGTTCACACCGATTTCCTTTTTGGTTCTTGTTTTCTTGCTTTTAGCAATCTTCGAAAAGCTAGCTGTCTTACATGCGCTCTCTCATCTAGTATCACTAAAATTAAAAGATTTTTTGGATGACAAAAATACGCATTCCTCTGAATGAAAGGATGAATTATTTTACGTACCCTGTCGGGCAGCTGTCTTGTCTCCTGTACTAATTTAAACACATGAACTGCTCCAAACTTTACAGAGGGATGCATTTTATTTCCAAACCATACTGGAGCGTATATCTTCATAATATAGCTGACCAGCAGTTTAATTTCGTCAGAAGGTATTACTTCAGAAATATATAGTCTTAAGATCCTATTTGTACAAGTTAACTACCTAGAGTTACTAAGAGGACCAGGATCTTTCACAGCGAGATCTGGCGCACACTCTCCTGTCTTGACTGCTCGATAAATATTAAATAAATACTGTTGGTCCTTGCTTAAGTCAATTTTGATCAAATTTATCTCGTCTCTATTAATCGTTTTAAAATTAGCAACAGGGAGTTTTTCACAGTCAATCAACGTCTTGACAATTTGTCCTGAGAAACTTCCGAGTCCTGCAGTATCACCATCTACACTTTCAAACAAATGTCTGAACGGAAGTTCGTTGAAATGTAATAAACATATAAACCATTTTAAAGGACGACCAAGTTTAAGCTCAAGGTTACGAATAACACCGTTTTTCCAGCCTGTGTTAGTCGCTGTTCCGTCACATCCAATTGCAACAAGCTCAACATAAAGTTATTGTTTTCTAAATAGCAAAATATGCTATTAGCTATTTCCCTTCCAGTGGCCCTTGGAGGTGTCAAATGTCCCTGATACAGGCTCTAAATGACTTTCTTAAAGTGTAGTACTTATTATGGTAATCTTTTATCAATTTAACAATACGTTCATCACTGACCGTTGGTATAGAAGCTTTACAATACAGTTCTTCTATTTGAGTAGCAATGCAATCTGAACTCTGAAAAAAATTCATTTTTTACAGATTTTGTTGTTTCTTCAAAACAAGCTAACAAAACATCTACACATGTAGGTAAAACACTTTGACTTAACGCTTTTGGTGCACCAAAAAACGGACAAACACTTAAGCGTTTGACTTAACGCTTTTGGTGCACCGAAAAACGGGCAAACACTTAAGCGTTTAGAAGTTTTCGGGTGTATCGTTATTTATTATTTGGAGAACGGAGAACAATATAACAAAACTTGAGCATAAAAATCCAGTAACTTTACAAAATAATCCACTCAAAGCAAAACACGCTGCACTTCTTGATTCATTTACAGTTACAAATTAAGGATGCTACTTGCTTAGCGGCTACTAACTGACCGACAAAGTGAGAGCAGAGGCTTTAAAATGTCTACTAGAATGTGTCTACTGTCTAGAGAAGTCGGCGGTGGAATAAGAATGCGACTGCGCGGTTCCAACTTCGCGGTCCCCGGTCAGTTACTGTTCGTGTTCAGTTTTTCACATTTTTTTTCAAATTTTAGGCCTCATGCGCGAACAGAATATATCATCAAAAAGTTATAATTCTTTTTTAGGTTGAAATTTCGCTATATACTATCAATTTATGGCTGTTGGATTATAAAAAACTACAAAAAATCTAATTTTATTATTTTGTTAAAATTTCAATTTTTAACATATTTTTGAAACTTTCAGCTACATGCGCGAACTGAAGATGTCAACTTAGTTTTTTTTCCCCAATTCAGGATACTAAACTACAACTTTTGAGAGGTAACGCGATTACGAAATAAAAAAAATCAATTTTTTCGAACCACCCTAATATACATACACACATACATACACACACGCAGACCATTTGTTTAAAACTACTTTTATTGACTCAAGAGACCTTAAAACGTATAAATCAGGTGAAAACTCGACATCGACCTTTCAACCGAATGCAATAATTACTTTACATACGGTAGTAAGGTAATGGAATTAATAACGTATATTTTCATACAACTATCAAATAACGATTATGTGTGTTTTTGGCAGCACATAAACATTATATATTTACAAATTAAATCTCATTTGAGAAATGCATTACACTTTTTCCAGGTCTATAAACAAATCTCATGCAATAATTGTAATTTAAAATACATTCCTTTATTAAAAGAAAATATTCTTACGTAAAGTGTTTCGATTATTCTATGTAAATAACATATTAATTATTAGTGGTTCTTAACGTGAACTATTTATCTCAAATCTTAGTATTTATTTTCGACATTAAATAATATTTAACTATTCTTCTTAAACAGGGAAAAAAATTGAGGATTAAACAATCTGTGTATTTCTAAAAGACAATAAAAAGATATTCGATAAAATATTTTTAGCACCTTACAAGACCACAGAGATTTATTGTTCAAAGGATTATTTTCTAATCCTCAACTTTATTTACTTTATTTAAATGCTTAGGTAGTCTTAAGAAATATAAAATTACACAGTTATTTAATGAAATATTTTAGAAAAGAATAAACGGGCTTTTCAAACGTTTATGTATTTTATAGATATAAAAGCATGATTAAATCTTATTTAATGCAAAATAATTTTCTTTTTAACATTGTTTTAATTATATCTTTAAATCAATGTATTTTCTTAAATAAAATACTACTTGAAACATAATATATATTTGTAAAGAAATATTATTATAACTGATAAATCGTAAGTTGCAAATCAAATTTAACTATGTAATTGAATTCGGCATAAAAAAAAAAAATAATAATAAATAAAAATAAAAATTATCCTAAACAGCTATAAAGAACACGAATAAGATTTAAAAATAATTTACATAAAAAATATAATTTAAAAATAATCTATTAAAGAAATATATTATAAGAATGGTTCTTGGATATTTTCATTGCATCTTAATAAAATATTTCTCATTCATCCGTTTTATATATTATATTGCTCTGCGAGACTTCACAATATTCGAAACCTGTTAAAACTAATCAAATGTTTTATTACATGTTTATTACAGACACATCTGTGTATTAGTACCATGTTTCCTATAAATTTACTTTTCTATTTTTAACAAAATGCATTTGCAATAAATGTATAATATTTGCTATTTGAAAAACTATTTCAATTTTTTTTTATTTTATTTTATTTTATTTTTTGTCATATTTCGATGAATAAAGGTGCTTCATCAAAAATTGTTTTATAAAAGTTAGTAATATTATTAGCATAATAATAAATAAGAATTATTGTAACAGCATTATTATACAAAATATACGTTAAATTATACATTTTGGGACAAACAAAAAGGTTGTAAATATTTCAACAATATGCTGAACATGTATGATTAGCACTTAACATTTTCAAACTTTTCGTGCGTTAGTGCTTTCTAATTTTTATTTTTCTGTACAGTTTTATATAGAATGTATGAATTGATTATTGATGTCTCCATTCCCGACCTCCTACACCTCCCCCCCCCCCAAAAAAAAAAAAAAAAAAAAAAAAAAAAACAGTTTTTGCCATCACTTAAGTGATTTCCTCAAAAAGCAATAACTGGAGACACATTGATCAGCCCGATCATCATCACTAATCGACTTTATGTACCCGACAACTACCCTTGGCTTTTCGATTAGTACATTTGTACCCCCTCGTATAAATCTATTAGTGGTTTTCCTTCCAGCATTATGCCAGTTACTCAATAATGATCATCATAATAACTATTTTTCTCCATGTTGCTAAACATAAAAAAGGTAAAAAAAAAAATGGTTTAATCGTAACAGTACAGAAACTGAGCACGTTTTAACTACAGATAACAATTGCCAACGCCGACGATACCGCAGCATCTTAAGCATAATCATGCTAAAAAAATATGCCTCCGCAGCAGAGCCTACGGAACTGCGGAACAAATGTCGGATGGCCCCGTAGCGCAGCCAAAGGAGCACTAATGGTTAAAACGCTTCAAAACTTTGCTAATTTAAAACATAAGTGGAGATAAAAAGGCAAGAAAACAAGATTATCGGATTTAATTTTATCCTCACTGAGAAAGAGTAGAATTATAAGCTGCTCTACTGAATTTTTAAAAAGCTTTATCAATTATAGAGGGGCTAAAACCTCTTTTAATAGCAACAGACTATAAATAAATAAGTTCTTATTTAAGAGAAGAAATATCAGGACAAATTTTAAGGGCACAATACACGTAAGTGTAAAACGTGCCACTTTTTTGTTTAGCTGAATGACACTGCTCTGAAAAAAAAAAAAAAAAAAAAAAAAAAAAAAAAAGAGAGAAAAAAAAATTCGAGATTTGATACCATTCTTGCAGATTCTTATGTAACATGACCTCCTGAATCCGAATATGACCACTATTTTGCCCAATCACCCACCGTTTTCCAGATACGCCCCTCCATAATTTTTATCATTGTTTGGTAATTTTATACTAATCAGTTTTATTTGGAGAGGAATGATGATTATTTTAACCGTTAAAAGTATTCTGACATGAGGAGCTACAGAGGTAAAAAGATCTAAAACACGAACATTAGTAATGAGGAAATTTGAGGGGATTTGTGCCCAGAAAACTAAAGAAAATCAATAAAAACAATCAGTTTCTGTTCCTTTCTTTTTTTTCCGTAATATTTCTCTTATTTTTTACATATTCCAACTTCCAGTTTGTCAATTTCTTACTAAAACACCCCTAAATAAAAAAAATTATGCAGTGAAAATTATTTCAAAATGTTGGTGAGTGGAGCAAAGTCTCAAAGACCTCGCAAGAAAGTTTGAATGATTTACTGTACGACATTTGCTTTCAATAACTTCCATGTTAAATGTTTTGGGCAGTAAAACATGAACAGTAAAATATCCTCCTTTGACAAGTGTTAAAGATCACCACACAAGATCACCACCATCGAGAACACCATAAAGTTCACTCTTTATCGCAAAACTTGTACTAAATGTAGATAACGACTGACGGCTACAATGATAAAAGCAATAACCTTTAACACGTGTCAAAGCAGGAGATTTTACTATTCATGTTTTACTGCCTAAAACATTTAACGTGGGAGTTATTGAAAGCAAACGTCATACAGTGAATCAGTCAAATTTTCTTGCGAGGGCTTTTTGACTTTACTCCACTCACCAACATTTTGAAAAAAAAATATTCTCTGTATACTTTTTATAATCTTTGGGGTGTTTTGGTAAGAAAAGGGCAAACTGGAAGCTGGAATATGTAAAGAATAAGAGAAATATTGCGAAAAAAAAAAGCAGAAAATGGTTGTCTTTATTGATTTTCTTTTGTTTTTTGGGCACAAATCCCCTCAAATTTCCTCCTTTCTCAATGTTCGTGTAAGAGGTAGAAAGTTCGTGTTTTAGAACTTTCTACCTGTGTAGCTCCTCAGGTCAGAAGATATTTAACGGTTAAAATAATCATCGTTCCTCTTCAAATCAAACTGATGGCTATAAAATTACCAAACAATGGTAAAAAATGAGGGAGTGTGTGTATTTAGAAAACGGTGGGTGATTGGGCAAAAAGGTGGTCATATTCGGATTTAGGAGGCTATTTTACATAAGAACATGCTGAAATGATGTCAGAGGTAATTTTCATGCCGAGCGGTGTGATTAGAGAGAGCATGGGGAGGGTTAGAAGCAGAGAAAGTTTTCCTAAACAGAGAGGTTTTTAAAAGAGGAATCGCACCTAGTAACTAAAACATCAAGAATGGAAAATTGATTACAATATTTTAACTCGAAGGTAAACTGAATATGGAGATCAATAAAATTCGAAATTGGAAGAGTTGCAGAAATATTAAAAGGATTTTCAACAAGAAAGAATGTGTCATCTACGTAACATAACCAATATTTTAAATTTAACATTTTATTTAACATTTTAAATTCTTTTTTCTCAAAATAATGCATTTAGATATCGGCAAGAATAGGAGATAAAGGATTGCCCATAATAGTATGTCTCCGGCCCACCCTTAGGGGTAAGTCGCTAACTTCCCATAACGTAGCAGTAGTGCGATGTAGAAACGCACTCATTTATGTAATGTGAAATATAACAGGGTATCGACAGTCGAAATGTTTCCCCTGATTCTTCCACCAGTTTATATAAACAATATTTTTTTTACTTAATTATTCAGGCAAACTTAATACTAAAAATTCCGAAGGAAACACTGGTGGAAACACACTGAAGGAAACACAGGCTGGGCCCCAGGTCCGAATCGCTCTTGAGATTTTACATATTCGATAAACAGTAAGAAAGTGTACTTCAAAACTGGAGCAAAATAATTACAATACATTTGGCGTTATAATGTAGATGTCAAGTTCAAAGTTTAAGATAGAGGATGGTTGCGGTTACGTTAGGTATATTCACATGTAAATTTTTAAAAAGCGACGAGTAATTTATTGACCGTTGTTAGTGAATGTTGGCATGATATCGCCAAGATTTAAACCCTGAGAAAATAACTAGCTAAGCAAATATTTTATCTAACCATTGATGTAAAATAGGCGACAAGAGGGTGCATGAGTTACATTTCGATGTAATATTAAAAGAAACCGAATTAATTTTTTTCTGGTTTCCTAAAACACAAGGATAGAAATAAGTCAAAACATTATCATTAACAGAGCGAAAAGAATTTCCAATACGTTAGGCTTGGTAAGTGAATACTGGGAATTGATCAAAAAAATGTTTCAGTTACACTGAAAAAGATATGAAAGGGAAGATATAAAAATTAGAAAACGTATAATAAATTTATTATTTATAGGATAAAAATTGTTATATCGTTATATTTTAAGTAGTTGTTTAACATTAAAGAATTTAATTTATACTTTTATTTATTTAGAGAATTTATCTATCCTTTAAAAAGAAAAATATAAATGTTCTAATATGTGAAAGTCTACATCACATATTTTCTCCCCCTTGCCACAAAAAAATGCAACCATGCTCATTCTAAATTAATAATGTATGGAGATGTAATCAACACAAATAAACAATGAAATATGATAAAATATAACACCTTAATGTAATAAGTATATATGTAATTGTACAAATAAATGACTAATATGAATCTATGGTCACGTATAAACACAAATACAATGCAATAATAAGGAAGCCACCATAATAAAATACTACACTTAAGATGACATGTCAATTTATTTTATTTTATTATTTTAATTTATTATATAAAGTCCATTGGTTATTAGGCCAAGTAGATATGTTTTGTAAGATATCTTTTATCAATATATATATATGTGTAAATGCACTCTTCAATATAAGTCATGAGAAAAGAATTTTAACCAAGGACGTCCTGATGAGCCATAAGGTTGCTAAAAGGAATAAAAACCATAGCTTTAGGTAGGTATAGCTAGGTATTTTTTGCTCATCACCATTTATTTATTTATTTATTTTTAAACTGCAGTATCAAATTTATGTAATGCCAAACATTACCTTATCTAAATAGCAACCACTTTATCTTTCATATTTTGCTTAAGCAATAATTTCCAAAATTTAATTTAGAATATTTGTAAGCAGTAGTATGACATATACTAGTAATTTCCATGATAAAGGTAGAGGAAATACCTTGACCTCCACTTTCTTGACAAAATCAGGATATACAATACCAATGACAACAATTCAATGTGCAGGCTGAATATAAAATTACACAGATATGCAGTGAATGTAATTGCATTTCATTGATTGTTATTAAAATTATGTATTAATGTGTATATTTGAGGAGTATATAATTCCTTTTTTTTTTTTTTTTTTTTTTTTGAGCAACATTTATTTATTTATTTGTAATAAAAGAAAAAGAATGTGTATGTTTGAGTATAATACCAAAAAATTTAAATAAGTATATAAGTAAATTTCTGAGTGCATAAAATGTTTTTTTTTTTTTTTTCTTTTATGTAAAATGTAATTAATTAGTATAACAATAAAAATCCAAACAGAAGTTATGTAAAAAGTAAAAATATGTTATATAACTAAGAAATGTTGTGTAATTCTATTTTGCAGATACAATACTTATCATTCTTTATTTATTTGTTAATTCAGAACATATCTGTATTTTTTTTTAAATCATTAATAATTATTATATGTATTTTAAATCACATGATATATTCTGGAAAATTAGTGAGAAAAGTAAATTTTTACACTTAATGCCATACATGCTACCACCCCACAAAAGAAAAATTGGTCAGATACTCAAATGCAAGGATAACAACATGCATTGCAAAATTACCACACATGCATTTGCGCGCCCTACACAACACAAATGTAGGGCATAAAGCTACATAAAAATTTAAAAAAGTCATGATGGATTGCATTTTTATTTATTTATTTTTTTTTTTTTTTATGTGAATATAAATTATCTTAAGATGTAAAATTATCATTTACATATTTGGCAAAGTTATGAATGTGAATGTATCTCATATTGTTGAAATTGAAATATCATTTAACTATTTTATGTACGATATATGTATATGAAAATGTGTCTGTATGTTTAATAAAAACAAAGATTATCTCATATGCAAAAGCCAGAAGTAAATATTACTTTAAAGTTACTGAGCGAGGCAAATCAATCATGTAAATGTATGATTGATCAAAGATTTACCTTAACATAATTGTTAGGTTCTCAAAACTAGAGCAAGGAAATGGCAAAGCATTTGGCGTTATAATGTAGATGCCAAGTTCAAAGTTTAAGATAGAGGATGGTTGCGGTTACGTTAGGAAAATTCACATGTAAATTTTACAAAAGCGACGAGTAATTTATTGACCGTTGTTAGTGAATGTTGGCATGATTTCGCCAAGATTTAAACCCTGGGAAAATAACTAGCTAAGCAAATATTTTATCTAACCATTGATGTAAATTAGGCGACAAGAGGATGCACGAGTTACATTTCGATGTAAGATTAAAAGAAACCGAATTAATTATTTTCTGGTTTCCCAAATCACAAGGATAGAAATAAGTCAAAACATTATCATTAACAGAGCGAAAAGAATTTCCAGTGCGTTAGGCTTGCTAAGTGAATACTGGGAATTGATCAAAAAAATGTTTCAGTTACATTGAAAAAGATATGAAAGGGAAGATATAAAAATTAGAAAACGTATATTGTAAAATTTATTATTTATAGGATAAAAATCTTTATATCGTTATATTTTAAGTAGTTGTTTAACATTAAAAAATTTAATTTATACTTTTATTTATTTAGAGAATTTATCTATCCTTTAAAAGGAAAAATATAAATTTTCTAATATGTGATAATCTACATCACAGGAAGAATCGGGGGAAAAAATTCGACTATCGACACCCTGTATGAAAAGTAATATATTTTACATCTCATCACAAAAAAAATATATATATTCAGTTCCATAAATGTTTTTTTTTTTTTTTTCAAATAATTAAAAATACAGTAAAATACTGAACAAATGGCACGCATCTATGCAATCAAAATAAATTTATAATTTTGCTTGGTCCTAAAGTCGTATTAAAACATAACCCAATTGAATTGTAAAATTTGTCATAAATCTTATTGTAGTAATTTTATTGAAAGGAAGATAAGAAAATAAAAATATGAAGATAAAAAAAAAAAAAAAAATGTTTTACATTGTAACATAAAAAATATAAAAAAGAATTTAAACAGCAGTATTTTAAATTGGAGTGAGAGATGACGTTAGAAAATATAAGTATTTTATTGAATATCAGATATTTTTTAGTTCCTCATTGTACTATAATTTTTTAGAAACGTAAAGACTCGTAAAATACTTCGGCCTTTTTTTTTTTTTTTTTTTTTGATGTTTTTATATGTATTTTTTGGTGGGAGGAATCCAAAATGTATAAAATCGATATGGTGCCCAGCTGTAGAGTGCCAGTTTGCTTACTTTGCTGTTTGTTAATATCATTGATTTACAACATTCTAATTCGAAAAATTCATAGCCAATTATGAACCAACTTGTATATAGATAAAGAACTTGAAAAGTAATAGTTGCAGGTGCGCGCTTGGCCGATACCTCTTGGAAGCCAGGTGTAAACAGGTAATATTTTGTTACATTTATGCGTTCATGGCGTATATTCGTCTTTTATATATTAAATTAAAGCTAATTTTTTTCTGAACGTGGTAAACTATGTCTGTCTATGTAAGAGTGGCCGCAAATAGGCGTGGCGATCTGTTAAAGATTTCTTATGAAAGAGAATTCGCGCGCGACATCGTTCGTTAGACAAGGATGGCGATAGCCAGCTCTACGCGTTTTTGAAGCTATTGTGCATGCGTCGATTGCTAGTGTTCTCAACCAAAGGCAAAAAAAGTTGTAAAAAGAAACTTCAAAAACTCCAAAAGAAATATAATTAATAAATTTTTGTGTGGCTACATTTAAAATTCCGTATACAAAACATTTATTCCGCAATAAATAATCAAATTGCCTTTTCTCTATAAAATTAGAACAAATAATAAATATTTGTTAAAAATAATAAACCTTGTTATTTATGTAGACGCAGATTGAATTATACAGGTAATGTTTTAGAAAATATTTAATTTTATTTAACTTTTTACTATCCGAACACTATAGTGAGGAAAGTATTGTTACCATGTCAAAAATCCGAATTTGAGATTTTGATGTTTCTAAAGGTTTCGAGGTCCCCTGAGTCCGTTTTCACTATTTTTACGATGATGTATGTATGTGTATGTGTACGTATGTGTGTATGTTTGTGCGTATGTATGTGTATGTGTATGTCTGTGAGTGAGTGTCACGCTAGTGTCTAAACGCTTTGTTCGAATAAGCTGAAATTTGGTACGTATATTGTAATTCACCATAGTACGAACCCTATTGATTTTGGTGATTCTAACACTTACAGTTTTTTTTACAGGGGCACAAAGAAAAATTCTTTATCATTATGGCCTACGTGACCAAATTTTTAAAAGTTTGATAGCGTCTAAACCCCTTATTAATCTGAGCAAAAAAATTGTATAAATGTTACGGATTACAGTTGCACCAACTGTATAGATTTTGGTGAATTTAGCACTTACATTTTTTTTACAGGGACACAAAGAAAAATTCTTTATCATTATGGCCTATGGGACCAAATTTTTAAAAGTGCAATAGCATCTAAATGCCTTATTCAATTGAGCTGATAATTTATATGAATATTATAAATCACTGTTGCACTAACTATAAGCATTTTGGTCAGTCTTGCATTTATAGGTTTTTACAGGGACAAAACGAAGAATTCTTTATCATTATGATATATGGGCTCAAAGTTCAGTAGCGTTAAATAAAACATCATGTAATATACGGAGAAAAATACTCAAACACTCTATTATGGTTTATTGTTTGTTTAACAACTCCTCTTTCTTTACTTTATCTACACGACTGTTAATTACTCAATGTTCGGAAAGTCGAGTGGGGTCACTCCAAATTTTTTATAATAGATTACATATTAATTTAACAATAAGTAAATACGACAGATTACTTAAGATATACAAGGTAAAAGGAACATTGAAAAAATGATTAAATAAATATTGGAACCTATATTACATTTCTATATAATTGATTTAAAATCTGAATCATGGCTACTCTCACTTTCGTCGCAGCCATAATTTCATCGTCACAAATATCAGGATCATCTTCATTATCAGTACGAATGATAACAGAATTATATAGCACACTTTCAACTGGCGTTGGCCCTGAATCTCTTGACAGCCATGTTTGTTTGAGAAAACCATCTAGAGTACAGCCATTATTTTCCGTGTCAAACTTAATAAAATTCGGCTCAGTAGCAATTAGCCACATCGAGTTAACAAATATCGTCCTCAACAATTTTTGTTTTAAAGATTTCCAGCACGGTAAAATATGAATTGAGTCGATGCCTTTAAGTAAAAAAAAAAAAAAAAAAAAAAAAAAATATTTTATTTTATTTTATTTTATTTTATTTTTGTGACATACGTCTTATTGAACAAAATAAATCTTCCAGTATTAACATTTTGACAATCAACGATACCATGCATAAAGCATGTAAACTCTTGGTCTATAGCAATTTTGCTTTCGTCTAACGTGTCATTAGGGTCAGCCTAAGATACGAAAACTTGTTGAATTCTCGGGTGTTTACAAAAATATTATAGGGTCTTACATTCCCTTTATTGAAGAATGCAGCCGTATAATTCACAAACTGGGAACGCGTGAAACGCTGACAACGCAAGGTAAAGTTGGACCCAATTGTTTTGACAATTCCGTATAATTTATACAAATTCCGTCTTTACTATTTTTTTTTTAATGTACTGTTTGCCAACTAAATTTGTAAATGAGGAAATTTGTGCAAATTACCTAGTAGAATTATTAAAATATCATAGGATGTTGATGTACTTGGTTCTTCCTGCAAAGTAAATTTTATGTGCTAAAAATTGGTATTAAAATTTTTTTGTTTATCTAAATGTTTTGCTGCTATGTGTAATTACAAGATCACAACTCATAGCAGAAGCGCTTTGTTCATAAAGATTAGAATCAAGGTTCAGAACATATAAGTTACAAAAAGTACTGCGTTAAAACTAAATGCTCCATTTTTATTCAACATCATAATAATGAAAAAAAAAATCCTCTGCATTAATATTACTTATCATACTGTTCTTAACATTATATTTAATGCAATTAAATTTTTAGATTTCTTTAATTTAGTAGATGTATTTAAACTAAAAATTATAAACATATAGTTTTCATTTTTTTAAAATAAATAATTAGGTGATCTTTTAGTAAAAATATAGCGTATATTCATCAATAGCAGCATTTATTTTTCTGTATTACAGTTATCTGAATGATTTTAATGTTCATTTGAAATAAGGCTGCAAAAGTCCGACTACCTGATAAATTATACCTGCTTGAAAAATGTACTTCGTTTTCACTTTTTCAAATATATATAGGATTTTTTTTTTTTTTTTTTTTTTTTTTTTTTTTCACAGAAGACCTCCAAAGCAGTGATGTACTATTTATATAGTAACTGTAAACTACATAATTCTTAAGTTTAATTAGAAATGTGACTTATTGTTTGAGTTTTGCAAAAATGTACAAAGTCTTGCTTATATTTTTGTTTTAAAATGATTATCATCTTGAAACATTCCGTATATCTGAAGTCATCCGTTGGTCATAAGTTAACAATACATCATGATACTTTTTTTTTTTTTGTGTGTGTGTGTGTGTGTGTGTGTGATAAAGCAATAATTTTAATAAACGCTTTTTAAATGATGTGTTATTAAAGTTAAGCATATCATTCTTTTTATTACACAGAAAACTCTTCATTTTTTAAAAACAGAAACTTAACTTTAACAAGCGCAATTACATATAAAGTTAAATAAAAAAACGTTGTGTATTACGAGCTCGAATCTGGGTTGAAAACGGAAAAAGGGTAAAATAAATTAGAAATATCAGACCTATATTTATAAATTTGATACCGAATGAAAGCGGCGATTTTGCTGAATACAGGGGTTCAAACAGTTTTTCGATGCGACAATTAGATTTTTATAAAATAACTAAAGTATGAAATTTAAGTGGCAACGGAAAAACGGATAAAAGGAAAAATAAATTACAAATATCGGACCAATCGTTACAAATTCAGTACCAAATGAAAGAGGTGATTTTTCTGAATCCTGGGGTGTAAACAGTTTTTCGATACGACAATTAGATTTTTTAAAATTAACTAAAGTATGAAACTTAGATAGCAACACTTCATTTCAATATTTTCATAATTTGTAGTGAAAATCACGCGAATACAAAAGTCTTTAACTTAAAAATTTCTTTTTATATTTCATTTTTTCATTCAAAGCATTTTAGTGAAAAGATATTTATGGCGCATGCGCAGGCGTTTTTTACCCACAATTTAAACACTAATTATAATTTTGAAAATTTCTATATATATAATTTCAAGTTGGGTGAAGACCTAAGTTTCTGCCAAGCGCCGTTGAATTCCGTCCAGCCGTTCTCGAGTGATGCCCGGACAAACGTGTTTTAGTCTTTTACCCCCTAGGGGGGAACGGGGGGAAATTTCCAAAAAGTTGATAGATATAATTTCAAGTTGGGTGAAGACCTAAATTCCTGCCAAGCGTCGTTGAATTCCGTCCAGCCGTTCTCAAGTGATGCCCGGACAAACGTGTTTTAGTTTTTTACCCCCCCAGGGGGTGAACGGGGGGGAATTTCTGAAAAGTTGATAGATATAATTTTAAGTTGGGTGAAGACCTAAATTCCTGCCAAGCGTCGTTGAATTCCGTCCAGCCGTTCTCGAGTGATGCCCGGACAAAAAAAGCGACATTCGGACACGATGACATACACACAGACACACACACACACACACACACACACACAGGCAAAATTTTCTGAAGTCATTTTCGGCTTTCATGGGGTGTGAAACGTGAAGATATCGCAAAATTTTTCGATTCCGACAAATTTACAGACAAAACTCTGATTTTATTAATATAGACTAGCAGGCTTTGCCCGCTTCGCTGGACGTTAAACTTAAATGATTTGTCAAAATGCCATATCTTTATTAATAACCTAAGTTCTCGCTGTGATTGGTAGAGGTTTTCTCGCTCCCAATGTTAGGAGTCTGGGTCCCCACTGTCTTCGGCACAACTTACCCACTTCTTACTTCCCCACCCTCAGCGGGTGAGTTCGAAGTTTTGCAAAATCCCACTAATGTACATAATGCGTTCACTTAATCAATATCCGCACACCAAAATTCGCCAAAGCGAATTCAAACGGAAAAACATGCTTTTACACATGTTTATTGCCATCCGACTCCGAGAAGGGGGGGGGGGGATTTCGAATTTCGTGAAATGCAGTTACAATAAGTGCCGGATGCATACAAACAATTTACGCACCAAATTTCGTGACCACAGAAGTCTTTAAAAGACAGTATTATAAATAAAAAAAATAAATAAAAAATAAAAATTATACAGACACGACATTATTTCATTATTTAAAACATGAAAATCTGACATTGACAGATTTTAATTTAGTGCCAGAGGCCTACTGCTAAACTTGTTAATATCGACAAATTCTTCTTTAGTTAATTCGTGACGATCTAAATTCCATGATAAAGTTTTCATTAAATCAAACTAATGTGTTTCAGCTGCAGATATTGTAACAAATAACGTTGGAAGTCCAAACTGTCTTATAGCCGCAAAACAACGTTTTTTCTCTTTTTCCCAATGAGGGGGAGGTGTGCCTTCGGGGGACTCATGTCAAAGGTGTGCCTTGGGGGGGAACTCATGTCAAAGTTGTACCTTGGGGGGGGAACTCATGTCAAAGTTGGGCCTTGGGGGGACTCATGTCAAAGTTGGGCCTGTGGGGGACTCAAGTCAAAGTTGGGCCTGTGGGGGACTCAAGTCAAAGGTGTGCCTTGGGGGGGACTAATGTCAAATTTGGGCCTTGGGGTCTCATGTCAAATTTGGGCCTGGGGGGACTCATGTCAAAGTTGGGCCTTGGGGGGACTCATGTCAAAGTTGTACCTTGGGGGGACTCATGTCAAAGTTGTGCCTGGGGGGGACTCATGTCAAATTTGTGCCTTGGGGGGACTTCATTCAATAAATCCCCATTCAATAAACCGACTGAAATAGGCCCTTAGCACTATTAAGAGTGTATTATAAAAATTCGACAACGCTCTACCGACTGAAATAGGGGTACCTTGGGGGGGACTCATGTCAAAGTTGTGCCTTGGGGGGGACTTCATTCAATAAATCCACATTCAATAAACCGACTGAAATAGACGCTTAGCACTATTAAGAGTGTATTATAAAAATTCGACAACGCTGTACCGACTGAAATAGGGGTACCTTGGGGGGGACTCATGTCAAAGTTGGGCCTGGGGGGGGACTCATGTCAAAGTTGTGCCTTGGTGGGACTTCATTCAATAAATCCCCATTCAATAAACCGACTGAAATAGGCCCTTAGCACTATTAAGAGTGTATTATAAAAATTCGACAACGCTGTACCGACTGAAATAGGGGTACCTTGGGGGGGACTCATGTCAAAGTTGTGCCTTGGGGGGGACTTAATTCAATAAATCCACATTCAATAAACCGACTGAAATAGGCCCTTAGCACTATTAAGAGTGTATTATAAAAATTCGACAACGCTGTACCGACTGAAATAGGGGTACCTTGGGGGGGACTCATGTCAAAGTTGTGTCTTGGGGGGACTTCATTCAATAAGTCCCCATTCAATAAACCGACTGAAATAGGCCTCTAGCACTAATTAAGAGTGACCTATAAAAATTCGACAACTGTACCGACTGAAATAGGCCTCTAGCACTAATAAATACAAAAAGCACAGCTTAAAACCCTTTCACTTTCACTGGGACATATACGTCCCAAGCAGTACTGCCAGATTGGGGTAATTTTTTATTGAATATCCATCAATAAATTTTAATTGCAACGGTTGTATAATCATTCCGGAAAACATCTAACGAAGAAGTCTTCGAAGTCATTAGGCAATTTAAATTTAGTGGTAGATATCAAATACAAAGAATTCCCTCAATCTGGCAACACTGGTCCCAAGGGCACTTTATATTGGTAGTGAAAGGGTTAAGTATCGGAACCCTTTGGTGACTTTAAATATTTTAAGCCATTTTTGCGATGAACTGAATTGGCTATCTCAATTGTGCAATTAAAGATCTTGGCGAGAAACGTCCGAGCTACTTTGGTGACGAATTTCAAATTTTGCCAAAGGGATCCAATACTAAAGCTGTTCCATATCGAATCTGGGTTGAAAACGGAAAAAGGGTAAAATAAATTAGAAATATCAGACCTATATTTATAAATTTGATACCGAATGAAAGGGGCGATTTTGCTGAATCCAGGGGTTCAAACAGTTTTTCGATGCGGCAATTAGATTTTTAAAAAATAACTAAAGTATGAAATTTAAGTGGCAACGGAAAAACGGATAAAGGGAAAAATAAATTAGAAATATCGGACCTATCATTACAAATTCAGTACCAAATGAAAGAGGTGATTTTTCTGAATCCTGGGGTGTAAACAGTTTTTCGATACGACAATTAGATTTTTTAAAATTAACTAAAGTATGAAACTTAGATGGCAACACTTCATTTCAATCTTTTCATAATTTGCAGTGCAAATCACGCGAATAAAAAAAGTCCTTATCTTAAAAATTTAATTTTGCATTTTATTTTTCCATTCAAAGCGTTTTAGTGAAAAAATATTTATGGCGCATGCGCAGGCGTTTTTTACCCACAATGTAAACACTAATTATAATTTTGAAAATTTCTATATATATAATTTCAAGTTGGGTGAAGACCTAAGTGTCTGCCAAGCGCCGTTGAATTCCGTCCAGCCATTCTCGAGTGATGCCCGGACAAACGTGTTTTAGTCTTTTACCCCCTAGGGGGGAACGGGGGGGAATTTCCGAAAAGTTGATAGATATAATTTTAAGTTGGGTGAAGACCTAAATTCCTGCCGAGCGTCGTTGAATTCCGTCCAGCCGTTCTCAAGTGATGCCCGGACAAACGTGTTTTAGTCTTTTACCCCCTAGGGGGGGAACGGGAGGGAATTTCCGAAAAGTTGATAGATATAATTTTAAGTTGGGTGAAGACCTAAATTCCTGCCAAGCGCCGTTGAATTCCGTCCAGCCGTTCTCAAGTGATGCCCGGACAAATAAAGCGACATTCGGACACGATGACATACACACAGACACACACACACACACACACACACACACAGGCAAAATTTTCTGAAGTCATTTTCGGCTTTCATGGGGTGTAAAACGTGAAGATATCGCAAAATTTTTCGATTCCGACAAATTTACAGACAAAACTCTGATTTTATTAATATAGATATATATATATATATATATATATATATATATATATATATATATATATATATATATATATATATATATATATATATTCACCTGAATAATTCTTCAATTCCCGCACCAAAACATAAAAATATTCTACATAATATGTGCAATAATGTATTAAAGTTACAAGTCATTTGTGTCTTTTTATTATACAGGGTGTTGTAATTTGTGGTTTATCCCCTTATTGCACTCTGAACTAAATGCATAGTAGACAATATGATTTTTTAAATGCTTTTTGCATAATTGATGTTCCAAACCATTTTATCTAGTATTTCTTCAGAAAATTGAAAAAAAAATGCTCTAATAATTTGATCACCCACTGTAATTTATATTTGATTTTTAATTAAACTTTAACGACTATTTTATATTAAATCTGTATGAAATAAAAAATATTAGGAGCAAAGTCTTTCTTGTTTTTTATAAACAATTCTTATCAATTCAGTTTTCTAAATGTGTTATTAGATATTTTATTATTTGCTTTTCGATAGATTTGTTTATCACCATGAGATTAAAGAAATTTTAATTGAGTTTGGAGTAAACATTAAATTACTTTAAATTCCAATACATTATATTTTTATTTCTAACAGCTTTGGAAAATGATTGTTCAAGTAATCGGACGTAATTAATCATTTTACGTCCGGTTAGAAAGGTAAGTAGATTGCATTTAATTTAAAAGCTAATGGCTTCAAATCAAATTATCTTTAATCTTATGCAGTTTGCATGTTAGTTTTAAATCTAAAAGACCATGATTTAGTATAAAATTAATAAATTAATGGAATGTCAGAAGAGACTTTAGTCTTCTAAATATATTTATTAAATATAGTTAAATATAAAGTAATAAATATTTCTTTACTTAATTAAGTATGCAAATACATATTTATCTGAAAATATACTGTGGAATAATTTAGATTAAATAAAATATATAAATAAATTTTACTATTTATTTTATTTCATTTTATTTTTTATTAATAAGGAATCATTTTCAAAATATTAAAGCATTTAAAGACGCCTTAATATACGTAATTATAAATTTAATATTATTTGCATTAGATATAAAACTTGTATAGCGATAGTAATTCACATGTAGTTGAAAATTAATTTTTAATTGATTTTCTTATAAAGAAAATCGATTTTCTTATAAAGAAACCTTATATTTTCCTGCGTAACTTAATGTTTTTTAATGCAATTATCAAAAGGAAATATATAACTAGTTATTTTAATATCTATTTTTTCTTAAATTCAATTAAATGATTTCTAAATAGAAGGAGAAGTATTTACTTTCTTAATAACACTGTTACTTAAATATTCATCTGAAATATCAATAAAAATTTCTTACAATATAATAGCAAAGTTATTATCTGATTTCTTTACAACAAAAATTATATATATATATAATCTCTTACACATTTTAATTACTTTCTATTCAAAATTATATATATATATATACACACACGTGTGTGTATGTGTGTGTGTGTTTTAATTCTCGGTGCTATTCAATAATTTGCTTAATTTTTATTCATCTTTTATTTTAAAGTAATTAAAATAAAATAAATATTTATTATTAAACAACTGAATATTTCTACTTTTGATTGATAAATATCCTTCAATAGACCAAACATATTGATAAGAAAGTTTCAAAAATAAATTACCTAAATCTTTTTCAAAATTTACCAGATTCTTAGTATAAATTTTAAAATCTGTAAAATCATTAAAATCAAATGTACCAGTCGCAAATAACCATAATCCCTATTACTTACAGACTTTGAATAAACACCATAAAATGCAATAAACTCGCAACAATTGTTTCGGGTCGAAAAAACACACGACCCTTCATCAGGCGAATAAAGTAAGCACGAGTGCTGCAGTCAAAGCGGCAACGCACAAAATCGTTTAGAGTGAAAAGAAGAACTTTATAAACTAGAAAGTGAATAAAGCTACTGGTGTAAGTAGAATTATACAAGAAAACAAGAAAATAAATAAATGAGTGAGATTAAACATATAACAATCTAAGGATATCAAAATTAAACGAAAATCTAAGTTACGTGAGTAATTTCCACTTTCGTTCTTGTCTCCCCTGATGTCGATTTGTCCAATTTACTTTCTTTGGTCAATTCGATTGACCCATGCATTCAATTCACTTTTGAGGTTGAAAAGGATTGCTCTTTGCCTTTCCTTGACGTTCTTGTGAATAAAGAAAAGGATTGTTTCTCAACTACTGTTTTTAGAAAACCATTCTCAGTCTCTTTGCCACCGCATGCTCTCTCTAACCACGCCCCTCAACAAAAAATGTCTGCTTTTTACACTTATGTTTATCGTGCCTTACACATTTGTTCTGATCCGTCCTATCTTTCGAAAGAAATTTATTACTTAAAATATCTTGCTCTCTCTCGTGGCTATAACCCATCTACCATCGATAAAGCTCTACATAAATTTAAGAATCCTAAACGTTCTGCTTCCAAATTAAACGATCACAGTCTTATCCCAGTTGTTTTACCTTTTCATTCTTCACTCTCTTTTAAAATCTCTAAAATTCTTTCACCGTTTGGTTTCAAAGTTATTTACAAACCCGTCAATAAAATTAAATTATCTTCTCTTAAGGACCCTATTCCCACCGAAAACCGTTCTGGAATTTATTTAGTTCCGTGTTCGTCCTGCAACTTAGGTTATATTGGTCAAACTAGGAGGCGTTTGAAATACAGAATAAATGAGCACCGTCGGAATGTTCGTAATGCTGAGATTACCAAATCTTCTATTGCTTCCCACTGCTGGTCTCAATGTCATCGTTTTGATTTTCCAAAACTAACATACTTTCATCTCCTGTCTGTTCCTCCCATTTGGATATTCATGAAGCATTTTACATATTTAAAAATTCGAAAAATCTTGTTAATGATATTTCTTCCACTCCTTTCTTGTCTGATGCTTGGAAATTACTCACGTAACTTAGATTTTCGTTTAATTTTGATATCCTTAGATTGTTATATGTTTAATCTCACTCATTTATTTATTTTCTTGTTTTCTTGTATAATTCTACTTACACCAGTAGCTTTATTTACTTTCTAGTTTATAAAGTTCTTCTTTTCACATATAAACATTCTTCATATATAAACTATAAAACAGACCTTTATCTTTGAGGTGCATCCTCGCGTAGTCAATGTCACACTGTTATGACATTTTCTATATTTCAGATACAGTGACTAGATCAGAGTACCTTTATAACCGAGAACAGTTAAACATTTCTACTGTGATCAAATTACAGATGTATTTATTCATTCCTAATAAATAAAGGGTAAAAATAAAATATCGATGATAAATAATTTACTTTCTACAACTTAGAAAAACTTAGAAAAATGCCTTCAAAATGAAGGCTGTCCCGAGAATATGGGGGCAATGGTCACGTTACTCTCCGAACAAAAGAAAGAGCTCCAGAGGGCACAAGATACACATAAACACCCATCTCTTTATTTATATAAATAATAATATCTAAATTAAAAATTAGATGTATAGTTATAAAACCAAAATACACGATATATATATATATATATATATATATATATAGGAAAATATTATCAATGAATAAAATAAATTATAAACGAATAAAATAAAATACAACCCCAAAAAACACTGAAATCTTCATCAGGGAGCCCCTCAGTGTAGGGGTGAAAGAGAAGTTTTTGAAAGGACAGTAGCAATTAGCTAATAACTATCCTTAGCCCCCAACTTCTCGCCAAACAGAAAACCACCATTAACTGAAAAGAAATCTGACATACACATAATTTAAAATATCCAAAAACAATTATAAAATCACCAAAATTACCAAAATTACAAAAGTAGTAAAATTAAAACAAATTAATTATATTAAAAAACTTTAAACACACGTAAAATTAAATTTTATTTAAAAAATGTTTAAATATATATATATATATATATATATATATATATATACTAGCCGCCTTCGGCGACCAGTGTTCAGTTCGCGATCCCTGAAAAATCTGACTTCACGAAACTCCCGCTCGGTGGAGCCTGCGGCGCATTTTTCCCGTTTCAGGTCCAATAACAGCTTATTGATATATCGTGAAAATAGCTTATTGAAATCGCAGTAAATTCTCGTGAGGTAGCGCCTTCGGTGCCCTCTTCCCTTTTTAATATCTGAAACAGCCTGTTTGCTCACCATGTTATGGTCTTTAAAATTTCTGACTTTAGCTAAGTCCCGCTCGGTGGCGCCTGCAGCGCCTTATCCCCGTTTTAGAACTTACAACACCTTCCTCGCTCATTAGAATTTGAAATATTGAAATTTTAAAATATTAATTAATTCCAAATTAACAAAGCTTTCAAATGGTGTATTACTTATGAAATTGTTTTAATTAGTAGCTGAGATACAAAAGAAAACCTAATCAGGACACCTTAAAACGTGCAAATCAGGTGAAATCTCGAATTCGACTTTCGATAATAAAAAAATGAAATTATACTAATTAGAAGCTGAAATACAAAGATAATACAAACATTTTTTTGAAAGATTTGTGACTGACTTATCTGTGGTTTCCTCCAAAACTTGCTTAATTCCGGGCTATATACCGTTAAAAATTATTAGTACGAAATGTGAGCGAAAATCTGAATTTGAAACTCTGTAAAATATAAAAGAATAAAAAATTTCTGGGTTTTCGGTAGTTTTCTCCGGAAGTTTCGTTAGAATTTGAACGGTTTATATCATTTTAATAGCCTGCGATAAAAATACTTTAAAATATGTTTTGAATGACGTATTATGTATTACAATAATGAATATCTTTGATATATTTTGAACTCAAAATGGCTAATCAATCAAGGTCATTTAACGATTTCTATTGAAATCCGTCTAAAATTTAAGAATTCCAAAACTGCATTTTTACAACCGAATTCATAAAAAAAGGGAAAAAAAATCAATATTATCTATATATTAATATGAAACATGTTTTTGTCTGTCTCCACTATATTGAGAGAACTACTTGGTGTAAAAATTTGGTTGAGGTGTCTGAAAAAAAGGCTTGTTCTGTAGATGTGCTATGAAAAGAGAAAAATAAAAAAGAGTCGAACGGTTTCCCCCCCCCCCGCGGGGAAACGGGTTAAAAACACGTTTACGAGCATAACTAAGCTCCAAATTACTACACGGTGAAGAAATTGAACATATGGGACTAGAGTCGAATACTAAAAAATCACTTTCTGCAAATTTGGAATTTTCGATTTTAAAGGGAGAAAAAGGGGGAAGGTAGATTTGAAGGGGGGGGGGGAGGGGGGAACTTAGTTTGAGAGGTAAATCCGTTCTAGACCCACACATGTAGCACCTCATTTTAAAGGTCTTGAAAATTGATGTTGATTGGAGATGTTTGTATACAATATAGGGCGCCCCCTGGTGGTGAAAAAGGGAACTAGGTGATTTTACAGTAGACCCTATCATGTTACACTTTATTTTAAAGGTCTTGGTATTTCCTGACCGTTGGTGATGTTCGTATAGAACAAGATGTGCTCCCTAGCGGTGGAAAGTGCAACTAAAGGATTTTGAAGCTGACACCACCAAGTGACACCTTATATGAAAGGTCTTGAAAATTCAAGGCAATTGGTGATGTTCGTATACAACATACTGCGCCCCCTGGTGGAGGAAAGTGGATTTTGCAGCGCGTGCGTAGCATGCCTGCTATACGGTGCCGCAGCCACAGGCAGCGGTAACATGAGTCAGAGGTTCGTACGGTTCAAGATTAATTTTTGAGAATTATTTCATGTTATTAGCCGGCTGCATATACGCTGCCGCAGGCACCGGGTCACGAGCCCGAGCTCCGTTCAGTTTGAGGTTTTTTTTTTTTTTTTTTGTTGTTGTTGTTACAGATGATTATTTTTTTTATGATGCTTTCATTTAGAAATAGAAATTCAAAGAAAATCGAGTTAAAGATATAAAACCATACACATTTAAGATTCATTTAAGTTTATTATCATGGGCCCGGGCATTGCCGGGCGGGTTCATTCGGTTTCAGGTTAATTTTTTGGAATTTTTTTTATGTTATTAGCGGCCCACGTATGCGCTGCCGCAGGCACCAGGGTCACAAGGCAGAGTTTCGTTCGGTTCGAGGTATTTTTTTTTTTTCGTTACAGCTAATCATTTATTTCGTGATGCTATTATTTAAAAACAGAAATTCAAACAAAATCGAGTTAAAGGTATAAATTAATACAAATTTAAGGTTCATTTAAGCTATCATGGGCCCGTGCAACAGCGAGCGTGTTAGTTTGGTTCCAGATTAATTTTTGGGAATATTTTTATGTTATTAGCGACCGGCGTATGCGCTGCCGAAGGCACCGGGGTCACAAGGCAGAGTTTCGTTCGGTTCGAGGTAATTTTTTTGTTACAGCTGATTATTTTTTGCGATGCTTTTATTTAAAAATAGAAATTCAAACAAAATCGAGTTAAAGATGTAAAACCATACAAATTTAAGGTCCATTTAAGGTTATTACCATAGTCCCGAACAACGCCGGTCGGGTCAGCTAACAGGTAGTGTTTAACGGAATAGAAAATAAAAGATAGCAACTGTTTATTTGGAGTCAGTTTGACTTCACATTGACAGTACTTTGTAAAAAGTGATGTCATATATAATATTTCTATTTATAAGTATTTTTCAAATTTTTCTTTTTTTTAAGTGAAATGTCGTAAATTATATTACATATTTTAACTTGAAATACATTTATAATGATGCGATGATTTTACAAACATTACAGTCAATAAAGTGAATTCGACGGGTTTCAGCTAGTTCTGTTAAAAGTAACTTTTGGTGTCATTAACAGATGAAATAAAAATGAATTTAAATAATAATAATAATATGTCTTTTTATTTTATTTTTAAAGCTATACTTTAGATTTTTTAACTGCATACAGGTGAGACATAATGACGGGCAATTTCGAAGTTCTGCTTTTGATTGATTTTAAATTGAAAAAATTCAAAAACTGCTTTTTTTATTTCCAGTAATCTGTCACGTGCTCGAAAAACGAAAAGAAATTTTCCCAATATTTAGCCAGCATGTCTAGCACCTGGCAATGAAGAATTTTTGATAAATGAAATAACTGCCTGTTTCCAACTAAATTTCATACTTTAGTTAATTTTAAAAAATCTAATTGCTGTTGAGATAAGCCACTTGCACTCATAGATTCGGAAAAAAAATCCCGTTTCATTTGGTACCAAATTCGTAACGATCGGACTAATATTTCTAATTTATTTTCCATTTTTTCTGCTATATATTTTTATGCAATGGCGGTGAATTCTGAGTAATTGAGATCGCTTTTTGATTAGACATGGGTCTACATTTGAATTAATATCTCCGCAACTAATTAAAATTTTTAAATTCTGTTTTCACTATGCATTCGGGCAGGCTTCGGAGCACCCGTATGTCAAATTTTGTACTTCTGCGTTCAATAGGGGCTGAACGCATAGATGCTCAGGCAGACAGACAGACAGACATCTTCCTTTATTATTATATATATATATATATATATATATATATATATATATATATTCGAATACATCGAATACATCGAACACTATCGCCTTTATATATATATATATATACATATATATGAGAATAACCTTTTTAAAAACAGTGTTCATTTCTACCAATTCCTTCATTTTTAAGAATTTTAAAATTCTTTAAACTTGTGGGACACCCGGTGTATATAACTGTGTACCCGACAACATAATTGTATAATATATGAAATTATAGCTGTTTTAATATTACTGGTTATACTATTTTGATCTTTACTTATTGAAACCACATGTTTTCCTTACAAAATCAAACACCTGGTCATATTCTATTTTCTTCGTTATATTAAATTAATATGTCAAAATATTTCTTTTAAAAAGTTACATTTATTTCAGTGATTCAAAAATACATATATATATATATATATATTTCTTTCTTCAATCAAATTTGAAACCTTAGAAAAATATTTATTTGGTTGACTTATTTTAATTAGAAATGGTACGAAACTAGAATAAAATCAAGGAACTTTAAATTCTTTTCTTATACGTTATCACTTCGTTTCGCTAAAGTGCTTCATCGAGTGCTATTTTAATTAATCAAAATCATACTTCACGCTTTCATGATTATGATTGCTATTATTTAATATTTAAGTTTATCTAAAGAAATAATTAAGCTTTTCGTAATGAAAAGAATCTCAGAAAAATAAAATGATTTTTTTTTTTTTGATTTTTAAGACACTAAAAATGTGTATTTTAATATTCTAATCACAACTTTAAGCATAAAACACATTTTTAATGTGTTATAAGTTTGAATTGTTATTTAAATTAGGGAAAATTTTGTGATGCATAAAAGATAAAAATGAACCTGGTGATTTCTATTCATAATATGTTTTTTAATAAATAGTAATTAATGAATTTAAGATTTGATAAATATTATAATGTAGAAAATACTTTTTTATGCTAATAGCATTAAATCATTGAAAGTAGTGTATATATATATGCACATACATAATATGTGTGATTCTGTGTGTGCAAGGTTAATTTTAAATGTTTTCATACTAAGATGTGTTAGGTCTCACGTATTTTTAGTAACTAATTTTTGAGCTCGTGATAGTTTTTTTTTTCCTTTTTGCGTTTGACAGTATGATTAGATATGGTAGTTTAGAAAGTAGAGGATTGAAAGTAGAAAGTAGAAGGAAAGTAGAATTTAAATAGTTTTGTACAAAATCGTTGAATTGAGAAAAAAATTGTTCAATAAATTATATTAACTAATTAATCATTAAGGTCTTTTGTGAAGTTTGAGCTAAAGTATTACGTTCTGCAAAAGTTTGCTTATAAAATGTGGATTGATTTGATTGCGTTGGATTGGATTGAATATTATGGTTCGATTGTGTTCATTAACGTTGTTTTAAGTTTATGTGCATGTTTTTAAAATCAGTGCAAGAACTTGTAATGTGAAAGGGATCGCATAAGATTTTGATGTTATATACATATATATATGTGTGTGTGTGTGTGTGTGTTTTTGAAAATCCGATTGGCATACCCTATTCATATATATATATTTATTTATTTATTTATTTATTTATTTTTACCCTAAACACTTATATTAGCTTTCTGGGATAATGTTAGCCTGTATTGAATTGACGAGAAAATCCTAATTTTGCTTATTTAAAATATGTTACGTCAAATTAGTACTGAATTGATAAGCAAATTTTCTGCTTTCATTTAATTTCAATAAAAACAAAGCGGAATGTATTTAAATAGTGGATTTATAAATATTTTACTTTAAACAAAGTACTTACATAGGATATTTTAATTTAATTTAAATTATTTAATTCATTTTTTTTTCTTAATAACCGGGATACTTCTTTCTGTGTTCTTCTACACAACATAACAAATTTTGTTTCTTTTTTTTTTCTCTACTACTGTAATCAAACGTGAAAATCTTGCACCAATGTTACAGCTCTGTTACCTGTAAAGTTTACTGATTTTATCGAGGATACAGTAAGTTTAGCTTCTAAAAATGTTGTGTTCGTTTATCACAATGATGGGTTCTCTGGGAGAAAGCTATTGTTATCTTTGAAAAGAGGAAATATATATTTTTATTCATCATTGATGTAGAACCACCCACATTCTTTTTAACACGAGATCCTAATAGTGTCGGCAGCAAGAAAAAAGTAAGAGTTCGTTGTCTAATTTTTGTTCCAAAAGCACGCAGGTCCCATTGATTCGACATGTACTCGAAGCACACATTCAAAGAACACATTCGAATCACAATATGGAATCTGCTATTAATAATCAATATTCTAGTCATGAAGTATTCTAAGTAGCATGTGCCTGATATTTCCCCGATAAATTGTCCAATTTTTATACATAAACACGTTTTTCAATGCTGCCATATGAAATCACTGTAGGATAATATGCTCCTTTCGTACTTCGAAGGTTAAGTTCTGGTCACGATTTTCCATCCAATTATAAAATAAAGTCTTCTGGCTTGTTATTCTGGAAATCATCTTCAAGAACTTTGGCCTGTTATTTTAAATTTTTTGTGTGAATTCATTGGATAGATGACATATTTATTGAAAAATTATAAATAATTTATTCAATAGTTTCGATTGTTCATTTCAGAATGGATATAGTGTTTCTTATATTCAAATAGCACCTATCTAATACTAATGCTAATTTTGCAGTAATAAAACGTATTGTAGCTTGATTTTTTTTTAATAGTTTGAGTGCTTACAATTGTAATTGAATGCTTTTCTGAGTTTGTTGCATTCAATCCAAAACCAGAAGTAGAATAATGTTGTAGATTAGACATCGCAAAATCATATTCTGCTGTAGTAGAATAATTGTTCTCCCGCTGATTTTTTGTAATAAAACCCTTGTTTAGCCCTCTCCAATATTCAAGAATTTTTTTATCAATTTCAACTAATTAATGGCACGGTCCGCCTCTCTCGGTCGTTACAAAGAAGTCTTATCTTCTACATTTTTAATTAATTGAAGATAATCTTCGTGTGTAATATCAAATAAGCTATCTAAATCGCTTTTAAATAGTTCTCTATGATACTTACAAACATACTGGGGTTTCATGGCATCTTTTTGAAGTTTTCCCACTGTTAATAAAAGTCTGAAAGTTTTTTTTCAAAAAATTGGGTAAGAATTTTATATTACAAACTTTTTCTTAAAATATAACACGTTCACGAATGACGAGGTTTAAACATTCACATTTCCTTAACTTTACTTCGTGAATATCCTTAAATAGTACTGAGTGGATTTAACGATTTGAAGGAAGTTTAGTTCTTAATATTTGACGGCTCATGTCTACTACTAAACGTGTATCTCTTTTGGAATTCTCTAATTCCATGGTCATGGTACTCTTTATGAGTACAGTGTCTTACTGATGCAAAAAACAAACAATATGAAAAAAGACAAGTTATAATAGAAAAAATACATATCTTATCACGCAACAAAAAAATGACGCTGCTGGATCGCACTTGTGGTGACACACTTGTCAAAAAAAAAAAAAAAAAAAAAAAACTCAGCGCACAGGTCTGGATATGCAGTGAATTATGGAACGAGAGATAGGAAGAAGACTTTTTTTAAGGTCTACTAAGTTAGAAATTTATCACTAATATTGGCAAACATGTATGTACTTTCTCATATAATAAAATTATTATCAACTCCGTAACAGTAATATTTCGGTTCGATTTGGAACGAGTTAATGAAATCCAAAAACTTTGAGGCCTCATTTTTGAGGGCTTCTACATAAGGTGAAAAAAATTTGAAAGTATGCTTAAAAAAAAAAAAAAAAAAAAAAAAAAAAAAATCGTAAAAAAGTCGGAAAATCAGGGACACCGTAATATATATATATATATATACATAACTTACATATGATACTGTATTTACATGTCTAGTGCCTTGTTATAATTCAGTAAGTTGCATGTAATTTTATACTACAAATAAAAGTAACAAATGCATGGAACTAACACACATTAGTAACTATACTATTATATAAAGAGCAAAGCTTTGTTTGTTTGTGGAGGGTAATCTCTGAAACTACTGAACCGATTTGAAAACTCCCTTCACTGATAAGAAGCTACACTATCCCTGAGTGCATTAGGCTATATTTAATTTTGATAAAATAAATTTTAGTTCAAAATTTGAGTATTTTAATTAAAATCCCTATAAAAGCAATAATAGAAATGGAAATAATGAAATAATAAAAAATTAGCTGCTGCCAACTTAAAAAAACATTTACATGTTCCTTTTGTTTTTAAAATATCGCGACATGAAAAGAAAAGAAATATATTTGCACGTGAATTTAATTGAAATTCATATAAAGCTTTGTGAATTGTTAAACTTACATGGTGAATTTGACATCATTATAGCTTTAAAAATACTTATTTTTCTAATGATAAAATTTATTTAACACTAAGCAAAGCTAGAATTAGGACAAAACCATGGGGAAAAAAGCCAAAATAATAGAAACCTTTTGTCTACGTTGGAAAACGTTTTAAATAAATATATAAAAATAACTTCACACTATAAGAAAAATGCTTTTTGTTCGTTTTCCATCATCGTAACAGGCAATGTATCTAATTAGTTAGTGCCATCAGGTAAAACAATAATGAAACCCAGTTTCATAGGACACATGCTTGTGAATAACTGTGTAACGTGTGTTAATTCATACCTGCCAAAATTTCAATTTATATTTCGTAGTATTGCAAGTACTGTCCTTTTTCTCACACCAGTTTATTTTTAGAGTATTTTTCTTCCCATTTAATCATAACTAAAATTTAAGAAGATCCCTCTAAGAATAATGTGGTTGAGAAAATGGGGCTGTAGTAATAATACTACATAATATTAAATAGATTGTTGGTAGATATGGTTAATTTTCTCGTGTGTGTAAAGTAAACATTTATTTATATATGTATGTAAAATTGATTACTCACTCAATATATAAAATTAAGAGATAATCGTTTCAACATGAAATAACTCTTTCTAGTTAATTTACAATATTAAAATGAAACCAAAAGTCATTATGAGACTTCAATAATCACTCTGACGTTTACACACGAATACTTTTAATACGATGATTATTTACACGAAATATTTGCATGGTTTCAAAATGCTTATTAAAATATTGTAAAAGAGCACCGTTTGGGCTACTTAAGCATAAAAGACACTTTATAGACGAAATACACACTTCATCGCCACATATTAGATTTCCATATTAGAGAAGTAGTATAACACTAAATATCCAAAAAAAGTCTATTTTATTCTCAATATAAAAAAAAAAAAAAAAAAAAAAAAATTTCGGTTAAAGTGAAAAAAAAATCGATAACTTTGTTTTAAATTATCGCAGATCGATGGTTCAACCATTCGTTTTAAAGGTATTGGCGAGCTCTTTTGAAAGATACCCACCATGAAATTTTACGTCTCCCCCCCCAGGGGGGAGGTGAGGCTCCTACATACAATTTTTTTTTCCTAGTTGACTATCTCTATTACAAAATATATGTATTCGTTTCATTTGGTTTAGTGCTGTCTATAGACGTTAAACTCTACTTACGTGCAATTTCCCCCATAGACGTAATGTATTAGAATTCTCTTGATTGTCCCTGTACACGAACCATTTGCTTCATCTTAACGAAAAGCTTACTGTAGCATCTATATATGATACACATTTAGAATACCAAGTTTGGAATGTCTGCTACTATTTGTTCTTGAGATATGCTGATAACAGACAGACACACACACAGACACACAGACATACACACATACACACAGACATACACAGAGACCATTTGCTAAAAACATGATTTTCGTATTCAGGAGACCTCAAAACGTGTAAATATAACAAAATCTCGCGTTCGAAAATTTGACCCAAAAACAATACTTTCTCTACCTTATGGGTAAGAGAAAGTAAAAATGGTAAAGTTATTTTTTGAAACACCAATTTCCGAGATTTAAAATTGACCTACCTAAGAAGGATGGCTGTTAATTTTAAGCATGAGCAAGGATATCTAAGATGGATTTATGTAACAATTTGCAAGTAAATCGTTAGAGCCGTTGTTGAGTTACCTACTTTTACTAAAACTTTGTATACTCAATAATTGACCGGAAAAAATAGCTAAATGCAAAAGTATATTTATAACAGAGTTACTAGGGCGAGTTTGAAAATAATGCGTACAGCCATTTTTAAAGGAATGCACTGGCCAGACCTGAAATTGATCTATTGTTACAGGACGGCTACCAATTTTCCTAAACTAACCAACTATATCATTCGAAAGGTCAGTTAATAGAGTGAGTATATAGTCTTTTTAAAGAAAATTGTTTGAGCCGTTTTAGGTCCCAATTCCAGTTTCCGTTATCTCCCTTCCGTTTTTCCAACTTTCACCTGATTTTTGAAAAATCATCAGCACAACAGACCTGTCTCAATTCTCAAGATTTGTAGCTCTACCTTTATTAGTTTCGTAGATATGACAGCCAGAAGATTCAAAACATACATAATATATACATTAGGATGGTTCGAAAAAATCGATTTTTTTTATTTCGCAATCGCGTTACCTCTCAAAAGTTGCAGTTTGGTATCCTCAATTGGGGAAAAATTTAAAAAAAATTTCTAAGTTCATATCTTCAGTTCGCGCACGAGGCTGAAAATTTGAAAAAATATGTTAAAAATTAAAATTTTCAAAAATAACAAAATTAGTTTTTTTTTTAATTTTTTATAATGCAACAGTCATAAATTATCAGTTTATAGAGTAGTTTGAATCTAAAAAAAATATTTTATAGCTTTTATATAATATCTTTAGTTCGCGCATACCCCTTAAATTGGACTAAAATCGCCTAAAATTTCAAATTTACGTGTTTAATATACAATAATACATACATGACATATTTACGTTTCAAAAGTATTTAAAAAATTCTAAATTTGTTTAATATAACATTTTATTACAGTATTATACGTACAAGTATAGTTACACACACATTTATATGTATATAATAGCATTGCATGTCATAGCTAATTACAGAATGATTTATAGATTTTACCTATTTTTTGTGTCTTCCTCAGATATGTTGGGCATTGTTTTAAATTGAAATTTATAGTCAAATGGTGGCATAGTTGACCTTGAGAGCAAAATTGTCTTTATGAAACCGTCCCTGTTCTCTTCTCTACATACTTTAGTACAAGATTCTGTTACGAGCTTTACAACTCTTTCGACACTTTGCGTGTGGCAAGGAAATTTAATTAGCTCGAACTCTCGGAAAATATTAATAAGTTCTTCTAGGCTGTGCGCTGACACATTGCTCATTATTGGAGGAGGTGTAAGTTTGCACTTGGACCAATAAATAAGTTCAATGTAATATGAAGCTGCAAAATTGATGGTCGGTGGTTGAAAAGTTCGCACCGATTTCCTTTTTGGTTCTTGTTTTCTTGCTTTTAGCAATCTTCGAAAAGCTAGCTGTCTTACATGCGCTCTCTCATCTAGTATCACTAAAATTAAAAGATTTTTTGGAAGACAAAAATACGCATTCCTCTGAATGAAAGGATGAATTATTTTACGTACCCTGTCGGGCAGCTGTCTTGTCTCCTGTACTAATTTAAACACATGAACTGCTCCAAACTTTACAGAGGGATGCATTTTATTTCCAAACCATACTGGAGCGTATATCTTCATAATATAGCTGACCAGCAGTTTAATTTCGTCAGAAGGTATTACTTCAGAAATATATAGTCTTAAGATCCTATTTGTACAAGTTAACTACCTAGAGTTACTAAGAGGACCAGGATCTTTCACAGCGAGATCTGGCGCACACTCTCCTGTCTTGACTGCTCGATAAATATTAAATAAATACTGTTGGTCCTTGCTTAAGTCAATTTTGATCAAATTTATCCCGTCTCTATTAATCGTTTTAAAATTAGCAACAGGGAGTTTTTCACAGTCAATCAACGTCTTGACAATTTGTCCTGAGAAACTTCCGAGTCCTGCAGTATCACCATCTACACTTTCAAACAAATGTCTGAACGGAAGTTCGTTGAAATGTAATAAACATATAAACCATTTTAAAGGACGACCAAGTTTAAGCTCAAGGTTACGAATAACACCGTTTTTCCAGCCTGTGTTAGTCGCTGTTCCGTCACATCCAATTGCAACAAGCTCAACATAAAGTTATTGTTTTCTAAATAGCAAAATATGCTATTAGCTATTTCCCTTCCAGTGGCCCTTGGAGGTGTCAAATGTCCCTGATACAGGCTCTAAATGACTTTCTTAAAGTGTAGTACTTATTATGGTAATCTTTTATCAATTTAACAATACGTTCATCACTGACCGTTGGTATAGAAGCTTTACAATACAGTTCTTCTATTTGAGTAGGAATGCAATCTGAACTCTGAAAAAAATTCATTTTTTACAGATTTTGTTGTTTCTTCAAAACAAGCTAACAAAACATCTACACATGTAGGTAAAACACTTTGACTTAACGCTTTTGGTGCACCAAAAAACGGACAAACACTTAAGCGTTTGACTTAACGCTTTTGGTGCACCGAAAAACGGGCAAACACTTAAGCGTTTAGAAGTTTTCGGGTGTATCGTTATTTATTATTTGGAGAACGGAGAACAATATAACAAAACTTGAGCATAAAAATCCAGTAACTTTACAAAATAATCCACTCAAAGCAAAACACGCTGCACTTCTTGATTCACTTACAGTTACAAATTAAAGATGCTGCTTGTTTAGACTAACTGACCGACAAAGTGAGAGCAGAGGCTTTAAGATGTCTACTAGAATGTGTCTACTGTCTAGACAAGTCGGCGGTGGAATAAGAATGCGACTGCGCGGTTCCAACTTCGCGGTCCCCGGTCAGTTACTGTTCGTGTTCAGTTTTTCACATTTATTTTCAAATTTTAGGCCTCATGCGCGAACAGAATATATCATCAAAAAGTTATAATTCTTTTTTAGGTTGAAATTTCGCTATATACTATCAATTTATGGCTGTTGGATTATAAAAAACTACAAAAAATCTAATTTTATTATTTTGTTAAAATTTCAATTTTTAACATATTTTTGAAACTTTCAGCTACATGCGCGAACTGAAGATGTCAACTTAGATTTTTTTTCCCCAATTCAGGATACTAAACTACAACTTTTGAGAGGTAACGCGATTACGAAATAAAAAAAATCAATTTTTTCGAACCACCCTAATATACATACACACATACATACACACACGCAGACCATTTGTTTAAAACTACTTTTATTGACTCAAGAGACCTTAAAACGTATAAATCAGGTGAAAACTCGACATCGACCTTTCAACCGAATGCAATAATTACTTTACATACGGTAGTAAGGTAATGGAATTAATAACGTATATTTTCATACAACTATCAAATAACGATTATGTGTGTTTTTGGCAGCACATAAACATTATATATTTACAAATTAAATCTCATTTGAGAAATGCATTACACTTTTTCCAGGTCTATAAACAAATCTCATGCAATAATTGTAATTTAAAATACATTCCTTTATTAAAAGAAAATATTCTTACGTAAAGTGTTTCGATTATTCTATGTAAATAACATATTAATTATTAGTGGTTCTTAACGTGAACTATTTATCTCAAATCTTAATATTTATTTTCGACATTAAATAATATTTAACTATTCTTCTTAAACAGGGAAAAAAATTGAGGATAAAACAATCTGTGTATTTCTAAAAGACAATAAAAAGATATTCGATAAAATATTTTTAGCACCTTACAAGACCACAGAGATTTATTGTTCAAAGGATTATTTTCTAATCCTCAACTTTATTTACTTTATTTAAATGCTTAGGTAGTCTTAAGAAATATAAAATTACACAGTTATTTAATGAAATATTTTAGAAAAGAATAAACGGACTTTTCAAACGTTTATGTATTTTATAGATATAAAAGCATGATTAAATCTTATTTAATGCAAAATAATTTTCTTTTTAACATTGTTTTAATTATATCTTTAAATCAATGTATTTTCTTAAATAAAATACTACTTGAAACATAATATATATTTGTAAAGAAATATTATTATAACTAATAAATCGTAAGTTGCAAATCAAATTTAACTATGTAATTGAATTCGGCATAAAAAAAATAATAATAAATAAAAATAAAAATTATCCTAAACAGCTATAAAGAACACGAATAAGATTTAAAAATAATTTACATAAAAAATATAATTTAAAAATAATCTATTACAGAAATATATTATAAGAATGGTTCTTGGATATTTTCATTGCATCTTAATAAAATATTTCTCATTCATCCGTTTTATATATTATATTGCTCTGCGAGACTTCACAATATTCGAAACCTGTTAAAACTAATCGAATGTTTTATTACATGTTTATTACAGACACATCTGTGTATTATTACCATGTTTCCTATAAATTTACTTTTCTATTTTTAACAAAATGCATTTGCAATAAATGTATAATATTTGCTATTTGAAAAACTATTTCAATTTTTTTTTATTTTATTTTATTTTATTTTTTGTCATATTTCGATGAATAAAGGTGCTTCATCAAAAATTGTTTTATAAAAGTTAGTAATATTATTAGCATAATAATAAATAAGAATTATTGTAACAGCATTATTATACAAAATATACGTTAAATTATACATTTTGGGACAAACAAAAAGGTTGTAAATATTTCAACAATATGCTGAACATGTATGATTAGCACTTAACATTTTCAAACTTTTCGTGCGTTAGTGCTTTCTAATTTTTATTTTTCTGTACAGTTTTATATAGAATGTATGAATTGATTATTGATGTCTCCATTCCCGACCTCCTACACCTCCCCCCCCCCCAAAAAAAAAAAAAAAAAAAAAAAAAAAAAACAGTTTTTGCCATCACTTAAGTGATTTCCTCAAAAAGCAATAACTGGAGACACATTGATCAGCCCGATCATCATCACTAATCGACTTTGTGTACCCGACAACTACACTTGGCTTTTCGATTAGTTCATTTGTACCCCCTCGTATAAATCTATTAGTGGTTTTCCTTCCAGCATTATGCCAGTTACTCAATAATGATCATCATAATAACTATTTTTCTCCATGTTGCTAAACATAAAAAAGGTAAAAAAAAAATGGTTTAATCGTAACAGTACAGAAACTGAGCACGTTTTAACTACAGATAACAATTGCCAACGCCGACGATACCGCAGCATCTTAAGCATAATCATGCTAAAAAAATATGCCTCCGCAGCAGAGCCTACGGAACTGCGGAACAAATGTCGGATGGCCCCGTAGCGCAGCCAAAGGAGCACCAATGGTTAAAACGCTTCAAAACTTTGCTAATTTAAAACATAAGTGGAGATAAAAAGGCAAGAAAACAAGATTATCGGATTTAATTTTATCCTCACTGAGAAAGAGTAGAATTATAAGCTGCTCTACTGAATTTTTAAAAAGCTTTATCAATTATAGAGGGGCT
This sequence comes from Salticus scenicus, assembly GCA_963930645.1. Lineage (NCBI taxonomy): Eukaryota > Metazoa > Arthropoda > Arachnida > Araneae > Salticidae > Salticus > Salticus scenicus. The sequence goes on from OZ005649.1 coordinate 234,059,981, forward strand.
AAAACCTCTTTTAATAGCAACAGACTTTAAATAAATAAGTTCTTCTTTAAGAGAAGAAATATCAGGACAAATTTTAAGGGCACAATACACGTAAGTGTAAAACGTGCCACTTTTTTGTTTAGCTGAATGACACTGCTCTGAAAAAAAAAAAAAAAAAAGAGAAAAAAAAAATCGAGATTTGATACCATTCTTGCAGATTCTTATGTAACATGACCTCCTGAATCCGAATATGACCACTATTTTGCCCAATCACCCACCGTTTTCCAGATACGCCCCTCCATAATTTTTATCATTGTTTGGTAATTTTATACTAATCAGTTTTATTTGGAGAGGAACGATGATTATTTTAACCGTTAAAAGTATTCTGACATGAGGAGCTACAGAGGTAAAAAGATCTAAAACACGAACATTAGTAATGAGGAAATTTGAGGGGATTTGTGCCCAGAAAACTAAAGAAAATCAATAAAAACAATCAGTTTATGTTCCTTTCTTTTTTTTCCGTAATATTTTTCTTATTTTTTACATATTCCAACTTCCAGTTTGTCAATTTCTTACCAAAACACCCCTAAATAAAAAAATTTATGCAGTGAAAATTATTTCAAAATGTTGGTGAGTGGAGCAAAGTCTCAAAGACCTCGCAAGAAAGTTTGACTGATTCACTGTACGACATTTGCTTTCAATAACTTCCACGTTAAATGTTTTGGGCAGTAAAACATGAACAGTAAAATATCCTCCTTTGACAAGTGTTAAAGATCACCACACAAGATCACCACCATCGAGAACACCATAAAGTTCACTCTTTATCGCAAAACTTGTACTAAATGTAGATAACGACTGACGGCTACAATGATAAAAGCAATAACCTTTAACACGTGTCAAAGCAGGAGATTTTACTATTCATGTTTTACTGCCTAAAACATTTAACGTGGGAGTTATTGAAAGCAAACGTCGTACAGTGAATCAGTCAAATTTTCTTGCGAGGGCTTTTTGACTTTACTCCACTCACCAACATTTTGAAAAAAAAATATTCTCTGTATACTTTTTATAATCTTTGGGGTGTTTTGGTAAGAAAAGGGCAAACTGGAAGCTGGAATATGTAAAGAATAAGAGAAATATTGCGAAAAAAAAAAGCAGAAAATGGTTGTCTTTATTGATTTTCTTTTGTTTTTTGGGCACAAATCCCTCAAATTTCCTCCTTTCTCAATGTTCGTGTAAGAGGTAGAAAGTTCGTGTTTTAGAACTTTCTACCTGTGTAGCTCCTCAGGTCAGAAGATATTTAACGGTTAAAATAATCATCGTTCCTCTTCAAATCAAACTGATGGCTATAAAATTACCAAACAATGGTAAAAAATGAGGGAGTGTGTGTATTTAGAAAACGGTGGGTGATTGGGCAAAAAGGTGGTCATATTCGGATTTAGGAGGCTATTTTACATAAGAACATGCTGAAATGATGTCAGAGGTAATTTTCATGCCGAGCGGTGTGATTAGAGAGAGCATGGGGAGGGTTAGAAGCAGAGAAAGTTTTCCTAAACAGAGAGGTTTTTTAAAGAGGAATCGCACCTAGTAACTAAAACATCAAGAATGGAAAATTGATTACAATATTTTAACTCGAAGGTAAACTGAATATGGAGATCAATAAAATTCGAAATTGGAAGAGTTGCAGAAATATTAAAAGGATTTTCAACAAGAAAGAATGTGTCATCTACGTAACATAACCAATATTTTAAATTTAACATTTTATTTAACATTTTAAATTCTTTTTTCTCAAAATAATGCATTTAGATATCGGCAAGAATAGGAGATAAAGGATTGCCCATAATAGTATGTCTCCGGCCCACCCTTAGGGGTAAGTCGCTAACTTCCCATAACGTAGCAGTAGTGCGATGTAGAAACGCACTCATTTATGTAATGTGAAATATAACAGGGTATCGACAGTCGAAATGTTTCCCCTGATTCTTCCACCAGTTTATATAAACAATATTTTTTTTACTTAATTATTCAGGCAAACTTAATACTAAAAATTCCGAAGGAAACACTGGTGGAAGTGTCGAATTGATTTTTCACAGTATCTAATGAAGTTTATTAATTGTTGAAAAGATAGTCTTATTGCGTTGGCCGCTAAGAATAAGCTGAAAAAAACAGTCAATTTAAAATTAATTAAAGAGGAAAATAGGTTACCCAAGAACGCATCCAAGAGGCAATATATCGGTTAAATTAAATTTATTAAATATTCCAAAGCATGTAATCTGGAGCGTAACCATAGTTGGAATAACAGTACAAAGCTTACTGCATGGAGTGGGGAAACAGTTGCGAGGATCAGGCTGGGCCCCAGGTCCGAATCGCTCTTGAGATTTTACATATTCGATAAACAGTAAGAAAGTGTACTTCAAAACTGGAGCAAAAAAATTACAATACATTTGGCGTTATAATGTAGATGCCAAGTTCAAAGTTTAAGATAGAGGATGGTTGCGGTTACGTTAGGTATATTCACATGTAAATTTTTAAAAAGCGACGAGTAATTTATTGACCGTTGTTAGTGAATGTTGGCATGATTTCGCCAAGATTTAAACCCTGAGAAAATAACTAGCTAAGCAAATATTTTATCTAACCATTGATGTAAAATAGGCGACAAGAGGGTGCATGAGTTACATTTCGATGTAATATTAAAAGAAACCGAATTAATTTTTTTCTGGTTTCCTAAAACACAAGGATAGAAATAAGTCAAAACATTATCATTAACAGAGCAAAAAGAATTTCCAATACGTTAGGCTTGGTAAGTGAATACTGGGAATTGATCAAAAAAATGTTTCAGTTACACTGAAAAAGATATGAAAGGGAAGATATAAAAATTAGAAAACGTATATTAAATTTATTATTTATAGGATAAAAATTGTTATATCGTTATATTTTAAGTAGTTGTTTAACATTAAAGAATTTAATTTATACTTTTATTTATTTAGAGAATTTATCTATCCTTTAAAAAGAAAAATATAAATGTTCTAATATGTGAAAGTCTACATCACATATTTTCTCCCCCTTGCCACAAAAAAATGCAACCATGCTCATTCTAAATTAATAATGTATGGAGATGTAATCAACACAAATAAACAATGAAATATGATAAAATATAACACCTTAATGTAATAAGTATATATGTAATTGTACAAATAAATGACTAATATGAATCTATGGTCACGTATAAACACAAATACAATGCAATAATAAGGAAGCCACCATTATAAAATACTACACTTAAGATGACATGTCAATTTATTTTATTTTATTATTTTAATTTATTATATAAAGTCCATTGGTTATTAGGCCAAGTAGATATGTTTTGTAAGATATCTTTTATCAATATATATATATGTGTAAATGCACTCTTCAATATAAGTCATGAGAAAAGAATTTTAACCATGGACGTCCTGATGAGCCATAAGGTTGCTAAAAGGAATAAAAACCATAGCTTTAGGTAGGTATAGCTAGGTATTTTTTGCTCATCACCATTTATTTATTTATTTATTTTTAAACTGCAGTATCAAATTTATGTAATGCCAAACATTACCTTATCTAAATAGCAACCACTTTATCTTTCATATTTTGCTTAAGCAAGAATTTCCAAAATTTAATTTAGAATATTTGTAAGCAGTAGTATGACATATACTAGTAATTTCCATGATAAAGGTAGAGGAAATGCCTTGACCTCCACTTTCTTGACAAAATCAGGATATACAATACCAATGACAACAATTCAATGTGCAGGCTGAATATAAAATTACACAGATATACAGTGAATGTAATTGCATTTCATTGATTGTTATTAAAATTATGTATTAATGTGTATATTTGAGGAGTATATAATTCCTTTTTTTTTTTTTTTTTTTTTTTTTTGAGCAACATTTATTTATTTATTTGTAATAAAAGAAAAAGAATGTGTATGTTTGAGTATAATACCAAAAAATTTAAATAAGTATATAAGTAAATTTCTGAGTGCATAAAATGTTTTTTTTTTTTTTTTTTCTTTTATGTAAAATGTAATTAATTAGTATAACAATAAAAATCCAAAGAGAAGTTATGTAAAAAGTAAAAATATGTTATATAACTAAGAAATGTTGTGTAATTCTATTTTGCAGATACAATACTTATCATTCTTTATTTATTTGTTAATTCAGAACATATCTGTATTTTTTTAAAATCATTAATAATTATTATATGTATTTTAAATCACATGATATATTCTGGAAAATTAGTGAGAAAAGTAAATTTTTACACTTAATGCCATACATGCTACCACCCCACAAAAGAAAAATTGGTCAGATACTCAAATGCAAGGATAACAACATGCATTGCAAAATTACCACACATGCATTTGCGCGCCCTACACAACACAAATGTAGGGCATAAAGCTACATAAAAATAAAAAAAAATCATGATGGATTGCATTTTTATTTATTTATTTATTTTTTTTTTTTTTATGTGAATATAAATTATCTTAAGATGTAAAATTATCATTTACATATTTGACAAAGTTATGAATGTGAATGTATCTCATATTGTTGAAATTGAAATATCATTTAACTATTTTATGTACGATATATGTATATGAAAATGTGTCTGTATAATTAATAAAAACAAAGATTATCTCATATGCAAAAGCCAGAAGTAAATATTATTTTAAAGTTACAGAGCGAGGCAAATCAATCATGTAAATGTATGATTGATCAAAGATTTACCTTAACATAATTGTTAGGTTCTCAAAACTAGAGCAAGAAAATGGCAAAGCATTTGGCGTTATAATGTAGATGCCAAGATCAAAGTTTAAGATAGAGGATGGTTGCGGTTACGTTAGGAAAATTCACATGTAAATTTTACAAAAGCGACGAGTAATTTATTGACCGTTGTTAGTGAATGTTGGCATGATTTCGCCAAGATTTAAACCCTGGGAAAATAACTAGCTAAGCAAATATTTTATCTAACCATTGATGTAAATTATGCGACAAGAGGATGCACGAGTTACATTTCGATGTAAGATTAAAAGAAACCGAATTAATTATTTTCTGGTTTCCCAAATCACAAGGATAGAAATAAGTCAAAACATTATCATTAACAGAGCGAAACGAATTTCCAGTGCGTTAGGCTTGCTAAGTGAATACTGGGAATTGATCAAAAAACTGTTTCAGTTACATTGAAAAGGATATGAAAGGGAAGATATAAAAATTAGAAAACGTATATTGTAAAATTTATTATTTATAGGATAAAAATATTTATATCGTTATATTTTAAGTAGTTGTTTAACATTAAAAAATTTAATTTATACTTTTATTTATTTAGAGAATTTATCTATCCTTTAAAAGGAAAAATATAAATTTTCTAATATGTGATAATCTACATCACAGGAAGAATCGGGGGAAAAAATTCGACTATCGACACCCTGTATGAAAAGTAATATATTTTACATCTCATCACAAAAAAAAATATATATATATATATTCAGTTCCATAAATGTTTTTTTTTTTTTTTTTTCAAATAATTAAAAATACAGTAAAATACTGAACAAATGGCACGCATCTATGCAATCAAAATAAATTTATAATTTTGCTTGGTCCTAAAGTCGTATTAAAACATAACCCAATTGAAGTGTAAAATTTGTCATAAATCTTATTGTAGTAATTTTATTGAAAGGAAGATAAGAAAAAAAAAATATGAAGATAAAAAAAAAAAAAAATGTTTTACATTGTAACATAAAAAATATAAAAAAGAATTTAAACAGCAGTATTTTAAATTGGAGTGAGAGATGACGTTAGAAAATATAAGTATTTTATTGAATATCAGATATTTTTTAGTTCCTCATTGTACTATAATTTTTTAGAAACGTAAAGACTCGTAAAATACTTCGGCCTTTTTTTTTTTTTTTTTTTTTTTTGATGTTTTTATATGTTTTTTTTGGTGGGAGGAATCCAAAATGTATAAAATCGATATGGTGCCCAGCTGTAGAGTGCCAGTTTGCTTACTTAGCTGTTTGTTAATATCATTGATTTACAACAATCTAATTCGAAAAATTCATAGCCAATTATGTATATAGATAAAGAACTTGAAAAGTAATAGTTGCAGGTGCGCGCTTGGCCGATACCTCTTGGAAGCCAGGTGTAAACAGGTAATATTTTGTTACATTTATGCGTTCATGGCGTATATTCGTCTTTTATATATTAAATTAAAGCTAATTTTTTTCTGAACGTGGTAAACTATGTCTGTCTATGTAAGAGTGGCCGCAAATAGGCGTGGCGAGCTGTTAAAGATTTCTTATGAAAGAGAATTCGCGCGCGACATCGTTCGTTAGACAAGGATGGCGATAGCCAGCTCTACGCGTTTTTGAAGCTATTGTGCATGCGTCGATTGCTAGTGTTCTCAACCAAAGGCACAAACAGTTGTAAAAAGAAACTTCAAAAACTCCAAAAGAAATATAATTAATAAATTTTTGTGTGGCTACATTTAAAATTCCGTATACAAAACATTTATTCCGCAATAAATAATCAAATTGCCTTTTCTCTATAAAATTAGAACAAATAATAAATATTTGTTAAAAATAATAAACCTTGTTATTTATGTAGACGCAGATTGAATTATACAGGTAATGTTTTAGAAAATATTTAATTTTATTTAACTTTTTACTATCCGAACACTATAGTGAGGAAAGTATTGTTACCATGTCAAAAATCCGAATTTGAGATTTTGATGTTTCTAAAGGTTTCGAGGTCCCCTGAGTCCGTTTTCACTATTTTTACGATGATGTATGTATGTGTATGTGTACGTATGTGTGTATGTTTGTGCGTATGTATGTGTATGTGTATGTCTGTGAGTGAGTGTCACGCTAGTGTCTAAACGCTTTGTTCGAATAAGCTGAAATTTGGTACGTATATTGTAATTCACCATAGTACGAACCCTATTGATTTTGGTGATTCTAACACTTATAGTTTTTTTTACAGGGGCACAAAGAAAAATTCTTTATCATTATGGCCTACGTGACCAAATTTTTAAAAGTGTGATAGCGTCTAAACCCCTTATTAATCTGAGCAAAAAAATTGTATAAATGTTACGGATTACAGTTGCACCAACTGTATAGATTTTGGTGAATTTAGCACTTATATTTTTTTTACAGGGACACAAAGAAAAATTCTTTATCATTATGGCCTATGGGACCAAATTTTTAAAAGTGCAATAGCATCTAAATGCCTTATTCAATTGAGCTGATAATTTATATGAATATTATAAATCACTGTTGCACTAACTATAAGCATTTTGGTCAGTCTTGCATTTATAGGTTTTTACAGGGACAAAACGAAGAATTCTTTATCATTATGATATATGGGCTCAAAGTTCAGTAGCGTTAAATAAAACATCATGTAATATACGGAGAAAAATACTCAAACACTCTATTATGGTTTATTGTTTGTTTAACAACTCCTCTTTCTTTACTTTATCTACACGACTGTTAATTACTCAATGTTCGGAAAGTCGAGTGGAGTCACTCCAAATTTTTTATAATAGATTACATATTAATTTAACAATCAGTAAATACGACAGATTACTTAAGATATACAAGGTAAAAGGAACATTGAAAAAATGATTAAATAAATATTGGAACCTATATTACATTTCTATATAATTGATTTAAAATCTGAATCATGGCTACTCTCACTTTCGTCGCAGCCATAATTTCATCGTCACAAATATCAGGATCATCTTCATTATCAGTACGAATGAAAACAGAATTATATAGCACACTTTCAACTGGCGTTGGCCCTGAATCTCTTGACAGCCATGTTTGTTTGAGAAAACCATCTAGAGTACAGCCATTATTTTCCGTGTCAAACTTAATAAAATTCGGCTCAGTAGCAATTAGCCACATCGAGTTAACAAATATCGTCCTCAACAATTTTTGTTTTAAAGATTTCCAGCACGGTAAAATATGAATTGAGTCGATGCCTTTAAGTAAAAAAAAAAAAAAAAAAAAAAAAAAAAATTATTTTATTTTATTTTATTTTATTTTTGTGACATACGTCTTATTGAACAAAATAAATCTTCCAGTATTAACATTTTGACAATCAACGATACCATGCATAAAGCATGTAAACTCTTGGTCTATAGCAATTTTGCTTTCGTCTAACGTGTCATTAGGGTCAGCCTAAGATGCGAAAACTTGTTGAATTCTCGGGTGTTTACAAAAATATTATAGGGTCTTACATTCCCTTTATTGAAGAATGCAGCCGTATAATTCACAAACTGGGAACGCGTGAAACGCTGACAACGCAAGGTAAAGTTGGACCCAATTGTTTTGACAATTCCGTATAATTTATACAAATTTCGTGTTTACTATTTTTTTTTAATGTACTGTTTGCCAACTAAATTTGTAAATGAGGAAATTTGTGCAAATTACCTAGTAGAATTATTAAAATATCATAGGATGTTGATGTACTTGGTTCTTCCTGCAAAGTAAATTTTATGTGCTAAAAATTGGTATTAAAATTTTTTTGTTTATCTAAATGTTTTGCTGCTATGTGTAATTACAAGATCACAACTCATAGCAGAAGCGCTTTGTTCATAAAGATTAGAATCAAGGTTCAGAACATATAAGTTACAAAAAGTACTGCGTTAAAACTAAATGCTCCATTTTTATTCAACATCATAATAATGAAAAAAAAAAAATCCTCTGCATTAATATTACTTATCATACTGTTCTTAACATTATATTTAATGCAATTAAATTTTTAGATTTCTTTAATTTAGTAGATGTATTTAAACTAAAAATTATAAACATATAGTTTTCATTTTTTAAAAATAAATAATTAGGTGATCTTTTAGTAAAAATATAGCGTATATTCATCAATAGCAGCATTTATTTTTCTGTATTACAGTTATCTGAATGATTTTAATGTTCATTTGAAATAAGGCTGCAAAAGTCCGACTACCTGATAAATTATACCTGCTTGAAAAATGTACTTCGTTTCCACTTTTTCAAATATATATAGGATTTTTTTTTTCTTTTTTTTTTTTTTTTTTTTTTTTTTTTCACAGAAGACCTCCAAAGCAGTGATGTACTATTTATATAGTAACTGTAAACTACATAATTCTTAAGTTTAATTAGAAATGTGACTTATTGTTTGAGTTTTGCAAAAATGTACAAAGTCTTGCTTATATTTTTGTTTTAAAATGATTATCATCTTGAAACATTCCGTATATCTGAAGTCATCCGTTGGTCATAAGTTAACAATACATCATGATACTTTTTTTTTTTTTTTTTTTTTGTGTGTGTGTGTGTGTGTGTGTGTGTGTGTGTGTGTGTGTGTGTGTGATGAAGCAATAATTTTAATAAACGCTTTTTAAATGATGTGTTATTAAAGTTAAGCATATCATTCTTTTTATTACACAGAAAACTCTTCATTTTTTAAAAACAGAAACTTAACTTTAACAAGCGCAATTACATATAAAGTTAAATAAAAAAACGTTGTGTATTACGAGCTCCAAAAAATCACAACAGGTTAGAATGAAAGTGCAGCTGAATAGTTGAGAACAATAGCAATCGACGTATGGGCAAAGCTTCAAAAATCCCTACAGCTGAAAATCGCCATCCTAGTCTAACGAACGATGTCGTGCGCAAATTCTATTTCATTCTAAGCAGTTTTTAACAACTGGCAACACATAATGTGGGACACTTTTATATACGCAGACGTAGTTTACCACGTGTAGAAAAAAATTAGCTTTAATTTAATATATAAATGATGAATATACGCCATGTACGTATAAATGTAACAAAATCTTACTTGTTTACACCTGGCTGCGAAGAGGTAGCGGCCAAGCGCGCACCGGCAACCATTACTTTTCAAGTTCTCTATGTATATTTCTGTGAATTGGAGTATAGTTTATTTCAATAACAAGTGAATCAATTTTTTTCCCAAAAAATCAATTAATATGTATTTAATTAAATATACTAGCGGCCACATTTTATTAGGCAACCCTGTAAGGAAAGCTTTGACGCAGACCCCATCTTAACTTAATTAACTTAAGTAGAATTAACTAATGAATATATCAGCACGAGACAACTGAGTAAAATAAAATAAGAGTTTTATTTGACCTGAATGAATGGCAGGTTAAACTGGTGTGTTAAACTCAACCTATGTAAAATAAATGCTTTAAGAAACAGATATAAGAAATACTTTAGATAATTTTAAATATCTCAGCACAGAAGACAGCAGAAGATTAGAGGCGGGTGCACTCTTTCCGCTAACTGGTGTGAACTCCAAGCTACCCAGTGGCTTCCCAGCCGGATGCTTTTCTATTCAACATATCTAACAACACCGCACTTCTACACACGCCAAATTAATTAGCTCCAATAGCACTAGAGCTTAACTGTCCGACAATAACTTAATCCAAGAGCTACGCCCTAAGATATTGCATATCTAGCCGTCAGAATTATCTCCACTCGACCAGAACTCACCATCACCAACCTCACTTTACGAAAATAACCTACTACTTATACTTCCTTCAATTAACTTATCGTCTGTTCACTTCAACCGAACTTTAATGCTTCTTCACAATACCCTATACTTCCTTCGCTGCAACGCTATGTCAACACAAAACTATTCTAACCTAAAACTTCCCCGAGACTGAAGCCGAAGCATTTTTAGTCTCACCAACTTATTACGAGAGCTGGATCCAGTAGTATTTTAAAACGGTGGTTACCTACCACAGCCTCAACCTTACAACCCTGCTAAAGCATATTGTTCCTTTTATAACTGAATATAAAAATCTGATTTTGATTACATACTTGCTCAATGTAGCAATTTTGTAGCCGGATCTTAGACTACGGGTAAAACCATAAACAATCATTTTTCATAAAGCATTGAGAGACATAGACTATTTTATATTTACGTTTTTAAGTAAATTGAATAATTTTTTTGTCGTGTGTAAATAACACAAAAATACATATTATTATTCCAAGCATTATAGTGTCGATTAAATAACTTAAAAAAATAATAAATAATACTTTATTTACGAAAATAGAAAAACATTTTGCATAAAAAAGTATTATGATGGGGTATATTCATCGTGAAGAGAGTGGACCAGTTTTAAAATATGTTTTATGATACTGACATAAAAATCAATGACTATGAACATTCTACTTTTTAATCTCCAAAAGTTTTTAAAAATTCACGATTTTCTTAAAATGGGAGAATAAGACAAAATTTCTCATAAGTATCACGAAGATTATATTTATCGTAAAACTATTAAACAGGTTTTAAAATATTTTATATTATACTGGTATGGGCATCGAAAACTATGTACATTCTACTTTAAAATATTCATTTGTTATTCGAAATTTGCAATTTTATTAACATGGCAGAATACAATAATATTTTATAAAGACTTTAATTTTCGGAATTATTACTATGGGGTTATAGGAAAACTGAAATCTGAAACTGTCCCTAGTAAAGTTAGGGACAGCATTAGGAAAAGAACGGAAGATGAGTAAATTAACGGATGAGAAGTTAAATTCCATGATTTCGTTAAGTGGTCGGTTGGCTTAAATTCTTGTAACATGGTCATGACATGAAATATAAAGAGATTTCAAAACAAGTATATGAATGGAAACTGGGCAGAGCCTATGTATATTAACTGCTTTAATGAAAAATCATGACTTTAGATTTAGAAAACGTTAATCACTTTCTTTAATCAGTTAGTGAGAAATCAAACACGTGAATACTGAAAAAAGGAAATTTAATATCTGGATTAAAATTATTATTAAATAAAAATTTCAAATTTCATATTATTATCTCAATATATATATATATATATATATATATATATATATATATATATATATATATATATATATATATTATATATATATATATATATATATATATATATATATATATATATATATATATAAATGATAACAATATCACTTTTTTTTTTTTTTACTATGTTATTTAATACAGACTGTAATGCTTGGAATAATAATATACGTTTTTGTGTTATTTCCAACTGGAAAAAAAAAAAAAATCAATTCGATTCATTAACATAAATATCAAAATAGTTCATGTCTCTCAATGCTTTATGATGGATGATTATTTTTTTACCTAGTTAAAAAAAAAAAAAAAAAAAAAAAAAAAAAAAAATATGCATTTTTTTTTTTTTTTTTGCCTTTTACTTGGTAAGCTGATTTATAATATTTCCAATTCACGTATTTTTTCTCCCTCGTTTTTATCGCATGCCTCTCAAAATGAGAAAACATGATGTTTTACACTAAGTTTAAATGATCTGTATGGAATTGCATGAAAATGTAGTTTTATTAATGAAAATAAATTATATATTATTTTAGAAAGTCTATTAGAATGAAAATAAATACAAAGTAATGGATTATAAATATTAATAGAGTTTTCCTTTAATATATATATATATATATATATATACAGTAAATTTACTTATTAAACTAGTGCAAAATTTCATGAAATAATTATGAACTCATTTTTTTTGCTGATTGTCAAAGCGAGTCTCTTACACATTCTGACTTATTTATTTTGGAAGTATATATTTATAACAGTCACTCACTTAAGTGAAATAAAAGACTTCGAAAACATTTTTCCCTTAAACTAAAATATTTAATCGTATTTGCATCCATTTACATTAGCGAAAAATGATAGATCAAAAGCCTATAATTATCGTTTTAGATAATGCTGCGCTGTGTCTATCACATAAAAGGCAAACTCAATCTTTCATCGCATTAAATGCGTCTATAGTAAGTAATTAAGTTATAAGCATATTTTTGCGAGAAAAGTATTTTGGAAAAGAGATTTTTCTGCTTTATAAGTTGCAGGGAATAAATATATATAAATATATATTCATAATGTGCAGTAAATGAAATTAAGAAAAAAAATAATAATAATGTGGTGTATGGTGGATAATTACGGCGTATGTATCAAGTTGTTAATAAAAGTCTGAAATTTAGAGCATGTATTTTGATTAAGTTTATAAATCAACAATTTGTTGATATTCTTAGAAGGAAAACTTCCGTATTGGCATTAATAGGAAATTTTGAAAAAAAAAAAAAAAAACTACAGAAGACTCATCTCTTGATGTTATGCATCTTTATAATAATAATAATAATAATAATAATAATAATAATAATAAATCCCTTTTTGGCAAGCTTAAAGGCAAAGGTAGATTCTTTTACGTTAAGGTTACAAAAGTAAAGAAATATTACATATGCATTAACACATACTTAGCCAATGCGGCTTTGTTCCCTCACATTGCATTATTTACATCGCTATTCTGTTTTTAAGAAATTTCATTATCAACTATTACTATTCATTCTACTTAAAATTTTAGGCTAGATTTATTGGTCAGTAAATGTTTCATTTTTTTTTTAAATCCAAGCTCATAATCATTCAACAAATAGAATTAATATAGATATACAATTTGGTGACAAAACTTGCGACTTAGAAATGAAATTTGTGATTAGGCGGCAGAATTTGATAGTTGACAACGGAAGTTTTGAATTGGTGACGAAATTCGTTATTTGATGACAAAATTTTGCGAGCTTGGCAATGAAAAATGGCAGCTTTGACGTCATCATATTTTCTTCCCACGCAAAAAACTCATATCTCGTCACAGACCAATATCTTGTTTCCTCAAGACAAAAAATAAAGGAAGCTGTAACGTATTACTCTCAATTTCAATCGTAAATTTTAAATTATTGCGTAAACTGGCGTTCTAAACTATTCACCACACAAACGACATTTTTACCAAGACTAACGTATTATTTTACTTTTATATTTTTAAATGATTACTTAAAGCTGTTACCATGGTATTTATATTTTAAACGACCTTTTTTATTATCATTTGCACGTGATGTAAGCATCAGACTATAAATTTATGCAATTAAAGCTATAGAAAAAGTCGGCTTCATCACAGTTGACGAAAAATCCCTTTTTAACTGTTAACTTTTAAACAATTGAAGCTCTCGAAAAAGTTTAAATACAAAAGTTGTTTTTTAGGGTAAGGCGGTCATTCGCCTGATTTAAGGTATTTTCCTATTTTCAATATTAAAGAAATTGTGGGCAAAGAAAATTTCCAAACCCACCATTTCCACCTTCTTTGAGCTGGATGCCTCATCTACGAACTCGACAGAGATTTTTACTCTCCTGACAACATATACTGAGCTGGTTAAATGTAAATAAAAATTACTCCAGTTATCGTGTTCACAACTTACCATGAGAAAAAACGTTATACATATATACATATATATATAATGCAGATATTGATTTTCAGTACTACCCTAAGAGTTTAAAGCTAGAACTCTCTTCCACGAATTGTAAAAATATAAATTATTTGGAAGTAAATGTAAAATTAGACAATGATAATTTGATAACTAGAATTTATAACAAAAGAAAAGACTTTCATTTTAAAACAATATAGCTAATGCAATTTACATCTAACGTACATATTTCAGTTAAAAAGAACGTATTTAGAAATGGTTTAGTACTTATATCTAGAATAAATTCAGACTTGGAAGAGATGTTTAAGGATATGGTAGATTGGTGTCGTCAGAGCATAGCGCAGGTTTTCCATAGAGGTTTAGTGAAAAGTAAGACATATCAATTCGTGAATCCGTTTAAAAGGAGTACTGAGCTGAAAATGTTGTTGAAAAGCAAGAATGGTTTAGAGAATTGGTTTCATGAGTTTTTTTCATTTGGTGTTGACAGGTGAGGGAAACTTTGCATGCGTAGAACTAGTTTAACCTTGCAGTGCATGTTGTGAGCCATGCCGCTTGTCTCCATATTAATTTTAATTTCGCTCTGTTTCATTTTTAGTTCTGGTTTATGTTAAAGATGTTTTTCGTACTCTATTTGTTTTTTTTTTTTTTTTTTTTTTTTTTTAATTAATTTTGTTAAATTTTTGTTGACTTGTTTTATTCTTGAATTTTATGTTTAAATATAATTTTGGAGTTGGTTTTGCTTTTGAATGGGATGTTTAAATATCTATCTATCTATCTATATATATATATATATATATATATATATATATATATATATATATATATATAAACTTCTTAACGGAGGGTAGTTTTGGGTTCTAGGAATCATGATCGGTGAAGATATGAAGAAATTTTCCAGAAGTCGTGTCATCAGAACCATTGCAATAGGTAGATATACTATAAGGAATCTACCTTAAAAAAAAAATAAATAAATAAATAAATAAATAAATACAAAATAAATAAATAAAAATAAAATTCGGCAGAATCTGCATATATTGTCTGTAAAAAATAAATAAATGAAGAAATAATAATAATAATAATGATAATAATAATAATGAAAGTGTCCATTTCTTTGGTACTTATTGCTCATTGTCAATAGAATGTGATACGAATTGTTTGAGAATTGCGTGTTATAGCTTAAAACGAACCATTTTTCTTACACAATAAATTAAAATAAAATGAAGAGTTTATATATGAATATGTACCAAATGACTATTAGAACGTTTTTTCAATCTTAAAAGAAAACCGGTTAACCATTTCGGCACGCTATCTTTTAAAGTTAGAATTTCAGCAAAAAAGTTTTTAGGTAATCTAATCAGTCTAGAATAGCTCATATAATTTTGTTAAGTTTACAACTAATATTTTAATTTTGTGGATGTACCCAAAGAATGCTCACTGCTCAGAGGAACTTCGAAAACCGAGCACTTAAATTTGGAATTTCAGCAAACGTAATTGCAAGCAGTCTAATAAGAAAACTATAACATACTAATGTAATTTATTCAGGTCATAAAATGCTGTCAAGATATTGTTGATAAATGACATATAACAATTAACCATATTTTGAACTTTTTTTTTTTTTTTTTTTTTTTTTTTACTATATAACATTTATTTATTTTTGTACTTTTCAAACAAACAGACCCTTTACATCTAATTTTATTTTCATAAAAACTTTAATCCACCTTTACGGTTTCTAAGAAACAAGCTTAATCGATACTTCATGGTAACTTAATTAATTCTTGGTCTTATTAATTTATTGGTCTTTTAACATGTTGTTATTATAACTTTTCAGTAGGCAAATAAGATTTAACCATTATACTTGAGATGTGAGACTTCCAGAGAGACATAAATTTTTATATTTGTTGCAGAATCTTCGGTTGTGCTTATAATTAAAACCAATTATACGCATAATACGAGTTATAAAAAACAGTCTTGTTATAATAACGTCATTAGAGTTTTTATGTTACCCCTACTGTTCTGTTCGCAATTACTATGTTTATGAATACTTCGTAAAACACTTCGTTTTTTCATTGTTCATTGTTTACTAACTTCAGAAGCCTATGTTCTCATACTATCCTAACTAAACTAATTTCGGAGATGAAAAAGAGATATTTTAACTGAAATACTTCATGCATTTGAAAAAACATAAATATGTAAATATGAACAAATTAATCATAAAACAAAAAGGAATTATATATACGAGGTGTGAATATTAAATAACGAGACTATTGCTGCTACAGATGAACTGCATATGCACCAAATCCGAACGACCGACTACTGTGCAGCTTAAAGCCTTCTATTTCGATTCCAGTGCCCCCCCCGTATTTGTAGAGGAATCAGTCTGGTCGTGATTTTCGTTTGTGTAAGAGGTGTCTGTTTCGTTTTGCCGAAAATATGATAAGTGCAGAAGTAGAGCAATGAATTGTCGTGAAATTTCACGTGAAGCTGGGTTTCTGAAGGTCAAGCTATTAATCAACATTACTATCTTGAGGTGCTTGCTCAACTCCGTGAAAGAGTAAGGAATAAACGACCCGAATTGTGGAAGAACAAGTCATGAGATCTACATCAAGACAATGCGCTGGCTCACACTGCATTGTCTATCAAGACAATTACTAGCTAAGTACAACATCCCAGTTTTAGACCATCAGCTTTATTCGCCTGACCTGGCCCCATGTGACTTTTATCTGTTCCCCAAAGACAAATCTAGACCAAAAAGAACATTATTTGAGTCAGTTTAAGCTGTGAAAGGAAAAGCGGCACGCCTCATGCATGATCTCACAAAACAGGACAACCAGCACTGTTTCGAACAATAGAAAATTTGTATGGAGTGTTGTAGGGATAGAGTAGAGGTGTATATAGAAGGTAATAATAACTAAATATGTATAAATTTAAAATAAAATGTTTTACAGCAATAGATTCGTTATTTAATAGCCACACACTGTATATTTTATAATTTTACATTCTATTTGTTATTTAGGAAATGTTACTTTGTTATTTATAGATCAAAGAACTTCACATATCTTTTAGTGCTATTGTATTTAAATGATTGTTCTTATCTACATATATTGCTAATTGATTTATTTCAATTTAAAGTACACATAAAAGTAATAATATTCTTCTCTTTAGGAATATAATTCACAACAATTAAACGATCGCAAAAATAAAATGTAGAGCAACGAATCTCGTTACTTGTCATTTTATTAAAATTATCATAATAATAATAAGCAAATTATTTTACTTTATCTTTTTTTTACGTAGTGTCAATCACAGAAACTTCACATTTTTATAAGTAGTTTCAAAAGTTTGTAGCATGTAAAAAAATATATCTCATGTAAGAAATTATCTTGCAGTTCTTTTTGAATGCAAATTCCGTGCCTGTAGAACTAAGGAAGTTTTACTATTACAAAAAATTAATATTTGGACAAATAACTTGTTATATACTGTTTGAATGCGCTTCTGAATGTCTACCAAATACATTGCATTAGAGTACTCAGTATTTTATCGAGTTCTCGAATCACTTCCAAAAACCGTAAATCTCAATTATCTAGTTTGCGATACCTCCTCA
Source organism: Salticus scenicus (assembly GCA_963930645.1). Lineage (NCBI taxonomy): Eukaryota > Metazoa > Arthropoda > Arachnida > Araneae > Salticidae > Salticus > Salticus scenicus. The sequence continues at coordinate 234,077,857 of OZ005649.1, forward strand.
CGTATTCTGCGCCATATATCACAATACTTGAAATGAATGAATGAACTTGTCAGCTACACAGAAACACATTTACTGGATATGTAAAATTTATTTTTTACTTGTTAAATTAATATTTGTATGTGTAAACTTTTAATTAAAAAAAAATCGCCTTATATTGACGAAAAAAAAAAAAATAAAAATATTCGTTAAAAATAAAAATATACGTAAATCCTTCTAGACGTTTATATTAATAACATCTACCGAAAAGTTACGAACTTTCATAAAAAATAAATTCGTGCTAAATTTATTTTATAAAGGAATAGAAAAATTTCTGTGAATTACATCAGAATAGAACAGCAGAGTCAAAGAATATTGGATGTGTTAAGCTTTAAATCCATATCATTTCGTTCATTTTTAAATTATATTTAAATAATATATTTTCATTTTGATGGTAAATATTTGATATATTTAATAAAAAGTTACTTTCTTTAAGCACCATTTTGGTAAAAACAAAATTAATCAAATTGTAAGTAGTGGATGTAGTTAATATCAGAATTTTTTTCAATATTACATTTTCAAAAATAAATCAACCAAACTTATATAACATTAGTTAAATTAACACTTGTTTCACACACATCACATAAAAATGCTTTTAAGACGAAAAAAATAAACTATTTGTTGAGTTTTTTTTTTTTTTTTTTTTTTTTAATGGAGTTATCTTATGGTTAATCAAAAAAGTATAAAAAATTAAAAATTAAAATATATGTATATATAGTATTTATAGTATTTATTTTTTTTCATAATGAGTGCAAACAATTCCTTTGAAACAGAAGACCCCCTATGTAGGTATTCCACTCAGGCTTAATATACTAGCGTGATCCATCCACCTTAACTCACAAAAAATTAATAAATAAATAAATAAAAATAAAAATAAAAAAACGCCGGTGTTACAGAGACCGGTGTTACAAAATGTTTCCGACGTATGAACAATATATATATATATGTATATATATATATATATATATATATATATATATATATATATATATATATATATATATATATATATATATATACATTATTACCGCTTTCAAAGACTCATAATATCTATATCTGTAGATTAAACAGTAATTTTAATTATTTAAAACATAAGTTTCTGCAGGATGAGGGGTATATGTTTAAGTTGCAATTAAAATGTCTAAGAAAGTGTTTTTCTTAAACTTTCAAAGTTTTATTTTAAATTTTATATTATTAAAAATATATTTGGAATAATTCAAGAATCAGTTATTTTTTGCCATGCTTAAAGAATTCATTCGACGCGAAAATATTGTGGTAAAATTAAAAATATGAACAATATTTAAATAGTTTAATTTTTTTAGAAAGGTTATTTCACCAATTCTTACTTTAATAAATATTATAACATCTTAATCTGAGTGAAAATATCTCACCGTCACCATACAATAATCAATACTATCCATCTGTCCATCTACCTATCAATCTCTATATAAAAAATATACCGAAAGTGATGTAAAATATGTGTTATTATTGCGTTTAAGAATATTTTATTTCGTTTGTTTACATTTCTTTTTCATATAAGACAATTGTTTATGTATTTATCTGGAATTTTGTTCTCAAGACAAAAAAAAAAAAAAAAAAAAAAAAAAAAAAACTTGATATTTTTGTTTTGTAATTTTTCAAAATGCATGTTAGATCAAATAAGAATTATTAAAGCATTTAAATCACTTGAAAAATCAAACACAAATATTAAACAAAACGTAAAAATCTTATTTTACTAATGTATCTTATTTAGATGAAATAATACTTCATGATCCCTAATATTATTATATCAGAGACATAGCATTTCCATACAATATGTACCAAAAGAATTGGATTTCTCATTTAACTTTTTGGTATGAAGTAAAAAAGTATTACGACTGACTAAAAAAAAAAAATAATAATAATAATAACTTATGCAATTTTATTTTATCCTAAATTAAATTATAGATAATACAGAATATTTATTATTAACTTTATTGTGTTATTTTTCTTCATTTCATTGTTTTGATTTTCATTCATTGAGAAAATGAAATATTGTTAATAATAAAAAATAAATAAATAAATAAATAAATAAATAAAGTTAAACTTTCTATAAGGGAACATTTGAACGGAATAGGTGACAGTATATGTGACATCATAGTCACCAAACGAGGAAAATTATTAATATTGTTGTTACAACAAGAACACTAATAATAATAATACACATAATATATAATGGGAGTATTTCTTTTAATTGAAAAAAAAATCTAAAAATAAAAACTTATAGCCCAGAATTAAATGCAATTAAATTTGTAGAAACAGTGTAACATCAGGGGTAACATAGTACTCTCACGTAAAATTAAATTATATTAATGAAATTTTATTTTATGAATTGAACGAGTAAAGAACGTTTAAAATGGTTTTGTACATCGATAGCATTATGTATAAAATATAATGAAAATTATTAAATATAATAAAAAGTTTATTAAAAATATTTTTTTATTATTTTTTTTAAGTATATTGTACTTGGATAAAAATTTATATTAAATTAATAATACACATTTTTAATATTAAAAAAAAAAAAAATTTGTTAATTTATTAAAAATTGCATAATTTGAAAAATACATTTTTTTTTTTTTTTTTTTTTGTATGTACGCGCATGTGTGTTTTTATTCTTTCTAACAAAAAATTAGCAAAATACTTATGCATAACTATTAAAAACAGATTTGCACATACATTACACTTTTTCTCTAGAGAAATCTGTGACAGTTATAACTTACTAAAAGAAGTAAAAAAAAAAAAAAAAAAAAAAAAAAAAAAAACATATTCTCCAAAAGGAGTTTAAACTTATGAAATTTACGTTTATATTATTTATGCAAATATTGGCTTAATGTTTCGGACAGACTTGATGTCATATTTTTGAAAAATAATTTAAAACAATTTCTAAAAGGAAGACAAAGGTATTTCGTATAAGCTTTTAGAGACTTTGTGAAACAGTTATTTATTCATCTTAAAGAGTACAAAACCCAGTAGTATTGCTATTGTTATTATGTTAATGTATTGCAAAGTATCTTAAACGTTCTAAAATTATGTTCCTTTCTAGATTTTTTTTTTAAGTATTAAAACACTGTTTTCATGTATTAAAGTATGTTCTGCACATGAAAGTGATAAATGGGGCATTTTTAATCTCTTAAAGCGTTTTGTAATATTTAAATTTAGCCTCATTTTGTTACTTTTTTATGACACATATCTCCAGTTATGAAATACTTCGCCACATTTTTCAGAATTTATCACCCATGACGGCTTTTTTGGCAACTTTGGAAAAAAAAATCGCTGTACATTATATTATTGAGCTTATGCTGTGTGTTACGGTACTGACTTAGAATAAGCTGAATATTATGCTATAGTGGAGTTTATGCTGTGATTGTTTTATGTTGTCAGCTAAAATTTAAATTGTGTTTTCTTGTGAATCTGAAGTCAATACTTCATTAACAGACTAGTAATCTACTCGAATATTCTGTAAATAAACTTTTAAGCCCCTGCATGATATGTCACTCATGCAGAGTCAATTCTCGAAACCAGAGTACACAACAATATTACATAAGAAAGTTTAAATAGATTTATATTTCGTTTAATTATTTCTATCATATAGAAAGAAATAACAATATATTTAATATATCAAATGAACAAAAGATTGACTAGTCAATATTTTTATCAAAATGATTTTAATAATATTCGTGTTATAAGATTTATATTATAAAGCTAATTTTATAAAACTTAGTTGTCGTATCTCACTAATAAGATTTAAAAAATTTGCTTAAATATTAAAAATAAATGTACTTTATAAACTTTATTTTGCATGTGTTAACGGTGAGATAATGTTTTATTGTTGTTTATTTGAATACATATATACTGAAATAAGTTTCATGGAAAAACCAATGAATCACTTAAAAAATTCCTTAAAGGCACATATTTATACTATAAAAATAAGTGTAGACTTTGTCTGTGGTGGTGCAGTCTTAGCAAACTCGTGTAGCAGGGCTACTAAATTTAGAATTAATATAGACTAGAAAAAGCGTATTAAGTTGTCATAAATAAATAATTAGAAAACTCACTTAGTTTTTAAATGTAAAACTCTTTACGTGTATAATATATTATATTATAATACATATTTCTTTCTTAAATGCAATAATATTTAGAGTGTCATTAATTGACATTTTCACTGTCAATTTAAAAAGAAAACTAGTTGGCATAAGTGCACTCTGCTCAGTTACCCATTATATCTTTACGTTATTCTTTATTTCTTGTTCAGGCATACTATATTAATCTTAAGAGAGATGATTTTGACCGATTTCTGGATAACGTAACAAACTGAAATGATCCACATATTAGACTACATTACTATCAAGTTTATGCGTTTACTTAATCTTCATTCGCTAATTTATTTTATTGGATTAACTTTAATAGTTAGCGATTTCATGTCGTTTCTGATGCAAAGATCACCATAATGCAAATTTCTATGAAATATTACTCTATTCTGCTATATTGTGATAATCTTAAATTCTGAATAACTTACGAATTTTTTAAATTGTATAATTTTAGTCAATGATTTTCAAACCATAAACCATTATCATAAATGATACTTTAAAAGTAGTCTCATATCTTTAAGACAAAAAATACCCCTAAAAATTTACGTTTATGTGAAATTTCGCCTTATTCTGCCATGTTAAGAAATTCGAAAATTTCAAATACCTTATCAAATTTTCAAAATTGTGTTTTCATAGTTAATTTTATTTATATCAGCATCATAGCTGATATTTAGCTAGATTTGATTTAAGTTAGTCTGACATCTATACAGTAAAAATAATCCTTTTAATCCATGTTTAAGCAAAAATTTGCTTTTTACTCTCATATTAAGAAAGTCGTAAATTTCGAATAACTTACGAAGTTCATAAATTAGAATGTTAAAAAGCAATAGATGTCTTACCAGTGTCATTATTGATATTTTAAAACTCGTCTGACTACGGTACGATCATTTGTTCTTGAGATATCGTGTACACAGAGTAACAAACCAGCACACTAACACATTAACAAACTAACGCACTAACACACACCCTACAGATTGACATCATATCAGTTTTGCCATTTTCGAATTCCTCACACATTGAAACATGTAAAATAGTTAAAATCTCGAGATCGGAAATATTCACGATTACCTAAGTTCCCCATACCTATAATACGACGGGGAACTATAAAAAATAAATAAATAAATAAATAAAATAAGAAGAAGAAGTACGTGTTGGTGGTTCCACCTATGAAATCCATACGTATCAACACATCTATCTCCATATATACATAAGTATACATACAGACCATGGCATATATTATATTTACAAGAATATTATATATTTACAGCACAAGCTATGGAATCATAAACACTTAATTAGTATCAATATATGTATTTGTATGTATATATATATATATATATATATATATATATATATATATATATACATATATTTGTATATATATATAGATAGATACAAAACAAAATAAATTACAAAGTAACTGTATCCCATCACTGAGAAATATAACTATATACATATCTATCCATATATATATAGTAATACAATATTAACAGTGCAAAAACTTGAAATTTAAAGACGATTTAATTTCAGTATTAAAACATTTATTCGGATCATAAGCGAAGACTACCCAAATCAAACCAAAAGAGAAATAAAGTAAAATCATCTAGAATGAATAAGTTGTCATTTTCTAAATCTCTTAAGTAGAAATATAGATTTCCGTGCTATGCGCATAAGGCACGCCAATAAACTAAAGAGACAGAATGGTCGAGAATTTCTAGTCTGTACATTTCTAAATGGTGAAATAATTTTCTGAATATTTTGAATCTTTTCTATTGCGAGAAATTCTCGCTTGATTTTCTAGAATTGGGTAATAAACAAAGATTATAGCTGCTGAAACCCGCCTCTTGTATTCGCATTTATTTGAAGAGATTTTTAAATAAATATGCCCTCGAAAATATAGACAAATGCTCTAGAATTCTAATAGGTGTTTGTAGAACTCGCTTTCAAAGGGCACTAGAATTTATAATCATGGCATGGAACTATTTTTTCTAGTGCCACAATGTAGATTCTAGATGTCAGTTACAGAATTTTTTCACAACATTACCAAACTAAAAATACAGATTAAATAAGTTTTTTCTGAACAGGATTAAATTACTAATTTCTTGTCTTTAGACTATTAATTATTATTATATTATTTGTTTAATAATTTTTATCATTATTAATTTGTTACCCTTTTTAAGGACATGTTATATTATTCATGTGGCAGAATAATTTTACAGTTCCATAAAATTCAATGAATTGCGATCATGTTTCTGCAGAAAGTAAAAGCAAAAAGTATTTGCAAAATTCTTAAAAAATAAATATTTTTTATCTAATAGTATCAATTTCGAATATATATCTCATATGTTTTTAAATACAATTATTCATTCATTTTGCATTCTATATCCAATTGTTTACTAAATTTTAAGGTACTAAAATGGAGTTTTAATTAGATTTGAAAAGATTAATTATTGGAAAATATAAAAATTTATAATCTATACTGACATTTTTGATTTAATACGTCTATTAAAACTAACGGGCGATGATTATTTTTTTTAATTGGCAATTGAAATTTTGTTTTCAAAACAAACATAAATGGAATTTTTATTAAAAGGTACCTTGATGTAGGATTATGATGAAGCTTATTTGGAAAAGCAAACATAATGCAAAAAATGTTTATCAGGATTTTAATAAGATGTAAAATAAATATTATTATTTTTCTGTTTACATTTAATGCATTAATAAATATAAACATAAACAAATATTTATTTTTCATATTTTTAACAAATGTAATTTTTTTTATTTTTCCTCTATTACATGTTCGATTTTCATCTACTGTCTCTTTTTTAACGAATTTTAGCCTGGTATATATAATAAAGTTTCTGAAAATGTATGTAATTTAAAATAAAATATTTATAAGATTTTATTATTATTATTTTGAAAAATATACAAAAAAAAAAAAAAAAAAAAAAAAAAAAAAAACTTATTATTTATTGAAATTAACAAAATAAAATATTTCACTTTGAATAGAAATTTTAGTTTGAGAAAAAAAAAAAAAAAAAAAAAATCTTTTTGCATCACATGCGCCGATCAATAACGAAAACAAATGTTATTATAAAGACAAATTTCGTGAATTTATAGAAACAAATAAACAAAACATTATTTAATTTAAATAAATTTTCTATCAATGTGAATATTTTCTATGTTTTCAGTTAACAAATGTATTGTACCAGTATTATAAAAATATGTTCTATACATACATATAAAAATATATACACCATTGCATACAAGCAAAAGTTTGGTTTTATTTCTGATTGTACATACGAATTTTTAAGCAAATCGATTCCTAATTAAGTTTTTTAAGCTAATCTTAAATGTCAAAAAATTAGCAACAGTTTCAAAACAAGACAGACTGATTACGATGGCCATCAAAGTTATTAAGGACATTTATAAAATAATTTCTTCAAATTTGTTTTGAATTAACTCAGTATACGCAGAGTAATACCCATGAAATTTTTTCAAGTGGAAGCTGGATTTAAAGTGTGTACTATTTTGAAAAAATGTTGGCGTCTAATGTTAACTAGTATACTTGGTAAAAAAATCTCGCACGAGCTATGTGCAGTGTTGCCAGATCTGGTGGATTTTTTTTCCTTAATCACCAATAATTTTTAATAATAATGTTTCCCTAATTACTTCGAAGGTTGATAGTCTATTATATATATGAAATATCACAACTGAAAATCATTGGTGATTATTGAAATACGTTTTCTACGATGTGGGTACGTGGCCGCCGCGTGGAAACTAAGTAGCAAGGCAACTTCCCCAGCAAACTTATCGAGCGTATTTGTAACTTATGTTTACTGTCTAGCTTCAGTTTAAATTTATTCAGTATTTTGTAAGTTATCGCGATGGAAAATTTTACATTATATACAAATAGGTAGATAGATATAGAGATTAAAAAAAAAAAAAATAAGTGATTATAATAGGGCGATTTTCAAAGAAAGCAACTTGAAATGGGAGTAAAGATTAAAAATGGCCATATTAGAAAAGAGCCGTCATGGGCACGTGTCTCCGCGATAATTCGTTATCTATATATTAATAGGCAAGCATAAAATTTGTTGTCCCATTTTAACATATTAATTATGGGAGTAGAGGGTTGAAAATGGTATCATTCGAAAGGTATGGTTAGCCGGAAGGTGCGAATACAAATATTATTTTCTTACGATGTCAAGAAGGTATTTAAAAATACATTTATTTTTTATGCATTTTCTCCCATTTTTCCCTTTTATACACGTATTCCTTCACATTAAAAAATACCTAAAAGTAGAAAGTTGTTAAATCTGGCAATTTCATAAAGCTCAAATAAAACCATAGACACAGTAATTTGTATAATGTAGCATCACTATACGCAAGCGAAGTGATGGCGTCACTGTCTGTCCATGGAGCCATGTAAAAGATTTTCTATGTTAATTGTCCATTGAGTTTTTGTAAAAAATTATTAAAAAATAACGGAAATTATCTGCTGATTTTAATTCCGATATTTGGGTATAGTTATATATAAGTTACTGTCTACATGTGTTTAATTGAGTTATTTTTTCTGTAAAAGTGATGAAATTTTAATTAAAAATCACAAAACTCCAGAAAAAAAAAATGGCAAACTTCCAGTTTCGAATGTAAACATAAACATTTCATTTCAAAGGGTGATATTTAAACAATAAATATTGAACTAATATACTAAATAAAAGGAAAATGGATTTGTTACTAACTGCTGCATGTGTAAGTAGACGATACGGAAAAAAATCCGATTTCCTTTTTTTGCTGAATTTACATGTTTTGAGCTTTCTTTACGTTTCAATTAACTGAAATTGACTACTTATTTTTTAAAAAAGTGTCTTTATTGCTAGCTTTTGTGGGTAGAAGAAGCAAGTAGAAGATTCATAAAAACTTTTGATTTTCGGTTTTCGATGAATTTACACGTTTTGAGATTTCCTTGCATTTTAATTAAGTGAAATTGACTACTTATTTTTATTTTTTAAAAAGTGGATTTATTATTCTTTCCTCTGCACATATAAGTAGAAAATATAAGATTCAGAAATGTTTTAGATTTTCGGTTTTTGATAAAGTTACACGTTTTGAAATTTCCCGAACTCAATTCGACCATTTTTGAAAAATATCTTTTTTTTTTTTTTTTTTTTTTTTTTTTTTTTGTTCAAACACTGTACTTTATGAACCAATCGAATTAATTTAACAGAATTTGATACTTGGTTGGACCTTGGTCTGACATGATACCTATTAGCGTCTGGGCTGTATCACACAACAAGAGGCGTTTTCCCGTTGCGATTTTCTCTCATTTCAGGAAAGGCTAACATATACAGAGAGAAATAGTTATATTAAGTAAAACTCTGCTGATTCAGTTAGAGTGAATATTGGCAAACATTTGCCGCAGCTGTGTTGCAATTGCATTCCGTTTAGGACAAGGCAATAACTTTGCTTTGCCTCGCTTTGCAAAAAAAATGGTCGAGTTTCGACCACTGGGCGATACTAGTGATTAAAGAAATTTCATCAACATAACATAATACTGATTGAAATGTTATATTCAGGTGGAGTAAAAATATCATTCAGCTGGTTATATAAATTTGCACATACAAAGACAATGCACCAAGAGAATTGATCAAATGTTGCATTTTAATATTTTATATGTATATTTAATATTTATATGGTTTGTCTGCATATGATTACATCGCACAATGTACATAACAATATGAAGTAAAGCAAAATGTTACAGAGCGTTTGTTTCTAATGCATAATTTACTGCTCCGAGAAATGATGTTCATTAATTTACATACAACAACTCGGAACGTGTTACATATTGTTATAATAAATTGTTTTAACCCTCTAAGTGTTAAACCCGTTTTTTGCGTCATACATATTCGAAGTAAAAGGCCCGTGTAACTACATTTTAAAATAAATGTTGCTTTTTACAGGAAAATATGATTAATAAATTTCTGTAGTATAGAGTACCAAATTCGCATGTATATATACTGTTCATAGTATTAATTTTATGTATCATTAAACAGATATACTGAAAAACAGTTAACTCTGAAATGGTAGTTCGTTGTTTAAATAATTCTAAAATTTTTACAATTGTCATACCTCATGTACCTTGCCTCATTAGGTACTTTCAACGAGAAAAGAAATATTGGTCTTTTTTTTGCCAACGGTAACTGTGACTGTCCATTTAGAGTATTAACTTAAAAATAATATTCAATTTTTGGATATAGCAAAATGTTACGAAGTCCGGCGTGGTTATCAACGAAAATAAAAGTAACTACATAAATATCCGAAGAAGCACTGGAGTAACGGACTTGAAAATTATTCATTAAATAACTGGTGACCAGCTTTTTTTAACCTTTGTGGGACTTCAAAAAAAGGTAAAATAATTGTATGCTAGGACTTACATAACTGTTACGCGAAAATGGATATATTTATTGTAAATGAAAGCAATTAATGTGATAGGGAGGTTATATAAAATAGATTTAAAATTAAGCGTAAAGTACAAAACATTTTCAAAGTTAATAATATATGCAGGTGTATATTGTTTTTGTATGTTAACACTCTTAAATGCTTAACATATCTTCACACTAATATTAATGTAAGAGTGTGCGTTTATAATAAGCAGACAAACAACAACGTCTAGAACGCGAAAAAGAAATAATATGAAAGCAGACAGCTATTTCAGTAAAATTAGACGTATCGTCTTCAGTGCATAAAGTAATGAGGGAGGAGTGCTCCTATATATAGGCAAGGGATCAAAATCAGCTCAGGATAATCATCCAACAGGTATTACGCGGGATGTGGGTGATTCGCAAATAGAAAATTACGAAACACTAGTTGTGAAAAATATGATATAAATTAAGGAAATATGGGCTGAATGTAAAATTTCCAAGAATCAGACAGATGGGGTACAGCGAAATTACAATTAACATTATTTTCAAGATTTCTATAAATATGAAAAGCTTCAAAGAAGTTGAGTTGTTGCGTGGATTTAGGTTTATATATTATTTTAGCTGAATCAAATTAAAAATTATGGTTTTTCTACCAGCAATGCTTACAAATAGCCAATTCGGTCCGTAAGCAAGAAACCAATAAATCAACTATTTCTAAACATTGCAGGCAGAAAAACCACAATTTAAATTTTAATTCAGCTAAAATAATATGCAGGCCTAAATCCACTCATGAACTTGTTTTGTTTGAAGCTTTTTATATTTATAAAAATCTTGATAATTGCGATTTTTCTGCACCCCATTTTTCTAATTTCTGGAAATTTTACATTCATCCACATTTCCTTAATTTCTTACATTTTTTATCACAAATATTGTTTAATTATTTCCTATTGGACAATCTACCACATTCCGCATAATCCTAATGACTGGCCATCCTGAGCTGAATTTGATCCATTTCCTGTATAGAGGGGCACTTCTTTCTCATTTGTTTATGCATTGAAGACGGTACGCTAAATGCTACCGAAACCACTGTCTGCTTTCCTATTATTTTTATCCCATGTTCCTACTGTGACTGAAAGATAGACCGCAGCAAATTGCATTTACTATGTAGATATGAAATTGCATGAAAAATGAATAGAATTTAAAAACTGCAACTTCTGATACAGATATATTTCATGTGAATGTTGTAAATTAGCGCATATTGAGATTTTTGGTACTTCGAAAATCAACAAAAGTGAATGTGTGCGGTTCAATTTCACATGGTACAATCATTGGTGCATTTTCCTCAGCTGATAATTCTCTAAAGGCAAATAATTACCTGGGGATAATAAATCATTATGCAATAAATACAGCATTTAAAACACACTGTTTTTTAACCATTTTTAATTTTCCTGAACTATAGGGCCAATCCTCACTGGGGAAAATATTTTCTAACATTTCATGTTACATCTTTCAACTTGCTGATGAATAGGACGAGGAGGCTATATACCTTGCCTCCAAGATATTCAAATATCACTCAGTATAAAAGAGGAAGCGATCTGCTTTAGAGACAAAGCCTATGCATGAATTATTCATGACGTAAAAGACATACATGCAACAATAACCGCTGCTATTGCAACTACGTTTACGAAAATTGTACTGGAAAAATTGTTGAAACCGGACTACCTGCAAGATATTCCCAGTGCTACCACGTGAAAAAAAAAATCATTGACAATTTTCTAGAAATTGCGTAAGTCCTGTTGTGTAATTGTACAATTTTCTTAACTTTTAATTTCCTTTTAAGTACACGACCAATAAGTTATTGGACATTTTCGAATTTAGACGTTTTGTCAAATATCTATAAAGGTTCTACAAGAATTATCTTGAAACTTTGGGAGTATAAAGGAAATATTATACACCATATATTTAAAAAATTGTCCTGAATAGGAAAAAGGATGCAGTAAAAAATTAAAAGTGAACTTGTTTTGAATCATCCTGAAAGAAAGTAATGCTTGAAATGGGGTTTTGCTGTAACATGTGATTCTGAAGATTTGTCTAATTATCTGTATAATTTTTTTCCTGAGGCTACCATTTATATTCATTGAGATACATAAATTTCTTTTAAAAAAATGCAAAACAAAATACTACTTTTTTAATTAACACACGTGTGGTATTAGACCCAATGCAAAACCGATTTAAAAAACATTGCGTTCTTTATTTCACACAACATACAGTATTCAGAATGCAAAAATGTTGAATATTTTACGAAATATGATAATTTTTACTAAATAAGTTTTAACAACGCATGCGCAAGTTGAATAATAATAATAATAATAATAATAATAATTTGCCTAATTTTATAGCGAAAAGCATTGAGCTAGTTATTTGAAAAGTCCAAGCAAATATCGGGTAAGTACAAATATTTATAAAATGAAGAGAATTTCAGATCCTCTAAAAAGAAAAGAAAAAAAAAGTAAAAAATATAGGGGTTTTATCAATATTTATTTACAGTCTGCGAGCACTGTATTACCATTGGACATTGATTGAAATAATAAAAATGAAAGCAAAACCCCTTATATATAAACTTTTACTTTGAGACGAACTTAAATTCTGTTCATTCTATCCCTCATAAATTCTTGAATTTACACGATATTTCTTTGGCGGGTTTATATGTGTAGCTCGATAATTTTGGCTATTAAATTAGACAAATGAATTTTTTCAAAATATTGTGCATGTATAGTTAAATATTATTTACTAAAAACTCTCATATTTCGTAAGATAATTATCATTTTTGCATTCAGATTGCAGTATTCTGTGTCGAATATAGTAGCACGCCATGTTTCCTGAAAATGGCTTTGCACTGAGTTTAAAAACCTACGTGTAATAATTAAAAAATGTTTTTTTCCCTTCAAAAAAGAAAAAAAAAAACTTATATCTCTATGAATATATGTGGTAGCTTTATAAAATTTTATACATAAAAAAAAAAAAAAAAAAAAAAAAAAAAAAAATCATGATCACATGCTACAATGGAAGCAAACTTAAAGCATTACATTTTATAGGGTGAATTTACAGGAAACATTTTGATTCTTTTTTTTTTTTTTTTGAGTGGTCCTCATTTCCTCTCTAGGACAAAACTTTTGTTGTCATGAATGTGGTATAACTGGTTCATTATGCGTCCAAAGTTTTAAGTTTATTTCTGCAGAATATATCTGATAATTGACAAAACGTCCGAATTTGAAAGTGTCCAAATCTTAATAGCAGATAGTGTACAGAGGCTTTTCCAAATTAAAGGTATCCAAATAAAATTGTAATGCGTTACTTTCATTATTATGCTTACATTTTTCAATAATAAACTGAAACTAAACTTAATTAGCAAAATAAAATTTGATAAGATACACAACTATTAGCACAAAAGTTAATATGGAATTAATTTGTGTAAAAATTAATTTTTATTATTATTATTATTATTTAATTTTACTTATTTATTTGGTTTTATACTACTTTTCTAATAAGAAAATCGTCTGCATTATCATAACAGATAATTTTTTTAAATAATATTTTTAATTAAATTATTTTTTAAAAACAGAATTATTTTTTAATAACCAAATTAAATTCTATATGAATGTAGGTGCATTAATGAAACGGGGTGTTGAGGGGGGCGGTAGCCCCCATCACATAGAGCTAATTATCATATAAAACTTTTCCGAAACCTAATTTTAATTGTTTAACACAGGTTTACATAACAGTACTCGTTATCTTACCTCTTAATCTGCAACCTGTATTTATAGTATTAAATATCACTGTAAGGGAAAGCCGTGTGAGTGACACACCAGATTATTTTAATTATTTATTTACCTTTTAAGTTTGAAAGTTATAATTCTTATACCAATTTCAACATACAATTAAATTTTCATTCACCAGAAGCAAAATTATTATTAGTTCTTGTGGAATAAAACAAAACCATTTAAAAAAAGTTTCAAAATAAAATTCGTGTTTGGCCACCCAGTTTTCAGATTTCCCCAGGCAAAACAGCTTTTAATAAATGTTTTCTTCAGGCGACTTTTAAATTTTTGCCGCCATGTTGGCGAGATCCCTTTTATTTTATTTTATTTTATTATTTATTCATTTTAGAATTTTTATTTATTTATTTATTTATTTTTTTAACACTTAGTACCTGTTTTGCATTAGAATTTTTATTATTGCGTTTTTCAGTTAATTCATGACAGAAGTTGACATTTTGTTTATGTCTTTAATGTATTTCTAGGTTTAAAATGACGCTTTCAATGAAAAGATAATTTTTTCTGCAAAATTATCTAATCAGACAGATGTCGTTTTTTCTTTTTTTTTTTTTTTTTTTTTTTTTTAGGTCACTGAACTGAGTCTGCGCGCTTAAATATTACTGGTATGTTATTTTTTATCCTTGCGTATTTTATTGTCACTATTGTATCGTTTCTACAAAATATAATCGTAACTGTTCCACGTTAGAGAAATATTATACAGATTATTATTATTATTACTATTATTTATGCCAATATTATTTAAAATATTAATATATTTTGAAAATACTGATTAATTACAGTTAAATTTTGATTTCAAGTAAGATAATTAATTATATTCGCACGTTAGCGATAACAATTTCAAAATATCAGTACGCAAAGTCATAGAAGGCTAGAAGTATATTGCAATCGATTTTTTAAATTCGGTAATAAAATAATTTATTCCTTAAGTTTTTTTATATGAAGTTTTATCGTTTAGAAGTTTTATTGTTAACTAGAATTAGCATTATAAAATAGAAAACGCACCATAATGTGAAATAAGGGCGTATCTAACAGAAAAGAGGCTTTTCATAGAATAATTTCTTGTAAATACGTGAAGAAAAGTACTAAAGTCTTAAAAGTTTGAAAGTCATTTGACAGTGATCTGCACACACACACACACATATATAGAGAGAGATTTTAGATTTACTTGCAAAGTTTTCGCAAAATGTTTCGCTAATTAAACAAAAATATAATTTCTCGTTTGCATTTGAAAAGAATTTTTTAAATTACTTTCATTCTGTGCTATTATTTCAATTTCTTGGATTTTCTAAAGAGTTCATTGAAGATCGGGAGTTTTGTGAAGGAAGTTTTCAAAAGAAAATGTTTCATATGCAGAGGCATGAAAAAACCATTTTTCAGTATTTATTTGGTAAATTTTTTATCACCTATTGGCAAAACGCAATATTTTTGCAACTGATTTATAAAATGGGGCACAGTTTAGTCGCAGATAACAGCTGAACTATGAGAATTTTGTTAATATTTACTTAAATAAACGAATAATTTATTGAGTATCGAAAAATTTACCGTAAAATTAATTCAATACAAATCTAGGAATATGCGACATGTTGTATTTATATTTTATGACATATGCTGTAATATTTCTGTCTATTTCCTATATGCAATATCATTTAACCTCCACTTGCCTTAATTTCCGTTTCCTTTCATATGTACCACTTGTATGTATTGACTTCATGACTTTTTTTTCCTTGATAGTCACAAAAGGCAAATTGTTTATTATTTTAATAGCAACTTTATTTATTTTATTATTATTATTATTATTATTTAGTTGCCAAGTTATGTTCTGTAAGTGTATATATTAAAAAAAAAAAGAAAAAAAAATCTAAAAAAACATTTTGATTTTTTTTTACTTGCAATATGTCAGGCTTACAAAATAACTTCTCAATTACTAATAAATAAATAAATAAATAATAAATAAATGTAATTTCTAATTTGAAAGTATAGTTCATAACATTTTACAACACATAATATTTTGTCTGAAGTTCCCTATTTTAGAGGCATGGCTTCATTAATTACCAGGTATTTATCAGTTCAGAATTTGTAACTGAAAATATCCCACATTTCAAAGCTTTGTTATTAACTTTAAGTAATGTGATATTGCACTTCTATATGAAATAAACTGAGCTAATATGTAGACTCAAGAGCATTGACATCCCAAACCTTAAGAAAAGAAATACGAGATCGAAGATTGATAATTACCACTTCTAATGATGCAGTAAGCGCCGCTTGCGTAAAAGAGAAGCCCATTATATTACCGCATCAAAGGCATCTTCTCCAAGTAATTGAATAAAGAGCTCACTTATCTGGAAAAGCATTTTCACTAGAAGATTGCTTTGTTTTATGTGGGATAGGGAAATCATTCCCCGCAGTAAATCTTAAGCAATAAAATTTTACTGCTTGGTGTTCGGGAAATTTAATAGTTAATAGATTGTTAAAATAATAACTGTAAATTGGCTTCATTCTAGGAAATAAGGATTATTGGTTAAAGAGAAGCAATTTGCGATTTTCCACTAATAATAATTTCTTGTCTTGCAATTTTCTCCCAATACATCTCTCTCTCTCTCTCTCTCTCTGTTTATATATATATACGAGCTGGCTATGCCCGCTTCACTGGACACAATACTGAAATGAGTTGTCAAAATTCCATATCATTATTAATTAACCTGAGTGAAAGTTCCCGCTGTGCTCGATAGAGATTTTTCTCGCTTGCAACGTGAGGGGTTCGTGTTCTCACTGCATTCGGTAGCAACTTACCCGCTTCTTACTCCCCCTTTTCCAGTGGCTAAGTTTAAAGTTTTGCGAAATCTCGACAAAGTACATAATGCGTACACCTAATCAACATCCACACACTAAAGTTCGCCAATCCAAGATAAATTAAGGCGAATGCAGAAGGGAAAACGTGTTTTTACACGTGTTTATAGCCCTCTCGACACCAAGGGGGTAAGGGGGGATTTCTTAAAATCCCGTTACAATAAGGGTCGGATACATATAAACAATTTACGTACCAAATTTCGTTACCGCAGATCCTATAGATTTCTCAGGACAAATTTAGCGCTAAAAGGCGTGTCTCGAGTTTCCCCCTCGTAACTCCCCCTCCCTCCCCCCCCCCAAAAAAAAAGAATTTTTGGAAATATCCTAAGGAAGTCGCATAGCCTTTTTTTCAATATATTTGTTCCATTTTTGGTAGAGGTCCACTCAAAAATCAGGATTTTTTAATATTTCCCCCTTCCCTTCCCTTAAAAATGGAAAATTCCTAAATGTAGAAAATGTATTATTTGTACTCATGTTTAGTCTCCCATGTGCAATTTCTTTACTGTGAAGTAATTAGGAGGCGAATTATGCTTATAAACGTGATTTTGCTTTTGCTTCCCCCAGGGGGGGGAAAAGGGGAGTAATGTCGGAAAAGTTGATAGATATAATTTTAAATTGGGTAAAGACCTAAGTTCCTGCGAAGCGACGTTGAATTCTGTCCAGCCGTTCTCAAGTAGTACCCGGACAAACTTGTTTTTGTCTTTTGCCCCCAGGGGGCAACGTGGTAAAATTTCTGAAAAGTTGATAGATGTCATTTTATGTTGGGCAAAGACCTAAATTTCTGCGAAGCGCCGTTGAATTCCGTCCAGCCATTCTCAAATGATAAACGGACAAACGTGTTTTGGTCTTTTACCCCCCCCCAGGGGAGAACGGGGGGAATTTCTAAAAAATTGATAGATATAATTTTTAGTTGGGTGAGGAGCTAAATTCCTGCCAAGTGCCGTTGAATTCCGTCCAGACGTTCTCAAGTGATACACGGACAAACTTGTTTCTGTCTTTTGCTCCCCAAGGGGTAACGTGGGAAAATTTCTGAAAAGTTGATACATATAATTTTAAGTTGGGTAAAGACCTAAATTCCTGCAAAGCGCCGTTGAGTTTTGTCGAGCCGTTCTGAAGTGATACCCTGACAAACATGTTTTAGTCTTTTATCCCCCAGGGTGAAACGGGGGGGGGGGATTTTTGAAAAGTTTATAGATATAATTTTAAGTTGGGTGAAGACCTAAATTCCTGCCAAGCACTGTTGAATTCCGTCCAGCCGTTCTCAAGTGATGTCCGGACAAAAAAACGACATACAGACACGATGACACACACACAGGAAACCTTTTCTGAAGCGATTTTCAGCTTTTATGGCGTGTGAAACGTAAAGATATCGCAATTTTTTTCGATTCTGACAAATTTACAGACAAAATTCTGATTTTGTTAATATATATATATATATATATGTGTGTGTGTGTGTGTTTGTGTATGTGTGTGTGTGTGCAAAAAAGGAGATTGAAAGAAGTATATATAGAGATATAGATACATAGTTAGATTAATATACAGAATAAAGGAAATTGCAGTTAAAAATTGGATAAGGAAAAATGACAAATATACATCTGTATATATATATATGTATAAATTGCATGTCACGATGTTTATCCGCAATAAACTCCTAAACTTATGATTCGATTCTAACAAAATTTTGCACACTGTGTACAGTTTGGTCCAACTTGAGAGATAGGAAAATTCTTTATCTCAATTTATAGTCACAATATTTTTACTTCCATTACCCTACTACCGTAGGTAATGGAATTATTGTATTCGGTCTGAAAATTCGATATCGGGTTTTCGCCTGATTTACACGTTTTAAGGTCCCCTGAGTCCAAAAAGTGGTTTTTGGCAATTGGTCAATGTGTATGTATGTGTGTGTGTATGTATGTGTGTGTGTGTGTGTGTGTGTGTGTGTGTGTGTGTGTGTGTGTATGTGGAGAATCTTCTGGCTATTATAGCTCAGAAACTAATAAAGATAGATCTACGAAACTTTAGAATTGAAATACGTCTGGTGTACAGATGAAATTTTTCAAATTTTGGTGAAAATTGAAAAATGTTAAGTGGGACATCGGAAACCGGAAGTGGGACCGTAAGTCCGTATCTCAAAAACGGCTCTAACGATTTTCTTCAAACTTGCTATATAAACACTGTTTTAGATGTCCTTTCGAATGATATAGTTGGTTAGTTCAGGAAAATTGATAGGCGGCCTGTATAAAAAGCTCAATTTCTGGCCTCGCAAAGGCGTTCCTTTAAAAACGGTTGTACGGATTTTTTTCAAACTCGCCATATTAACTCACTTTTAAATATCTTTTTGTGTGTAATTATTGTTTTCCGGTCAATAATTGATTTTTTGTAAAAGTTGGTAGCTTAAAAACGGCTCTAACGATTTTCTCTTTAGTTCAATTTTATGTTTTCTGATCGCATTATCTCTCAAAAATGTATATAATATGTGTAATAGTGGGTAATGGAAGTCGTGTGGTTGTTTCACACCAGATTTTTTTTTTTTTTTTTTCAAAATTTTTGCAAAATTTTTATAAATTATAGCCCTTTGTAATAGTTCCTCCAAAATATCTACGAGTTCCATAAGTTTAACTGTTGCCAAAAAGAAAAAAAAAAAATACGAGTTCATTTTCTTTCGAAATAAAATAAATACATTTAATCAAATGTGAACGTTAAACATTATAAAATGTTAAATGGACATTATTCACGAGTTGAAACGGCTGCGGGTATTTACCGATTTAAGCGGTTGGCATTGGATGATAGAGAAGTAAACAAAAGTGTCGAGCTCAGCGATTGGCAAAAAATCTTTTATATACCCGCAATACGCAAGAAAAGTGTGACGTCAAGGACCGTCTGTGGATGCAAGAAATTGATTTCTTATGTTAATCACCCAATAGATTTTTTGTAAAAAATTATTAAAAATCCAGGAAAATTATTTCCCGATTTTAATCCCCATATTTGAGTATATATATGTATTAATTATCATGTGCATGCGTTAGATTGAGTTATTTTGCTGTCAATTGACAAAATTTTAATTTTAAATTTCAAAACTCTGTTGTCCTTGGCGTTTTTGTATTTAGCGATCAAAATCGTAATACGAAAATATACATGTCACATATATATTTTCGTAATATGTATTGCATGAAATATTGTTTCATATAATTCATTACTCTCTTAATATAAGTTGTTAAAATAACCATGATTTTCGAAAGGAATTAAATTATGTTCGCCAGATAATTTGGCGATTTTTTTTTCTGCCAAGGATATCTATTCCGCTGCAACATATTACTGTCTTCTATCAGACACTTTATATAGACATTTGAAAACAAATTTGACTACAAATTATGATAGAATATTTATCATTTCCCTTTTATTTAGTATATTAGTTGGATATTTATTGTGTAAATATCCTTCTTTGAAATGAAATGTTTGTGTTTTCAATCGAATATGCCATTTTTTTTCTAGAGTTTTGAAATTTAAAATTCAAATTTTATCAGTTTTACTGCAAAAACAACTTAATCTAACGCATGCACATGATAACTATAATATATCTGTACCCAAATATGATGATTAAAATCGGGAAATAATTTTCTTCGATTTTTAATATTTTTTTTACAAAACATTCAATGGGCAGTTAACATAGGAAATCTTACTCTTGCATCCACGAACGGCCAGTGACATCATCACTTCGCTTGCGTATGACGCGCCGTGCATAAGTTCCATTATGAATCTCACGAAAATTGACGTCATTTCACTTTAAAGGTTTTATATACATTGATAAAGTGCTAATGTAGTCACACACAAGCGAAGTGTGACGTCACTGACCGCTTTTGAAGTCAAGAAAATATTTCTTATGTTAATTGCCCATTGGATTTTTTATAAAATAATATTAAAGATCAAGTAAAATACTTATTCAAAAGTCTGGAAGTTTTTATGTCTGTTTATTTGTTTTGTAACGCTAATCTATATGATCGATGTTCGAATTTTCAATAATTATTTCTCTTATTTTTCTTTTATTTCTATTTAATAACTTATCAACTTACCGTTACTGATTAAATTTGTGATTTATACATGTATTTTACATTAAAATTTGACTCATATTTATTGCTAGAAAAAAAATCTTAAAATCTTGCAATTTTCTTATTTTAATCCTCAATGCTTTCCCTCTTGATTCACTTGAATTTACTATTAAAATTTTAACGTACTCAAAACATTCTCATCACTTCGTTAAAATATATTAATCTTTTTTCAAAATCTTTTTCTATTTAAAATGAAAAATGTATTTACTTTAAATACCCAATATTTCATAAGATATCCTATTTTAAAATTATTAAATATTTATCAAAGGAACAACTGTAGTATTTCCCCACAACTGGATTTAGCGATCATGGCTAAATCATAAATCTTAAAATCATAACTGATAAAATCATAAACTAAATCATAAATCTAAAATAAAAGCATGCAGGTTGCTATATTTTATTGCAAAGAATCCACAACGACATCGTTATCGTTCAAAAAGGCGCCAAAAAAAAAAAAATCGACAAATCCAGTTGTGGGGAAATACTATATACCTTATCTTATTATCAACGTATAACTTAGCCACAGTAACGCGTGGCCGTGTCTGCTAGTATATATACTTGGTGAGGGCAAAAATTTCTACCTGTTTTATTACCCATAAAAAAGCAAATAAACGCGAAATGAATAGCACCTATTATTGTGCATAATCTCCATTGCTATCTATGACCTCTTGCCATCTTTCTGGTGGGAGATGAATCCCGCGGTGGTAAAGTTCCAGCGGTTTCGAGTCAAAAAATTCTTAGATGGCAGTTTTCACAGCATCAAGATCATCAAAGAATTCCTGACTGAAGGAACTGTTTAACTCACGAAATAGGTGATAATCATTCGGTGCCAAGTCAGGAGAATAAGGAGAGTGGGATAAAACCTCCCAAGCAAACCCCAGTAACTTTTGGTAAGTGTTGACAGCAGCATGTGGCCTGGCGGTATCGTGATGAAGGATAACGCCGCGACGATTGATTAGACCTGGCCGCTTTGCTATCAAATTTGAATACAGCCTGTCTAGTTTTAGACAGTGGAGTGCAGCATCGATGATTTGGTCGAATGGCTCGACCTCCTAGTGAATTATTCCTTGCATATCCCTCCACACACTTAATAACACCTTATTAGAATGAAGATCAACTTTCTTAGTCGATGCAGGCGGATCAGAAGGGTGACACAGTCCTACGATTTTTTATGTTACGTTACGAAGCCTACTTCTCATCTCCTGTCACAATTCGTGTCAAGAATGGATCATTTTTGTACCGGGAAAGTAAGGAAACACAGGTGGCGATTCGGTCACTCCGTTGATTAGTGGTCAGTTCATGTGAAACCCAACGATCCAACTTTTCGTAAAACCCAACTTAGCCAGCCGTCTCTCGACTGTTGTCCGGTGTACATTGAAGGTCTCCGCTAATTCTTGCATGGTTCGGTTCGGGTTGTTCCTTATGGCTTGGTCAATATCGTCGTCTCCAACGTGTGATGGCTGTCCACTCCTAGCCTGATCTTGGCAGCATCTGTCTCCTTTCCTAAATTTATTAAACTATCGACGACATGTGCTTTCGTTTATTGTATCCTCCTCGTAAACTTGAAAACACTGCGACATGCTGCATGCTTTTTATCGAACTCGTATAATAAGCACCCATACAGCACAGAATGTTTCAGTTATGTTGCAAAAAGCTTACAATCTTTCAAAAACGTAACACGTTTTAGATCTCTCTGATACCTTTCTGAAACATTCGTTCTTTTTGATTTTCTATCTGTTAAGTGATTGTAACGTTTCTTTTACGTATTTGATTTTTTGTTACGATCGCGGACATTTCTACGTTTTTGAAACTAATCGGAAAGTAATCTGAACGGTTTTAAACGTTTCGGAAGGTTTCATAATGTTTCAATGTTATAAGATTGTTATGTTTCCGGAATATTTTGTGCTTTTAGGGTAATGTCTTATATGCTCCTTCCCGCTTTCCATGTTAGAACCTCTGATATATATATATATATATATATATATTGAGATGATTAACGTTGGGAGACACGATACACTTATATGTGAGGCATCCAAATGTTTGGTTGGCCGATGATTTGCGTCATTACAATGTCATGTGTGACGTAAATTCCATTGGAAATTTGCAAATCCAAAAACGGGTAGAATTTTCACACTCACCCAATATATATATATATATATATATATATACTAAACCCGAAATATCATTAAGCTGATCTTCTGAGGTTGGGAGCCTGTGTGGTGTTATGGGTATTGCACTTTCCTCAAAACTCACCATACCTGCTGTACGATAAAACAATAGAATTTTAAAATTTAACAGAAATCTTTAATGGAAACTATTAATTGAGGAGAACTGGGACTGCTTTCCTAATCGACTCATGAAATCACAAATATATCTCATACTTAATTGGAAACAATAAATTTCTTACAGTTTATAAACTTATATTTCTTACAGTTTATAACACTCAATTTCTTACAGATGAATAAATCGAGAATTTCACTTAACCGCAAAACAGTATTTTAATTCATATTACCCATTTCATAAAAATGATGTAGCAGGTACCAAAGTTGACTATTAATACTCTTCTAAAGGTACTTTAACTCTCTGAGAACTCTCATGAACAGAAAAACCCCTCAATCTGCAGCCTTCGTACTTCATTTATCACAAACCAAAATTAAAGCTGAACTAATCCAGTACTAAAGATGAACCCAATATGAACTCAGAATGATCCATGAGCACGACCTTAACATTCATTTTATACACTAAATAATCTGTATTTTATATTTAACCCCAAAGCTAGATGGTTTGTTAAATCTCGTAAAGTTCGAATCTTTCTTTTTAAACACGTAACTGCTATCAATTGACGGTTTTTGGAAGCAGAGTAACAATTACTGAACCGAAACTCTCGTTTTGTTAATATCTTATGAAAGTTTCCTGTAACCTTACAATCTTCACAGAAACCTCTAAATGCAGAGTAGAAAATTAAAATTTTTTAAATAAATGTTGATAGTAATATATATATATATATATCTTTTTCCCTACATATTACCGAGAGAAGGGAATAAATCCAAGGCAATTCAGAATATAAAATTAAAAATCGTTTTAGGGAAACGAACAATTTTGTAAAGTAGTCAGTTAAACTGCGCCATTTTTGCAAAATTTCACAAAATTTTTGATACTTTTAATTAAAAGTTCTGCTATTATTATTAGCTTTTATTTATATTTTATTGCCGAAACGTCAGTAGAGGCCCTCTGCTGAGACTCAAAAAGATTTTGTCTTCCGTCTGTCTATGTGTTAGTCCGACGCGCGATACCGGCCGCAAAAATCACGCTATTAAATTGAAATTTAGTACACATGTTCATGATCCCCACGAAATCATCCGTATAATTTTGGGTGTGCATATACATTCGTAGTTCGCTTACAGGGATACTACAAATTTTTCTAATCCTTACGGGATTACGGCCTATGGGAATAATTTGTATGTACAGCGATAGCGGACGCATAAATGACACTATTCACTTACAATTTGGTACACATATTTATGTGCTCAACAGATATATGTGTATAGTGTTAGGTGCGCATTCCATTTGTCGCTCGTGTACAGGAGCGCGCCAAAGTTTTTCTTATCATTATGGTATATGGGAAGAATTTGTACGTACCGCAATAGCAGCCGCAAAAATCCTTTGATTGATTTGCAAATTGGTACACACGTTCAAGCTTTGCATAGCAATAGCTGTAATTTTTTTTATGGCTATATTGTTTTTAAACTGTGTACGGGGATTTCTTTTAAACGCTTTTTTAACGTTATCACTTTGCAACCAATAAAATGAAATTTGCGTATGTTAGTAGGATGCTCAAACTTATGTTGTTTGAAGAATATATGTGCTCATAGGCACTCTAATTAACGTACATTACCTTACAAAAGTGTTCTAACAATGTCACGTAATCATCCACACTGTGTTAAATTTGGAACAATTATTAATGAAAAACGCAGAATAAGCTGAATAGTTTTTACTGTTGCATACAATGTTTTTGTTTTGTTCACAGGGACACAAAAATAATTTCGTGACATTAGAGCCTATGGACAATTTTTTATTTAAGCGGATGTTAATATGTTTATGCTCTATTGAAAAAAAAAATGGAATTATCATATATTGTAAGGATGCTTAAAACCACGTTTACTCTTAAAAAAGATATGTATAGACTAAATAATTTATTTATGAGTCCTCACAAAAGAATACCGATGACGAACTGCAATCATCCAAATGATGTCAAATTAGACTGAAAAATTAATATTATACTTAATTAGGTGTATTCTTATTATTTCCGTATATAATAATTGTGGCTACTTTTCCGGGATACATAAAAGAATTTCGGACTATTTTCGGACCTTCTATAGACGGTATTTCTTAAAACTGCATTTTAAAATGGTTACATACCCATTAAACATAATAGAATTTTACTGAAATTGTAAAAGCATGTGTTCGGTGGATAAGTGTGGGCATAGATTTGGTAATTAGTTTACAGAGTTGCGCAAAATAATCCCGATAAGCTATAAACTATTTTTGAATGAAATTCGGTACAAATATTTAGAAAATTCAGGGAAATAATGCAAGACTGTCAATTACTGAAAATACATCTATGTATATGATATAGAGATAGGTATAGGAAGAGGGATACAGCGGAGGTTGAGAGGGGCGGCAGACCTCCTCCGGAACGTATCTGTTTATGTAGCAAGTCAATCGAATCAATATATACAGTATACATGTTGAATAATATGGATAGAAATATGATGCTGAAGCTTCTGCTCTGCAGATCCACCAGCTTATAATAATGAGTTAAAGTTGCAGCACCAATTATATTTAATCATATAGATATATACAAAAAATATGTTATTAATAATAAATATTTTTATAGTAATATTTATTTCCTAATTGTTTTTATCTGTTATATATTTATTGTAGAAAATATATATTGTAATTAAATAATTAAAACTTAAAGCTATTAAAAATTTTTATTTCATCAGATTCAATTTAGAAGTTAGTTTAAATTATGTTTAAAATTTAAAAATACCTGTAGAAAAAAAAATCAATAAATAAAAAATAAAAATAAATTTGTAACAGTGAAACGATAAAAGGTGCAGTATATTACACAAAATAAGATAAACATATTAAAATATTTAATAAATATTACATCATAATCTTGTGTGGACAAACTAAATTATTAATTATACAGAACAATATATTTTATATAAAATGCTGTTTAATTCTTGTTTTATATGAATGAAATTAGGAAAATTTCATTACACATAAAAATTATAAATAGATTGCTAGAAGTTAAAAATTAGGTTTTTTTATTTAATAAATCAACAGAGCCTGAATTTCTTTTATTTTATTAAAAAAATAATGTTTACAGTATTTAATCTTAACTGCTATCTTTGAATGATATTGATAAAAATCAATATTTAATGGTACATATAAGTAGTAACATGAAACACTTAATTTAAGTTTATTATTTATAAGAGATATTATACCATACTTCTCTCGGATAACATCTAGTGCTGCCAGCCCTTCGTATTTTCCATACTGTTATTTGTGGAAAGACTTAGTTTTATCTTAATTAATTTTAGAAGTTTAAATAACAGACAAGAAAAACAAAAAACGTTTCTGATGGATAACGCGGACTTTTTGGCAAATCTGAACTTATATTGAACACATATTGAACATATATGAGCATATTTGCACATGAAAAGTCATAGTTTTTCTTTATATGTTATGAGACTTTTATTTATTGCACAGATTGTTATGCTATAAGTATAAATACCAGATAATTCTGTTGCATTACTTTTTATTTCTACAATTAATTTTATAAAAAATAATTAAAAAATAAATATATAAATATATAAATATAATTCTCTAAAATACAATTTCAAGTACAAGTTTTTCATTAATATTATTATTATTACTATTATAACTATATTTCAATTTCATTAAACTTATTAAATTCCAACTAAAAATATGCATGTATGTTTATTTGTTAATAAAATATTTCTTCAGATAATAAATCTTAAATTTTATATCGTATAAAGAAACATAAAAATAGGAAACTTATGTATGTTTGAAATATTTATTAAAGGAACACATACATTTTTATGAAATGAAATCGAGTACAGAAGACACAGATTTTTCAGAAACATAGCTTTTAATTAAACTTTTGATTAACCAGATTTAAGAAACGTAATTTAAAATGATTTAAATTGCATCCCTAAAACCTACATCAAAAGTTTGTTCAAGTGAACGGGAAATTTTAGAAATGTTTAGTATTCACAAAGTAAATAAGGCGAAAATATTTAATAACTCTACTTCGTAGTTTTGATGACCGGGAAATAATTTAACGGCATTTGTTTGCAATAAGTTGCAGAAAACTTTTGTAATAAATGACCAAAAATTTTCATAGTCGTTTGATTTTCAAAGAAAGTCATTTATTTATATTTTCATTTAAAGTAAATGTAGAAGCAATACGTAAACTTATTTTCGAATATTTTAGTTTTATTTGATTTTTGCTGTAATATAAATATCAGGAAATTATTTCTCAAATTTAATTAAAGTTAAATACAGCATTAAATTTTACAAATAATAAAGTGAATTTCTAACATTCTTAAATGTTTGTTTTGCATGCTCTAGGCTTTGTAAAATTATTTTAAAATAGTTGTTGTCCTTGTTCTTTGTTCGGGAATTTAATTATTATTCACAGCATTTTATTAAAAAAATATTTATCTTCGTATAAGTTTACTGTGCTGATGAATATACATAACAGGTTACTAAAGTTAATAAATTCAATTTGTAAATTTTTCCTCATGTGTATATATATATATGAACATTATATGTATATTTTATGTCGAAATAAAAACTAAAATATTGCAAACGTCCAAAGTATAAAAAACGTCAAACATGAAAAAAAAAGTATCAGTAAAAGAGAAGAAATACTTATAAACTCTTCATAAAAAAGAAAAAAAAAGCGAGTACTTTTTGTCGCAAAGTAATGGAAAAACGCTTTGAGAATATATAGATATAAACCCATAGAAAGAAATGTCATCTCACTTCTAAAAAATGATCTACAGTTTTATACTTTGTCATAACAGGTCAAAATAGAGAGTTTTATCTTTGGAAATGCTTTTGGATTTTTGAAATATATTTTGAAAGCAATTCCATTTGTCATCGTTGAAATAATTTTCGCATTTTATCTTGATGAACATGTGAAAGGAATTATTATACACTATAGAAAATACGAATAAATATAATAAATATACATTACATGAATATCATGCATTATTTTATAGACAATATGAAACATCTCAAGATAACAGATAATATAATGTTATATTTTCCTAATATAACAAAAAATATCTCAACTTTCATATAAAAATAGTTTTAAATGTTCAGTTTTATCAATGATTAATACATTCAATACGGTTTCTTAGATTGATTTCGTGTAATACATAATTTCATAATAATAATAATAATAAAGGATTTTGAAGAAAATATTCAAATTAATATATTATTTTGTAGAATAATAACATGCTTGCATTGTTTTGAGCCTCTTTGAAAGAGACTTGCTTTAAGTGTTATTGCTATACAGTTTGTTCTGTGGATTTGCTATTGACTGATGTTATTTAAGTTGTGTTTTCTGGTTGAATTGAAGTTGATACTTGTTTTATAGACCTGTATTTTTCTGGAACTTTCTGTGAATAAATTACTGAATTTTTGTAAGTTTTGCCTTTCATTCTCGGACAACTCACGAACCCCCAAGTACGCAACAATATTGCTTTGCACTCTTACCACGTGAAGCCTTGATCAGAGGATACACCGTTAAATGCAGTCGGTAAAAAAAAAAAAAAAAAAAAAAAAAAATGTTGAAGTGCTAACAATAATTTGTATTCGAAATATGTGCACCTAATACTGATTTGTTAAGGAAATCTTTGTCTAGCCATGATCTTAGTCTTTATGCGGTTTATTAAAAAAGTAAGTTGATGATAAAAAATATTGATCAAACTAATATATATATATATATATATATATATATGAAAAATATGGATGTGTGTTTAAATATTTTTGCTGCTGACTGTTGAACATGATTTCTTGGTGAGAATCGGTGTGTGGCAGCAGGCCAACAGTGATCTCTCTTATCTTGCTGCTCATCAACAATTTTCTTCTTTCGTTTAGTATACTTAAAAATCCGTTTAAAATAAGACGTCATTTCTCGGACGAGATGAGGATTTTCTATCACATTACGAATATCATTATTACTTTTATTCTTAGTGGAAGTTTTATACCGTAATTTAAGTGAGCAGCAGTATGATTGCAGATTGGCATTTCGAAGTGTTTTGAGCAAACCGAATAGCTAGTAATTTCTCACACGAAGAATCGTGTTTATCTTTTACCAAGATGGCTAGGCGAGATTTTAAATCTCGATTTTTTTCGTACTACTATATCTGCCTGTGGGTGGTAGATAAAAGTTAGTCGGGTTAATGTGCAATAGCAAACATAACTGCTGTATCACTGTAGATATGAACGAAGATCGAATGCCAGAGATAGTTCTTATTCAGATTCTATACCTCAATAAGAATTCTTCTAACAAGGTTATAGCACATTATTTTGCCGCTGCGCTGGGTAGTGCAAACAATTCTACACCTTTTGTAGCAACATCTTCGACAATGAAAATCCATCATTTTCCGTCTTTGCTCTCAGGTGGCGGTCTAAAATGGCCTAAGAAGCTGGTTTCAAAGCGTTGGGAATGAGATCATGTCTACAATAGACCCGCAAGTATTTTATTTGAAGCCTTTACAATCAATACAATATTTTTTAAATATTCAGTGATGGATTTCCTCATGCCTGTCCGAAAATAGCCTTTGGAGATTTATTTAAAAGTTCCATCTGCTTCATAATGTCCAGTATTAAGTGCATCGTGGTGTTCCTTCAAAATTAAGTCCCTTTCTTCAGTGGAGACCACTAACACTTCTTCAATCTAGAGAATATCTATAAGCACACTTTGATCTATGATGTAGCCATCGTTAGTCCAATTGGCATAGTCGATATTTCTGCCACTCCTTTTAAAACAATGAATGACCTTAGCTAATTCCTCGTCTCTTATATTTTCTGTGGATATCTCACTAAGGATTCTATAAGGAGCATCAATATAAACAGCGTAAATTTCACACGAAGAGACATATGTTGATAAGTGGGTCTTGATAGCTTAACAGAAATTTATTACACTTGTCGTTGTTGTTGTCGAGTGCCACTCGGAAATTCCGAGCCCCGGTAGTGGAACTAACCGGATTTTAAGGCATGAGGGGTGCGTCTTCCGTTATTAGGAGCGCCTCATAGGGAGGAAGTACGACTTTAGCTCCAGAAGCAGGTGAAAGATGGCAGCACCAGCCAGACAACAGAACCTCGAATTTTGATCCGGATCTGAGCGAGTTAAACCCATGTTCCGGTACCCCCAGAGGTATAATTTTTAATGGGAACTTGGAGGACTTTGCGACCACGACGGAATTTAACGTGCACCAGTCGCCATTAGCGTAAACGACGGTCTTCGGCCGGCTCGAGGACCGAACCCGCAATCTTTTGATAACGAACTCGCTGCTCTTACCGACCAGGCTACCGTGGCCACATAGTACACTTCCAAGGAATATATTCGATGTTTATAAAATTGCTGCTGCTTAGCAATTGCAAAGGGATTTTAACTAGTTTATTAACCACATTAACCAAAACATTTATATTAAAGAGTAGGAGAGCCTTTAAATTTTAGTGGACAAATATTTAATTGATTCATATGCAAAGGAAAAGAGAGAACATCACGTAAATAAAAAGTAAAATTATATATAGTAATATTTTTTTTTTGTAAAAATTTATAAGTTAGTTTAAAAAAATTAAACGCATTAAAAGGAATAAAAAATGAATAAAGCCTTTATAAATGAAAATTTGTACATCTATAAATAAGTAAAACGTGACATTAAACACTTACATTTGAATCTTGATTTCAATGACACACGTGTTTCAAAGAAGTAAAAATAAGCAAATTTTTCCAGATAGCTAGACCTGAATGAAAATATTTCTCATAAGTAACTATATATTACTGTATTCTTCATTCATTTATGAAATATAAGAAACTGTACTTAAAAAAAAATATGTATCGAGATGATCATTTAGAAATATAAGTTTTCACTATTTACTTTTCTAAGCTCTTGTCCAACACTACGAGTTTATAAATATAAATTGCGTTTGAAATAAATTTTAAAGAAAGTTAAATTCTAAACCAATTTATTTTTATTACTAACAGCTTTTGAAAATTATTGTGCGAGTAATCGGACGTAATTAATCATTTTACGTTCTGTTAGAAGTGTAAGTAGATTGCATTTAATTTAAAAGCTAATGGCTTCCAATCAAATTATCTTTAATCGCTTTCATTTGGTATTTTACACTTTAAATTTAAGCGACTATGTTTTAGTATAGAAATAAATAAATTATTGGGATAGCGCGAGTGACATTAGTTTTGCATATTTAATTACTGAATCTATTAATATATGAAAATAATTTGCTTAGTTAAAATGGAATCACATCTTATCTACACTATATTACTACAATGAATACAAACGGGTTGTTTAGCATTTGTATTTACAATTTTTATAATATTCCTATTTTCAAAATGTTAAACCATCCAAAAAAATCTGAAAATTGGAAATTATGAAACTATTTTTATTTGTGTTATATGTATCACATATATTTTCGCATACTATGGTATAAAATATTAAATTAAACATTTTTCGTTCGTATATAGGAAATATAGGTTAGTATACAGTTGTTTACAGGTAAATGTCAAATTGTTTGATATTTTCGATAGGTAAACAAAAAAATAAGATCACATGGTCGTCCTGTGATATTTATGACGATTCTCTTTTCACGACACACTCTAGTTTTAGGAAGATTTTAGTTGAGAGAAATGATACATGTTGTTCGTTTAAAGAAGTGTATTTCTTTTTTCGGTCTAGTAATTGTCCTTTCTATATGACATAATTTCTCGACTGTCGTAGGTAATGGAAATATTTATTTGATGAAAAATTGTAATATTGATTTTTCCCCTTAATTTTATGTTACAATTTCAACTAAGTTTTTTTTTTTTTTTTTTTTTTTTAATAATAATAAATCGTCTACTGTGTGCTGTGTTCATTGTATTCAATTTATATACATGTGACGATTTAATTCTGTTTTAATATAATACATTCTAGTTTTACGAAGAATTTACTTAAAATAAATGGTACAGATTGCTCGTATAAAGAAGTTTATTTTTATTTTTATTTTTTTGCCGTTCTAGTAATTGTCTTTTCTCGATGCCGTAATTTCGAACCATAACCAGATAATCATAGTTAATGGAAATGTTTTATTTAATGAAAAATTTTTATATTGAGTTTTCCATTGATTTACATTCTTTAAAATCACCTATGTCCATTTTATTTTTTAAATTGCTTATTGTGTATGAGTATTAACTTATTTATATGTGTAAGCATGTGTGGTGGAAAGTATGAATAACATTTTTTCAAAAAAAAAAAAAAAACAGACAGAACGCTGAAAATTTATATAATACTCTGGTGTGTCACTCACACGACTTTATCTTACCCTGAAATTTAATACTATACATACATGTTGGAGATAACATAATAAGCACTCTTATGTAAACCTATGGTAAAACAATTCAAATTAGGCTTCGGAAAGTTTTTGCATGATAATTCGTTCTGTGTGAGAGGTGGGGGGGGGGAGCTAGTGCCCCCCTCAAACCCCCGTTTCATTAATGCACCTACATTTATATATAATTTAAATCTGTTATGAAAATTAAAATTCCCCTTAAAATTATTCAGACAACTTTCACACGCAACATCCCTTGAAACTTACCAGTCTTGATCAATTTTTTCCAGAAAAAAACTTGTATTAATTTGAAAATACAACTTTTAGATGTCCTGAAATTATTCGTTTTTAAGTTACTCTGAAAGACGCAGACAAAGATAAAACGTTATAAAAATTGACCTCGGTAATCAGTAAGCCTCAAAACGTGTAAATATGCAAACAACAAGCGATTAATATTTAGCTTAAAAACATAAATTATTTATCATATATCTACGAGGAAACTATTTCCATTTCTGACCAGCTTTCCTGGATATCATAGTAAAGCACTTCCATTAACAAAAAAAAAAAAAAAAAAAAAAAAAAAGAATGTTATCGCTTAAATATTTGCAGCCTTGTATATCTTTTGAAGATTATGTACAAACTACATAGTGAACGAAAATATAAACCTATAGTAATAATACACGGCACAACCTGAAATACACTTCCATCAAATTTCAGCTAATGTAGCACAATAATCTAATATTTTTGTGTAGCCCTGTAAATGAACAGTCAAGGATTTCCATACCATATTCTACATGAGACAAGCTTTTACGCATATAAAAAATACATATTCATTTCATTTGGTTTCTATAGATGTTAAATTCTACTTACCCTTAATTCCCCCCCCCATACACGTAATGCATTTGAATACTCTTGAGTATCCCTGTACACATACCATTTGCTTCATCTCAACGAAAATCTTATTGTAGCATCGCTATATGATACACATTTAAAATACCAAATTCTTTCTGCTGCTATTTGTTCTTGAGATATGCTGATAATAGACAGAGACACACACAGACCAACCTCTAAAAACATGATTTTCAGATTCAGGGGACCTCAAAACGTGTAAATATAGCAAAAAATCACATTCGAAAATTTGACCGAAAAAAATTACTTTCTCTACCCTATTGGTAAGAGAAAGTAAATAATCTGTGACTCAAACGACTTTCTCTTACTCTGAAATTTAACACTAAAAGTACAGATTGCATATTAAGGGTTAAGATAAGATAACGAGTACTGTTATGTAAACCTATGTTACACATTTCAAATTAGGCTTCGGAAGAGCGTTATTTGGCAAATATTTCTATGTGAGGGGGGCTGGCTACACGCTACAGCCTCCCTCAACCCCCGTTTCATTATTGTATCTACATTTATATAGATTTCAAATCTGTTATTAATTTCAAAAGTTTATTTAAAAATTTTCAGACAACTTTCATTCCTTGAAACTTATCAATCTTGAACAAACTTTTCTAGTAATAAACGTATTAACATTAAAATACATCATTTGGATCGCCTGAAATTATTTGTTTTTAATTTACTCTAACAGACGCAGCCAAATATCAAACTATAAAAGTTGAATTTGCTATTTAGGAAGCCACAAAACGTGTAAATATACAAAAAAACAAGTGATGGATATTTACCTTAAAATACATTATTTATCATATGGCTGTAAGGATTTAATTTCATTTCCTGAGCAGCTTTTCAGGACATGGTAAAATGTCATATGATATAGTATATTGTAGTAAAGCGCTTCCACGAACAAATAAAATGTATTTGAATTATCATGAGTGTCCTTGTACACGAACCATTTGCTTGATCTTAACGAAAAGTTTAGTGTTGCATCCTTATATGATGCACATTTATAATACCAAGTTTGAACTTTCTGTTATAATTTATTATTGAGATATGCTGATAATAGTCAGACACACACTCACACACATACAGACAGACACACACACGGACAGAGACACACACAGACCATTCGCTAAAAACATGATTTTTTCAGATTCAGGGAACCTCAAAACGTGTAAATATAACAAAAACTCACGCTCGAAAATTTGACCCTAAAACAATACTTTCTCTACCTTATGGGTAAGAGAAATTAAAAAAATATATTTGGTACGTAGATATATTTTCTAAATTTTTACTTTCCGAACACTGTAGAGAGGAAAGTATTGTAATCATTTAAAAAATCCGAATTTGAAATTTTGATGTTTCTATACATTTCGAGGTCCCTGAGTCCGTCTTCACTATTTTTACGAGGATGTATGTATATGTGTGTGTATGTCTGTGAGTGAGCACGGTAGCGTCTAAACGCTTTGTTCGAATAAGCTGAAAGTTGGTACGTATATTATAAGTCACCATAGTACGAACCCTATTGATTTTGGTTAATCTAGCACTAATAGGTTTTTCACAGGGACACCAGGAAAAATTCTTTATCATTATGGCCTATGGGGCCAAATTTTTAAAAGTGCAATAGCGTCTAAACGCTTTATTAATCTGAGTAAAAAAAAATGTACACATGTTATAGGTCACAGTTGCACGAACTGTATAGATTTTGGTGAATTTACACTTACAGTTTTTTTACAGGGGCACAAAGAAAAATTCTTTATCATTATGGCCTATGAGGCCAAATTTTTAAAAGTGTGATAGCGTCTAAACGCTTTATTAATATGAACAAAATATTTGCACACATGTTATAAGTCCCATTTGCACCAACTGCATAGATATTGGTGAATTTAGCACTTACAATTTTTTTACAGGGACACAAAGAAAAATTCTTCACCATTATTGCCTATGGGACCAAATTTTTAAAAGTGCGTTAGCATCTAAACGCCTTATTCACTTGAGCTGTAAATTTACTGGGGAGAAGGTGGTAATATGAAACAGCTTCTTTATGCTTATCTACTGGCGCCATCTGTGTTTACTAAAGTATACTTGGAGGGATTTTGAATAGAATTGTGGACTGTATGGTTTTAAAAATCGCTGGTTTAAATTATATTAAATCATAAATCAGTTTAAAATGAATTCGAAGGACTCACCTTCCTTTCAATTGAATTAATAACATCATATTTAAGAAACAATGAATAAAAGCTTGAATAAATACAGACTTGAATATAAACGTGAATTATTGAATTTATTAGCTCCTACGTTAGAATGAATTTTTCCAGCTTACCGCTAGAAACCACGGATAGAATCACAACAAAAGAACAAACTCGAATAGAACCGCAGAAAAGTAAAACGGTTCACAGCAAATTGAAAAAAGAATTATTTAAAGTATAACTAACAATTAATTGAAAACATAAATAAAATAAATAATAATAAAAGAAAAAAGAATTAATTTAGCGTTTAAAACACATTAAAATATCAATAAAAACAATGAATTTAATCAATGTTTTATATTCTAAAGAGTCATAAAATTGCATAGTGCTGCCATCTATTGTCAAAATTCAGAGTTATTAGAATTCTGAACATTCTACCCCACCGGGAGAAGGAGTGACACTTTAGTAATAGGGCGTTGAATTTCACCACTCTGAGTCCAAATGCTGACCACACGAACTCTATTATCAGATCCTGGATAGGTACGAATAATTCTACCCAGCTTCCACTGGAGAAGAATAGATTGTGAATCATGAATAGCAACCAAGTCCCCAACTTGAAGATGAGTTGGGAAGTAAAAGTTCGTGGAGTGAACCATTTATGTCGATTTTGCAGGTGATGTAGATAGTCTCTAGACCATCGCTTCCAGAAGTCTTGCTTCATTCGCTGGATTAGAGTCCAACGAGATGATAAAGTGAGATTTGGTGAATTTCCACTTTCTGGAATCTCAAGGAGTGAAACTCCTATCAGGAAATGTCCGGGAGTGAGGGCTCTAACATCGCATGGATCTGAAGAAAGTGGCGTTAATGGTCTGGAATTTAAGCAGGCTTCTATTTGACATAAAAGAGTAGTAAGCTCTTCAAAATTTAGAATGGTAGCCTTACAAGATTTAATTAGATGACTTTTCGTCAATTTAACAGCAGATTCCCATAGTCCACCGAAATGGGGGGAATATGGTGGGATAAAATGTCAAATGATGAAGTTGCTGGTAGCAAAATTTTGAACATTTTCAGAACTAATGATTCGAATTAGTTGCTTAAGATAGTTAGCAACTCCTCTGAAATTTTTTCCGTTGTCACTGACTATGTCTGATGGCAGTCCTCTTCTGGAAACAAATTGTTTTAGGGATGCTAAGAAAGCGGATGAAGATAAATCTGAAACAGCTTCTAGGTGCACCGCTTTTGTGCACATGCAGACAAAAACACAAGTATATGACTTCAATTTAACTTTAGATCTAGGCACATTTGGTTTAGTGATGAGTGGGCCAGCAAAATCTAGTCCCACCTTTGAAAAAGGTCGAGTTGGAGTTATACGTTCGACTGGCAACTCACCCATAATTTGTTGGCAAGTTTGTTTCTTCAAACGTTTGCACAAAATACATTCATTTAGAATTCGACGAATGTTAGAGCGACCATTTAGTATCCAATACTTTTGTCTAATTAGGGAAAGAATCAGTTGTGCACCAGCATGAAAGTGTTTTTTATGATATTGCTCAACAATTAATTTTGTAATGAAATGATTTCTCGATAAAAGCACTGGATATTTCTGATCTTGATTAAGTGACTGATGTCTGGACAACCGTCCGCCAACTCTGATTAAACCTTGGTCATCTAGAAATGTATTTAAGGATAAATATTTGTTGTTGGTTGGTAAAGGTTGATTTTTCCTGAGCAAATTCCGTTCTACCGAAAACTCTTGTTCCTGAATCAATTTAAGAATATGTGTAATAGAACTTGAAACTTCAGGCGTACTGACAAGTCCAATACGTCTATAATTACAATTACAACTACGAATGTTATAAATGAATCTCAAACACAATGCAAGGATTCTGCAAAGTTTTGAAAGAGAAGAGAATTTGAGTAGAAAATCAGGAAAGGCTTTATGACTAGATGTTGCAACATGACTTAAATTTTCTTCAGAATTTTTTGACTTAAAATTTGAAGATTTGACTAGGAATAATGGTAACTTGACACTAGCACTAAGCCATTCAGGCCCAAGCCACCACAAATTGTGATGCAAAAAACTCTTCCGTAGAATGCCTCTTGAGGCACCGTCTGCCGGATTCGACGAACTCTCAACATAAGTCCACACTGCTTGTGGGACAAATGATTTGATTTTGTTTGCTCGATTTTTTACGAACTGATTTCCTTTGGTTGGAGGAGATTCAATCCTATTTAAAGCAATTTGTGAATCGGACCACAAATACATTTTATTTACATTAAAGGTTAAAGATTCTAATATTGTGGAACTTAATTGTGCAAGCAAGAATGCAGCACATAACTCAATTCTGGGAAGCGTGACATGTTTTAAAGGATTAACTCTGGTTTTTGCAGCGCAAAGTTAACTGAAATCTTACCTAGAGAAGATAATGTCCGAAGGTATACCACTGCAGCGCAGGCCTTGCCAGATCCATCACAAAACCCATGGATCTATATGTGGTTCTCTGGAGATGTTTCACAGTTCAGATATCTTGGTATGCCAATGGACTTTAAGAGTTCAATTTGAGAATAAAATTCTTGCCAAGTTTTCAAAATAGAATCTGGGATTTGATCATCCCAAGCACACTTATGTTTCTGCAGACCTATTCGAGAAAGTCGTTTAAAGAGTGACCTGATGTTCCTTTAGCCGAGGCATCAAATAGCACCCTCGATTTAGTAGTTGTACTATCTTCTTTCAAAACCCCATGATGAGGCATGTAAAAATAATCTTTAGAATCAATTTCAGAATTTGGGACTGGTTCCATATGATGTAAGTCAATATATTCTTGCATAAAGGCATGGTATTGCTCCTTAAGCTCATGATTTTTATTAAGTTTGGATTCTAACAAATAAAACCGTTTTAAAGCATTTGATTGTGAGTCACCTAAA
Organism: Salticus scenicus; assembly: GCA_963930645.1. NCBI lineage: Eukaryota > Metazoa > Arthropoda > Arachnida > Araneae > Salticidae > Salticus > Salticus scenicus. The sequence goes on from OZ005649.1 coordinate 234,116,903, forward strand.
TTTGGAGCTTCTTTAAAGGAAAGATCCACCATGTACCTTCCAGACTGAATTCGTCTAACAGTTTCAGTGTATTTTTCTTCAGAACTGTGAATTGGTGTTGCATCAGGAAGGGACTCAATTTCCCAAAATCGGCTCAAGACAATTTGGATCATTTAAGTTATACTGCCACCGGAATTCATGAACTAAATTAAACTAAAAGAAATTTTAAATTTTAAGGTTAAAAAAAACGGAATTTTCTGATATGTTATAAACGTAAATGTTTGCTAAAAAATTTCCGGGATGAATTTTTTCAGCTGGATCTTAAATTTTGCGTCCTCGCAGTGAGGACGCCGCGCGTTAAGGGGTTAATGTATGCAATAGTCGAAATTTCAATAAAATGAAATAAATAAAATAAACGTAATTGATTTAAAGTGTAAATGAGTTTAAAACGTAAAGTATTTTTTCTTGAAAGGTTTTGAGAAAAAAAAAAACTTTAATAAATAGTAAATGGTAGGCGTATTCTGCACTTAAAAATGGCCGGGACTAGCGACATATCATTATACGCACGGTGTGCTCAGTTTTCATTTCTTTTTTTTCCCTCGGAAATGCCTGTTCGAGACGGATACACCGTCCCGAACAAGTTTATTTGTGGCAGGTGGTTTCACAATAACTTCGCATGTACAATAATATTTGCGCTGATTGCGGACACGAGAGATTTGGTCAGCAAACAAGAAACCATCCTAGCCGAAAAGTTAAATACTAATTTTAAGCTAAACGTGTTAACTAGTAACTTAATATTAATTTCTGGTCTTGTTCTTTATCTAATTGTGTTTTTTACTTTCCGAATACTATAGAGAGGAAAGTATTATTACCATGTCAAAAATCCGAGTTTGAGATTTTGATGTTTCTAAACGTTCGAGGTCCCCTGAGTCCTTTTTCACTATTTTTACGATGATGCATGTATGTATGTATGTATATGTGTATGTATGTGTGTGTATGTCTGTGAGTGAACACGCTAGCGTCTAAACGCTTTGTTTGAATAACCGGAAAGTTGGTATGTATATTCTAAGTCACAATAGTACGAACCCTATTGATTTTGGTGAATATAGCACTTACAGTTTTTTTACAGGGACACCAGGAAAAATTCTTTATCATTATGGCCTATGGGGCCAAATTATTAAAAGTGGGAAAGCGTCTAAATGCTTTATTAATCTCAGCAAAAAATTATTACACATGTTATAGGTCACAATTACACGAACTGTATAGATTTTGGTGAATTTAACACTTACAGGTTTTTTACAGGGACACAAAGACAAATTCTTTATCATTATGGCCTATGGGACCAAAGTTTTAAAAGTACGATAGCATCTAAACGCCTTATTGAATTGAGCTGAAAATTTATATGAATATTATAAATCACTGTTGCACTAACTATAAGCATTATTGTGAATCTAGCATTTGTAGGTTTTTACAGGGACACAACGAAATATTCTTTATCATTATGATCTATGGGCTCAATGTTCAGTACATCGTGTAATATGTGGAGAAAAATACTCAAACACTCTATTATGTTTTTTTGTTTGTTTAACAACTCCTCTTTCTTTACTTTATCTACAAAACTGTTAATTACTCTATGTTCGGAAAGTCGAGGGAGTCACTCCCTCGACTTTTTTTCTTTTTCTTTAATATATATATCTTTAAATAAGTTTTTGTTGTACTTTTTAAATTTCTTTTATTTTTCTAATTTATTTTTTTAATTATTTAATTGAAATATCCACTCCCAATGAAAAAATATTTGTTCACAAATACATTACAACCAGGCCATTTAAGTGAATTATTATTATTGATAACGTAATTGTAGTTATAATTAAATACAACCTCTCCTTCCCATGTGCGCAATCATTTCTACCCTATAAGGAAAGATTGCGCAAAATAGCTCTATTGGTTTTATTACTACTGTTGTTTTAAATTACAACAGAGTAACAAAATAGAAATGGAAATTCATAGAAAAATGATCAATTCAAAGGTATGCACCAAAAGTTTATCAAAAAATTAATATTTGTATTTTTTACATATATTTTTGTTGAATTGTGCGCAAAATCTTCTAGCTTAACCTTAAATATAGATGCGTAAAATGTCTCAAGTTCACATGCTGCAGCTGTAACTGAATCCAAACATTGTATTTTCTCTTTAATTGGTCACTGAATGCTTCGTTGTCTTAGATACAAATATATTGATGAAAAATATAGTATATACAATTTTATTTGAAAGCCCGAATTTTACGAATAATATCTGAAGTGCTTTTCTGTATACTTGACAAATATACAGAATATTTTATTATATGTAACAAATTAAAATATACTTCATAATGAAAAACAATATTAGTTATATTTAGATACATTTAACGTTTTGAGTTAAGATTTTATTCTTTGTGTTTATTTATTTATTTATTTATTTTATGTCAGGTAATGTTAGAAAAGTTTGCGGACAATAAAAAAAATCATAGAAAAAATCCAAATATTAATTTTTTGCGAAACTTTAGCGAATAACTTTGAATTGATCCTTTTTTTATGCATTTCCATTGCAGTTTTCTTGCTCTGTTGTAAATTAAAACAACAGTAGTAGTAAAACCAAGAGGGCTGTTATGCGCAATCTGCCCTTATAATGTAGGAGTAATTGCGCTTAATTATAACTACAATTACATTATAAATACTAATAATTCACTTAAATGATATTGTTGTAAAGCATTTGTAAACAAATATTTTTGCATTGGAAGTGGATATGTTAATTCAATAATTAAAAAAATCAGACAAACAAAAGAAATTAAAAAAGAACTACAAAAATTTATTTAAAGAAAAAAATATTAAAGAAACAGAAAGAAGAACAAAATTAGACCTGTAAATAATATTAAGTTACTAGTTAACGCGTTTAATTTAAAATTAGTGCATTACTATTTCAGCTAAGATGGTTTCTTGTTTGATGACCGAATCGCTCGTTGTCCACAATCATTGCACATATTATTGCACATGTGAAGTTATTGGTTAACCACCTGCCACAATTGAGCCTGTTCAAGACGGTGTATCCGTCTTAAACAGGCATTTCTCAGCAAAACAAAATAGCACACCGTGCGCACAATGATATGTGGCTAGTCCCACACATTTTTAAGCTCAGAATACGCCCATCATTTACTGTTTATTAAAGTTTTTTTCCCTCAAAATGTTGTGCCAAAAAATCCTTTACGTTTATTTTATTTTACTGAAAGATAAACGATTACATACCTTAAAAAGAAGTTTAAGTAGGCGGACATTTTTTGCTTACATTTAGTTTTTTCTCCTCTATTTAAACAGCCGACAGCTTCACAAAATTTGAGCATTATACTTGATAGTATTACAAAACTAAATAGATATATAATAACATTTAAATCCTTTGCGATAAATTTTTAGTAGGCTAACAACATTCTAGAGGTAAATCCCATCAGAGGTGTTGCGTTTTTCGATTGTGCCACTCCTGAATAATGTCCAGTTTCAAATTCGGTGGATAGTCTCCTTAAAGGTGGTGCACCGTGCCGAATCGTTTGAACTATTCCAATAAATTACGTAAGTTAAGTTTTTGTACTGTCCAAGGCATTGAACAAACTAATCATCATTGTCTATGCGATGAAATCTCTGTTAGTATAGAACTTTAAACACACAACCTGTCCTAAATAGCAAAAGAGTAATCTTAAAACAGGAATAAACTACTACGTCAGAAATGCCAAAGAAAAAATTATTGAGGCGCATACAGCTGTTTCGGTAGCCTAAAGCGTACCGTCTTCAGTGCAAAAAGAGTCTTCAGTGCTTTTTGCACTGAAGACGGTACGCTTTAGGCTACCGAAACAGCTGTATGCACCTCAATAATTTTTTCTTTGGCGTTTCTGACGTAGTAGTTTATTCCTGTTTTAATATTCCAACGCCAAGTCTCCTGCTATTAAAAGAGCAATCTCTCCCATTTTAGTAGGAGAGATAGCGCAGTGTTTCATTAAATAATTACTCACCTTTAGAGGATATCGTGGTTCTTGTACGGTTAGTCTAGGTCAGTAGGTTATGAGAAATTGTTTCATTTAACATATTTTGTACTACTACCACTGTATTAAAATTCTTAGGAAGGGTTATGAAAATTCAAGCATTTATTTTTGAGAATGAGGTAAATTAACCACATTTTATCTTAAACACTTGAAGCAATCAATATGCAAATTCAAGTCGGCACTTCATTATTGGTGTTGTACAACCACCTAAAATTTCAATTCGCCCAGTCTACTCTTTCCCTTCGATCCTCTATGTGCGCAGTTGCTCCTACCGCGCAATCTCTCCTACTTTTACCTTATATTCAAGCAGTAGGAGTTGACCGACATCCTATGTTTTTTTTTTTTTTTTTTTCTGAAAAATATTATAAAGTATTCTCAAGGTTTCGTTTAGTACTCAGTGGTATACTGATATTGAATGCATTAAGTTTAAAAGTACATGCAGTATGCACAAAAATATTTATTTCAGTTTATACTTAAGTCAATAAATAAGTACTTAAGTCAGTAAAGAATTTATTAGATTTAAATTAAATTTTTAGACGACTAACACAAAAATTAAAATTTAATATAGTTAAATATATTAATAGAAATAAATTAATACTGATAATTATAGAAATTAAATGCTAAAAGAGAAACAGAAGGCCTAATCATTTAACACTAACAGAATACGCCCGCTTCGCGTGTCACTGTTCTTAAATGAATTATTATAATTAAAATTCTCAAAAGTGCATTGATTTTTATAATGTAAAAGAAAAAAGAAATCTGATCGCGAAAAATGTCGCACCGTGTCCCCACTGCTTTCGGCAAAGCAGACCCGTGAGCGCGCTGCGCGCATTTATTCCTTCACGACCCTTATGATTTCTCAAAATTCCGATCTCCTAAACTTTTATTCTTAAGAAAAATAATTAAAAAAAAAATCATTTCTGATCGGGTAAAAACTCAAACTGGGTCCCCTCTGCCTTCGACAGCGTAGACCCACGCGTGCATATTCTTTCACCACCCTTCCTGCCCCTCCCAATAATTTTACACTTTCGAAAATATCTTCATTCAATTTGTAATACCCATAAACCTACATACACCAAAAATTTAATAGAATTAGATTCCCGCTCGGTAACGCCTGTGGAACCCTCTTACAGTTTCAATATCTGAAACGTTCACTCATCGTGTTACGATCTTTCAAATTTCTGATTTTAGCAAAGTCGAGATCATTGGCGCCTGCGGAGCTTTATTCACATTTTAGAACTTACAACAGCTTCCTCGCTCATACCGCAAATAACTATGAAAATTTTAACGGTAGCAAATTTTCGCCCTGTGGCGACAAAGGTGCCGCTTTACGTTTCATGATTTGAAATAGCGTTTTCGCTCACCATGTAAAGGACTTTTGAAAATTCTGATCGTGGCAAATCCGCAACCTGGTGGGGCCAACGGTCTCCCAATCTTCTCCCTATAAGTAATTTACTCATAATCAGAATTGGAGATATTAAATTATTAAAATGTCAAAGTGCCCTCTGGCGACAGCGATTTGCAATATTTGCAAACTCTTCAATTTCAGTCCCCCAAAACCTATATATACGAATTTTGAACGGTCTAACTCAATTTCTAATTTTATGCCCACCCTGCCCCTCTTCTTGCCCCCCTAATAATTTTAAACTTTCGAAAATAACTTCATTCGACTCGTAGGCCGCCAAGACCTATATATACCAATTTTGAATGGTCTAACACAATTTCTAATTTTTTGACCCCTCCCCTTGCCCCTTTCATGCCCCCTAATAATTTTACACTTTCTAAAATATCATTTTCCGACTCGTAGGCCCCCGAAACATATTTATACCAATTTTGAACGGTCTAACTCGATTTCAGATCCCCCCCCCCCTTCAGGGCAACTTAAAACATATAAATCAGGTAAAATCTCGAATTCCATTACCCATGGTAGTGGAAAGTGCTAGTCGGTTAATGGAAGTAAAAAGGAGAAAAGGATATTTTTACCTTAAGTGTATTCGTCGCTATAGAAACTAGCATCCTTATTCGAGATGTCTATTACGCTTGTTAGGATAAAATGTAATTTGCAATTAAAATGTATTTTTTTTTTTTTTGTTGTTGTTGTTTATTGATTGAAGTCGATGAAATTTGAACTGCAAGTTGGTATTTAGCTGAGATACGAAACAAAACCTAATTAGTACACCTTATAACATGTAAATCAGGTGAAATCTAGAATTCCACTTCGGTAATATAAAAGTAATTTAAAATATCTTTCGAAGGATGTATTAAAAATAATCTAATCATAATAAGAATTTGAAATATTGAAATTTTAAAATATTACAGCGCCATCTGGCGGTAGAGATTACTATAATCTACTATTCAATTCGAAATCAACTAAGCTTTCAAATGATGCGTTACTTATGAAATTATTTTAATTAGTAGCTGAGAAAGAAAAAAAAAAACATAATCAAGACACCCTAAAACATGTAAATCAGGTGAAATCTTTAATTCCACTTTGGATAATATAAAAGTACTATAAAATATCTTTCGAGTGATGCATTAAAAATAATTTAATTAGAATTAGAATTTGAAATATTGAAATTTAAATATGTTAATGCAGAAAAATTAATGCATAAAATAGAAAATAAATAAATAAAATATAATTTCCGATTGGATAATTGAAAAAAACTATCAATGATTTGCATCATCTTACGTTCCCAGCTGCCAATCTATTAACTTTTGTAATTCTGTTTTCTTGATTTCAATGCCATATATTTGATATGTGATAAAATATTAATTAAAAAAAGAAGAAAAGACGATTAGAGTAGATTGTATATAGATAAGATTCAGCATAGGGTAATGCACAGCGTATTATTTCCTCGTTCAAAAACGTAAGTAAATTTTTATTCATGTTTCCATTTTGTAATGGATAACTTTATAAACATCTACATAACATATTGAAAGGAATTTAGGTAAAAAGAATTACATTTCTTTTGAATTAAATATATATATATATATATTTATAAGTAAAACAACCTTAATTTCATTATTTACAAAGAAGTTTTCTGGTAAATGACTCTTTTAGACTCATTCTAATTTTTTACGTAAATTTTCTAAAGTAGATAACTTTGTAACATACATCTTTTAGTCTAATACCTTGACATATACAGTGTTCGTAAAAGACAATAAATAAATAAAAGAATTAATTATTATTATTATTATTTTAATAATAAAAAAAATATGTTAGTTTAATTTAAATACATGCCATCCATTTTATCAATTCAATTTTTACTATAAATATTTTGCAGTGGTTAGCAAGTAGGTTTTCGTGAGATCACTTGCTTAATATTATACAGGGCACGCACAAAAGGAGGTTTATATAGGCTATGGAACGAAAAGTATTTACCCTGACATGTAATGATTCCGATATACAAATAATTTTGACATAATAAGACTATAGCTGGAAATGACGAAATTAATTGAAACTTACTTCGTTAATTTTTCTTTTCTTTTCTTTTCTTTTTTTTCTTGTGGTAAATTTGTGTATAAATATTTGATACGTATTTAATTTATTGCTATATACAGAGCTGAAATTGGCCAAATACATTTCAAGAAATATTGCAGTCGTATATCCTAAATATATATAAATATATAATTTAGGATTATCCTTAATATTTTATGAATGCAGGTACATTATTTAAATAGAGGATTAGGCAATGGCATCCTCCATTTTTAGAAATGCAGAGAAAATGTAATTAAGTTAAATATTCAAATAAATAAAAAATTAATTACAAATTCCCAAGAGAAAAATACTTTGTACAATCGTTTATAAAATACATATCAACTTTAAATCATACATTATTTTGAAATTATAATTTTTGTATGAAGAATTTTATTTAAACAAAGAAATATTATCAGTATTTCTACACAACGTTTGCATTTTTATATTTAATATATTCTAGCAGGCTTCGCCCGCTTCGCCCGCTTCGCTGGGCACTATATTTAAAGTTTTTTTTTTCTTCTTTTTCTTTTTTTTTATTGAATAATTGAAACGTTTAAATAAATATAGTTCGATTGGCGACAATTTTCTTCACAGTTTTAGTATGGGATCCCCTCGACAATATCAAACATTTTTCGAACTTCTCAAATCTTTTGCAATAAAACTATTATTAAAACGAATATTCTCGAAAAGAGTCAAATAGAAATGTTAATTCTTCGAATATTCTGGAAACAACTGAATCTGTTACTCGTACAGCAAAAGTCACTATTCAATGAATGGCTGTATCAGAGAATGCAGGTAAGTCGTTTTCGCAGCAATCACTATACCGCACGTATGTACGCTTCACAAACATGGAAAAAAATCACTGGACAGCCCTAAAATGCTGTGCATGAATCTCAGAACACACGAAACTCGATTCCGCGGCAATGACTATCACGCATGTTAAAACCAAAAACATCGCTGGACACAACTACCTCACTGCGCATGAGTTTCAGAACACACGAAACTCGGTTCCGTGGCAATCATTATCACGCATGTAAAAAAAAAAAAAAAAAAAAAAAATACTGCACACCCCTACACCTCTGTACATGATTCTGAAAACGCACGTAACTCGGTTCCGCGGCAATCACTATCACGCTTGTTAATTCAAAAAAATAAAATAAAATATCACTGGAATCACTAGATCACGCCTACTACGCTGTGCATGAATCTGAAAACGCACGAAACTCGTTTTCGCAGCAATCGCTGTCGAATAGCTAAAACAAACAAACAAAAAAAAAAAAAAAAGAAAAAAAAAAAAAAAAAATCACTGGACACCCCTACCTCAAATGAATGAAAATCAAATAATCCAATCAAATCTCTTGTAATTCCTCATAACTTATCTCTAGTTCAACGTAAAATACACTCAAATCAATGAAAATCAAATAAACGAATCAAATCTCTCTAATACCTCAAAACGTAGATCTAGTTCAACGTAAAATACACTCCAATCAATTAAAATCAAACAAACCAGTCAAATCTCTCGTAAATCCTCAAAAAGTAGCTCTCAGTTCAACGTAAAATACACTCAAATAAATGAAAATCAAATAAATCAATCAAATCTTCCGTAATTCTTAAAAAAGTATTTCTAGTTCAATGTAAAATACACTCAAATCAATGAAAATAAAATAAACAAATCAAATCTCTCGTAATGTCTCACAACATAGCTCTAGTTCAACGTAAAATACACTCAAATCAATGCAAATGAAATAAACCAATCAAATCTCTTGTAATTCCTCAAGACGTGGCTCTAGTTCAACGTAAAATGCACTCAAATCAAGGAAAATCAAATACACCAATCAAATCTCTTGTATTTAATCATAACGTAGCTGTAGTTCATTGTAAAATGTACTCAAATCAATGAAAATCAAATAAACCAATCAAATCTCTCCTAAGATTCTCCATTCTGCGTCATTATAGAAATGGGAAGTTTTATTTTCATATTTTTATTAATTAAAAGAAAACTAATCAAAAATTTGAAAATCTGACTTCGATTTGCACAATGACGCTTCGGAGGGCACCTTTGTGTTAAATCACGTGACTGTCCGAGCTACCGTTCTCGAGAATAGTGAAATATACATATACAAATATTGCTCACTTAATAGTATAAGATATACTTTTTCATTAAGAGTCAGTCATTGCATTTACCATTTTCAATGTATATTTTATATTGAAACAATTAAAGTCTCCATGATTAAGTTTTTGTTTTCTTAAAACGTATTAGATTATTATTAATATCATTATTATTAATTTTTTTTAACATTACATGAAATTTTTAACATAAGAAGCCTCATAAAAATATTTTTTGAATAAGTTTTTCAAAATTTTTACCGGAGAACTCTTTAATTTTTGATAGAACGGAGTAGAAGGTTGATTTTTACCAACTATGTGAAAAATACCAGAACCGGGAATCGAACCCCGGGCCATCCGCTTAACGCGCGGATGCTCTAACCACTGAGCTACCCTGGCTGATAACCAGCTCGGCACTTCTCACATAATTTACGTTGGCAAGGTCACCGAGTCTGCATTAAAGCAGCTATATCAAGTGACAAATTTGAAAATGGCATAATTCCAAACGGCCACGAAATTTTAATACACAGATTTAATTCATCAACCTGGAAATTAATTTCTGATATAATGGAGTAGAAGGCTAATTTTTACCAGGTTGATGAATTAAATCTGTGTATTAAAATTCGTAGCCGTTTGGAATTATGCCATTTTCAAATTTGTCACTTGATATAGCTGCTTTAATGCAGACTCGGTGATCTTGCCAACGTAAATTATGTGAGAAGTGCCGAGCTGGTTATCAGCCAGGGTAGCGCATCCGCGCGTTAAGCGGAAGGCCCGGGGTACGATTCCCGGCTGTGGTATTTTTCACATAGTTGGTAAAAATCAGCCTTCTACTCCATTCTATCAAAAATTAATTTCCAGGTTGATGAATTAAATCTGTGTATTAAAATTCTTTAATTTTATTTGTTAAATTCTTTAATTTTACGTTTAGTAAAATTTCACGCCGTTACATAATTTTTTACATAGAAAATAAGCAACTTTATTTTCAAACTTCCAATATCAGATTTTGTTAGAAGTAGATGCAAAATTTTGGTCATAAAAAGTCGCATTTTTTGTACTTCGTTTAAAAAATTATTAAAAAAGCAATTAAAAACTGGTATTGTGTTTCTGTACATAATTGAAAACTTTTAATATTGTTATTAAATGGAAGATGTAAAAACTAAATAAATCTCTTTATATTTCTTTATACTGAGTAATAACTTGATAAAGAAATATATAAAACATTATGCATTTTTGCTAAAAAAGTATGTTTGGTGTAAGAATGTTTAGTAAAATATAAAAGTATAAATATTATTATTATTATTTTAATTTATCTCTTATCGATTGTACAGGATGTGCAGTCTTAAAACAGTTATTATTACTATTTATCTAAACACAGTTATGATCGTATAAGTATTCTGAAAATCTGGAGTTTTTATTTGTACCAGAAATTATTTCATTTTAGTCTAAAAAGACATTTTTAATATTGTAAAAGTCTTGTAAATAGCAATAAAGAAGAATTAGCCCAATATATGGCATACATTTTAAGTTTAAAACTTTTTTTTTAATACTCTTAAACTTAAGTATTACTTTCGTCGCAAACACACTTTATCTTGCTACAATTTAAGCTTATCTCGATACTTAAACATTTCAGAAAATTTTAAAGTTTAAAAAGTCTTCTTTAACAGCAACGTATTTTTGAAAAATACTTCTATAACAGTAAAAGTGAAGCTTTAAAATGCAAGTACCATTCTTCAGGGAGAAATCCATTTAGCACTTGATGCAAATAAAAATTTTGAAGGAATCTTTTAAAAAGGGAATATTTATTTGATTTAAAATAATAATAATAATAATAATAATGCTCTCCATTATCTTTTATAAATTTTTCTATATTGTTTATTTACATTTTGCAGGGAATATACAGAAATTATTTGAAGAAAATTAACAATTCGTCATTACCAATTCATTAACACAATGCCGTATTTTTCGGTGAAAGAAATGTAAAAGAATCTTAAAGTGAGTAAGCAATGTGCTTTAGAAACAATTACTTTAAAAAGCTTAATACTTTAAATTTTATATACATTTTCATATTTTACTTGGGAAATTTTATATAAAAACAATATCGCTACAAAATATGTAAGATTTATTTTAATATCAATTTGATTATGTTAACGTGGTGTCTTTTTCACCAATTGGTGCATTTATTTAGCTCTTTAAAGTTCTTAATATACCAAAACACGAAACAAACTTTTAATCAACCTAACTGAACTCGTAACAATATCACTCTAGGTCTAGTAAGTGTATATTAGAACGCAGTAGAAAAAATGCTTCAGTGCACACTCTACCCTATATTTACAGGTTTTAAACGCTACATCTTCACTTCCAACATTCTTATCACGAAACACTTCAAAATTCTCATGAGAAATTACCATCTATTGCATGATGAGAAAGTAGTTCATCACAGAGCTGTAGGGAGAGTGGTGGTTTGTAACACACTTCCTACAGCGTGACAAAACGCATTTCTTATAAACTCAGCCAGAAATACTGTATAAGCGTCACACAGATCATAGTGGCATGCACCACGCGTCACACAGATCATAGTGGCATGCACCACTTTAAAATACTCTGGGAAGAACGGTGAAAATCACAACCGTAACTCAAATAATACTACTGCATTTTCCCCACTCTCCGAAATTCACAAAATTTTAATGCCCACACCTAGTCCCAGCACTTTCCTCCCCAGTCACCAGAGGAGCAAATAAGGAGAGACCCGCGCCTCTCCCAGCTTAGTTGACTCACCAGCATTCCAGCGAACAGGTTGACGTTTCACATAAAAGTCTCCCCTTCCCCCCACACACTTCAACTGCATCTAGCGCCAAATATCAAATCATTGCACAAACAGATTCCAGGCAGTCGTGGACTACCTTCTGACCATGGTGTATTTCTATGATACAAGAAATCTGTCCCAATACACAAAGAATATTACAGCCTTCGCCATCCCCACAATTCAGATAAAAAGGAACTTTTTGTACGCGCTTTTGTGACAGCAACATGTATATATCATAAAGCCTCATGCTTAACATATTCCACAAATCATTTCCACGTCTTCAGTGATCTGTACCTCTATTTATGCGGGTGAAAGACCACACCTGATGTCCAAATAAGCTGAAAATAATCGGGTTTTTTGTTATGAATTTTCACATGTATTTCTCAAGCGTGATAGTTTGCATGCTTGGAATAGTCATGTATATATATATATATATATATATATATGTATATATATGTGTGTGTGTGTGTGTGTGTAAACAATAAAACTTAAGTACGAACTATTTTAAAATACAAATTAGCTTATATGTAAAACTCTCTGCTTAGTCGATCAGCTATTGAACAGACTGTTTATCTACTACATATTTTTCACTTTAATGAAGGGGTGCACATTGAACAATATGATCTTCATCGATAAGCAGTCTTTAGCTTGTAATAAATGATAATTAAGTCTGTAATAAATAAAGTTGTTTGTGTGTAGCTTGCTTGTTTTTTGATGCATGTCCCCTCAGAGAGGGAATATATATATATATAAATAAATTTAGAACCTTTTGACGCATCCTTTGAACCATCTGTATACAAATTTTCGATTTAATTCACATTTTAGTGACAGTTACAGAGTGCTTTGAATAAGCCAAGTTTAATTAGGGTCACCTTGTATATATGTATATATATATATATATACGAGGGCTGTAAATTAAGTAATGGCAACATAGGTATAAATAAATTTTTAATGCATTTACAAGTACAATTGCATTACATTCCTTCTATGTAATCACCAGCAAAGTTTATAACCTTTTGCCAAATGTCGGGAAGTCATTTTAGACCAGTGGCAAGGTGTTGACTGTTGATTTGAGCGACCGAGCGCCCTACTGCGTGGAGTAGAGATGAATACTCCGCAGTAGGGTGGTTCGAAAAAAACTTTTTTTTAAATTTCAAATCGCTATAGTGCGGAAAAGTTGCCATTGGTATAGACATGAAAAAAGCACTAATTATTATTTTTTTATTAATTTGTCTTCCGGTCGCGCAATGCCATCGAAGTTAGCAAAAAATTGTGAAAAACCTTAATTTTTCATAATTTTTTTAAGCACGCCAGATGGTTTAAATTGCGTTCCTATCCCATGAATTAACTACTAAAAGTATGTAAAATCAATATATATGCACTTGTTATATATTTGTTTCATATCTTCCAGTCGCGCAACATAGTACAAAATGAGTAAAATTAGTAGTTTTTTCAAAATTTCAAAGTTTGACTGTTTAGTACATTTTAATCATACGACTTCTAGAAATGCTATAGTTTAATTCTATTACAATAATATATTTAAAATCCAAGCATTGTAGATAAACATGGCTATAAAATAGACGTGGCGTACGTGACGAATTCCAGTGATGCGCGCGCAGCGCAGCCAGTCACAGCCATTATCGTTTCCCGCTATTTCCTTTTGTCTGCTTATGCCGCTAGCTCGAATCAGTACTAGGTTGTACTTAAGTCCTGATTTTTCTGTCTACTTTTGCGTTCAATGTTTGTACTTGAATACGACAGTTATTGATACAATGGATGTGCCAAAGAAAGTTGGTATAGGTACAAAACCTAGAAAAGATTTTAAGTTCCCTATTTTTGGTCACCCACGAGACTTGTTACACAACAAGCTTCCTACTCATGAAGATGTCCTTCGCAGCTGCTTTCAACAGAGATTCAACCTAGCTGTGACAATAAACAACAAGAGTGTATCTTTTTTAAGAGAAGCCTCAACAGTGGCAAAGAAAATTATCGGTTTCTATGACAAAGCCTCCATCCCAACTGTTACGGAGTACAGAGTTATCCAGCTAATTAGTTCTTACTACGAATCATACAGTAAACTCAGAAAGTCGTTTCATCGTGACAAAGATAAACCAGCATTCAAAATTAAAGTTGACAATTTGAAGAAGAAAGAATGCTCTCTTTTTGATATCGCGGCGTGTAAATGTGTAATTGTTGCTAATGACTGTTCATGTAAGAAATCTTCAGATACATGTGTATGTCCTCTAAGTGTGAACTGCATTTGTGAAAGAAAAAAAAAAATCCACCTTTTGAATTAAGGTTTACGTACTTGCACATTTACACGCCGCGACATCAAAAAGAGAGTGTCCTTTCTCCTTGAAATTGTCAAGTTTAAGTTTGAATGCTTGTTTATCTTTGTCACGATGAAACGACTTTTTGAGTTTAGTGTAAGTTTCGTAGTAAGAACTAATTAGCTAGATGACTCTGTACTCCGTAACACTTGGGATCGAGGCTTTGTCATACAAACCGATAATTTTCTTTGCTACTGTTGAGGCTACTCTTGAAAAAGATACACTCTTGTTGCTTATTGCCCCAGCTAGGTTGAATCTCTGTTGAAAGCAGCAAGGAAGGACATTTTCATGAGTAGGAAGCTTGTTGTGCAACAAGTCTCGTGAGCGACCAAAAATAGGGCACTCAAAATCTTTTCTATTTATTGTGCCTATACCAACTTTCATTGGTACATCCATTGTATCAATAACTGTCGTATTCAAGTACAACCACTGAACACAAAAGTAGAATACGGACTTAAGCACAACACAATCTAGTACTGACTAGAACTAGCGGCATGAGCAGACTGAAGAAAATAGCGGGAAACGATAATGGCTGCGACTGGCAGCGCTGCGCGCGCATCGTTGGCATTCGTCACGTACGCCACGTCTATCTTATAGCCATATTTATCTAAAATGCTTGGATTTTAAATATATTATTGTAATAGAAGTAAACTATAACGTTTCTAGAAGTCGTATGATTAAAATGTACTAAACAGTCAAACTTTGAAATTTTGAAAAAACTACTAATTTTACTCATTTTGTACTATGTTGCGCGACCGGAAAATATGAAACAAATGTATAACAAGTGCATATATATTGATTTTACATACTTTTAGTGGTTAATTCATGGGATAGGAACGCAATTAAAACCATCTGGCATGCTTAAAAAAATTATGAAAAATTAAGGTTTTTCACAATTTTTTGCTAACTTCGATGGCATTGCGCGACTGGAAGACAAATTAATAAAAAAAAATAATTAGTGCTTTTTTCATGTCTATACCAATGGCAACTTTTGCGCACTATAGCGATCTGAAATTTTAAAAAAAGTTTTTTTCGAACCACCCTACTCCGCAGTCTCATTCTGACACGAACGAAATGCTTGAACCCATCGTGCTACTGTCCTATACGGTAAATCATTTGTGCCACAGTCTTCCAGTAATCCTCGATAGCATTATGTTGCATTTTTGCCACGGGCAACTTCGATTTTAAGCCACGACCGCTGATCACCTTTTGAAAACATGCTTTAGAGTGATGGAAAGAAACTCCTCACTTTAACGCCACACAACTACTCTTCTTAGCAGATCGACTGTTTTTTGCACTCTACACATCGACAACAGCGCCACCTCACCGCTCCCATAACCTATTTGCACATGCCCGCCCTTCTGTGAGTTTCAAGGTTAAGTTGCCACTATTTAATTTAGAACTGTCGTATATATATGGAAAATCGGTAAACAGTGAAACTTAAGTACGGACTACTTTTTAATACAAACTAGATTACATGCAAAACGCAAAACACTTCGTTTAGTCTTGTTCTAATATGTAATTATTTTTATGTATGCGCTTGACTTTGTATAGAAATCACTGTTTTATTTCCTTCATGAAACGCATAATGCGATCATTGACACCAATTTCAAATTACATAGCTTTATTACTATTGTAAAAGTACTGTACTTTATCAGTTTTAAATCCTTTTTGTTACATGCCAATATACCTAATATTTTATGAATTGTAAATATTTGGCCTGTGCATTGCTTAGTGGGAAAGCAGTTATTTATTTTATTTTCTATATTTAGACATATAGTTGCATTTAAAGAGTACAATTGTAAATATACTAAACTTTGAGTTATTTTCTAATGTCAATACAAACTACAAAATAAGGGGAGTTTTTTTATACACACGTATTATTTTAAGTATTTTATTATTATGTATTCATATGAGGACAATCTTTTATAAAAAATTCTTTTCCCAAGACCTGTCTATTATAAAAAGTTATAGTGTAAAAAAATGTTATTTTTGGTTTTTCAGCGTCTTTTCTGTATTACATTTATGCTGTTGCTTAAACATGGAATCGTAATATTTTTACTTTCCTCTTTCCCAAATTATCCGGGATGACTGTAATAGCCTTTCGAAACTTACTATTCACAATTTCCTGATATTCAAATTTAAGTTTAAATAGTATAAATCCTTTACGGTGTTCTCTGATTAAAAAAAAAAAAAAAAAAAAAAAAAAAAAATAGTATCTTGCAAAGAATTTACCTCTCAAGTTATATTGGGTTGTTGTATTTCTTTTTTTCACCACAGAATACTTAGCTATATATATATTTTTTTTTTCACACTAACATAATAATTAAGCAGTATTGTCATTATCCGTTTTCATAATTGCTATAGCAAGACTTGTTTGCGAAGTTCTTACAAAAGTTCTGGAATTTCTTACAGAAAACTATTTGCTCCATCTCATATAGACGTCTGTGATTTTCCTCTAAAAGATTAAGCAAATGATCCATTTTTGTAACAAATCCTCTCTGGAGGTTAGAAATGGGTTATGTACAATAATTTTAAACATCAGAGATAATGTAGGTGAAAGTAACACGCTCTTCGTAACACACTACAATTAAATAAAAAAAAGAAAAAAAAGAAGTAAAATTTAGAGTTTTGGTAAAATTTAAAGAGGTTTCTTTTTTTTTTGGGGGGGGGGGCGAGGGGTGCTTCTGTTGAGTATTAACACGACCAATTGTCAAATATTCTATCATTAACTGGAGAAATTTACTAATTCACTGAAATAGAAACTATCAAAATTGATCGATATAAAAGGTAATAGTTTTCCATCCAGATAATGCGAGACCGCATACAAGTTTGTTAACTCGTAAAATGGTTCACGGTTTGCATAGAATGTAGTACGACACCAACTATATTTACTAGATTTGGTAACTTCGTATTTTGTCATGCTACTGTTAGGAAAATGCAAAATGCATTGGATCAAAATGGAATTTATGTATTTCAATAAAATATGTGTACACTATAAGAAAACTGCCTTTCCTTTTTACCAAAATAAACGAAATTGCTTTCCGAACTACGTAATATTTTTTTCTTCTGACCTTTTTGCCTGTTTTCAAATTATATTTTGATTACAAATTTACCTACATATCGTTGACATCAAAGCTTAATCGTTTTGCACCAATATTTTATATTTACATTTACATATTTAAAAGATATATCTTCATTTTTTTAGCATATGAGTTTAAACTTTAGGGTGTGAGATCAATTTCACTAGTTAATAATACATTTAGATTAAGTTATATTTTAATCAATTTCAAGTTTAATTTGGTTAAAATATAACTGGAAAGATTAAAATTTAAGTAGTAAAGAAAATAATAAATAATTACTTAATTTTTTTAGAGTAACAGGATATGCCAACTTCGATGGTCACTATTTTTAAATGAATCCCTATAATTAATGAATTCTCAAAATTGCATTAATTTTTATCATGTGAAAAAAAAAAAAAAGAGTTAGAAAAAAGATTCTGCTCGGGAAAAATGCGTACAGGGTCCCGACTGCCTTCAGCAGTGCAGGCCATTGTGCACTGCGTGCGCCGCACTCTTAATGAATCCCTACATTAAAATAAGGGGGAAAATATAAAATACAAAAAAAAAAAAAAATAAAATAAAAAAAAAAATCTTCTCTCATCTGTGGAATAATCAATTCGGGCCCCAACTGCTTGAGGCAGCATATACATGCGCGCGTGTTCCTTCGCCCGCCGTTTCCGCGCCCTCCTAATTATTTTACACGTTCAAAAATATCCGCAATGGATTTCTTGGGCTTTTAAACCTAATAATACTAATTTCCAACGTTCTATCTGAATTTCTTTATTTTTGTCCTTGTGCCTGCCCCCCACGTCTTCCCGCTAATTCCTTCGTAATAATTCTATACTTTTAAAAATATTCTCAATAGAATTATCGGGCTTAAAAACCTAATAATACTAATTTTCAACGCTCTAACTCTTATATTTTTGCCCTTTGCTCCCCATCCCCTCCCTGTATATCCTAATAATTTCACAAATTCGAAAATATCCGCAATCGATTTGTAGGTATCAAAACTTTTTATGCACAAATTTTGAACGATCTAACTCTATTTCTATTTTTCATCGGGCCTAAAATCTTAACAATACTAATTTTCAACATTCTAACTCTTATATTTTTGCCCCTTTTCCCTCCCCCCTTACCGTCAATACTAATAATTTTAAAAATTCAAAAATATCCGCAATCGATTTATAGGTATCAAAAATATCTATGCACCAATTTTGAAAGATCTAACTCTATTTTTATTTTTTTGCCCTTCTGCCCCTCCCCGCCCCTCCTAATAGCTTTACAAATTCGAAAGTATCAGCAATCGATTTGTAGGTATCAATAACCTCTATGTACCAATTTTGAACGATTTAACTGTATTTTTATCCCCCACCACCACCACCACCTTCTTAGTAACTTTATAATTTGGAAAATAGTCTCATTCGACTTGCAGGCATCTAAAACCTATCTGTACCGATTTTGAACAGTCTAACTGTATATATATATATATATATATATATACATATATTTACCCATAGTCCCCCCCCCTCCAGTGGGACGAATTTCTAAAATTAAAAAAATTTGTTTTTCGGTTTTTTGTGAGTTACATTTTAGAGCAAAAATCTCACAAATATATATATATATATGTATATATATATATATATATATGTATATATATATATATATATATATATATATATAGTGCTTGTTTGTTTGCGACGATATAAAGGATTATTTGAAATTCCATTTTGCCCCTCCTCCCTTCGGGGCAGAATTTCTAAAATTCCAGAAATTGGTTTTTTGGTATTTGTATTAGCTATATTTTAGAGCAAAATTTTCACTTTTTTTTTTTTTTTTTTTGGATACATAGGATTATGTTAAATCCGTTTTGCCTCCCTTTTGGGACCAAATTTCTGAAACTTCAGAAATTTATTGTTAGATATCTGTGTTAGCTATATTTTAAGCAAAAATTTTACTGATATCATTTTTTTCTTTTCTTTTTTTTTTTTTTTTTTTTTGAGATATGAAGGGTTTTCTGAAATATCCTTTCCCCTTCCCACCCCCCTCCAACTCCGAATTTTTTAAAAGCGCTTGTTAATGGAAATTGCGAAGAATCGGCAAATGGTGCATTTCCAAAGTAGGTTCATTCGAATGGCGATGGTTTCAATAAATAGGAAAAAACAATATATGGAAAACAGTAAAAGTTGCAAATTTCTGGTGTCTAAGTTGTATATGAGTATTTTTGCAAAGATATTTTAAGATAATTGTTGCGAAATAACTCCAGTTTAGAAAGTCAAGCTACATAGTTGGAGTTGATACTTAGTATATTGAGTTTACCAGCTTAACCCAACTCATTTCCTGACATGACCCCATTTGGGATTGCCTGCATTTCTAAATATTTTGACGTCATTCAGCACCTGTGTGGTGCCTTACAGGTGTCATGCATTCCTAAAGATTGCAACTAAATTTAAAATTCTTAAACAACCACATACACTCAGTTTTTTCAGCACTCAAATATATTTTTCTTAATTTCGCATTACTTTTCACTAGAAAAATAATACGGTTATATTCAAAGCAGAAAAAAAGTAACTTAGAAACAATTTGTTTTTATTGCACCGAAATTGTCTTGATCATTCGTAAGTAAATAATATATTCATGTATTATTTTTCATCATATTTTTAAATAGAATTGATACAAAATGAACCTATTTATATCTAGCTATTATTATTTGGGGATTGGATCAAAATTTAAAAGTTTTCAAAAGTTTTGAAGCGTTTATGAAAATAATATGTTTTTCTTGCAATTTAAATGCAAACAAACAAACAAAAATAAAATAAAAATTGATTAAATAAAATATGGGAAGTTAATTGGTTGAACCGGTTCTACGTTATGCACAATATTTAGACATATATATTTATTTCACTACAAATAGTAAAGGAATACAATGTAGGGAATTGGCAAATTCCTCCTTTTTTAATGACTTGAAATAAAAAGATTGTGTTTGATACTTCATGTTTCTTCATTTACATTTTCTACACATTCTAACAGCTAAAGGTGTGTGGTCAGGAGGATTTTGAAAATATGTAAAGTTTACACAGTTTAAAAACATAATTATATGATCCACCATCATCTTAAATTCAGATCTTTGGAAAAAAAAAATAGTGAATATTAAATAACAAAATGTGAAATAATTCTAATAATTAATTATAGCTTGAAATTTTGAGTATAATGATAATACATATTCTTATTAGTGCTAGAGGCCTATTTCAGTCGGTACAGTTGTCGAATTTTTATAATACACTCTTAATAGTGCTAAGGGCCTATTTCAGTCGGTTTATTGAATGGGGATTTATTGAATGAAGTCCCCCCCAGGCCCAACTTTGACATGAGTCCCACCCAGGCCCAACTTTGACAGGAGTCCCCCCCAAGGTACCCCTATTTCAGTCGGTACAGCGTTGGCGAATTTTTATAATACACTCTTAATAGTGCTAAGGGCCTATTTCAGTCGGTTTATTGAATGGGGATTTATCGAATGAAGTCCCCCCAAGGCACAACTTTGACATGAGTCCCCCCCCCAGGCACAACTTTGACATGAGTCCCCCCAAGGCCCAACTTTGTCATGAGTCCCCCCCCCCAGGCCCAACTTTGACATGAGTCCCCCCAAGGCCCAACTTTGACATGACTCCCCCCCCCCAAGGTACAACTTTGACATAAGTCCCCCCCAAGGCACACCTTTGGAGATGAGTCCCCCTCAAGGCACACCTCCCCCTCATTGGGAAAAAGAGAAAAAACGTTGTTTTGCGGCTATAAGACAGTTTGGACTTCCAACGTTATTTGTTACACTATCTGCAGCTGAAACACATTGGTTTGATTTAATGAAAACTTTATCATGGAATTTAGATCGTCACGAATTAGCTAAAGAAGAATTTGTCGATATTAACAAGTTTAGCAGTAGGCCTCTGGCACTAAATTAAAATCTGTCAATGTCAGATTTTCATGTTTTTTTTTTTTTGTTTTTTTTTTTGTTTTTTTTTTTTATTTATTTATTCTTTTTATTATTTAACTGTTTGTATTAATATTAGAGTTTTTTAATTGGTCATTTAATTTTTTCACAATTAAAGTGAAAAAAGAAAAGAAAAGGAACCTTATGAAATTTTTATATTTTTATTTTATATAACTTTTACTATAATAGTCTTTTATTTATTTTTTTTTCTTGGGGGGGTGGGAGGGGGGATGTGTTTTAAATTTAACTGAAAATATTAATGGAAAAAATAAATTATCGGGGGATGTACATCTATCTGTATATATATATAAATTACGTGTCACGATGTTTGTCCGGGGTAAACTCCTAAACTAAGGAACCGATTTTAATGAAATTTTGCACACTGTGTGCAGTTTGGTCCAACTTGAGAGATAGGATAGTTTTTATCTCAATTTATTGTCACAATATTGTTTTATTGCAATTATTTTTTAATTATAGACATTTATTAAAGTTGCTCCAAAATATCTGTGAGTTCCATTAATTTAATTGTTGCCAAAAGAAAAAAAAAAAAAAAAAATTACGAGTTCATTTTCTTTCGACATAAAAATAAATACATTTAATCAAACGTGAACGTTAAAAAATTATAAAAAGTTAAATTATGCATCTCACGAAAATTGACGTCATAATCAATTTAAAGATTTTATACACATTGATAAAGTGCTAATGTAGTTCTATCATAGATATAGTAATATATATAGATCTCTCATCCCCATGTTATCGTACAAAGATTTTTGATGCCGAAAAAAAAAATAAATAAAAGCTTTAGAAACAGCCATTAAGTGGTATTGAAAAAAAAAAAAAAAAAAAAAAAGAAAGAAAAGAAAGAAAGAAATATGAATTTGAAACTGTATCTGGAGTCTTCCATTCCCCTTTAGCAAATAAATTATTCATAAATTTTATTTGCTAAAATATTAGTATGTATTCCCGTGTGTATTCACTCGGGGAAAGACGGCCATATTTTGGTAAAAACGTCGTCTTTTCCCAAATGAAAAGGAATAACTTTTTTCTCCCCAATGATCACTCTATTCTATATATGCTATACTATATCTATGAGTTCTATACGCAAGCGAAGTGTGACTCACTGACCGTCTGTGCAGCCAAGAAAAAGATTTCCTATGTTAATTGCCCACTGGATTTTTTGTGAGAAATTATTAAAAATCGAGGAAATTTATTTCCCGATTTTAATCCTTATATTTGGTATAGATATGTATTAGTTATCGCGGGTGTTAGATTGAATTATTTTGCTGTCAAATTGACAAAATTTTAATTTTAAATTTCAAAATTCTGTCGCCTTTGGCTTTTTTTATTATTATTACTATTATTATTTGGCGATCAAAAGCGTAACACGAAAATATACATGCCAGATGTATGCATTGTACGAAATGTAATATGTATTATTCATTGTACGTATGTATGACATGTAATATGTATTGTACGAAATATTGTTTTATATTATTCATTACCCTTTTAATATAAGTTGTTAAAATAACCATGATTTTTGAAAGGAATTAAATATTTTCGCCAGATAATTTGGCGATATTCTTTTTTTTTCGCCAAGGATGACAGAAATGAAATCTATTCCGCTGCAAAATATTAGTGTCTTACATCAGATATTTTATTTAGACATTTGAAAACAAATTTGACTTCAAACTGTGATAGAATATTTATCATTTTCCTTTTAATTAGTATATTATTAGTATATTAAAATTTAAAAGCATGGTATATAAAAAGTTTTTTTTTTTTTTTTTTTTTTTTTTTTTTTATCTTATAATTATTCTTATCTTAATCCTCAATGTTTCCCATCTTTATTAACTTGAATTTACTATTAAAATTTTAACATACTCAAAAACTTCTCATCACTTCGTTAAAATACACTAAACTTTTCCAAAATATTTTTCTATTTAAAATGATACATGTATTTACTTTAAATGTCCAATATTTCATAAGATTTCCAATTTTAAAGTTTTAAAATATTTATCAAATTTACTTATTTTTCTGGTTTAGCCTTATTGTTTTCCTTTTTATAACTACAGCTGTTGCCCTCTTTAAAATATTTAAAATGATGAGGTCATTTTATAGTAAAATTATCCATTATAGCATATATTATATTTCACTCCTCCATAAAAATTGATTTTAAAATCGTATGTTTCTTTTATACTTTTATTTTAATAGAATTTAATTTATATATTAGTCATTTTAGTAATTTTATCCAAAGTAGCATTAGAAATAATATATATCACTTCTCCATTAAAATTTATAGGACCCTACAATAAAATTAATTTGTGCTTAATCCGCGATTGTAATGATCGATAGATGGCGCTTTCTCAACACTGCAGTTGTTAGTAAACATTATAGCCACGTGTGTTCCATTAGTGTTCTTTTTGTTGTTCTACTTAATATTCGTACTATAATTTCTCCGCCATTACATTATGGAAAATTGATTGCTTTTGGAAAAAATACTTCAGTTTATTCAAAGTTCGATCGGAAGTAGATTTTTAACTGAAGTTAAACAAATATTAATTTCAAATCATCTGATTAATTCTTTACTTCCATTAGCCGAAGCAACTGAAATTTTAAATTTGTCATTTGGAAATAAATGGAAGCTCAATTCTGGATTTCTTGATCCTTTGGAGTTAGATTGTAGCACGCAACAGTATGTGTTATCTTTTTTACCGTATTTATTCATTTTTATTCAATAAATATATGTGAAACTAAATATCGGCAAGCAATGGCGGCTGTATGGAATTCGAATTAAACCATGTTTATTGTAATTTCACCTTAGCCCACCAGATGGCGAGCATTTCATTACAATCGCGGATATCAACACTACGAAAATTTTTATCAATCGCTTCCAAATTTTGACCTAAGTTTTAAATCTCAACCCCGTGGGTTTTTACATCGACTACAACGTTTTCGTCTTTGTTTGTAAATAATAATTTGACTGTACTAAATAGTTTATAGCCGTATAATTCAACGTATAACTTAGTCACAGCAACGCGTGGCCGGGTCTGCTAGTACTATTATATAAAGAGCAAAAAATTGTATGTTTGTGGAGGGTAATCTCTGAAAGTACTGAACAGATTTAAAAACTTCCTTCACTGACCAAAAGCTACACTATCCCTGATTGTTATAGGCTATATTTAATTTTGATAAAATAAAGTTTAGTTTAAAATCTGAATTTTTTTATTAAAATCCCCATAAAAGCATAATAGAAATGGAAATAATGAAATGTTAAAAAGATTAGCTGATGGCAACATAAAATAAACATTTCCATGTTCATTTTGTTTTTAAAATATCTTGACATGAAAAGAAAAAAAAAATATATTTGCACGTGAATTAAATTAAAATTAATGTAAAGCTTTGTGAAATGTTAAACTTACACGTTAAATCTGACGTCATTATAGATTTAAAAGTATTTATTTTTCTAATAATATAATTTGATATGATATAATATAATATAATAATCTAAGCATTAATGTTTAAATTGATGTGTGTAAACGAAATTAGAATTTGAATATAAATAAACAAATAAAAAATAAATAGGGCAGTTCCTTGTTTGTAAACAAGCATCTCAACTTTTATGAGTGGTTGGCAAAAAGGCTTGAGAAAAGCATAGCGATGGCGATTACTTGATTACTACCAACGGAAAATCAATGGTGGGCATGGCGCGGGAAAGTCAAGCGCGCTTTTTTGCCAACAACATGACGTCACGAGGAAATGCTCTATAGAAATTCTAACTTCTAAACTTTTATTAAATTAATTATTTATAATTTATAATTGTTGCCAAAAAAATTTACGAGTTAATTTATTTTTCGACTTTTAATAAAATAAACTAGCGAGCTTCGCCCGCTTGCGGGTCAATATTTTCAAATGAATCACTATAATTAATAAATCACTAACAGTAACTTTTAGTCTTAAGAAAAGAAAAAAAAATCATTTCTGATCGGGTAAAATGTCGTCCCGGGTCCCCACTGCCTTCGTTAGCTCAGTCCCGTGCGCGCTGCGCGTGCACAAGTTAAGGGATACTGTTGTAAAATTTGTACCCTTTCCGTGTTCATTCTCAAATTTAAATTTAAATTCATTCACTACTTAAATATAATTTAAATAATTTACTTTATAATCTTTAAAGTTTAAGTTATTAATTAAATGAATTATAGCGTTTAGTGCTGTTATCTTTTTGATACTGCCATTGAGTTAAAGATATATTAAAATTAAAAATGAAAAGCTTAATGATAATTACTTTTAGTTAAAATTTATATTCCTTATTAGTATAATTATGTTTAAGTCATTTGAAATAATTTTAATTACTTGCCTCATATTTAAAAGCATATTTTGTAAAATTAACTTAAAGAAAATATGTTTAAATCCTTTTCGGATTGTTCATTTCGCTACCTAGCAAGGAGATGTTATATTTTTTCAACTGCAGAGTCTTTTTGCTTAGCCCATAGATGGCAGGAGACTCGCAGCGTCGTGTTGCTATAGTTATGGGAGGCGTTGCCGTCTGTGCAGTATCAAGTAGCTGTTACTTTGAATCCGTTTGCGGCTATAAAATGAGGTAGGGAATATGAAATATGGCTCTTAATTTCTGAAGCTCTTAATTTCTTAAGCTTTTATGCTTTTTCAGTTTAGCTCAAAGTCATGAGCTGGTATTTCAATATAATTATAAACTGTTTAGTTTTATTATGATTGTAAATTACGTTTTTGTGACTTGATATTTTCAGTGATATGTTTAGTGTATCTAGTTATGTCACAGCGAAAAGTCGTTTTCTATTTGAACTCTATATGGCAGTATTTTAAGGGTATTTAACCTTTCGTCAGCAAGATTCTACAATTGTTTCAGCTGATTTAATGTTATTCATCATTTTGTTTCAACTTTAATAAACTGTTTTAATTAAACTTTTGTCTTCAATGAATGCCACATATATTTATCATTTTTTATAGCTTATTAGAGCTGAGCAACTATCATTTCACTGCTAACTCTGCTAACTTAACATATGTGAAAATTGATTTTTTCACAATAAGTGGTTATGGGCGATTTGGCTCGTTGTCAGCTCATAGCATTTAAAATTTTGATAATAGTTTTTATGGCATTCTAATTGTTTGAAGATAAGAAATTGAAATGGCAGTGAGTTTAAACCCCACGATTGAAAAATTACGGATGAATAATTATATTACGTGGGTCAAGGACATTAAATTTATTTTAATTGAAATAAACTGCTGGAATATAATATGTAAAAAAGAAAAACTGCCTGTTGAAGATGCTAAGGCCGGAATAACTTCAAAACAAGTGGAAGATTTCAGATCTCGTAGTCGAGTTGCATTGTCAACGATTTATCTGAATACATCGCCTGAAGTCAGAAGCATTATTGAAAATTGTGATTGTGCTATTGATGCCTGGGAGACTTTGAAGAAGACCTTTATATCAGACTCAAGAGCTCATCATATGGGACTGTTTACAGAGTTCATTAATTGTAGAATGTCTGAGAATGAAACAGTGAATTCTTTTGTAACCCGGTTATCAAGAATACTGGACCAGCTGCGTGAAATTGGCCATGCTGTAGAGGATGTATATTGCTGTTTCCAGCTCTTGCAATACTTACCATCCAAGTTTGAATCTGCAGTGCAATATTTGTTGCGTTGGAAGAACGACCAGTTCAAGTTCCAGAGTATTGTGTCCGAGTTAACAGCGGAGGAATCGCGTCTACAGCTTCGAGAAGGTGATATTAAGAAAGATGCCAATAATAGTGTTCAGATACAGAACGTCCAGCACAAAGGTAAAAAACCTTTAACTTGTTTTAAGTGTGGCCGTATTGGCCACTTAAAGAAAAACTGTTTTTTGAATAGTAATGTTAAATTTAAACCTAGAAATTTAAAGTATAACTTCAACGGTCGTGACAAATGCAAATCTCCCCCCTCCTACTACATAGCTCAAGCTAATTTTAGTAATTTAAGTGATGATGACAGCTTTATTTTTGATACTGCTGCTTCAAATCACTTTCTAAAAAATTTAGATCTTTTTGAGCAGTATACTTCTGTTGAGGGAGAAGAGCTTTTTGTCGCGATCGATGGTATTAGTTTTCCTATTACTGCTAAAGGAACTGTTAAGTTGAATTTTGGTAAAAATGTATTGTATTTAAAAGATGTGTTATATTCCCCAAAGTTACGGAAAAATTTAATATCGGGTCCTAAATAAATGTGAACGGTGCCACATACACTGGCGGTAAGGGTCGAGTGTCGGTATTCGGTAAAGATAAAAGACATATTTTTACTGCTAAAATTAAAGACTGTGTTTACTATTTATATCCTGATGTTTCTAAAGTTAAAAAGGGGAGTAAAGTGAATGGGGGGCACTCAGAAAAACCTTCAGCTTCTCTTGCAAAAGTTAATGAAATTGGGTATCGGCATGCTCGTTTTGGGCATGTAAGTCCTGATACTATTGTAAATACTAGCAAGAAGAACGGGGTAAGGGGCCTTCCTAAACTTAAGTTTAAGAATTTTTTTTGTGAGCCTTGTAGGATTAGTAAACAAAACCGTGTGTCTTTTAAATCATCCGATGTTCATGGCGTTAAATCACCGTTAGAGAAAGTATTTATGGACGTCTGGGGCCCAATTAAGGTAACTGGTAAAAATGGGGAAAGGTTCTTTTTGTCCATTATTGATGGATTTTCTAAAAGGGTTGCTGTTTATCCTTTAAAGGATAAGTCTCAGGTTTTTGGTGTATTCGAGAGACACATTGCACGGGCAGAACGTAGTTTGAATAAAAAATTGAAAGCTATTCGTACGGATAATGGTTCCGAATTTGTAAATGACAATTTCAAATCATTTTGTAGTAAAAATGGAGTTGTTCATGAGTTAACTAACACGTTCACACCTGAGCAAAATGGGTTAAGTGAGCGGTTTAATCAAACTTCTTTAAATTGTGTTAGAGCTATTATCACGGATAGTGGTTTGCCTTTTTCTTTCTGGCCCGATGCAATGTTGTATTTCGCGTACACTTGGAACCGTTTAATCCATAGGGGACAAACTAAGACTCCTTTTGAGTTATATACTGGGTTTAAACCATCCGTAAGACACCTGAAGCCGTTTGGGTTAATTTCGTATGTAGGGATCCCAAAACAGCATAGAAACCATAAGCTTGAACCTAAGGCTAAAAAGGGAGTACTGATAGGTTATTCACTAAGGACTAAGGGGTATAAAATTTGGTTGGAGGATGAGGATAAAATAGTTGAAACTATAAACGTAACGTTCTCTGATCAGCTATTTAGTAAATGCAGTGGAGCAGTGATGGGCACCTCGCTGGAGGAATTGGACTTACTTCCGGAAAGTCCAGTTGATTGTCAAGCTTCCGATCCTGTTGACATTGTTTTCGGAAGTGGGCCTGATGATTCTAGTGACGAGTCCGTCGATGAAACTTCTGTAGATAAATCTTCTCTTAAACCTCTTTCTTCAATTACTTGGAATAGAAAACCCGTACCCAGAAAAATGAGTGATAGAGTTGACATCTTCTATTACCCGGATAACACTAAAACTAGATTGAGATCGATGAACGATGTCAAACAATATTGTGATAAAAATAATTTAATTTTTGACTCTAATTTTTTTGATTTCTCTAGTAGTAATAAGTTCGAGGGGGTAGTTGATCAGCAAAACTCGAATAATCCAACTTCAAGTTTAACTCATAAAAAATCATGACTAGATATCCCTGTACCTAAAACATATAATCAGGCCGTTAAATCTTCAGAATGTGTTGAATGGAAAAATTCCATGGATGATGAGATAAATAATATGAAAACCCGTAAAGTTTGGCATCTGGTTAATTTACCGGAAGGGAAAAAAGTTTTGGGAAATAGATGGGTATACGCCATTAAAAGAGATGAGCTAGGAAACGTTGCCCGCTTTAAAGCGAGGCTCGTGGCCCAGGGCTTTCATCAGATAAAGGGGGACACTTATGACGAGACGTTTTCACCCGTCGTTAATTTCTCAGTAATACGTTTCTTTTTTTCATTGTTGGTCTCATGTTATAAATGGCATAATGTTCAATGCGATATAAAATGTGCTTATCTTTATGCACCTTTAAAAGAAGAAATTTATATGTCTCAGCCAAAAGGATATGTTGTAAAGGGAGGGGAAAATCTTGTTTGTAAACTAGACAAAGCGTTATATGGCCTTCATCAAAGTGGTCGGCTCTGGTATTATGAGTTAAATAAAGTACTATTAGATTTAGGGTTTAATAAATTTAACTGGTGTAATTGTTCATATTATTTTGAAAATTATATTGTTTTATTAGTTTATGTAGATGATTTAGTTTTGTTTGGTAAAAATCAATTTCAAATAGACAAAATTCTTAATTTATTAAAATGTAAATTTGATATAAAAATTTTAGGTAAAACCAAGAAATTACTTGGTGTAGAATTTAATTATGAAAATGATTCAGTACAAATTTTTCAGGAATTATATATTAATGAAGTGTATGACAGGTTTAAGTCGTTTAACATCCCTTATTGCTCATTACCTATTGTAAAAGGCATTAAGTATTCGAAAAAAGATTGTCCTACTAATCAAAATGAAATTGATGAAATGTCTAAATTTCCATATCGGAATATCTTAGGATGTTTATCTTTCATTGCAAACAGGACACGACCTGATATTGCCTACGCAGTTAATATATTCAGTCAATTTCAAAATTCACCGGGGTTTAATCATTGGAATGGGTTAATTAAATTACTTGGGTATGTTTCGTGTACTCGAGATTTGAAATTAAATTTGAATTGTTTTAATCCATGTTTAACTGCTTTCTCTGACGCTGATTTCGCGATGAATAGAGATGACTTTGTATCAATGGGGGGACAAATTTTATTTTTGGATAATAGCCCTATTTCTTGGAAAACTTTTAAGCAAAAAAGTGTTTGCCTTTCAACCATGGAAAGCGAATTTGTTTCCATGTGTGATGGAGTTAAAGAATTAATGTGGTTTGATAATATATTACGAGATTGTATTGATTTTAAATTAATTTCTATTTCATATGAACCACCAATACTTTTTGCTGATAACCAAGCGGCTATTAATTTTACGAGATCTCCTATAGAGAATAACAAATCGAAACATATTAATGTAAAATTATTTTTCATCCGTGAATGGTTATTTGAGGAACGGTTTGATTTAAAATATGTAAATACTAAAGATAACTTTGCCGATCCCTTCACAAAGCCCCTTACTAAAGGTGATATGTCTAAGTTTGTAAATAAGGTATTTATTAAGTAAATGTACATAGAGTAAATTTAAAATATTTTTGAACGTATAATATATATTGAAATTTTTTGCAATTGAAAAATGTTTTTTAGAGGGATATGTATTCCTTTTCTTGGTGGATTTTTCCTGCGCTTTCCATTGTGTAGTGATGTATGGTTTAGTTTAACTTTTTTATGAGAGAAATTCGTGGCGCCACGTGTAATTGGTTATGTGTATGTTATATAAATGTTTCATATATTTGCGATTATCATCGTTTTCTTATTTTGACAATGGGGAATGGGGGAAAAAAGGTTTTCTTGAAATGCTGTGCATATTTGCTCTGTATTAATATCTTGTTCTTTCTTTTAGTAGATGTGTATAGTAAATTGATAATGCTACTGTTTTTTTTTTAATTGTGAGTTGGACTTGTGGACTTACCATATGATTTACAAGATTGACAAACCTTCTAGCTTTGTGTGAAGTATATTCTGTAGAAGACATATGTGAATCTCTCATCAAGTCACTAAATATTCAAGGGTTTTTTTTAATTTCTTTTCTAATAAAGTTTATATTGTAATTGCTGACGTTTGTGTTTGTCGAATCAACACGGTGGGGGGGCCTTGTTGTAAAATTTGTCCCCTTTCCGTGTTGATTCTCAAATTTAAATTTAAATTCATTCACTACTTAAATATAATTTAAATAATTTACTTTATAATCTTTAAAGTTTAAGTTATTAATTAAATGAATTATAGCGTTTAGTGCTATTATCTTTTTGATACTGCCATTGAGTTAAAGATATATTAAAATTAAAAATGAAAAGCTTAATGATAATTACTTTTAGTTAAAATTTATATTCCTTATTAGTATAATTATGTTTAAGTCATTTGAAATAATTTTAATTACTTGCCTCATATTTAAAAGCATATTTTGTAAAATTAACTTAAAGAAAATATGTTTAAATCCTTTTCGGATTGTTCATTTCGCTACCTAGCAAGGAGATGTTATATTTTTTCAACTGCAGAGTCTTTTTGCTTAGCCCATAGATGGCAGGAGACTCGCAGCGTCGTGTTGCTATAGTTATGGGAGGCGTTGCCGTCTCTGCAGTATCAAGTAGCTGTTACTTTGAATCCGTTTGCGGCTATAAAATGAGGTAGGGAATATGAAATATGGCTCTTAATTTCTGAAGCTCTTAATTTCTTAAGCTTTTATGCTTTTTCAGTTTAGCTCAAAGTCATGAGCTGGTATTTCAATATAATTATAAACTGTTTAGTTTTATTATGATTGTAAATTACGTTTTTGTGACTTGATATTTTCAGTGATATGTTTAGTGTATCTAGTTATGTCACAGCGAAAAGTCGTTTTCTATTTGAACTCTATATGGCAGTATTTTAAGGGTATTTAACCTTTCGTCAGCAAGATTCTACAATTGTTTCAGCTGATTTAATGTTATTCATCATTTTGTTTCAACTTTAATAAACTGTTTTAATTAAACTTTTGTCTTCAATGAATGCCACATATATTTATCATTTTTTATAGCTTATTAGAGCTGAGCAACTATCATTTCACTGCTAACTCTGCTAACTTAACATATGTGAAAATTGATTTTTTAACAATAGATACACGCGCTGCGCGCGCGTATTCCTTCCCTGACCCTTCGTGCCCCCCCCCCAAAAAAAATCATTTCTGATCGGGTAAAAAGTCACACCGGGTCCCCACTGCCTTCGGCAGCGCAGACCCATGCGCGCGCACGTGTGAAGGTATACGTGCGCTGCGCACAAATATTCCTTCTCAAATCAAATTTTTTTTCTTAAGAAAAGAAAAGAAAAAAATCATTTCTCATGGGGTACAAAGTCGGCTCCGCTCCCCACTGCCTTCGGCAGCGCAGTACCGTGCGCGCTGACCGTGCACATGTTAAAGCATACACGCGCTGCACGCCCGCATTCCTTCCCTGACACTTCGTGCCCCCTAAAAAAATCATTTCTGATCGGGTAAAAATTACACAATGTCCCCATTGCCTTCGGCAGCGCAGACCCATGCGCGCTGAGCGCGCACTTGTGAAGGTATACGCACGCTGCGCGCAAGTATTCCTTCTCAAATCAAATTTTTATTCTTAAGAAAAGAAAATTAAAGAAATTAGTTCTCATCGGTTAAAAAGTCGGACCGGGTCCTCACTGCCTTCGGCAGCGCAGTCCCGTGCGCGCTGCGCGCGCACAATTAGGGGATACGCGCGCCTATTTCTTCCCACCCTTTCAGCCCCTTCTAATTCAGCTTCGTATACCGATTTTGAACGGTCTTACTCAATTAGCTGAGATGCAAAAGAACACCTAATAAGGACGCCTCAAAACGTGTAAATCTGCTGAGAACTTTCAGTAATATAAAAGAACTTAAAAATATCTTTTGAATGATGTATTAAAAATAATTTAATCATGATTAGAAATTGAAATTTTGAAATTTTAAAATATTACAGCGGCATCTGGCGGTAGAAATTTCTGTAATGTACTGTTCGATTCCAACTCAACAGAGCTTTCAAATGATGTATTACTTATGAAATTTTTTTAATTAGTAACTGAGACAAAAGAGAAACCCATTCAGGACACCTCAAAACGTTTAAATCTGGAGAAATGTCGAAATATCGAATTTCTGTAATCTACTATTCAATTCCAAATTAACAAAGCTTTCAAATGATGTATTACTTATGAAAATATTTTAATTAGCAGCTGAGATACAAAAGAAAACCCATTCAGGACACCTCAAAACGTGTAAATCAGGTGAAATATCTAATTCCACTTTCGACACTTTTATTAGTAGCTGAGATACAAAAGAAAACCCATTCAGGAGACCTCAAAACGTGTAAATCGGGTGAAATCTCGAATTCCCCTTTCGATAATGTAACCGTACTTTAAAATGTGTATCGAATGACATATTAAAAAAAATTAAACATAATTGGAATTTTAAATATTGAAATTTTAAATTATTACAGCGCCATGAGACCTCAAAACGTGTAAGTCAGGTGAAATTTCGAATTCCATTATCTACGGTAGCCGGTTAATGGAAGTAAATAGAAAAAGAAATATTTTTACCTTAAGTGCATTTGTGTCGTTTTGAAACTGGCATCCTCTTTCGACAGATAAAATGTCAGGCGTGTAAAGATAAAATTTAATTTGCAATTAAAATGTAAATCTTTTGTTAAATGACCAAAATCGTTGAAATTTGAACTGCCAGTTTGTTTTGTGGTGTTAAGATTGTATACTTATTGAAATGTGCGAATTTTGAAAAATTGTAGAAAATAGAAAATTGCAATTTTCAATCGCAGTACAAAAACACGTGACCTCATTAAATACCAGATGTGTTTCTTTCCGTTCAAGACTGTAGACTATCGTCTGCAAAGCTAAGATTCTTGTGATTTGTTGCCAACATTTTTTTATAGTTTAGTTAATTTTAAAAAATCTAATTGTCCGATCGATAAGCCGTTTAAACCATCGGATTGAGAAAAAAAAGCCCTTTCCAATGGTATCTTGTTTGTAACAATACGACTGATATTTCTAATTTATTTTCCACTTTTTCCGTAAAAATGTCGCTTTTTAAGCATTTAATCATGAATTCTGGGTCATTTTTCGGTAGACATGGGTCGACGTTTTAATTAATATCTCCGCTAATTAGGGTCGCATCGCTTAGCAAATTATCGCGACGTCGAGATGAAGAAATTCTGCGTCTGTCGACACCGGTTTCGGGTCGATGCGACCATTAGCGCCGGAGCTTTAGCGATGACAAGGCATTTCTCACAGACAGAAAGACAGACAGACAGATGCATACAGATTTTAATAATATTAGGAGATTTTCCCGCGAATAATAATATAAAAAGTAAATTAAAACAAGTCCTTCCGGCTTATTCGGAAGGGTAGGTTGATTTCTTTTTTTTACCAAGCAGCCGTCATTTTATTTCAAAATGGCGGCTACAAATTATAAACGAATTAGTAGAATCATTGATGTAGGCTATCTACATATAGAGTTTTAAGCAAATTTGTTCATAAATACCTTTTTATGTGAATTTAAACTTTTCAAGTGGCCGGCGCTTGGAAACAAGATGGTGGGCGAAGTTGACAAATATATCAAATGCATTTATGAGATAAGACTACTGTACAAAAATAGTTGGAATTAATTCAGAATCTCAGAAGTCATCGTGTTGAAAAATTAAGTGGCTGCCATTTGGATCAAAATGGCAAAGAAAGGTCCTCAGTGAACTAATTAATCTAAGATATTGTTGCAAATTTTAAAATAATTCTTTTTTTTTTTTTTTTTTTTTTTTTTTTTTTGTAGAAATTCTTTCAAAGAGGCTTAGTAAATTGATTAAATGTTAATTTTTTGCATTTCTAGTTTGTTTTAACGTTAAAATAACCTAATTTCCCCTTAAAAACGCATTAAAAAGCTCCAATATTGCAGGTAATAGATTTGGCGCCAAATTTGGCGACTTTTCCACTTTTTTTCCGCGTGAAAATCCATAGTTCATGAATAAATTTCATTGAGACACTTATATAGTCTATGTATACATCAGAATTCAAACAAATTCGGAATACTCTTTTTGCAATTTGAAATTGAAATTTCCAAGTGGTCTCCACTTGAAAACAAAATGGTGGAGCAACTTGGTTAAGAAACTCATCCAAGTTATTCATAACACAAGTTAAGCCACTGTCCAAATTTGGTTCGATTTCGAGTATTATTTCGGAAGTTATCGTGATTTAAAATTTTCAAGTGGTAGCCTGATTTCAAGTGGCCCCGCTTAACTTAACATATCCGCCACTTTATTAAAAATAGTGGATACGTTCATTAATAAACTTCATTGAGACACTTATATAGTCTATGTATATATCAAAATTTAAACAAATTCAGAATACGCTTTTTACAATTTGAAATTGAAATTTTCAACTGGTGTCCACTTGAAAACAAAATGGTGGAGCAACTTGGTTAAGAAACTCATCCACGTTATTCATAACACAAGTTAAGATGCTGTCCAAATTTGTTTGATTTAGAGTATTATTTCAGAAGTTATCATGATTTTAAATTTTCAAGTGGTAGCCTGATTTCAAGTGACCCCACTTAACTTAAGATATCCGCCCCTTCATTAAGATCATTTAGATCCTTATGTAGTCTAGTTTACATAAAAATTCAAGCAAATCTTGCTTTAAATACGTTTTTTACAGTGTGGGTTAGAAATATTCAAGTGGCTGCCACTTGAATACAAAAAGTTGGAGCAACTTGGTTAACGAACTCATCCAAGATATTTATAAGATCAGTTCACTGTCCAAATTTGGTTCGATTTTGGAGTATTATTTCGGGAGTTATCGTGATGAAAAAATTTTCATTATAGATAGATAGATAGATAGATATAGAAATAAATGAAGTGATTGCAATAGGTCGATTTCTAATGAAATCAACCTAAAAAAAAATATCATCTGCATTTCATTATGTATTTTTTAAAAGAATAATTGAGAAGTTTAAATTTATTTGGCGACTATTTTTAGCAACTAACAGTTATGACAAGTAGTTCAATATACATAGCGCATAGAGCCATTACTGAAATGCAAATAGCATTTAATTATTTGAG
Source organism: Salticus scenicus (assembly GCA_963930645.1). Taxonomy (NCBI): domain Eukaryota; kingdom Metazoa; phylum Arthropoda; class Arachnida; order Araneae; family Salticidae; genus Salticus; species Salticus scenicus. Next base: position 234,153,578 of record OZ005649.1, read on the forward strand.
TTACATTATGTTGATTAGAAACCTATTTAATCTATCTATGATCTATACTAATATATAAAGAGGAAAGGTTTATATGGAGAACGATGTATATGTAGAGTCTGTATATGTAGAGAACGATCGCTAGATCTAAAAAGCCGATTTTTTTTTCTTTTAACTAATCAAAAATAAAACTGTCTCTAAGTGCTAGAGGCTATAATAAATTTTGGTAAAATAAATTTTTAATTCAAATTTTCAATATTTTAATTGAAAACAAAGCAAAGATTTGATATCTGTCGTCCTTGACGATTTTTGTATTTGGCGATCGAAAGCGCAATACGAAAATCTGTATATTTTCTTATTCAATACTAGATCTATGTTTTTACTTCAATTATCTCACTACCGTATGTAGTGGAAGTATTATATTCGTTCAAAAAATTTGATATAGAGTTTCACCTGATTTACACGTTTTAAGGCCTCCTGAGTCCAAAAAATTAGTTTTTGGCAATGGGGCAGTGTGTGTGTATGTGTGTACGCATGTGTGGAATATTTTGGCTGTCATATCTCCGAAACTAATAAAGATAGAACTACGAAACTTCACAATTGATTCAGGTCTGGATTACAGATAATTTTTCCAATTTTTCGTAAAAATTGAAAAACCGGAATTGGGTCATCGAAAAATGGAAATGGGACCGTAAGCCCGTATCACAAAAACAGATCTAACGATTTTCTTCAAAGTTGCTCTATAAACAACCTATTAGATGCCCTTTTGAATGATATAGTTGGTTAGTTCAGGAAAATTGATAGGCGTACTCTATGAACAGCTCAATTTCAGATGTCGCAAGTGCGCTCCTTTAAAAACGCCTGTACGGATTTTTTTCAAACTCCTCATGTTAACTTTCTATTAAATATCCTTTTGTATGTAATTATTGTTTTTAGGTCAATAATTTAGTATGCTAAGTTTTGGTAAAAGTTGGTATCTCAAAAACGGTTCTAACGTTTTCTTGAAATTTGTTTCATTAATCCAACTTAGATAACCTTTCTCAAGTATTACGTGCTTATTACAGGAATATTAACAGTCATCCCGATTAGGTAGTTCAGTTTTAGACCTCGGAAATTCGTTGTTTAAAAAAATAACTATCTATTATTATGGTTTTTTTCTTTCCCTTTTTTAACTCGCTATATAAACTGTGTTGTATGTGTCTTTTATACGTGTATCAAGTTTCTCTCACTGGAAAATCTCAAAAAATGCATATAACATCTCCAAAAAATTGTATATAATACGTGTAATAGTGGGCAATGGAAGTCGTGTGGTTGTTTCACACCAGATTTTGTAATAGTATACATTGTACGAATATTGTTTGATATTACAGATTTCTCCCTTAATATTCATTATTAAAATAACCATGAATTATGGAAAAAAATTAAATATATTTGCGAGTTGAACAAATAAATAATAATTAAATCTATTATGACGTCAATTATATCAAAAAACATTTTCATGTCATAGGTTTATTTTTCAATATTTTTTATTCATGAGTAAAGAAATGTTTCTTTTTGTGAAATAAATAAATAAATAAATAAATAACATTAAGTAAAAATTGCCAACATTTAGCAACTAATTAAAAAATAATAATAATACTTGTAAAATTATATTTTGACTTTTCAGTTAATAATATTGCCTGACTATAGCATATAAACCGATATCTTTCTTGATTTTTTACATGTCAATCCATCTTTAACTAAAATTTTTTCATCAGTGGGAAGCCGGACGGGTCAGCTAGTAATTTGTAAACGTATATCGTTTTTATTACGTTATTCCTTGTCATTTAATGATAGAGATTTCATGTTGTATGACATTAAATTCTTGAATGTACCTACGCTGCTGCTTGTACAATAACAAAATAAATCACTTTATACTGATTTACATATGTTTCTAATAAAAGGAAATAGTATTTTTCCTAAAAATTAGAAATTTCTGCATTTTTAAATTAATTATGTATTCGTATTTAAACATTTCTTTTTTCTTTACTGTAAATACAATGTTACATTAACCTATGCTTTAATATTTATAGATGAACTAAACAGTAACCATTAAGAAAATTTTAAAAGTGCATGTATATTTGCTTCTGAAAATATGTAATAGCTAATTCAAAATGTTAATTTAGTGGTAAGTTTTAAATACACACACACACACACACACACACACACATATATATATATATATATATATATATATATATATATATATATATACGTTTTTCCTTCCAGTACATATATATATATATATTTTTTTTTTTTTTCTTGTGAATATAAAGTGAGTTTTCTGGGAGGCAATAGAAGATTTGGTAATCTCTTCATTACGAACATTCCGACGGTGCTCATTTATTCCGTTGGAATGTTCGTAATGAAGAGATTACCAAATCTTCTATTGCTTCCCACTGCTGGTCTCAAGGTCATCGTTTTGATTTTTCCAAAACTAACATAGTTTCATCTCCTGTCTGTTCCTCCCATTTGGATATTCATGAAGCATTTTACATACTTCGAATTTCGAAAAATCTTGTTAATGATATTTCTTCCACTCCATTCTTCTCTGATGCTTGGAAATTACTCACGTAACTTAGATTTTCGTTTAATTTTTGATATCCTTAGTTTGTTATATGTTTAATCTCTCATTTATTTATTATCTTGTTTTCTTTTACAACTCTACTCACACCAGTAGTTATATTTACTTTCTACTTTATAAAGTTTTTCTTTTCATTTTAAACGATTTTGTGCGTTGCCGCTTTGACTGCAGCACTCGTGCTTACTTTATTTGCCTGATGAAGAGTCGTGTGTTTTTTCGATCCGAAACAATTGTTGCGAGTTTATTGCATCTTATGGTGTTAATTCAATGTTTGTAAGTAATATTTCTTACAACGCCAGTTTTGTGGTGCTTTTTTATTAAATCATACCCCGTTATTAAAAAACGTATTTCTAAGGATAAAAAAATATATTCAAAATATATTTATACTTCTAGAAATTGTATGCAGCTTCAAAACGGATAATATTACGATTACGATATATATATATATACATATGTATATATATATATTTTAATTTAATAAAATAAAAACTGTTAATAGAACTTTATTGTTATTAAATACTTTATTTTAATTTGCAGCTATCGAAAAAACAAGAATTTATTCCAGGTTATAACAATTAATTTTATAAAACATAAGCCAAAGAATTTAAACTTTTATTAAAACAAACATAAACTTGGCAACAAAATATTTTTAAAAGCAAAAATTTTATTATGAAATGAAGAAAAACGTGTATGGTAATGCATAAATTATTTAATTATTGTTTCGAAAATATAAACTATTTTTATGCAAAATAGCAATGGAATTACGGAAAATCAAATGTATGAAAAAATATTAGAATTGATAATTTCGATGTTTCTATTAATGCAAAGACTATTTTTAATTGCAATGAAACTGCTTCTAAAATGTATATATAGATAAACAAATTCTCATAATAATAATAATAATAAAAGAAATATAAACAACATGCTATATTACAACATACTGTAACAAAAATACAAAAAAAAAAAAAAAAAAAAAAAAAAAAAAAGGAAATCAATAGTTAAATCACAAATTAAATTTAACGTGCTTACAAGTATGTAACCATTTTTACTATTGTATAATTATTATATTTTTAAACATAATTTAAAGTTATGCTATTTTTTAAATTGATTTCTTAAACTTTCAAGAGAAGTATCATATCAGCTATAAACTGTTCATTGTTTTTTTTTTTTTTTTTTTTTTAAATAAACACATACTTCTTATCGTTGTTTAAGCATAGCATTTTCCTTTTACTATAAAAAGTACATTGTCATTTTTATTCAGAAAGTCAAATCTGCGAAATAATACCCGTCTGCGTAGAAAAGAATCAAAAATATCTTCTGATGCATTTTGTAAGCCGTTTCAGTATAACAAACAAGGCATAAACATTGCTTTTTTCGAATAAGTTCCCGAATATATTACTGGAAGATAATTTTCTCTTTGTTGTATACAATGATACTAAATAAAAAACTAAAATAAATAACTGGGATATGTATTGTTATTCACAAATATAACGTTTTATTTTTACTCGTTTTATTAATATTATCATTGTTTTTCATTTTCTGTACAAACAAATAATTTCTTTACTCATATACGATATTTTACGATTCTTATAAAAAGCATCTAAGAAAACCTATGTCTGAAGTTAACAAATTATTTTGCATTATTAAATGCAAACGGAGTACATTTAATTAATAGATAAAAAAAAATTATTTAATATTTTAGAGCGCAACTTGTTAATATAATGTATGACAAATAACTTTATTAGATTCAGATTAAAATATAAATACTACCGTAAAATCCCGAAAGTAACCCCCCCCCCCCATTTTTTTTAAAGCAAAATGGATAAATTTTAGGTGGGGGAGGGGGTATAATCAAGATTCTTTAAAAAAATTATAAAAATAAAATGAGGAAAAGGGAGGGGGGGGGGTTATATTCGATGGAGGGGGTACTTTAGGGATTTTATGTTACTAACTGAAAAAGAAATATTAAAGGTTATTATTTCCTACATTAAATGTTAAAAAAAAAAAAAAAAAAAAAAAAAAAAAAAAAAAAACTGCGTAATGATTCCATTGATAACATGCATCCGGCACTTTATGAAAAATTAGTTAAATTAGAAATAATATATAAATATTAAAACTTAAACTACGGTACGCCGACGTACCGTAAGTGCGCCCGAAGATTGGATGTAGCTTTGTTGGATGGAAAAAAAGGAGGGGGGGGGTTACTTTCAGGATAACGGAGACATTTCACTTTCAGCGAGAAAAGGGGGGGGGGGGTTATATTCGATGGGGGGTTACTTTCGGGATTTTACGGTATGCATTTTTTTTTTTTTTTACCAGGAGTATCACTTAATTATAAAAATCAATTAATGAATTGATTTTATGAAATGGTATTCTTCTATTACAGTAAGACAGAAAAGTAAGTCATTTTAATTTATTTATTTTTATATGTTTTTTAATAAATACATTAAATCTGACAGCATTTTATTTGAAACCATTTTTAAAAGCTTTATCTTAATTGCGTTAGAAGCGTTTAAATTATTATAAGCCTTATAATAATTTATCACTCAACATTTAAAATATTTTAATACAATTTTTCTGGTGTAAAATTGTATAAATACATTTTCAAAATCCCTATACTACTTATTTTCTTATTTTATAAAAGTAAGCCTTATTTCCTTCATAAAAACACTTTACTGCGCTTTAAATTAAACTTATCTTACAGCATTTATTATTCAGGATATTTTAAGGTTAAGAAAGTCATCTTTAATGGTAAAGACTCTTTAAAATGCATTTTAAATAAAGTAGTATGAAGCTATAAATTTTAAGTTAAGTTACTTTAGAGAGCAATCAATTTACATTTTGACGGGAATCTAAACCTTTAATAAACAGAATCTTATGCAGATGAATAAATATTTCACAAAATTAATAAAAAGCTTTTTATGACGCGTTTGAAAAGCGTGTTTGACTCAGTGTGCTTATCCTACATTTGCATACGCTACATTAAATTTTAAATAATTTTAAGCAGGTTTAATGCAAATTAAAATACTTCAAAAATTAGTGTTATGCTTTCTTAATATTTTAATTTTAGAATTATCATCATTAGCATGCTGTTAATGATAATATTTTTTTAACTTTATAAGAACAAATGCATATTCATGCGCTTCCATAGATTTAAATAATTTATAGTTAGGGTTAACACAAATCAAAATATTTCGAAAATTTAAATAATGCTAGGATTTTATTTTTTAATATTCTAATTGTAGAATAATTTATCATCATCAGCTTGCCATTAACGATAATATTTTATTGGTGTAATATAAAATAATGCTTATATGCTTTTATATACATACACATACTTAAATTTTAAATGCTTTTTAATTAGGGATAACGCAAATCTAAATATTAGAAAAAAAAATCTCTTATTTTTTTTTAGAATTATTTATCATCATTAGCATGCCGTTAACGATTAGATTTTATTATTAAAAGGAAAAAAAATATATATAATACTTTCTTTAATGTTAGAAGGAATTATTTTAGATATACTACAGATTCTATATATATATATATATATATATATTTCAGTTCTGCTAATACATCTTTTGTCACGCGGACATAGTTTTACCTATATGTGTCATATGAAGTGCAACAGAGAAACTACTTGGAAAAACAGGGCATTTTTCTTAAAAAAAAAAAAAAAAAAAAAAAAAAAAAAAAAAATGGGTAACGGATAGCAAATTAAAATAATTACAAAATAAAAAGAACGTTTTATATACCATGTTTTTAAATTTTCTGTTGAATCATATAATCGCTGCCGTAGGCAGTAGGGACCTGAAACTGTTGGCTAAAATTATTTAAAAAATGTATTATCACAGTGTTCTGAACTATCATGAAAGTTTCAAATGTCTAGCTAGTCGAATGTTAGTTAAAAATTGATTGAAACCTCCTTACTAGCAATGCTGCCGAAGGCAGCAGGAAATCGAAACGGTTGGCTAAAAGTAATGAAAAAATGCATTTTCACTGTGTTCTGAACTATTCTGAAAGTTTCAAATGTCTAGCTAGTCGGGAAGTTAGATAAATAAATTATCTACCGAATCATATAAACACTGCCGAAGGCGGTAGGGATCTGAAACAGTTGACTAAAAATGTTTAAAAAAATATTTTGTCTCCGTGTTCTGAACGGGGCAAACAAACATACAAACAAGAATCGAAGTTAATAAAAACATGGTAATAAAATAGAATGTTATCAAACAGTGATTTTCCATTTATCAGAGGGGAAGCATGTGTAGTTTATGTTCGTAATAAATGTAGGCGTTCTACAACTGTCCTCGCTTGTCTAAATCCCGCTCCCTTTAAAAAATAAAATAAAATAAAAAAGTCCAACTCTCCAGGGACATTTAAAGCCTCATGCTACCTGAATCTATCTTTCGTCATAAATTTGGATCTTTCGTCTTAAAGTAATGAAGTAGAAGCTGAAAAATAGCATTGGGATAACTTTATTTATTTATTTATTTATTTATTTTTATTGGTACTTACGCAGTCTTTCATGCCATATGTATTAACTTAATATTTCTAAAAATATTTTCTGATGACTAGAACATTAAAAACATCAGAGATTGCTCTAAATATGTCAATCACTGGAGAACTTACCCTATAGATACACTTTTTCTCATAATTATAAGTACACCCGTTTTTATATATTAACTAAACACTAAACACTATTATTTCAACAAATATATTTTTTATTAATTTGAATGTTATTAATAGACGATATTTAAAAATTTTTATCGTTTTTCTATCTTTAAAAACTTTAAATACGGTCAAAAAAAATATTTTTCAGGTGTTCACCATTATGAGGACAGCTCGAATCTTAGTAATTTTTTTTTTCAGTTATTCTTTAAATTAATATTTTAAAGGGTCTCTTTTTAGGGTGAAACTGTCAGACATTCTCTCTGGTATGCATATATATATATATATATATATATATATATATATATATATTAATATTCAGTTTCAATACCATTTCATACAGATAGGTGATATTCTGAATACATTTAAACTATTTAAAATTGCTTTCCACTTACATGCACTTCGTAATATGATAAGTTAAGGTTTTTCAACTTTTAGGCAACGTGAAAGGCAATAATACAAAAGTTCCGCTCTTGAAACTTCCAATAATAATAATAATAATAATAATAATAATAGTAATAATAAAGAAGTTCCTCTCTTCAAACTATTTTCTATTGCTCTAGAAATAGAGCAAAAATGTAAGTATTGTTGAAAAATAATTATTACCCCACCCCACCCCACTCCTCTCTAAAATCTAACAAAAATCTGAGAATTCCACGTTTGAAATTTGTCAATATTCTCTTGATGTTCATAATAATAGAAATAATTACTAAATTCATTCTGCCTTATGCAGAAACAGTTCCCCAGAGCACCATAGATCTACCTTTAAAATGCTCGTTTTATATCTGCCTTTAAAAAATCTGCTCTGTCTTTCGTTATCTTCAGATCGTGCCAATAACTGTTAAAACCATTTGGTTAATCAAAAATAAAATGTTTTTCATCCGAAAATGCAACATTTTACCATTTAATATTGTCTTTATTCAACTTTAACACAGACGTTCTTTCCTCCATAAAATGCTTATTGATTATTACAGGATTTTTATTCATTTTAACATATTATTAATTGTTTTAAACATGCATGAATGTGGACCCCAACCTTTCGTTAAAAATTACGAGCAAATACAACAACACTCATTTTGAGTAAAACAGCAATTTTTCTTTTTTTTTCTTTCATATTCACGAAGCGTACATACATAGGTGATAGTGATTACTAAATTACGGAATTTTGTGCCTATTTAAGTTTCATGCAAATCGAGGTAAAAACGCACAATGATTTTTATTTTGTTTTTTTTTTTCGTGCATACGTGTGTAATACTTATTTTTAATAAACCGAATTTTGTACGTTTTGAGATTAATGCACAGCTAAGAAGTATTAAATTTACTGGTAAATAAATGTACCGTTGTACTTATATTGTACAGTACTGTTGACCTGCATCATTATTTACCATTAAAAAAAATATATTATTAACAATAATTAATCATAAATTTACAGTATCCACAATACGTCTTTCGGTTATTATTAGGAAGAAGGATCCTAATTCTTAACGGGGATTTCATGTAAAAAGAGGCATTTGCATGTCCCAGCACAGTCGGTACTTTTTTTTTTAAATGGGTAAAAATAAAAATAATGTAGTTTTAATCGCCCATAAGTGTAAGAGTGAGGGATTTTTTTCTGACTTCTTACGTGATCCCCCCCTCCCCTTTAAAACACAACTTGCTAACTTTTCCTCATTTATATCATAAAATTTCCTATTTTCTGCAATGCATTTTTATAAAAAATAGAATTATTATAATCGGCTTTACCAAATATCTATTCGAAATGATTATTTTGTAGTAAAATATAAGCCTTAAATAGATTAAAAACCGAAAAACCGTTAAAAAATATATTATTTCTATGAAATAAATACAGAACTTTGTTTTGTCTGGACGCAATTTTTTTTTAACGAATATAAAAGTTTTAATATTTTTAATGTTATTATTATTATTTTCTTTAAAAATATATGACGATTTTCTTTATGAAAAAGCTACACTTATTTCTATAAGCCTGAAAAATGCATAGAAATATAGCATAAATATATGAGCATCAATATTTTAGATTATATATTATTTTTAAGGTGATCCATCTATTAAAATATTTCTTAATGTAATCTGTTTGAGATTTTAAGATAAATTTATTTCTAATATGTGTTAAATATATTGTGTTTAACAGTTTTGCATTATAAATGTGCTCATCGTAGTTGTTTACTACTGTTTTCCATTATATAATCATTTCGTTAATCGGTTTTCTTCGTACCAATTTCTCGATTCAAAATCATTATTGAATGATACTACAGGTAAATCTTTTGAAGGTGATTGTATGTTATGAAAATCTATCTGTGATAGATTTGAAGAGAATGGATGTTGAAACAAATTTTCCAATTTATGTTAGAGATTGCAGCTTCCTGCGTATTGGGAATATCACAACGAGCAATAAATGAATGACGGAAGAAAGATATTTCTTTAGCATAAATTTCAGAATTAAATATTTGGTTTCATTCATGCACTTTGTGATAATGTTTTAATTCCCAATCCTATTTAGAATACACTCATTATAGTCTTTTTAGGGTGAATTCTTCGCTCAAATTGAGGTTTCAATTGGTAAATGGGGCTAAGCTTTACTTCTTCATATTACCACCCTAACAGCACAAAATGTTCCAGAAACGTAACAATACTATAACATCGAAACATTGTAAATATTGATGAAACCTTTCAAAACGTTCAGTTTACTTTCCGATTACTTTCAAAAACGTAGAAATGTCCACGATCGTAACAAAATATCAGATATGTAACGGAAACGTTTCAACCACTTAACAGATAAAACATTGAAAACGAGGAATGTTTCAGAAAGGTATCAGAGAACATGCTTAAATGTGTTACTTTTTTTAAAGATGGTAAGCTTTTTGCAACATAATTGAAACTTTCGTGCTGTATGGGTATAGAAATGTTGAAATACATGCTAGTAGAAATTAAAAAAAAGACCTTTAAAAAATTGATCCTCATTTTTATTTGCAGGGAAGAAAATGAATTTTTACTAAACAAATTGTAAATATGTCATGGTCACAAAGAATAATACTTTGCTATTTAATGAGCATCTTAGGCAAATATAGATAAAGCGTATTTATCTGACACAATTTCCTTAACAGTGTCGTATATCAAAGTCAAAAGAAAATTTTATGAATAGGAAATTCACTAATTCAATATTCTCAAGTCAAAACAAATTACTATGCCATCCAAAAAATATATATATAAAGTCTGCCTTATTCTAAATGCAACCAAAGCAACATAATTTTACTTTCTTTTATATTACTAAAAGGAATAAATTGGATTGATAAAAAGTTTCAACATCCGATTTTTGAAGAATTCAAACTTTTTTAAATTCCCTGAACATGATTGAACTATTTCTATAAAATAGCTGCCTGGTTCTCTTTTTTTTTTTTTTTTTTTTTTTTTTTGTGTGTGTGTGTGTGTGTGCGTGTGAAGGGATAATTATGCAGACGCTGTATCTCAAAATTAAAGGACATAATTTTACGAAATTCGATATTTTGTTGGACCTTAACTAAATATGACTGAGTAGTTGTTGGGATATATAATTAAACAAAAACATGTGTCACCGCTATGCTGATAAATCCTTCATTAAAAGAAATGTTATATCTTAGCTCAATTTCACAGGCCTGCGAAATCGTACTTTTATTTATTTTATTTATTTATTTTTTTTTACTAATTTGGGTGTCTGTATAAGATTTGGATACTCTGAATTCAGAAATTATTGTCTTTTCTTCCTAGCGCATAAGGAATTTTCACAAAGTAAGTATGAAGAAGAATTCACCCAGAGACTATAACAAATTCGAAACAATTTAAATATAAAATAAATTAAAATCAAAACATCTTTGAAATATAAAAGAAAAGGTTCTAATATTACAATTAAGACTGTCAATTCTGAGGTTAATTTCTCATCATATATAAGTGCATCTTTTAAAATTGAACAAAATAATTTTCACCGTACACTTTATATTGTTGATATCCCTACATCCTCGTCCTTCCAAGGAATTCTTGGAATTGATATCATTAAACATAATAACATCCAAATTGATTTTGCTCATGACTTACTAAAAATAAATGATACATCAATTCCATTTTACTCTTGTAATGAGGAGGATGATGGTACTTGTAATCACAATCATTCTGACCATGCACATAAAAAAAAATTGCATTCCTGCATATTTACATTCTAAATGTATTCTCAACGCATATGAAACAAAAGCAATTAAGGTATTCACCAAATTAAAACCTGATCCTAATGAATATATTTTTGAGGGAAATGAAGATAAACAAATAAATTTTTAGGATTCTCTTATATCATTCAAGGACTTCCGAAAAAGTTACAATAGGAAAAATCATATAAAAGAAATGTATTCCATTAAAATATGATATATTTTATACATCATGTTTCTTTACATCGAAGTTTCCTTTAGAGTTTTTACCTTGCGCACGGCTTGGGGAGCTTGTGCAGGGGAGAGGGATTCTCTGTTCAACATCCAATAATAATCTACAAATATTTAACATTTCATTGTCCCTAAAGTCTGCTCCGTTGCATTTTTTTATGTCTTTGTGAAGTAGTTTTACTTATTCTTTACTCACATAACCCAGAATTTCCGAGAAATATCTTAAATATGAGTTTCAAATATCGAATATTAAGCTCAAACAATCCCATTTTTTGTCAAAAATGTACGTAATGGAAATTTTTTAACAGTTTTTTTTCTTAATTAGAATCCAAAAGTGCCCCCCCCCCAAAAAAAATATCACCTAGAAGAAAAAAAAATCACCGTCGACATGTGTTATGTATAAATGCATAATTACTTTCTTATGTGATATTCGTATTACGTAAAAAGTGCTGATTTAATTTCTGTGCATATCGGACAATATGTTGTTGCAATTAGCTACATTTCAATTTATTCCCGTCTACAGGAGCGCAATATCTTCGCTTCTGCATACGAAGCTCTGTATTCGAGATGCATTTTATATAAAATTCTAACAATTTTATACGAGCGTATATCGAGCGACAGTTTTCACTGCTATACTTCAATATTTTTCTATTTACTTAAATGCTACTCCTCAGCTTCTGCCTTTTATAAATGCAGCAAGTTTGGTATGCCAAATGAAAATTGAGAAAAAATATGTTATTTTACTTAAATGTGTAAAGGGCGACTGATGTCGCTTATACTACTAGTTGAAATTTTCTAGATGGCTAAATTTTAGCATATATTAATAAAAAAAATCCAAAAACATTCAAATTTTCATTAAGAGAAGCTAAGTTGATAAATTTTTGTTCGTGTTAAATGGTTTCTGCCACTGTTAATTTGAATGATATAGAAAAATGTTTCGTCACAGCCATATAATACTAGTTAGATTTTTTTTTGTCCGCATCAATGTAAACGAGTATAAAATATATTTCTTCTATATACCATATCATAAGAATCATATACATTTTTCTAATGTTTCAACTGAGTTTTTATAAGATAAACAATATATCTAAAATACGTTAAAATATTTATTCTTTATTGTTTAGTTATTGATCAAGACTGTATTGTTTTTTGAACACAGCTAAATGAGACTAGAAATTTAAAAATTTGACAATGAAAAAAAAAAAAAAAAACCTTAAGTGGAAAAAAAAAAAAAAAAAAAAAAAAAAGGTATCATATTTCAATAAAACAGAAACATTTTAATGTAGCGTTTTATAATATAACTTTTTTTTTTCAAAAGATAAACATGATTACATAAAACCCTTCCCTATACCAAGAGAGAAAAAAAAAAAATACACATATCTTTAGTTCGATCCGGTAAAAAAATAAACAGGCCTTTTTTTACGGGATGGAATCACTGATATTCCTGCAAAATTGCGATCGTTTCATTCCGCAGTGGATATTTTATGCGCATCTCAATGCAATTTTCCCCTTATGTATACTATATATATTTTTTTACAGAAAAAGGTTCAGGGATACTTTTTGTCTCTATCGGATTCATTTATTTATTTATTTATTTTTATTTTTATTTTTTTTTTTAGTTTAAAGTATGGAGAAATAAATCAAGTATAATGAAAGAAAAAAAAAATCAAAATACCAAATCAACTTTGAAAGGATAAAAAAAGAAGAACAAAAGAAAGATAGTTGTATGAATATTTATTGCATACAGGATTCTAATAATTAGAAATTAAGGTTAGGGGACATGATCTATTTTGATACAGAGCTCAAATTTACGAAAAAAAAAAAGTTATTCGGTTCCTGATGGTATTTATATAAACTTCACAAATTTAATGCTGTATAAATCTATATAGAAATATAGATGTCTTATACAGAAGTCATGCGTTGAAAAATTTCTGTCATATATTTAGCTTTAGTACATTTCGTAAATTCTAGTAAAATTATTTTCACAGGAAATAAGAAAAAAATACTGTAAAGTGAATCTTACATTTCAAAAGATTTCTGTTTTTCAAATATCGAATATGAAATACAAACTTTTTCGTTTCAATTTATATTATTTTTCGTATATCTGATATTATATTCCAGAATTAATAAATGTTTTCTTACAGAAAAAATTAAAAGAAATAGATGACTTTTATCTGAATGTTAGAATGAAAGTACATATAAATATTTTACCAAAAATTCCATAATTATGAAACTTAATACCACGTCTTAATAGCCCCATAGAAATAAGAAAAATAGGAGAAATAGTATATAAAGTTTTGAAGTTTTGGAATAATACTTATGAGAGGTAAAACAATGCAAACTGAAACGTTCCTCCTCCTGGATTGGAAGATTTTCTCTTTCCCCCAAAAAATCGTTTAATTCGGTAAAATTACGAGAAAATGAGAAATAATTTATAGAGTTTTGAAATTTGCGATATAACGTTCTTGAGGTGTCTATTAATGCAAAACAATAAGTTCCTCACCATAAGAGGGATTCCTACACCTCCACTGCTCTTAAATTTGTATCGTTCGTTGAAATTAAGAAAAAATGTGGAAGATTTTAAATTTAGGGTTTTCTTTTAACAAGGATGGGGGGGGGGTAGGGCTTTCTTTTAATAACACATAAGAAAAAAGTTCTCTGAGGCATGACTTTTCTCCCCCCCCCTCCTCCTCCTGCCAATGATGATAATAATAATTATAACAATAAAATCGTAAAAACCTTTGAAATTAAAAAAAAAAAAAAAAAAAAAAAAAAAAAAAGATTTGAAATTTAGGAATATCACTGTTAAATAAGAAAAAAAGAAAAAGAAGAAAAAGAAAAAAAAAAAAAGAAAAAAAAAAGAAAAATAAGAACAAAAAATTATATTATTTTTATATATTTGGATAACACTCTTAAGGCGTTTAAAAAAAAGAAAACAAAGCCTTTTCCTCCGCTTGGGATGACGATTCTCCTAATTTCCTAAAAAAATGTATAGTTCTTTAAATTAAAATGAATTATATACGAATTTGGAACTTTAGGGTATAACTCCGATGAGGTTCTTGTAATGAGAAGCAAAATATGCCATTATTCTTTGTGAGGCGCTTTCATATCCCCTCTATACTCTACCTTAGACATTCTCAAAAGTATTCTATTTCTTTCTAATTTAGGAAACTATTCACATTTCATACACAGCTACTAATACAAAATTATTACTATAAAATATCTACATACTACCGTCTGTTTTCCCCTTTATATTCAGTTTTAAAAAAACCTCAAATAAAAAAGAAAATTAGATAAAAATTAAACTGAAAGTAATGAAAGTGTAGGTAATAACTGAGTAAAATATAGATCACATAATTTTGATGTAGACTAGTTAACTTACCGCTTACAAATAACCGTTTGAACCTCGATTAAAAGTTATTCAAGTTCATCGTGAATGGTCATCTTCAATTTTTTTTTCGTCTGGTTAGTGGATACCCTGTTGATGTAGCTTTTCCCGACACAGATTTTACCCTTTACTGCACACAATGATTTTGCTTAAACACATTCATATTTCCTTCGACAAGCTTTCGAACAGTCACATGTAATCAAATTTATTATTTTCCTTTTGTAGGTGCTTGACTGAGATATATAGGAGACAAGTATGTATTAGATACTATTCACCCCAAGATCTTCAGATCAAATGATTCCTCAACCTCATCTGTAGTTGCAGTTAAACTCGATGAGAATAGAAGAATAAAGTATTTGTGGTACACTGTTAAAAATGGTTTCTTAAAAATGATCTAAATTGTCTCAAAATAGCCCCGAAACAACATGTAGTTAAATTTGAAAACGCATGTGCTTATTTTTGAATATATTGACGCGTCAAACATGGGGATATTGGGATTCTTATTTGTCAGTTCCATTTTTGAGCAGGTCAATATACTCAAAAATGAGTACATGGGTTTTCAAATATAAGTATATATTGTTTCGGAGCTATTTTGAGACAGTTTAGCTCATTTTTAAGAAACCATTTTTAACAGTGTAGGTGCAAGCGCAAAAGAATGACAGCATTGATTGTTTAACCATAGCCACCTAAACTATATGCCTATCGTGTTGCACGTAAACTTGGCAACAGTTCAAGCGATAGTAAGCGCCACCTGGTACAGGTTGCGCGATTTTTTTATTGAACTGTCACCAATAATTTCAAGAAGTGATATATGGTACATGTAATCGACGTTTCTTCGATTCTATTTAACTTTTATGTGTATAATACCACTTTTAAAAATTTTTGGTGGATATTGAATGAAAAAAGTCGCGCAATCTGTACCAGGTGGCGCTGTCTACCTCTTGAACTGTTGCCAAGTGTACGAGCAACGCGATAGGCATCTAGTTTAGGAAGCTATGATTTAACCTACAAGTAATTCAAACATTGAAATGTGAGATCGTTCAATTTTTACGTTTGAGGCATTGTGTATACTTTTTGCTTTCCAAACAGACATATGTAAGGAAAGTAATGTAATCATGTCAAAAATCCGAATTCGAGATTTTGGTATTTCTATACGTTTTGAGGTACTCTGAGTCCGTTTTCATTATTTTTATGATTATGTATGTATGTATATATGTATGTATGTGTGTATATGTATGTGTGTGTGTATGTATGTGTTTTTAGGTATGTGTGTGTGTATGTATGTGTGTGTGTGTGAACATACTACCGTCTAAACGCTTTGTTCGAATGAGCTGTAAGTTGGTACACATGTTTCAAGTCACCATAGCACGAACCCTAGAGATTTCGCTGAATCTGGCACTTATAGTTTTTTTACAGGGGCAAAAAAAAATCTTTTATCATTATGGTTTATGGGACCAAAATCTTAAAAGTGCGATTGCATCTAAACGCCTTATTCAATTGAGCAAAAAATTTATACACGTATTATAAGTCACAGTTACTCCATCTGTATAGATTTTGGAGAATCTAGCACTTATAGTTTTTTTACAGGGACACAAAGAAAAATTCTTTATCATTATGGCCTATGGGACCAAACTTTAAAAAATGCGATAGCGTCTAAATGCCTCATTCAGTTGAACAAAAAAAATTTACACATATCATAGGTCACAGTTTCACGATCTATATAGGTCTCGGTTAATCTAGCATATGAGGTGAAATTATTTAAAGTGCGATAGCATATAAATGCCTTATCCGTTTGAGAGGAAAATTTATATACGAGTTATATGTCACCATCACACAAACTGTATAGATTTTGGTGATTCTAGCACTCAATGAGTTTTACTGGAACACAATTAAAAATTGTTCATCATTAAGACCTATAGGATTAAATTATTTAAAGTGCGACAGCGACTAAACTCATTATTCAAATTAACTGAAAATTTATGTGCATGTTATACGTCACAATAACTTTATGAACTTTAGAGAATCTGGCACTTATGGTTCTTTTTACAGGGAGTAAATGCAAATTTCTTTATAATTGGGGCATATGGGCTCAAACTTTAAAGTGCGATAGCGTCTAACTGCCTTATCTGATGGAGCTGACAATTTATATTATTATTATAAGTCACTGTAGCACTAACTATAAGCATTTTGGTGAATCTAGCATATGTATGTTTTTACAGAGACACAATGAATTATTTTTATCATTATCATCTATGTGTTTGGTAAAATACCGTTAAATTAAACATCGTGTACTTTATAAAGAAAAATACTTAAACACCCTATTATTCTTTTCTCTTTTGTTTATTTAACAACTCATCTTACTTTACTTTATCTATAAAATTGTTAATTACGCAATGTTCGGAAAGTCGAGTGGAGTCACTCCAGATTTTTTTTAACTACACGGTACATCATAAGTGTAAATTTTTCATCACGTTTTTCAAATCAGTCTTGAGTCGATCTTTGATCGTTGAACATTTTGGGAACATAGTGGACATGATCAGATTGTTTCACCGACTGAACCACTTCCACTGTATTTTTTTTAACAATGCAAGTTGAGATTCAACCAATCGTTACATAAACAATCTGGTGTGTCACTCACACGACTTTCTCTTACCTTTAGATTTAATACTATAAATGCAGGTTGGAGATTAAGTGGTAAGATAACGAGTACTGTTATGTAAGCCTATGCAAAACAATTCAAATTAGGCTTCGGAAGAGTTTTATATGATAATTAGTTCTGTGTGAGGAAGGCTACCGCCCCCTTAACCCCCGTTTCATTAATACACCTACATTTATATAGAATTTAATTCTGCTATTAAAAGTTCACTTATAATTATTCAGACAATTTTTACATGCAACATTCCTTGAAACGTATCAATCTTGATCAAATTTTCCAGCAACAAACTTATATTAACTTCAAAGTACAACATTTGAATCTCCTAAATTTATTCTTTTTTAAGTTACACCTAAAGTCTGTGTTCTCTAAGAGACACAGACAAAGATCAAACGTTAAAAACTTGGCTACCGTGATAAGGAAACCTCAAAACATGTAAATATACAAAAAAGAAGCGATAAATATTTATCTTAAAACATACATTATTTACCATATCTCTATGAGGAATTCATTTCAATTCCCGAACAACTTTCCTGGAAATGATAAAATAATATTAGTAAAGCACATCCACTAACAACAAATAACTAGTGTGTTATGGCCACCACATGACTTTCTTCTATATTTTCCTTTACAAATTCACTCAGTAAAAACAATTTATGAAAATTATTATTTAAAAAAATATCTTTTATGATAATGCAGACGATTTCCATATTAGAAAAATAGTACTCACAAAAAAAAAAAAAAAAAAAAAAAAAACTAATATATTCTCAATAATACATTGATTTTTTTTTTTTTTTTTTTTTGTTAAAATTTAAAAAGAAATCTATAGCTTTATTTTGAATGATCGCAGATCGATGATTCAGTCATTCGTTTCAAAGGTATTGGCGAGCTCTTTTGAAAGATACCCATGATGAAAATTTACTACTCTCGAGGGGGGGGGGGGAAGGCGATGCTCCTACATACAAAATTTATTTTTTCTCAGATGTCTATCTCTATTACAAAAAATATATATTCCTTTCATTTGGTTTAGTGGAGTCTATAGATGTTAAACTCTATTTATCTGCGATTTCCCCAATAGGCGTAATGTATTTAAATACTTTTGAGTGTTCCTGTACACGAACCATTTGCTTCATCTCAACGAAAAGCTTAGTGCAGAATCGCTATATGATACACATGTAGAATACCGAGTTTGCAATTTCTTATACTATTTGTTCTTGAGATATGCTGATAACAGACACACAGCCAGACAAAAAGACACACAGACACGCACACAGACCATTCGCTAAAAACATGATTATTGTATTCAGGGGACCTCAGCACATGTAAATATAGCAAAAACTCGCTTTCGAAAATTTGACTCTAAAACAATACTTTATCTTCCGTAAGGGTAAGGGAAAGTAAATAATCTGGTGTGTCACTCACACGACTTTCTCTTACACTGACATTAAATACTAAAAATACAGGTTGGAGATTAAGAGGTAAGATAACGAGTACTGCTTTGTAAACCTATGTTAAACAATTCAAATTAGGTTTCGGGAGAGATTTATATGATAATTAGTTTTGTGTGAGGGGGGATACCACCCTCCTTAACTCCCCGTTTCCTTAATGCACCTACATTTATCTAGAATTTAATTCTGTTATTACAATTAAAAGCTTACTTAAAATTATACAGACAATTTTCACACGCAACATTCACTGAAACTTATCAGTCTTGATCAAACTATTCCAGCAACAAACTTATATTAACTTCAAAATACAATATTTGGATCTCCTAAAATTATTTTTTTTAAAGTTACTCTAAGAGACACAGACAAAGATCAAACGTTAAAGAACTTGACTACGGTAATCAAGAAGCCTCAAAACGTGTAAATTGGTTGGGTTCGGGTTGTTCCTTATGGCTTGGTCAATATCGTTGTCTCCAACGTGTGATGGCCGTCCATTCCTAGTCTGAGCTTGGCAGCTTCTGTCTCCTTCCCTAAATTTACGAAACCATCGACATGTGCTTTCGTCTGTTGCATCACTCCCATAAACTTGACAAACATTGCGACATGCTGCGGCTGCCGTACTCTTTTTATCGAACGCGTATAACAAATATAGTCTTATATGCTCCTTCTCGCTCTCCATGTTACACCCTCTGCTATATATTTTTATATGTGAGATGATTAACTCTTTGAGACACGATGCATTTATATGTGAGACATCCACACATTTGATTGGCCGACGATTTGCGTCATTACAATGTCATGTGTGACGTCAATTCCATTGCAAATTCGCACGTCCAAAAACGAGTAGACCTTTCGCTCTCAACCAATATATTAGATTTTTAAATGTGCACTAGATTTAGATGTGCCTTTTTCGATGTCTAATAGTTGTAAAATGTTGGATCAAAATAAGATTTAGATATTTTTAATATCTGTTCGATGTAACAAGTCCAATTGCTGGATATTTAGAGATTTAACAGACATCTAGTGGATGTAAAAAAGAGTGACATTTGTTGTGCTAATGGATATCAATAAGATATTTATAAAAATTTAATGCATTATTTTTTTACTTTATAGAAATCTTATAGATGTAAGTGGCTGTGTGGGACTTTACATTAAAGTAGCCGCTTCATACAGAAAAATGAGGCAGGTGTCGTTGAGCCAATAGACTGCTAATCTAAAAATTATGTGATGCTAAAAAATAAAATTGTAGTATTTATCTGGCAATCGTGATTACAGAATATTAATTAGAATGTTATCATGTATGTCTATAAACGCAAATAAATCTCATAACAAAAAAAAAATAATAATCCGTGTAATTTTATTTATATTAGAATAAAAATACACTGATTATTAAAATATATTTATACTAAATTTTAAGAAGTGTTTTTTTTTTTTTTTTTTTTTTTTTTTTTTTTTAAATAGGATGTATTGAGAATTGATATACGAGTTAAATTTCTTATCTATTATACATGATTCTTTTTATTAGTATTATTGCATCGATGTTCGCGATACTGTACATTTTAAGATGTCTGAAAAATGTAATCGAATTATTTTGAAAGCATATCTCAATAAAGTAAGCATAAAGTGGGAATCATTTGTCAGATGAAGAATTCTTCTGGAATGCAGTATAAGGGTATATATCAATAAAGAATTTCTGATTATTATTTCCATCCATTATCACAGTTCGGACATTTCAGAAAATACTTTCCAAAGGTATTCTCAACTTTATTTAGGAAAAAATGTAAATGTAGCTTACTACTTACTACTAAAAAAAAAAAAAAAAAAAAAAAAAAAAAATGAAATAGATATTTTTCTTTTTTTAATAACTACAAATTCAAATAAGTTTAGTTTTTCTATAAATTTCAATACTGAGACAATTTCTATGACTGACAGCTAGAATCTAAATTGTGGCTCAAGTAAAAACAGTTACATGTCATCGTTATAAATTCTAGTCTACTTTGAAAGCGAATTCTAGAAACCCCTATTAGAATTCTAGAGCATTTTCCTATATTATCGAGGTCAAACCTATTTAAAAATCTCTGCAAATCAAAACGAACTCAAAAGACGAATTTTAGCAACAGTAATTGGTATTTTTGACATAAATATGGGATAGCACACAAGAATTTCTCGCAATACAAAGGATTCATAATATTCACAATATTATTTTACCATCTAGAAATATATAGACTATAATGTTTATGCAATAAACAACGGAGGAGGTTTAATCTTTAGACACGAGCTCTTTTGAATCTCCACAGTGCCATCAGAGCCCCTCTCTAAAGGTTGAAATCGCTCAAAACTGCTGCATAGTGGTGAGCGACCACCTTCCGTCTTGGAAACTTAGAATCTTAGAGGATCATTTTTCCCATTAATTTTATTGGCTTACAGTATTCATAACCCGGAAATCTATATTTCTAATTTAGGAATTCAGAAAACGATTACTTATACGTTCTAGATGAAAGCGGTATAACTTTTTCTAAATGAAGGTATCGGTAATTTATGTTATTCAATATTGTCAAATAGGCGTTCACAAGCTGTGGAAATCCTTAAGATTAAATTATACTAAAATCTCGTTGAATTTTATGTATATATATGTATATGTAACATGCAGTAATTGACATTAAGTAAAGATCACACTTCCAAATCTAGGCTTTGTCGAGTAGATATTCTAAGAAATACTTTAGGAATTCTCTTGCTACTTATGGTATTGAAAATTGTTATACTCCATATATTCCAACGAACATTTGGTCCCTATGACAAAAAAGGATCAGCTACAAATTAACGAAAACATAACATTTGGAATGTCCCTGAAAAAAAAAAAAAAAAAAAATCTGTCTTTCACAGAATTTAATTTAGTACGACAGAACAAATTTATATATTACAACCTTGTAACTAAAAAAAAAATCTTTAATAGATGTATAGAAAAATTCACCAACTATTCAGAAGATATCCCCACTTAAAAGGTGTAGCCATCTATCAAGAAGCCATTATAAAAACATATCCAGAAGAAATAGCCAACAACTATATAGAAGCCATGATCCATGCATATCCTAGAGGCCTCAACTACAAATATTCAGAAACCATAATCTAGACAAATCCTCAAGATATCGCCAACAAATATCCAAAAGCTATAATCAATACATATTCAGAAAGATATCGCTAACACATAGTAAAAATCTATCATGAATATATACTCCGAAGATATCACCAACAAATATTCAGAAGCCATCATCAATACATATTCGGAAGATATTGCCCGCAAATATGCAAAAGCCATTATAAATGTATCTGCAAAAGATGTCTCTAACAATATCGAGAAAACATCACCAATATTTATTTGGAAGATATAGCCAACAAATATTCAGAAGCCATCCAATTTATGAACATTGATAGCCTCAGATACCGAGATCGGCAATTGGTTGTTGCATACGGTCAAGGAAGAATCTCTAGCTTAAGAGTAGGTTTTTAAAATTGAAGAGATCTTACGGATTTGACAAAATATTTTAAGTAGTTTTGAGTATAAGTTTGATTTTTTATACTAACTATGTGAAAAATGTCACAGTCGAGAATCGAATCTGCGCCCTCAGTTAAACGTGCGGATGCTGTTCCACTGAGCCACCGTGACTGATAACCAGCTCGACATTTCTCATATAATAAACTTTGGCAAGTTCACCGAATCTGCAAACGCAGATGTATTATGTGAGAGTTTATGTGAGACATGTGGAACTGGTTGTCAGCCAGTGTGGCTCAGTGAAAGAACATCCATACATTACGCGGAAGTCTGGGCTCAATTTCCTGAACTGGCATTTTTCGCATAGTAGGTATAAAAAATCAACTTCAAACTACTTAAAATGAATTTTGACGGTTGATAAATTTGTCAATAAAATTTCTAAGTATTTTAAGATAGTTTAAGAAGTTAAATGGTAAAAATGGACATTGGCAGGCATCCTGGCATATTACAAGTGGACCACTACATAATGGTGACCACGCAAAATCGCAGTCTGAAAGAAATAATCCTGTCGTACTGAAAATGCATGTAATGTGTTGTAACTCTAGTATATGATCAGGTGCATTATTTTAATAATAAATATAAAATTATACGTGAATAAAATTTATATTAATTGAGACATACATGTATTTTAAGCAACCTCGTTAAATATTCATACGTATTTTGTTCATAACATGTGAGTTTTAAAACAGATTCAATATCACTTTTAGTAAACATGACATACTACATTATACCCAATAAACTGAAATCAGAATCTCATGAATTATAAGCAATCATAATAAATAATGATTAACTGTTCATACGCAAGGGATACAAAAATTTCTTTTCTAATTATTACTATCTACGTGACACTCTGAAAAAATCCCGTAAACATCATTGAAACGCAGAGAGACATCATTGAAACGCAGAGAGGTATAGTTGATAAAAAATCTGTATTTCAAGTACTCTGCAGTAGACGGAAACTAATGTTATTTAAAACCATATTTGTATTTGGAATTAATGAAAATTCGTGGATACAAGTTAAGACTGACATTGCATTTCTTTCAAAAATAAATAAATAAATAAATAAATAAATAAATAAATAAAAAATATCTGAAAACTATTATTTTTCACTAAACTTATTATTTATCTAATCTTTAAATATTATAAAAAAACAATAAAATATTAACTTATATTTAATTTAATATACTTACAATAAATAAACTGAATATTTTTACTTGAAAATAAAGACAAAAATGAAAGCATAATAATCAAAATATCTGAATAAAATGTGCAGCAGTACATACTGTTATGTAATAAAAATATCTAATAAAATGTATAGCTAGTCAATACTATTGATTATACATACATACGTACTACACTGCCGTTTATAGTGTAAGTAATATACTTGAGTAAAATTATTGTTTTTCCAATATATTCCCTATTTTTTTAGAAAATGCAGACTGGGATTTCACTTACGGCAATGACTGCATGCTTATTCAAAATGAAAATATCTGTAAATCTCCAGTAGCCTTTTGCATATTTTGAAAGTACTTTAAAATTCAATTCTTTTATCAATCTGATATTTAACAATATTCACTTAAAGACTTTCTATATGAGCATGCTTATGCATTTGGCTGATAAATTATGCAAACAAAACTTCGGTAGTGCTTGTGCAGCATTTTGTTTTCCCATAAAAGCAGTTTTAGGGATCATATATTTGATATCTTTATAATCTAATTGCAATTTGTTGAGTCTAATTTAGTATATCAAGTTTTCTACAAATTACATTACTTTGGGTTTTAAACTACTTCATGTTATAAAGAAAATAAAAATACATGAGAAAAAAAGCAGACGTTGCACAGAAAAAATCATAACTCTGCTAAAGTATGTTAAATTCTCATTTGGGAGTATATTTATGAGCAAAATAATGTTCATCATTATGTACTACAGCTACAACACATTTCAAGCATTATTTTTATAAGGTGATACCAAAAAATATATTATTTGATTAAATTGTCCTTTTGTCATCTACATTTTACCTTCGGCATAAAATGTTCACTGGAATATATGCATACTTGCCAACCATCTCATTATGAACCGTACAATTTTTAACCCGCCTTTTTTTCACACCAGTCATTTTTTAGAGTAATTTTATTCTTATTTAATCGTAACAGCATTTGGAGAGAATAACTCTAAAAATATAGCGGTGTGAAAAAAGGGGCGTTTTTTCAAGGGGCGTTAACAATTGTACGGTTATTAATGAGATGGTTGGCAAGTATGCATATGTGATAGAACAAGTTCTATTTAGCACTGCAATTTCAGAAGAAACTGTTAAAAGAATATTTATTTATTTACTTTTTTTTTTTTTTTTTTTTTCAAAATTTTAAAATACGATTATTTTTTTTATTTTATTTATTTATTTATTTATTAATATTTTCCCTGGATTTCACTTTAGTACTCATAGTTTACTCATAGTTTATCAGTATATTCTAAACATATTTATGCATTATTTTGTGGCATGAATTGTAAAATAACTTTTTAAAAATAATTTCATGTTTGAATGTTGAAAAGCCATAAAAATTTTAAACTTTATATGCATTATATAAATTGTTTAATTCCTATATATATAAAGCGGAATTAAACAATTTATATATATATATATATATATATATAAATGATGATAAGGGGTTTTATCAATATTTAATTACAATCTGCGAACATTGTATTATCATTGATTGAATTAAAATAAAAATATCTGTAAAATAGTTTAGCTTTTATTTTGAGATTACTAAAATTCTACTCATTCTATCTCTCATAACTATTTTAATTTACACGATAAATATTTGGGTTTTAGATTTGTAGCTCAGATTATTAGCTCAATGCCTGGCTATTAAATTATGCAAATGAATTTCTCTAAAAGCTTGCTCATGCATAGATAAAAAGTATCTACTAAAATTCTCATATTTCGTTAGGTATTTATCATTTTTGCATTCTGATTGTAGTATGCTGTGTCTAATGTAGTATGCCAAGATTTCTGAAAATGTCTTTGCACTGTTACGGGTTGTAGATATTAAAGTGGTAACTTTATTTGGAATTTTAAAAGATACAATTATATCTCCATAAATATATGTGGTAGCCTCAAAATAAATGTAAACCGATAATTAGAAGAATTTCCATAATCATATGCTACACAGCCAAAATGATTTTACAGCATTATATTCTATAGGGTGATTGAAAACATTTTGATTTTTGTTTAATATTTTACTCGTCCTATTTTCCTCTTCAGGACAACACTTTTGCTGAAATATATGAGGTGTAACATGTTCTTTATACTCCAAAAATTTCGAGGTGATTCCTAAATATTTTCTATATATTTCAAAAAACTTCTAAATTCGAAAGTATCAAAATACTTGTTGCTAGACAGTGTACATGAATTGCAGAATTTCAATGATTATGTATGCAGACTTTCACAACTCTAAGAGGAAATTTAAGGAATTATTTTGAATATCCATCATCCCCTTAAAAAAATAAATAAAATAAAATAAAATAAAATAAACATTTCATTTAATTTCACTTAAAAAATAAAATAAAATAAAATACTATATGTACTTAATTTTTCTCTCTTTCAATCAGGATTTTTCGATAGTCGTTGAAAAAAAAATGTTATAACTTTGTTCCTTTGTTCTTATATTTTTGGTCTATCTTTATAACTTTATATTTAAAGGCAAAAAGTCATTATATATATATATATATATACTAATACAGTACAGTATTTTTGACAAACTGCTTTATTTTTAATGGCATAATATTTTTTGCTTGAATATAATGTATTAATTTGAAATTTTATTCATCAAACTTGAAAATACTTTGTCGAAAGATTGGAGCGAAAGGCTCATTTTTGTGCCAAGTATGTGAAAAATACCAGAACCGGGAATCGAACCCGGGCCCTCCGGTTAACGCGCGGGTGCTCTAACCATTGAACTACCCTACTGATATTCATTATTATGTGTGAAATGCCGATATGGTTATCAGCCAGAGTAGCTCAGTACTTAAAGCATCCGCGCGTTAAGTGGAGGGCCCGGGTTCGAATCTCTGCTCTGGTACTTTTCACATAGTAGACATAAAAAATTAGCCTTTTGCTACAATCTGTCGGAAACAATATATTAAATTGAGTGAAGATACATTTTCTAATATTGACAATTTCTTAAAGTATTTAATTCCACTTTTCATTTTATAAACTTTATCCTTTAATTTTTAATTGGCTTTAGTAATTTTTCTTAATACTTTATGTACTTTAGAAACGTCTTTTTTTATTAGTTTTAATTTTCCAATTTTAAAATATACAAAACCTGTCATTTTACATTGCATTTCTCTCTATTTTAAATGACAATTTATAATGGACACATTTGTCAACAGCGATTTCAATAGAAACTGTTTCTCTTTCTAAAATATTTGGCTTTCAAACTGTTACAAAACGGGACATATTTGAATGAATGAAGGAATATAAACGATAACATTCATCACTGTTTTCCCTTTCAAGTGTAAGGGAAATTGAAAATATTGAAGATGCTAGAAAACTTTTGTAATTATAGATTTGGAAATACTTTGCATGCATTTATCAAAGTAATACATATTCCTCAAAACCGATGACAAAGGATAAGATATATCACTGAATTTTATAAATTTATTAAACTGTACAGTGGGAAAAATATGATTTTCATTTTCATTCCTATCGAAAAATTAAGAAGTATAAAAGTAACATATATTATGAAACATATATGTTTGTTTATACTATAAAAATGCGTTTCTTTATTACTTTCAATAATAATATAAATAATAGAAAGCAACATTAAATGTTTTCATCTCTACTTAGTACAGAAATTCGTATTTTTTTCTTTTCTTTTTCTTTTTCTTTTTCTTTTTTTTTTTTATTTAGATTATTTTTAATGCAATAAAAATGATAGAAAGAAATTAAATAAGTACTTAAAAGAAGCAATATTTTCCCAGCAAAATTTGTAGAAACCTGAGATAATTACGAAGTGAAGTAAATTTCATTATTGAATAAATATTTTTAAAATCGATATTTAAAATAATTACATATATTTGATAAAAGACAAAATCAAACAAATTAATTTTATTTATCCTACAAGGAGTTTTTTCTGAAAATCTAAAGTTTTATTTATTTGATGATATTAATTGAAAAATATTTGAATGGTACAAATTTATAAAAAACGCGTGTATAAAAATATTGTAAATGCTAGTTGTTGCTTAAAAAAGTCAAAAGAAAGTATAAAACCTTCTTTTAATTTCTGATACAGTCCAAAATTATCCATATGATGATTCTTTGCGCAGAACCATATTACAACGTAATGTAATATATAAATGAAAAGTTGAAGTCAAAAAATCATTAAAGTTAAATTCATTAAGTAAACTAGTATACTGTGGCCACATAAAATTTATTTATGCGTAATTCACTATAATAGCGCCTAATACAGTATAAGATTTACATAAAATAATAAACTAAGTTTCTCACAATAAATATTTTACATATTATGCTAAATTCTTATAAATAAAATGTAAGGCCCTCTGGAGAATCACATAAAGTTAATAAAAGCAGAGACATCTGTCTAATATAAGCGACACCATATTGTGGAAATTTCAAATTTTAAAATAGCTTAGGATAGGAAATATGTTTATATTAGGAATTTACTTACATTTATACATTTAATATTGCTATAATAATAGCAAAAATATTCCTATTAAGCAGTACATTTTCAAGCAACATGCGTATAAAATATCGCAGAATTTTTGCAGTAGTCAGGTTTGTGTTGAGCGAAGTGGATTTTATGGCGCACTAGTGCTACAGTACGCGAAACTAGTGACGGTCTAGAAAATCACTCTCTAAGGGAGATCCGGAGACACGCCATTACAATTTTGATCCTCCAATTTACGGATGACTTCATCGCTTCTTTGTACCACAGTGGTATAATTTGACGGACACATGAAGGACACTGCTATTACGATGGATATTATGTCCAACACCCACTATTTGTGTACATGACGGTCTTTGACCGGCTGGAGGATCAAACCCGCAATTTTTCATTTATGGACTTGGCACTATACAGACCTGTTTACCGCGGTCCTGCAGTAGTCTGTAGTAATATATCTGGGATATTCTGGTCATAAAAAGAAATATATATATATATATATATATATATATATATATATATTGTTCAATAATGTTCTCTCAGTTTAATTCAATGTATATTTAACAATGTAAAGTCTTATTAATCAAAATAAGCTAATTAACGTACGTACGTTATTTGTAATCCATTCTATGATATAAGGAATTTTTATAAGCAGTTTGTTAGAGCTTGCTTAAAAATGATTAAATTCATAATTTAATAAAAGAAAAGAAAATCACATAAGTTACAAAAATAATGATATGTTCGTGTGTGATATAAACGGGCAGGTTTCAGTATATTAATAGTCCACAAAACTAGGCAAAAATCTATTATTTAAACCACAAAAGTCTCAAAAGCAGAAATTTACACCGCAGATCATGAAAACTACTTGTTCAGTAATAGTAATTCTTGTAAAAACTGTCATTGGCAAACGCACGGCTTAGAGTTAAATAGGTCGCAAACTAGTGTAGTTGGTTACTTTTTTTTCTCTTTGAAAAAATTTCGTGACGAGAATTGATGTATTGTACCATAAATTTTTATTTCATTAAAACTGAGAAAGGGGTACTAAGTTTGGTAAACCTAATTTATATTTTTTCACAAATTTGCTCATTAATCTCACAAAGCAGTCAAAGTTTTCGCCAACGCAGATTTGGCTTTTACGACAAACTGGAAGTTGTGGAATCTGATTTGGTAACTTAGTTATCAAATTTGACGTAAAACTGTACTTCAATGTTGCCATAGTTTGAAAGCTTTATCTTTAATAGGAACATGTTACTTTAATTTTCCAAAACGCTCCATTGGTTTGTATCAGAAAACAAGTTTTTTTTTTTTTTTTTTTTTCTCTGAATCAGTATCGAGTCCTTAAAGAGGAAAAATTATCACGATTGATTATTGTGAACAAGAACCTACTTTTTACTTTACACATTAGTTTCTACACGATGTTACAAATAAAATCTTTTTGTTAAAAAATAGAACAGACTCCAAAAAGTACCCATTATTCAAACAACTAAAAAAAGGAAAAAAAAAAAAGGTATGGAATGAAACTGTAAATTGCGCCTAAAAGTATAAAATAATTTTCTTCGCCAAACAACCTATAACACTGCAATTAATCATAACTTTTGAAGTCGGCGCAAAATTAAGTAAAATTTAATTAATTTTTAACAGTTTGTTTATAGATCGGTAGCAACAAATGCTGCTGTCTCGAATGATCCATTTTCATATTTCCTTTATTATTTTATCACTGTATACAACTGGTTCATTAGTAGCATCTACATAGAACAGTGAACATTCTTCACAATGCGGTATTTATGTTTCTACGAAGTTAGAGATTCCTTTGAAAATTTGGTATAACTTTGATAACTATCATCCTTGGTGGCTTTTGGATTTGGCGATCAAAACGTAATGCAAAAATATACACGTAAGATGTATACTTTCATAATATATGTTATACGAAGTATTGTTTCATATTCTTGATGCCTTATCAAAATAATCATGATATCCCAAAGAATTTAAATATGTTTGCCAGATAATTTTGCGATTTTGCTTTCACCAAAGACATCAGATACCAGCATCTTCGCCAACTTTTTCTGCTTATGAAATCTTATTTGTTTTTAAAAAGCAAAGTAGTTTTCGGTTGCATTTTGCAGGTGACAATGTGAGATGTGTATTTTGAATAGGATTTGATTTTTGTATAGAATAAAAGCTATCAATTTTTATTTAATTTTGCGCCGACTTCAAAATTTATGATTAATTGTAGTGTTATAGGTTGTTTGGCGAAGGAAATTATTTTATACTTTTAGGCGCAATTTACAGTTTTATTTATCATTTCTTTTTTTAATTGTTTGAGTAGTAGTTGCTTTTTCGAGTCGGTTCTATTTTTTTGCAAAAAAATTTTATTTTTCTCTTTTCAGTGAAAACTTATTCATATAGCAGAACATCAGAAGACGTTCGACGGCAGTTTCACAAATCACAACTTCCAAGAATAGTGACATAACATAAAAAATGGTTTATGTCACAGAAAAACACTTGGAATGCACCGAATGTGAACAAAAAAGTTACATCTCCATCTAGAAAGTTATCCACTCGAGAGACAGTTGTGCCAGTTTTATTCTAGTCACGTTATTTTTAAGTTGATTTTTCTCAAATGCTGCATTTTTAAGTTGTGTCAGTTTTCTTGCCTTTATCGGATATGAACAAAAAACTATCTATTAAATGAATATACATTAAATTAAAAGTTTCAACATCGATACTCACATACTGCTTTTACCAGTGTAGCTGCATGCGTTTAGCAGTTAGAGGGAGAAGAGACTTTTGTGAGTATCGTGTAATTTTGTTTACATCTTAAGGAAATCATAATGAAACCTATTTCCGGCTAAGATCATTGCGACAACAAAAAAAGTATTAAAATTAAATCATCTCTTATGAAGTTATAAGCTAACAAATTTCAACAACAACGATGAGAAACATGGTAACCTCTTCCTATATGAAGTCGGTTTAAAACGTCTATGCGTTAATCGATGTGACCGCTTACAATAACCATACTTTGAATTTTACATAGCATAAATGTCGCTCGCTAAGCTACAACGTATGCAATGTCCTTCAAGTGTGCACAAAATAGGAAATTGTGAACAAACAAATGCACATTTTAAGCGTTCTCTTTTTAGCTTTAATGTCTACACTATATTTTATTACTAAATCGATGATGTTCTGAAATTTTATAATTCACTTTTTTCCCCTGTCTTCAACCGTTTCCGAGATAGGAACGCTAACTCCAGTGTTTTCCGCCAGGTGGCGATGTAAGCGGTTGAATGTCTACTTTACTATGCCTACATACCGCACTTTTATAACTATAGCAGCAGCTGTTCAGCAGTTAAAAGAGTCGGGACTGACTTTTTTGGGCAATCTGTATTTTCTTTTGATCGTAAAGATATTACAATGGGACCTATATCCGACCAAGGACTATACAAAAAATTAAAAATTATTAAAATCGGATCATCCGTTGAGAAGTTATGAGCTAAAAAAAAAAAAAAAAAAAATAATAATAATAATAATGATAATAATAATAAACATACGCTTTGAATTAAGAACCTCCTACGAAGTTATAAGCTTACGAACACCACCAACAACACATAGCTCGAAGCTGGTTGAAAACGACTTTGCGCTAATAGATGTGACCGCTTACAGTAACAGTTCTTTGAACCACAGAGTATAAGTTTCATCCGCTACGCTGCAAAGTGTGCAACGTAGTTCATGTTTGCACAGTGTAGGAAATTGTGAACAAACAACTGCACGTTTTAAGCGTTCTATTTTTAGCAATAATTTCTAAAAACTGTTTTTTCGTAGTAATCGATGATGCTCTTCAACATCGTAATTAGCTTTTCTCCCATATTGAACCGTTTTTGAAATAAGAGCGCTAATTCCGCTGTTTTCAAATGGGACCTACTTCAGACCAAGATCTTTACAACAAAACAAAAAGTATCAAGTAACCATACTTTGAACTATATAGCGTATGTCTCACCAGCTACGCTACAACATGTACAATGTAGCTCAAGGGTGCATAGTGTAAGAAATTGCGAACAAACAAATGCCCGTTTTTAGCATTGTATTTTTAGCATCAATGTTTAAACTATCTTTTCGTACTAAATCGATGATGCTCAGCAATTTTATAATTCACTTTTCACACCTGTCTTGAACCGTTTCCGAGATAGGAACGCTAGCAGGAATGTCTAAACTATCTTTTTGTACTAAATCGATGGTATTCTTAAATTTTGTAATTTACTTTTTTTCTCTAGAACCGTTTTCGAGATAGGAAAACTAACTCTGCTATTTTCCTCCAGGTGGCACTGCAAGCGGTTTAACCTTATGCTGCATGGCCACTTTGCTATACTTACATACCATTTTTATCTCTATAGCTGCAGCCGTTTAGCAGTTAAAATGAGTTGGAACTCATTTTTTGGGGCACACTGTATTTTCTTTAGATCGTAAAAATATTACAATGGAACCTATTTCAGACCAAGACCTTTTCAACAAAACAAAAAGTATCAAAATCGGAGCATCCATTCAAAAGTTATGAGCTAACAAAAAAAAAAAAAAAAAAAAAAAAAAACATTTCGTTAGAATTGAGAACCTTCCTCCTCTTTTGAAGTCGGTTAATAATAAAGTGGAATCAGATGCCAGTGTTCACACGTGCACGGAGCTGTTCGTTTGAGGTAAAACTTGTCATTTGGAAGGAAAGTAGGCAATATGGCATGGAAATTTGACGAAAATTGGTACTTTACAGATGAAAACTAGTATGTTGTGGCCACCACATGACTTTCTTCTATCTTTTCCTATACAAAATCACTCAGTAACAATAATTAAAAAAAAAAAAAAAAAAAGTGGGCTTTGACAAAATTTTGGGTAAAATGTGAAAATTTGAAGTCCCACTTTTTTTTTCCCCCTCTCCCCTTAATTCTATCAAACTCCCACGGTTTCCGTGTTCTGACAAACGTAAACAAATTTTTGCATTTTTCCCCCAATTTTGTCAAAGTCCCACGGTTTCCGTGTTTTGACAAACTTAGAATAATTTTCACATTTTACCCAAAATTTTGTCAAAGTTTGTCAAAACACGGAAACCGTGGGACTTTGACAAAATTAGGGGGAAAATGCAAAAATATGTTAAAGTTTGTCAGAACACGGAAACCGTGGGAGTTTGATAAAATTATGGGGAGAGAAAAAAAAAAAAAAAAAAAAAAAAAAAAAGATTTTTTGTCTAAGTTTTTTTTCGTAAAAAGTAAAAAAAATCGATAACTTTGTTTTAAATTATCACAGACTTATAGTTCAACCATTCGTTTTAAAGGTACTGACGAGACCTTTCGAAAGATACCCATCTTGAAAATTTTTGCCCTATATCACCCTGTTAAAAATTTAGAAAAAGCGGGATGGCAACGCAACCTGTAAGACGATTTTTACCAAAAGTTGATAGGCACTAATTTATGTCAAGGTGCAACTACATACCAATTTGTATGAAATTCTGTGCAGTAGTTCCAGAGATACAGTTGCCACAACATTTTGTCACACACACACACAGACAGACAGACAGACAGACAGACATTTTCTAAAAATGGTAAAATCGTGTTCTACATCTCTCAAAACGTGTAAATCCATCAAAAACCCGAAATCGAAAATTTTTACGAATCCAATACTTTCTTCTATTGAAGTTAGAAGAAAGAAAAAATTAGAAGGTCTAATTTCAATGAGAGCTAGATCCTGGAATTTTCCTGGAGGATCTGATGGTTTCTACAGAATAACTACTGCAAAAATTCTATAAATTACTGACGTCTCATCTAGTTAGGTTTCATTCGGTCATTGAGCTAAGTGGTTGTCTCTGAGAAGTTGTGATTTAGATGATTAATCACTGTTCCAGTTAAAGAGGATTTTGTACTTTGTGGTGTGGTTAACACTGGTTACTTGATTCATTTGGTACGAATAAATTATTTATTATTGGATTGTTTCCAAAATGTTAGTAAAAGAAAGTTCATTCGTCGAAAAGATCCTAACTATGTTTTTGCTAATTGCTTTCTACCAAAAAAAAAAAAAAAAAAAAAAAAAGAACAACATTAGTTAAAGTATCTTTACGGGCTCTATATAACTAGCTCAATTTGTGATCTCTATATCGGTAGGTCGTATGTAATAGCCAAAATTTTGTATTTTTGGTCACTGACGATATATTATAATTTTCTAAAATGCAGAACAAAAATGAAGAACTAAAATATCTCTAAAATGAAGAACAAAAATATCGGTAAAAAATTGCAAATTTGTCTAATATGGGAATTTCTGTCGAAATTAAAATTGGTGGTGTACAATTAAACGTCATGACAGACACATATAATAAATTTGCAACATTCTATGAACATTGAATTTTGAGCTATGTTTAATACAAAATCCATACGATGAATTGGTTTTACAGTACTTCTGAATTCTTTGTATAAAGGGGAAAAAATGAAAAAATTAAAGAAAAAAAAAAAAAAAAACGGATTTGCTTTATGTAGCAATAACGTTATTTTTATTATATTTCTCAAACTTTAATTACTTTTATTCTAATTTAAAGCAAAAAAAAAAAAATTTTTTTCCTCTGATAACCCAAAGAAAAAAAATTTAATTTGGCATTTCATTTCTTTTTTATTACGTTTCTTTGCACTTTCCCACTTTTTATAAGCTTATTAAGAAGCAACATTCTTTGTTTAAAAAAAAAAAAAAAAAAAAAAAAAAAGAACACCTGGGAAATTTTCTTAATTAGAGTTTCATATTTATGTTAATGTTTACATCGTTCTTTATCATATTTCAGCTATTAAACATATATATAATTTTCCTACATTGTTTGCGCTTCATGAAACGCAGTTTTATAAAATAGTTCATTAATAATTTTAATCTAACATCACTATAAAGGGTTTAAAATTAAATATTGTTCGTAGATTTCAAGATAATAATAGTTTGCAAAATAAGATAAAATTTAATTTAACATGATAGAATACAGAAACAACTTAAAACTATAACACAAATTTATTTATACTTTTAATTTAGAAATAGTGATTTCTCAAAAGTTACCTTTTTTTCGTATTTAACTGCCTAAACTATAACAGAGTTATTAGTGAAAATTACATGCATGCTACTATGTAACGAGAAATGTTTGAAATAAATTTGAGATCTTTAAATGATGAAAGACGCTCTTTGTTATAGAGAAATAGAGTTTATAATTCTATAATAATACATAGCAATATATTCCAACTATAAAAATATTATTTTCAACCAAAATATTTCCTGTGAAATTTCATTAAATAAATTTAACGTTTGATTCATTTATCCTATTTAATTTTTCTTGATATATATATTTTTAACTCTTTCACATTTCTGTGATTTTATTATTTTTTTTTTACTGGCATGTAAATATAATGTTTAGTTTTATTTTTGAAAAACATGTAATTCAAATTAGTGTAGTGGATTTTAACTGAACCATGAAAATAGGTGCATTTAGTCATTTTGCAATTGCGCACATTTTTTTTTTTTTTTTATTGTTTAAAAAAATTACGATATAATTAACGATGTTTAAGATTGTTAACAAAAATTGTTAAATAATTTCGGTTTCCTCTCCTTGTTAAAAAATAAATAATAGTGTAAAAGCTAGCTGCTCTGCGTCCCACTCAGCATTATATAAATTATTTGCATTATATTTTTATTTATAACTTTGACATCGATGATTTTTTTATTATTTATGCCTAGGGGACGCTGCCGCAGCTCACTACGCTAACCCACCCCCGAGGCTTCAAGCCCCCTACTTCCCCGATTCGCTCCACTTATTAATTCCTACGTGGTTTACCGCCTATTCGCAACTTTGTCCTTAATTGTATAGGGATATTAATAATACATAACACAAGACAAAAACAGAACAATATTAAAGTAATCCGCATATTTCGTATCACATTGAAATACGCACAATATAGAATATTATATCTTTTATAAATAAAACTAGCAGGCTTTGTGCGCTTCGGTGGTCATTATATTGAAACGAATCTCCAAAACAGCATATCATTAATAAAAAAAAATAAAAAAAAAAAAAAAAAAACCCTTGAAATCCGTCAAAATCTAAGTTTGAGTTCCTGCTACTTTCTGTAGCGGTATTCCCGCTCGTCACAGTCGAGTCTGGAGCCCCAATGCCTTCGGCAGTTCCTTACCTGCTTTTTCCTCCCCCTCCCTCGCGGTTAAAGTTGAAAGTTTTACAAAATCTCATCAATGTGCATATTTCGCACACTTAATTAACACCCACACACCAAAATTCCCCATTCTTAGGTAATTTGGACGGATTTAAGCTTCAAAATGTGGTTTTTGCCCCTCCCGCCCCAAGGGGGAGGGGGGGGGTACGTTTCCAAAATTATTTTATATTGCATGTTGCATACACATACCTAACCGACAAATCAAAAATTTGAGATCCTGAAATTATTTAAAACTGAGCTATGCTTTAAAACTGTTTTTTTTTTTTTTTTTAAATATCTCCCCCCGCTCTTAAAGGAGGGAAGAAGGAGGGAATTTCGCAAAATCTCTTCATACTATGAGTTAGATACATATAATCGTCCCTCACATAAAAAATTTCCAACCTAAGATAATTTAGTGCAGCGTTACGCATGAATACATGTTTTTGCCCCCCATTCTCTAAAGAGTAGTAGGGTGGAATTTACAAAATCCCTTTGAAGAGTGTGTTCATTTCGATTTCCTCGTGTATTGAGTACCATTTTTCGAAAACCTTTTCCCTCCCCCCCCCCTTAAAATCTAAAATTCCAAATTCGCAGAAAATAATTTTTTTGTACTAAAGTATGGTCTTTTCATCTGCAATTTCTTCACCGTTAAGTAATTTGGAGCCGAGTTATGCCTTATGCCCACCAAGAGGGACAGGGGGGTATTTTGCAAAATTCCGTCTTAGTGGGGTTCAGGCTCCGAAAACAACCTGGTCACTAAACTTTGTGACCCTCTTTCACACAGAATCGTCATGGCAGTGTTGACTCAGTGAATCAGTGAGTTTACTCTTTTATATGTACAGATTTGTTTATATATTTTATGGACTAATTGGCTTAATGTTGCTGTCACAAAAATAGAGTTCTTGGCGAAAAATGTCCTATCTACTTCAGTATTAAAATTAAAAATATACCCAGGATTATCAACAAATACAGATCTGAATTAGCTTTCATTTTCTTATTATTTAATTTTGATAATGACATCATGTTGTCATGTGCCTTAGCAAATTTAATATTTAATATTTTTTTCATTAGTATTCGCGTGAAATATTCTTTGGCAACATATCTATATATTAATAGGCAAGCATAAAATTTGTTGTCCCTTTTTAACATATTAATTATGGGAGTAGAGGGTTGAAAATGGTATCATTCGAAAGGTATAGTTAGCCGGAAGGTGCGAATACAAATATTATTTTCTTACGATGTCAAGAAGGTATTTAAAAATACGTTTATTTTTTATGCATTTTCCCCCATTTTTCCCTTTTATACACGTATTGCTTTACATTAAAAAATACCTAATAGTAGAAAGTTGTTAAATCTGGCAATTTCATAAAGCTCAAATAAAACCATAGACACAGTAATTTGTATAATGTAGCATCACCATACGCAAGCGACGTGATGACGTCACTGTCTGTCCATGGAGCCATTAAAAAGATTTTCTGTGTTAATCGAGTTATTTTTTCTGTAAAATTGATAAAATTTTAATTTAAAACCACAAAACTCCAGAAAAAAAATGGCAAACTTCCAGTTTCGAATGTAAACATAAACATTTCATTTCAAAGGGTGATATTTAAACAATAAATATTCAACTAATATACTAAATAAAAGGAAAATGGATTTGTTACTAACTGCTGCATGTATAAATAGACGATACGGAAAAAATTCCGATTTCCGTTTTTTGCTGAATTTACATGTTTTGAGCTTTCTTTACGTTTTAATTAACTGAAATTGGCTACTTAGTTTTAAAAAAAGTGTCTTTATCGCTAGCTTTTGTGGGTAGAAGAAGCAAGTAGAAGATACATAAAAACTTTTGATTTCCGGTTTTCGATGAATTTACACGTTTTGAGATTTCCTTGCATTTTAATTAAGTGAAATTGACTACTTATTTATATATTTTTTTAAATGGATTTATTATTCTTTCCTCTGCATATATAAGTAGCAAATACAATATTCAGAAAAGTTTTAGATTTTCGGTTTTCGATAAAGTTACACGTTTTGAAATTTCCCGAACTCAATTCGACCATTTTTGAAAAATATCTTTTTTTTTTTTTTATTATTCAAACACTGTACTTTATGAACCAATCGAATTAATTTAACAGAATTTGATACTTGGTTGGGCCTTGGTTTGACATGGTACCTATTAGCTTCTGGGCTGTATCACACAACAAGGGGCGTTTTCACGTTGCGATTTTCTCTCATTTCAGGAAAGGCTAACATCTACAGTGAGAAATAGTTATATTAAGTAAAACTCTGCTGATTCAGTTAGAGTGAATATCGGCAAACAATTGCCGCAGCTGTGTTACAATTGCATTCCGTTTAGGTCAAGTCAATAACTTTGCTTTGCCTCGCTTTGCAAAAAAATGGTCGAGTTTCGACCACTGGGCGAGACTAGTAAAAATTAAAATAAATTATTTTAAATTTTTATTATAGAAGAAATATCTATATTATTTAAAAGATTAATTAAAAAGTTTAATAATTTTTTTATTATAATTCGCGTGAAAATATATTTTATTAGATGTAGAAAAATAAATTAACTCGTAAACGTCGTTGGCAACAATTAAAAACTAAAATAAATTATTTTAAAGTTTTATTATAGAAGAAATATCTATATTATATAGAAGATTAATTAAAAAATTACATTTTTCCGGTATAAATAGTAGCCTATGTCTTATTCCAGATTATTATCTATCTCTGTACAAAATTTGATCCAGATCCGTTTAGCCGTTGTGGCCTGATTGAGTAACAAACATCCATCCAAACTTTCGCATTTATAATATTAGTATAGATTAGTTATCATGTGCATGTATTAGATTGAGTTATTTTGCTGTCAAATTGACAAAATTTTAATTTTAAATTTCAAAACTCTGTCGTTCTTGGCGCTTATTGTATTTGGTGATCAAAAACGTAATAGGAAAATATACATGCCAGATGTACATTTTCGTAATATCCATTGTACGAAATATTGTTTCATATTATTCATTACTCTCTTAATATAAGTTGAAAATTAACCATGATTCTTTAAAAGAATTAAATTATGTTCGCCAAATAATTTGGCGATATATATATATATATATTTTTTTTTTTTTTTTTTTTTCCCCGCCAAGGATGACCGATATGAAATCTATTCCGCTGCAACATATTGGTATCTTGTATCAGATACTTTATTTAGACATTTGAAAACAAATTTGACTTCAAATTATGATAGAATAGTTATCATTTTCCTTTTAATTAGTATATTAGTTGGATATTTATTGTGTAAATATCATCCTTTGAAATGAAGTGTTTGTGTTTTCAATCGAATATGGAATTTTGCCATGTTTTTTTTTTCAAGAGTTTTGAAATTAAAAATTCAAATTTTGTCAATTTTACATCAAAAATAACTTAATCTTACGGATGGACATGATACCTAATACATATCTATACCTAAATATGGGGATTAAAATCGGGAAATAATTTTCCTCAATTTTTAATATTTTTTTACAAAAATCCAATATGCGTTTAACATAGGAAATATTTTCCTTGCATCCACGAACGGCCAGTGAAGTCATCATTTCGCTTGCGTATTTCTTTCTATCTTTTCCTTGGCGAAAAATGACCGATCTACTTCAGCATCAATATTTTAAAAAAAATGTCCAGAATTATCAATAAGAAAATACCTTTAATATAATGCTGAATTAGCTTTTATGCCAATCGTGTTCCATCAACCGTACTAAAAAAAAAAAAAATAATAATAAATAAATCTGAAGTTGAGGTATATAATAAAATGCTGTGAAAAAAAATTCAGAAAAAATATGTTCGATTTGTAATATTACTATTTTATTTTAAAATTATAAAGAGTCATTTTCTCATCGACCAAATTAACATTTAGTAATTTTTTTTTTTTTTTTTTTTTTTTTTTTCGCGTGAAACCATATTTCATTTTATGTTGAAAAAAAAAATAAGTAAATAAAAAATAAAAAATAAAAAATACCTCGTAAACTTTTTTGGCAACAATTAAAAATTTAAATAGCTTATATTAAGTCAATTACCAGTTTATTATTTTCATATTTTAATTAATTTTAAAAAAATCTAATAAAATTTCCGGTAAAAATAGTGGCCTATGTTCTATTCCAGACTATTCTCTAGCTCTGTACCAAATTTCATCCAGATCCGTTTAGCCGTTGTGGCGTGATTGAATAACAAACATCCATCTATCCAAACTTTCACATTTATAATATTAGTATAGATAGATAAACGAAGTGATTGCAATCCGCGTTTGTAATGATCGATAGATGGCGCTTTTTCAGCTTTTTTTGTTGGTAAATATAACAGCCACGTGTATTTATTATTGTTCTATTTGTGTTACTACTTAATGTTCGTGCTATAATTTCTCCGCCATTACATCATGGAAAATTGATTGTTTTTGGAAAAAAAAAATATTTCATTTCATTCAAAGTTCGATCGGAAGTTGATTTTTAACTGAAGCTGAAGAAATATTAGTTTCAAATCATCTGATTAATTCTTTACTTCCATTAGCCGAAGCAACTGAAATTTTAAATTTGTCATTTGGAAATAAATGGAAGCTTAATTCTGGATTTCATGATCCTTTGGAGTCACACTTTGGCACACAGCAGTATGTGTTATCTTTTTTACCGGATTTATTCATTTTTATTCAATAAATATATGTGAAACTAAACATCGGCAAGCAATGGCGTCCCAATGAAA
Organism: Salticus scenicus; assembly: GCA_963930645.1. NCBI lineage: Eukaryota > Metazoa > Arthropoda > Arachnida > Araneae > Salticidae > Salticus > Salticus scenicus. Next base: position 234,194,936 of record OZ005649.1, read on the forward strand.
GCCGAAAGCTATTCATGTTACTTGTAATTTCACCTTAGCCCACCAGAGGGCGAGCATTTCATTGCAATCGCGGATAGGTCGATTTCTAAAGAAATCAACCTAAAAATCACCCAGGAGGATCTATAAATAAAACTGATTTTAGTACATCATATATTAGCATCGTAAACTATATTAGCACTTTATCAATGTGTAAAAGAAATTTTAAATTAAAAATGACGTCAATATTTGTGAGATGCATAATTTTTTTTTTTATTTACTTTATTTTTTTATTGTTCATGTTCAGATAAATGTATTTATTTTCCTGTTGAAAAAAAAAATAAATAAATAAACTCTTTTTTTTTTTTTTCTTTTGGCAACAATTAAATTATGGATAAAATTTAAATGGCTAATTTTTTGCTATTATTAGCTTATTATTTTCATATTTTTATTAATTAAAAGAAAACTAAACAAAAATTTGAAATTCTGACTACGATGTGCACAATGATCCTTCTGGGGGCACCTTTGTGTTAAATCTCGTGACTGTCCGAGCTACCGTTTTCGAGTACAGTGAAATATACATATACAAATATTTCTCACTTAATAGTATAAGTTTTTTTTTTTTTTTTTTTTTTTTTTTGGCAACAATTAAATTATGGATAAAATTTAAATGGCTAATTTTTTGCTACTATTAGCTTATACTTTTCATATTTTTATTAATTAAAAGAAAACTAAACAAACATTCGAAATTCCGATTTCGGTGTGCACAATGATCCTTCGGGGGGCACCTTTGTGTTAAATCTCGTGACTGTCCGAACTACCGTTTTCGAGAACAGTGAAATATACATAAAAATATTGCTGAATTAATAGTATAAGATAATATGTCCAAATTTTGTTTTAACGTTCTACAACAAAATAACTTTTTGTCGCTATTTTACAGGGAAATATACACTAGCTAGACACACAAAATATGCAACGACGACAGTAACTTTTCTTTAGAATAGAAGGAAATTCGTAATATCTAAATCATTTACAGCTTTAGTATAGGACCCCCTAAGAAATTTTTTTAATTTTGTCATCTTTTGGCAAAAAAGTTTTGGAAATAATTGCTTATTTAAAGAATTTATGAACCTATTTTTCTAATGCCTATATTTTTTACTAGTTAATTTTTTTAGTTGATTTAAGACAATATGCAATACTTCATATTTATTTCTAATCTACAGTCCGGGAAAAAAAAAAAAAAAAAAAAAAAAAAAAAAAAAAAAAACGTGTGGCACTCGAGGACTGCCGCGGTAAAGCTATTGCATAGCATTTTTTATCAACTCATGCAATTATAATTATTCATTTATTTTATTTATGCAGTATTTTTTTTTCTTTGATATTAATTCAACTTTTTTCTTTGATATTAATTCAAATTACACTTTTTGAGCGTGGTGACAGATAAGAAAACAATTTTTTTCTTTTATTGAATAAATGAGAATATATTCGCAATGAGAATATATCAAAAATATCCGCAATCGATTTGTAGGTATCGAAAACCACGATGTACCAAATTTGAATGATGTAACTCCATTCTTTGAGAAAAGGTATTTTAATAGGTTTTTAAAGGCCTGCAAGTCGAATGGGGATATTCAAGTTTTTTCTTTGATATAATTTCAAGTTACACTTTTTGAGCGTGGTGACCGATAAGAAAACAAATTTTAATAGAGAAAAGGTATTTAATAGGTTTAAAAGGCCTGCAAGTCGAATGGGGATATTCAAGTTTTTTCTTTGATATTAATGAATAAGATAACAATAATGATAAGAAAACAAATTTTAATAGAGAAAAGGTATTTTAATAAGTTTTAAAGGCCTGCAAGTCGAATGGGGATATTCAAGTTTTTTCTTTGATATTAATTCAAGTTACACTTTTTGAGCGTGGTGACCGATACGAAAACAAATTTTAATAGAGAAAAGGTATTTAATAGGTTTTAAAGGCCTGCAAGTCGAATGGGGACATTCAAGTTGTTTATTTGAAATTAATTCAAGTTACACTTTTTGAGCGGGGTGACCGATAAGAAAACAAATTTATATAGAGAAAAGGTATTTAATAGGTTTTAAAGGCCTGCAAGTCGAATGGGGATATTCAAGTTTTTTCTTTGATATTAATGAATAAGATAACAATAATGATAAGATAACAATAATGATAAGAAAACAAATTTTAATAGAGAAAAGGTATTTTAATAGGTTTTAAAGGCCAGCAAGTCGAATGGGGATATTCAAGGTTTTTTTTTTTTTTTTTTATATTAATTCAAGTTACACTTTTTGAGCGTGGTGACCGATAAAAAAACGAATTTTAATAGAGAAAATGTATTTAATAGGTTTTAAAGGCCTGCAAGTCGAATGGGGATATTCAAGTTTTTTCTTTGATATTAATTCAAGTTACACTTTTTGAGCGTGGTGACCGATAAGAAAACGAATTTTAATAGAGAAAAGGTATTTAATAGGTTTTAAAGGCCTGCAAGTCGAATGGGGATATTCCAGTTTTTTCTTTGATATTAATTCAAGTTACACTTTTTGAGCGTGGTGACCGATAAGAAAACGAATTTTAATAGAGAAAAGGTATTTAATAGGTTTTAAAGGCCTGCAAGTCGAATGGGGATATTCAAGTTTTTTCTTTGATATTAATTCAAGTTAAACTTTTTGAGCGTGGTGACCGATAAGAAAACAAATTTTAATAGAGAAAAGGTATTTAATAGGTTTTAAAGGCCTGCAAGTCGAATGGGGATATTCAAGTTTTTTCTTTGATATTAATGAATAAGATAACAATAATGATAAGATAACAATAATGATAAGAAAACAAATTTTATTAGAGAAAAGGTATTTTAATAGGTTTTAAAGGCCTGCAAGTCGAATGGGGATATTCAAGTTTTTTCTTTGATATTAATTCAAGTTACACTTTTTGAGCGTGGGTACCGATATAAAACAAATTTTAACAGAGAAAAGGTATTTAATAGGTTTTAAAGGCCTACAAGTCGAATGGGGATATTCAAGGTTTTTCTTTGATATTAATGAATAAGATAACAATAATGATAAGATAACAATAATGATAAGATAACAATAATGATAAGAAAACAAATTTTAATAGAGAAAAGGTATTTTAATAGGTTTTAAAGGCCTGCAAGTCGAATGGGGATATTCAAGTTTTTTCTTTGATATTAATTCAAGTTACACTTTTTGAGCGGGGTGACCGATAAGAAAACAAATTTTAATAGAGAAAAGGTATTTAATAGGTTTTAAAGGCCTGCAAGTCGAATGGGGATATTCAAGTTTTATCTGATCTACTTTATACACAAATTTTACGCGTACAGCTATTCACTGTTGTACATAGATGATAGATACCTATACACCTATATACTTTCTCACAAACAGCTGCTTACGTATTCGTCCGATTTCGGAGCAGCTCGTCTCGATCCGTGCGAGCTTCGTACAGCCGAAGTCTACCGAAGTTTGCCGAACTGTGTTAGGTTTTTTTTTCGTTACGGAATTTTTCGATTCGGTCGCCGCGCTCAAAGCCCGCGATAAAAGCTATACAATAGCTTAAAAACAGAAATTTCGTTATTAATTAACGCAGGAAAATCGAATAGACATCATTCAACAGGAAATTAAATGCACTTTTTTCAAAATGCCGACGAATTTTGAATTAGAGGTCATCTACTTATTGAAATGAGTACCAACTTTGATTTTTTTTTTTTTTTCCCCAATAGGAACACCCAATTTTGATTTCATATTCAAATTTCGGTGAGTGTGGCAGTGCGGAAAAGAACACAGTTTGTATCTTTATCTCTAGTATTCTCAGAGTTATAATAAAAATGCGTTAGGGGGCTATCTGTAAATGTAGAAAAATAAAATTAAGATCCTACAAGAATTAAACAAAATTTGTTTCACACCGGAAAAGTTGCAATAAAAAAAGAGCTATAGAAATTAATAAACAACGGTATCAATTTTACAGTACCTTAATTATCTTGAATTCAGTTTTTTAGAAACTATATACTTCAAAACTTTTTTATGTAATACAATTTAGGTATCTATTTATATAATTTGCAAGAGAGGTGACGATTCCGGTTTGCACTCATCTATTTAGCAAATTACCCTTCGTACTTTAGTTAATTTTAAAAAATCTAATTGCCCGATCGATAAGCTGTTTAGTCCGACGGATTCAGAAAAATCACCCCTTTCATTTAGTACCTTATCTGTAAAGAAGTTTTGATTAAATTTTTTTCAGTTATGTAAAATATGAAAATCATGACCTGGTAATAACTTCAAAATTGGACATTTAAATTTATAATTGTTGGAAAAAAAAAAAAATAATAATAATAAATAATCCAGTTATTTATTTATATATTTTTTAGCATAAAATGGAATATACTTTCACGCGAAAAATATAAAGTTATAAAATACTAAATTTCCTCATGCATATGAAAAAATAAAAATATGAAAATGGAGAAAAAAAAAAAAAAAAAAAAAAAAAACTATTTCAATATACTTTAATTGTAGATTTTTTTCTTTTATGTTTTGTTTAAATAGTCTGTTTTTGGTACGGATAAATCGCGCTTGTCATGAAAGCTAATTCATTGATAATCCTGGGTAATATTTTAAAATTTTGATACTGAAATTGAACGGACATTTTTTGCCAAGGACTTTACTTCTGTGAAAGCCACTTTAAGCCAAGTAGCGCATCAAAAATATAAATAAAAAATTATACAACAGTAAAAACAGAAAAGAAAGAAAAGAAAAGGAAAGGAAAAGAAAAAAAAGAAGAAGAAACAGAAAAGAAAGAAACAGAAAAAATAATCGCATAAATTGTGTATTTTTGTCTAAAATGGCGATAAAAATTCAAAAGTCGACAAGGGAGCTATATTAAGTCTGTACTATGATAAAATTTACATATTTAATTATTATTATTATTATTATTATCTATATATATAAAAGAGCAGAGTCTGTGTGTCTGTGTGTCTGTGAGTCTGTGTGTCCGCTATAGAATCCTAGGCCGTTTCACCGAGCGGGACCAAATTTGGCACGGTTAATGTTTACGACCCGAGAAAGACAACGCCGCAAGCGATTTTACAAAATTCGCCCCCCAAGGGGGGTAGGGGAGGGGCAAAACGTAATTTCACAAAATCCTTCCTATCTCAAACAAAAAAACAGATATCCGTAAAGTTTTTGCTTTAAAATATAGCTAATACAAATGTCTAAAAATCGGTTTCTGGAATTTTTGAAATTCGGTCCCCAAGGGGGGCGGGGGGGGGGCAAAACGTGATTTCACATGCGTAAGGGGGGGCTATGGGGCAAAAACAAATAGAAATACAGTTAGGCCGTTCAAAATTGGTACAGATAGGTTTAAGAGGCCTGTAAGTCGAATGGGGATATTTTCGATTGTGTAAATTTATTAGGAGGGGTGAGAAGGGGGGGGGGAGGGGGGGCAAAAAAAATAAAAATAGTGTCAGATCGTTTAAAATTGGTACATAGAGGTTTCCGATACTTACAAATCGATTGCGGATATTTTTGAATTTATAAAATTATTAGGAGGGGCGGGTAGGGGGGTGGGGCAGTAAGGGGGGGGCTATGGGGCAAAAACAAATAGAAATACAATTAGGCCGTTCAAAATTGGTACAGACAGGTTTAAGAGGCCTGCAAGTCAAATGGGGATATTTTCGATTGTGTAAAGTTTTAGGAGGGGCGAGAAGGGGGAGGTGAGGGGGGGGCAAAAAAATAAAAATAGTGTCAGATCGTTGAAAATTGGTACATAGAGGTTTCCGATACTTACAAATCGATTGCGGATGATTTTGAATTTGTAAAATTATTAGCAGGGGCGGGTAGGGGGGTGGGGCGGTAAGGGGGAGCTATGGGGCAAAAACAAATAGAAATACAGTTAGGCCGTTTAAAATTGGTAGACATAGCTTTAAGAGGCCTGCAAGTCGAATGGGGATATTTTCGATTGTGTAAAGTTATTAGGAGGGGCGAGTAGGGGGGGAGGGGAGGGGGGGGGACAAAAAAATAAAAATAGTGTCAGATCGTTCAAAATTGGTACATAGAGTTTTTCGATACTTACAAATCGATTGCGGATATTTTTGAATTTGTAAAATTATTAAGGGGGGCGTGTAAGGGGGTGGGGCAGTAAGGGGGGCAATGGGGCAAAAACAAATAGAAATACTGTTAGGCCGTTCAACATTGGTACATATAGGTTTAAGAGGCCTGCAAGTCAAATGGGGATATTTTCGATTGTGTAAAGTTATTAGGAGGGGCGAGAAGGGGGAGGGGAGGGGGGGGGCAAAAAAATAAAAGTAGTGTCAGATCGTTGAAAATTGGTACATAGAGGTTTCCGATACTTACAAATCGATTGCGGATGATTTTGAATTTGTAAAATTATTAGGAGGGGCGGGTAGGGGGATGGGGCGGTAAGGGGGGCTATGGGGCAAAAACAAATAGAAATACAGTTAGGCCGTTCAAAATTGGTACAGATAGGTTTAAGAAGTCTGCAAGTCGAATGGGGATATTTTCGATTGTGTAAAGTTATTAAGAGGGGCGAGTAGGGGGGGAGGGGAGGGGGGGGGGCAAAAAATTAAAATAGTGTCAGATCGTTCAAAATTGGTATATAGAGGTTTTCGATACTTACAAATCGATTGCGGATATATTCGAATTTGTAAAATTATTAGGGCGCTCATATATATGCATTCGCGCATGCGCATCGCACACGGGTCTACGCTGCCGAAGGCAGTGGGGACCCGGTGCGACATTTTTCCTGATCAGAGTTTTTTTTTCATTTTTTTTTTTTTTTTTCACATGATAAAAATTAACGCAATTTTGAGAATTCATTAATTATAATGATTCATTTTAAAAATAGTGACCAGCGAAGCGGGCGTAGCCTGCTAGTTATTTTATATATACCAACTACTATTAACTAACTCAACTACTATTATAGCCACAAAAAATTAATTGTCTCACGCGATAGTTGTAGCCGATCATAGCATATTGTAATATTTTATTTGGCGTGAAATACCTGTCATTTAAAAAATGATCGAATAAATCAAATAAATATAGAAAATAACGTGAAAGAAATCTAAGTTGTAAAAGATCAAACAGAAAAAAGTTAATTTAGAAACATTTTAAAATTTTAAATGCGAAAATGTTTTAAAACGGATTACTATAAAATTTGTAATTAAAATCCATTATTATATTTAAAAAAAAAAAAAAATCCTCAAGCACGAGAAATAGCTATAAAATATCGAGATTGATTCCTCCACGCATGTATCAAGCGTAAACAACCGACAGCTATACAGCCTGAATCATTTCGATGTCTACCGTGTCTGTAAGCAAATTTGACCGACCACGACCTTTGTTTATACAAGAGTTGTTGCTTTGTTTTGCAGCAAAAAATTACAAGTGTCATAAAAAGGTCAAGGAATCGTCGGGAAATTTCACGCTAAATCTGAAAAAAAGGCAAAAGAAAATTTAAATTTTATTAAAAGATGTTTATGGTAATGAACGTTTAGCAAAAGTGTGTGTGTTTTAAGTGCTTTAAAAGTTTCAAAGACTGCCCGAAACATGTTGAATATATTTCACTTCAGTTTCGCCATTTACTTAAAAAACGGAATAAAAACTTATCTGATTTGATCTGACCGTTCGTTATTATCTTGAAGTATTTTCTCAACTATATGAAAGAATTAAAAAAAAAAAAAAAAAAATCCGAATTTGGGAAGAACACCCAGACACACCACTGACTCATTCTGCAATGTTTTTCAGGACGTTTCTAGCCACGCACACTAATGTTAGAGTATACTCTCTATTCGCCTGGCCTTGCAACATAACCGCGTATATCTGCATCCCAAAGTCAAATCAGCATTACAAGGAACGAGATTTTAGTTCGTTGAAGAAAAAGCAGAAAACGTCATGAATGAGCTCACCGGAGAAGAATTTCAAAAATGGATAATCCGATTGAACAGTTGTAGAGATAGAAGAGGTTTCAATACTGAATGTAAAACCTAAAAATGAAAAATAAAATAAAATAAAATGTTTTTCAAGAATAGTTGCGTTATTCTCTAACCTTACCTCGAATGAGATGAAGTGCCAAAAATCTTACGATAACAAATATGACGATGACAACAGATTCACATAAGAAATTAATAAACAAAATATGCGTTAGCAGGACTTTCATTTCATCCAAGAAAATCATTTGAAATGCAATTTGACATTATTATCCCCCAGAATTCTCATTAAATGACACAAATTTCCATTTTCTATAATAGTTATTAACGGAACAATATAGAATAATTCATTTATATATGTATATGTATATATATATATAACAATGTATTTAAATAATGATAAGCGAAGATATGAAAGTGGAATGCTAAAACAACAAGAAAAATAATTTAACGATGTTAATAAACAAGAAAATTAGTTAAATTTAACACTATTAAAGCTAGAAATTTCATTTATGCTGTGTTTTCTTTATCAGTAGGTGGGAACACAGCTATTAAAAAAACAATGTAGTACTAGCAGGTTTCTGAAGATATGTAGGCTAGCATACTCCAGATTGTATTTCAAACAGAATAGTAAAGAAGAACTTGAAGTTATAAAGACTGAAATGGGTTTAATTTTAAAAGCATTTAATTTCTTAAAGATTAATTTTCTATTGCTAATGAATGATACTTGTTGAAATTTAAAAATCGTTTATTATATAGATTTTTTATATGAAAATGCTACCACTAACATACCCCTACCCGAACCTGCCAAAGGATAGAAGAAAATGCACCACCTGCAAGAGACAACAACTGCTAAATTCCATTTCAGCTTAAATCTTTTTAAAAATTGAAATTCTTCTTCCGTATCCATAGATGTCCAAAACCTTTCCAAGTCTGGTGAAACTATTTAACTTCAAACATCAGCATACAACCGTCCAAAACAATAGGCTTTAAATCATAAGCATCACACTGGACACCTATATGCACCACCAATCAAAGCAAAGCTAGTAGCTGCGGAGCTAACACTATAAATTTACATTACTAGTATAATAAGAAATAAAACTTAAATGATATAAATTTTTATTATATAATAAAGCTTGAAAATTATATATTTGTTTATCAAAATTAAATTTTAAATTGCATAATCTCCCAATTCTTAAAAGTTAATTTGACTATTATGTTTATGTAAATTATATGGCCCAAATTAGAATACCAATGCGGCATACAGTTAGTAATGAAGTTTAAGTTTTTGATTTTATCATATAAATCAGTACATAAATTATTATTTTTTAAAACAAAGGAAATATCCAAAAAATCACCTTCAAAATTATTAGTATTGGCTTTATTTAATTTCAAAATATCTGGATATATTAAATAATAAAAAAAAAAATATCAAAATTGGTATTAAAAATAATCAAGTCATCAATATATCGATATAACATGTAAACAGATATTATGAGTTAAAGTGAACTTATATTCAAAGAAAAATAAGAAAAGATTGACCGCACTAGAAAAATAATTAGTTCCCATACTAATACCATGTCACATGGTACATACACAAATCAGCTTCAAAATTATTAGTATTGGCTTTATTTAATTTCAAAATATCTGGATATATTAAATTTTTAAAAAATATATAAAAATTGGTATTAAAAATAATCAACTCATCAATATATCGATATACATGCAAACAGATATTATGAGTTACAGTGAACTTATATTCAAAGAAAAATACGAAAAGATTGACCGCACTAGAAAAATAATTAGTTGCCATACCATGTCACATTGTACATACACTATGTCACATGGTACACAGTAACTATGTTTTATTAATACATATTCTCAATTTAAAATTGTTACAAAAAATATTTAAAACACCTAGCTTCTGATATAAATTAGTCAATTACCATATGAAAATAATGAACACGCTGATTAAATAATAATAATAATTCGTTCACGAAAAAAAAAAAAACCTCTTAAATAAATTAAAAAAAAAAACAAATCACTTATTAAATTAAATACATTCGTCAATATATTTGCTTCTAAAATGTTGAAAATATTTCAATATACAGCATTACTTTTATTTTTTAGACGGTTCTTATTCCCTCAGGTAAATTAAGGAAAGTTTTTGAAAGCAGTTTCTTGATTACTTCACGAGGCGATACGCCATAAAAAATCATTTTGTAAATTAATTTCCTCAAAAACGTTTTGACTGTTGAAATGTTTGTTACTGTCTTTGATATGTCTGCAAGAAAATTTCATAAAGCTTGACAGGATGACATATTACACTCAATATCAAACTGAAAATAAATTGAACAGTATACCTTTTTTTTTTTTTTTTTTTTTTTTTTTTAATGTATCCGGTGTATTTACTTTTGGAGATATTTAACGGAAATTGTTACATTTTTTAAAGCTATTAAAGATATTAAGAGAAAAAAGAAAGACAATTTTTTTAAGTTTTCTTTTTTATAATTTTATTCCTGAAAATGTAATTTTTTATGTGTAGCAAATTGAGTTCTTCAGTTTATCACTTTTGATGAAAATAATGACATATAAATATGTATAAAATAATATAATGTTTAATGTATGTATAAAGATTTAAAAATAAATTTTAATTATGAAATTAATTATTTAGATAATATTTATTATCACACATGTACTTTGATTAATTAACATTTAACTAGCATTTCATTTTTTTAAAGTATTTTACTCTACAATTTATCAATAAATAAAACATATTTTAAAATAAACGACATAATGAAAATAATACAATAATTTCAGTTCCAATTTCTATTCCGATAACCACGTGGGACAATAAAATAACTCCATTCTAGTTTTGCAGGACGTTTAATTTATTAATAGTAAATCTTTAAGTATTGGTATAGCTCTTTTTGCCCTATTTTATTACAATTTCGAAGTTATAGTTCCTGGACAAATAAATATAAATACATAATAAAAATATACTGTAATTTCTAGTGACAAAATATCTCTACCTAGTCGTTAAATTTAGCTAATACAATTAAAATTATTACTCAGACAAAATATAATGGAAAAACGTGTTATTAAAATATTTTTATAAACTCTTTTTCTCTGAATATTGATGTTATCACACACAACATAAAAGTAGATTAAAAAAGAATAATACATTTTCTATCTGGGATCTCTACGTGAATTTACCAAATCTTTAACGTTTCAAAACTCTATCGAGGTCTTTCATAAGCCACGATAACATTTTGACAATAGCTATAAAATATATTTTTAATATTAAATACTTTTAAAATATTTCATTTATTTAATATATAAATAAATTCATTTTATTAATAAAAGGGCCACTAAATAGTCAACGTGGAACGTCACGTTTTAAATTTTCTCATGGACATATGAAGGTTATATGTTCCTTCAAAATACGTTGATTCGTAGCACGGACGACAGTTTTACTCATTTTTAAATACCACTATTTTTTAATAATAAAATTTGATTATAAAATACATAGAATTCCAGAGATTAATGAAAAATGTATTAGAAAAAGAAAAAAAAAAAAAAAAAAAAAAAAAAAACATTGTTTGACCATTCCTGACGACAAGAAAAAATAACAGGTAAAATGTGACAGAGACAGTTGAGAAAATTTTCGTCGCACTTAGTCGAAACTCAGAGAGCGGCCTCCCAAATACTATCATTTGTTACTAGTGGATGTCAAGAATTCGGTAAAATGAAACCGATTACTACTGATATTTTGCAAAAGCACAGCTTTTCACTTTAATACACAATTCTCTTGCAATTCGTTTAATGCAGAGCCACTGCGGTACCATACTTTAAACCATTCGGATGCACTGTGTCAAATAGCTGACAATCACATTCTTCAACCACATTTATTACGACCATGAGAGCCTCAGATTGTGTGCTGATTCCACGAATGCAGTGTTAAAATAGAGGTGATAACCACTGTGGCCGAGAGAAAGTTAGCGATAAGTGAACGCCCAAGTAGCACAGGAACGTTCTGTGAACGTCTAATAACGGTTTCAATAGTTCAAACACCGTGTTTCGTGTCAAAAGAACGTTCTAAAACACGTTCAGAAATAGTATTATTTAGAACGTTCTGAAAATGTTTGATTTGTATCATCTATAAAACGTACAATTCTAGTTCTATATAGAACGTTCAAGTGTGACACCGTCATAACACGTTCTGTAACAGTGTAATTATAACGAATATGACAAAATGACTTTTTAGCACTATTGGTTGGGAAACTAGGTTAATCATGAAAATTTTTGACTTCAGTTTTTGATTTTTTTACACGTTTTGTGGCGTGAGGAATCCGGAAGTCAAAAGGTTGGTATGGTATCTGTTAATGTGTATCGGCACCTATTAGTGTGATAGCCCGTTAGTTCATGTACACGATATTCATATCTCAAGAACAAATGATTGCAGAGAGATCGGACCAGTTTTAAAATATCACTTATGATATTGATAAGAATCTTATTGAGAGATTTGCAACATTCTAATTTAAAAACTTCGTAAGTTATTCGAAATTTATAATTTTTAGCATGATAGAGAATAGAGCATTTTTTACATTTTCAGTTTAACGTTTTATTAGCACGTCAGTAAAGAATGCTTCTCAATAATCAGTAGCGGTGAGGTGAAAAAAAATTACAAAATTTTAAACTCATGGAAAAATTTTGTGGATTTTGTATTTCAGGAATCAATGTATGGAATTCAACCAAACTTGTTACAATATTTTAGATCTTGCCCTAAATTGGAGTTTATTTGAATTTCATTTGGGATATATCGTCCGATAGATTGCGGTGCTATGCAATGAAACCATCCATTTATGGGACAGCTATATCTCAGCTTCTATAGTGTACAAATGCATTAAACTTGATATATTGGCATATATCATCATATCCTCTCTAATACAATTTGGATGTATACATTGTCCAACAGGTGGCGTTGCTAATCTGCAATTTAATCATTTTAACGGAAAGGCAATATTTTAACTCTTGTGATTCAACAATAAATTTTGTGATACACTGAAGTTATAAGTGAAATCGATTTTATGTAAAGCTTTACTGGTCCATTTTGGATGCACATCGGCCAACAGGTGTCGTGGCTATTTTGCAATTTAATCTCATAACGGAAACGAAAAATCTCAACTTCTGTGATTTATAAATATTGTAAATTTGGTAAGTGAAATTAATATTACGTAAAACTCAACAGATTGCCTTTGGGTGCATATCGGACGACAGGTGGCACTGCCACGTTCCAATATTTTCCATTCACAGAAAGGCTATCTATCAGCTTCTGTAATATATATACTCACCAAACCTTCTGCGTGACATACATTTGATATATATTATTGATTCAATTTGGCTGTATAACGAGTAATAGTTAAACTGTTTTTTTTTTATTATTATTATTCATAGGACATTGTTTTTTCCCCTAGGAATAAGTATACATCATCCCTGGAGGATGGAGGAGGGGTGGATAAAAATTTTTACTATGATTATCTTTCAAAAGAATTCGATATCACCTTTAAAACGAATAATTGAAACATCGTTTTCTGATGATTTAAAACAAATTTACCGGTTTCTTTTTTTTTTCATTTGTAATAATAATAATAATAATAAACCCTTAGAAAAATACATTTTCTAAGATCTTCTATACAGCATAAAAATGATTGTCTTCTGTCATGAAAATCTATGCATTCCCCAGACCCAGAGTTTAGATACAAAAAACTAATCACGGATGTTATTGAATACGTAATATAGTGCTTTACGCGAGTTTCAAAGAAAATCACGGGAAAACTCCGAAAACCTAAGTCGACGAGCGTGACCAGGAATCGAAACCAACACTTCCCGTCTGTAAGGTTCGAGAGTAGAACCTCGCGGTCTCTAATACTCATCGGGAAGTTACAAAAATGATTTTTTTTCTTCTTTTCTTAAGCATAATTTTAAACTTTTATTATATTTTATTTATGATTCTATTTAAGTTTAAATGTTACTGATAAATTATCAATATTGATAATGTTGTTAAATCATTACTCTGTTTGATTGTTCTTATTTTATTTTATTTATTTTCACTGAATATTTTGTTCAATACTGAAATATACACTAAAACAAAATATGCTTTTCCGTTTAATTCGAGATTTTAAAATGGAAAAATAAAGTGATCTCATAAGTTTTTAAAATACTTTATAAAAATTTAAATAATTGTGTGGTGCCTGCTTTTTCGCACCTGGTTCTTTTCTTTCGGTAAATTCATTTCGAGACACATCAAGACACTGATCACACTTGGTTTACTTTTAAACGTATATTTACTTACGGCACAAACATAAAATACATAACGAATACAGAAATTAACATCAAGTAAAGTATTTTCTAAAAAAACATGTAGAATGGAACGTTAGTCCATCTTGATTCACATACGCACACACACTGTTGCCACACTTTCGTACCAAACTTTTTAGTTCTTGTTTTTTAATACTCTCGAAATCAGAGGTGCGGCGTTCACACCTTCCCTCCAGTTTCACTTGAGGGACAATGGCCTCCACAGTGAAACTACTAACAAACATTTGTGGATAATTTATATAACTGTTCATGAAAGTCTAATTGTCCTTTTAAATTCTTAATTATTGTTTCACCTTTAAATAAATGTTCTTGAAAGTTTAATTGTCCTTTTAAATTCTTAATTATTGTCTCATCTTTGACCTAATATGCGATGTTCCATCAAGAGCAATAACATTTATATTTCACTTAATATTTAAATATTTTCTATGGTATAAAATAAGTAACATTTAAACACATAATAGAAACAAAATATATATATAATATATATGAATAAACATTTATCCTGACATGGATTTTCTTATGCACTTTAAATAATCTTAGTGAATTAATTACTTGAATATAAGAGACAAAATAAACACACACATATATATATATGTAATAACAAATACAATATTAAACTAACTTATGACTTTATTCATGAATGCGTGATAAAGCATCTGCAATAGTATTACTGCTTCCTGGCTTATGAGCAATAGTCACTTGATAGCGAGATAGAGCCAATGCCCATCTTTGTAATCTGGCGTTCTTAGGAACTGTTTCTGTCAAATATTTTAAAGGGTTATGGTCCGTGTGTAAGATAATAGTGGCTCCATAAGTCCACATTTCGAATTTACCTAATGCCCATATTACAGCATAAGCTTCCCTTTCAATAGTGCTCCACTTTGATTGAGCAGGGGTCAGTTTTTGGCTTGCAAAAGTTATTGGTTTCAGTTTATTCTGCTCATCTCTCTGCATTAGACAGGCTCCAATTCCGGTCACTGAAGCATCAGTATCGATTTCAAAAGGTTTCGACATATCAGGTGTATACAGAGAGGTTATAGAGCACAAACAATTCTTTAACGAATTAAATGCGCTTTCGGCTTCTTCTGACCATGGAAGGTCGTTTGGCACAGTTTTTCGAGTTAAGTCCGTTAAAGGTTTTGCTATATTGGCATACCGAGGCACATAGTCTCTGTAATAGTTAAATAATCCTAGGAGTGATTTCAATGTTTTCTTAGTTTTAGGGGCTTTCAAATCTTTAATAACTGATATCTTGTCCGGATCTGGGCCGTGCTCTCCTGAGCCTACGACATGTCCCAAATATTTTACTTTCGACATCGCAAAAGAGCATTTCTTTAAATTTGCCGAAAAATTCAATTTTTTCAGAGTTTCTAAAATGGATTTAATATGATTAAGATGATCTTCCCAGGTTGAAGAAAATATGATAATATCATCAAGAAAACTTTCGGCGTAGTCACTATGAGGTTGTAATACTTGATTCATTATTCTTTGGAATGTTGCTGGTGCTCCAGATAACCCAAATGGCATCACCTTCCACTGATACTGACCCTTTGGAGATACAAAACTGGTTAATTCTCGGCTTTGCTCTGCTAAGGGTATTTCCCAATATCCCTTAAGAATATCTAAAGTTGTCAAGTAACGTGCTCCACCAGCTTTAAATCTAAGATTTTCTGAATTCTGCATAGGAAAAGGTGGTATTTTACTAACTGAGTTCAGCTCTCTGTAGTCCACGCAAAGTCGGACAGTTCCATCTTTCTTGGCTACACATACCAATGGATATGCTATTTCTGCTGAAGAGGGTTCTATTAGGTCTTTTTCCAATAATTCCGCTATCTGTTTCTCTATATTAGATCTTAATGTTTCTAGAACTTTATAAAGATGAGGTTGTTTCCTCTCTACTCCAGACTTTAACTGGATAACATGTGGCGGAACTTTGGCTTTCCTTAATTCCCCATCAAATATTGTTAGATATTCTTTAATCAGATTCAACAGCTGTTTATATTGCTTTGCTGATATCGAATTTGATTTTATATCAGCTTTTAGTTCTTCATCTGTTACTTGCCGTGATTCTACGGGCGCATGTTGTATATCTCCAAACTCTTCATCGGTTTCGTAAATAATTCCTACAGCTCTGACAGGTTGAATATATTTACGCAATTTATTTTGATGAAGATGTCGAACACTTCCATCAGGTAGTTTGACATAAAAAGAATGTGGAGACTTCTTTTCTACTATTTCTCCTGGTCCTTTCCATTTTGAACAAAGACGATTTGTTGAATCAGGGATTAACACTACAACTTCATCCCCAACAGAAAATTCGGTATCTTTTGACCGTAAATTATGATAATGTACATATTTCTGCTGCTGTTCTTGAGCTATGCTATTCGCATACTGTGCCGCGTCTTCTAAACGGTTCCGGAGTTTCAACAGGTAGTCAGCTACAGATTCTCCAATCCCTTGAGGAAGTACGACTTCATCTTCCCAACTTGATTTGAGGATGGCTAGAGGTCCTACAGGTGGTCGCCCATGAACTAGTAGGAATGGGGCAACACCCGTTGTAGCGTTAGGCACTTCTCTGTATGCCCATAACAAGAATGGCAACTGTTTATCCCAGCCTCGACCTTGTGAATTAATTGCATGATGTAGCATGGATTTCATAGTTCCTATCCATCTTTCAACCAAACCATTCGATTGTGGATAACCAGGAGTGGAAAATTTAGGAACACATCCTAATCGTTTTAAAAATTCTTTTGTCAGCTGTGCGGCAAAATTTCTTCCGTTATCCATTGCAATTACTCGAGGAATTCCAGTTCGTACAAATATTTCTATAAATGCATCACAGGCTGCCTTTGCTGTTAAAGACTTCAGAGGTATTGCTTCCGGCCAACGACTATGCTGGTCCATAACGCACAGTACATACTGATGGCCACGTGATGACTTTGGCTCTATTGGGCCTAAAATATCGGCATTAACCACTTGAAATGGGAGTTCTGGCCTTCCAACAGACTCGATAGGTGTTCTATCGTTTACTTTTCCTTTCCTGCGCATTTGACAATCATGACACGAAGCACATAATTGTTTAACTTCTTTTGGCATTCCTTCCCACCAGAAAGACATTGCAATTCTGTCTCTGGTCTTCTTAGCTGCCAGATGTCCACCAGTAGGAGTTTCATGAGCTAATTTCAAAATGTCCTTTCTTCTGCTTGCCGGTACGACCAATTGAATATATTTCTGTCCGCCTACTTTACCCATATGATATAATAAACCTCTTTCAATCCAGTAACCATTTTTATGTTGTCTAGCTTCTTCGAAGCACCTTTTCAATGTAGGACAGGCTAACTGCTCATCCCTAAACACTTGTGCTTGTGGAACAGGGATATTTTCATTTCTTTCATCCTTACTATCGGTTTCGGTCAATGTCTGTTTAACTAGTGAGTTATTAAAGACTTTGGTTTCTGGATGATGCGACTCGCTGTTGTTCAGCTTTGCCTTTCGAATAGTCTCGTGACTTTCTCCCTCCATACAGAACATACACTTTTCATTATCTTCTGTGAGTGGGGTACTAATTGCCTCATCCCCAAGATAATTGTCGTTTGAATTATTCTCAGGTACACTGAACAAGGATTGTTCACCGACTTCATTTATTGTGATTACTTCAACCTCTTCTTCTAAAGAATAGTTTCCGGGAGACCTTCCCTCCACTTTGAACAAGGACGGTTCATTGTTTTCTTCCACTGGGGTGATATTAACCTCAACCCCTGAATTTCCAGGATTTCTTCCTTTCACATGGAACAAGGATTGTTCATCGACTTCTTTCTTCGGGATATTCACTTCATCCCCTAAAGAAATGTTTTCGGGAGACCTTCCCTCCACACTGAACAAGGATTGTTCATTAGATTCTTTTACTGAAGTGATTCCTGTATCATCTCCCAAATAAGAACGCTTTTGTTCCTTCAACCATTCATATACCCTGGGAGTGATTAAAGCTTCCTCATGCAGCCCTTCTACTACTGCAGCATGCACTTGAACATATGGAATGATTTCTTCATCTGTATGAAGACTTAGCGGAACTGACACAAGTTGTGCTTCCACTGGATTACCTATAGCAGGTCTCAAAAGAATTTTCCCACTTGACTGTAAGTGTTCCTCAGGTACAACTGATTTTCGTAGTACGGTGATTTCTGCACCACTGTCCACGATGCCTTAAAATTTTTGACCTCCGATTCCTAAATCCACTTTCAGAAGCTCGCCATCTTTCTCGTTGACTGGAAATTCCCACTCGAAACAAGCGCTATTTAGATTAACACTGACCTTATTAAGGCCCTTACTTTCTTGACTCTTTTTGTTTGTTTTCACGTAAGATGTACTTGCTGAATTCAATTTGGGGCAAGATTTTTTCATATGGCCTTCCTTTCCACACCAATAGCAGGAGAATTTCGGACGAATGTCTCTTTGTTCTTGCTGTGGCTTAGTAAAAACCCTTTTCTCATCTCTATTGTTATTTCCGAAATTCGCCCCTTTGGATGGAAGATTCCAATTTTCTTTATGAGAAATTTCTTTCGTTTTTTTATTGAAAGTCATTTTGACATTTTCATAATCATCTAATTTACTGGAAATAATATCAGATGACTTAAACAATGACCATTCATCGATGAAATGTTCTTTAATTTCTGGAGGTACTTTCCTTTTAATTTGATCTGTAATAATCAAATCATATAATTCTTCAAATGTGTTAACTTCTAATCCCCGAATCCATTCAGTAAAATAGTTTTTCAATTCGTAAGCAAAATCTCTCCATGTGATATCAGCTTTTTTAGTATGCTTATTGAAAAGTTGTCGAAATCTTTCAGGAGTAAGTTTATATCTCTTTAACAATAACTCTTTTACTTTTCCGTAATCATTCGTGATTTCTTCGTCTTCCCGAGCTATAACTTCCGCGATTTCGTATGGCAGTAGCCCAATGAGATGAGAAACCCAATCATCTCTTTTAATTTCGGCACGTTTTGCCTGCCGCTCCAAAAGAACTAAATACAGGCTAATTTCGCATGTTTTAGGATCAAATTTTTGTAAGATGTTATGTAATTTTACGCGCGTTTTCTCAGAAGTTTCATTTGTAATTCCTTTCTTCTCAAGTCCTATTCTTGCATTTTCCAACCGCATTTTTTCCAATTCTATTTCTTCTCTTCTTAGGCGTTCCTCCATCTCTTCTTTTCTCTTACGTTCCTCTATTTCTTCCCTTCTTATGCGTTCCTCCATCTCTTCTTTTCTCTTACGTTCCTCGATTTCTTCCCTTCTTATGCGTTCCTCCATCTCTTCTTTCCTCTTCCGTGCTTCAAGTACGTTCGCTAATGTTTCTTTAACAAATTCTTCATCGTAATTCTTTGAAGCCAAAATAGCATCTCTTAACTCATATAACTTTAAATGTTGAGTTCCTTCCACTCCAAGCTCAGTAGCAACTTCTTGCAAATCTTTTTTATTCCCTTTACCCAAAAATGCCATCTTCGGATGGATGAAATCAAATCAAGTTCAAATTTTCCTTAAGAACGCCAGATTTGACATCTTATTTTTTATCTTAAACAACATTTTCCCCCAAATTAAATAAAATAATCATTAAGTCGGAATGCATACATAAAAGGAGAAAAAAAATAATATGTATCGAAATAACAAATAAAAAAAAAATGTTTACACAATCAACTCTTTCATTAAATAAATCAGAATATACTTTATTACATAACCAGCTTTCAATAAATTAGAAATAATGTTGCCATAGCAACACAATCAACTCTTTCATTAAATAAATCAGAATATACTTTATTGCATAACCAGCTTTCAATAAATTAGAAATAATGTTGCCATAGCAACCTTTAATCAAACTTACTTTTAAACAGAAAAAAAAAAAAAAAAACAATTTCCGATTCATTCCTCAAAGTAAAAAAAATAAACAAAACCGGACGTTCACAAGAATAATTCACTAGTTTCATTTTTTACTGAGATATTTCATTAATATTCCAATAATAATAAAGATAAATAAATATGAATATAAATAATTATCAAGGTCTAACAAATACACAATCATTCAATAAAACAGAACAAATAAATCAAAACAGAGCTCTCTCTTTTTTTTTTTTTATCTGCTTTAATGAAATCTTATTTATTCTAAATCACGTGATGAATAAAAAGAACACACAGAAATTAATCACAATTATCTTGAATAGCATAAAAACATATTCTTTTCATCATTCTTTTTACTATTTTCCGGCTTTTTAAATACAAATAAACAAATATATTTCTATTTTTCATTTTTCAAACACTAGAATTATTATTATTTCAACATTACGAAATATTCAATTTTCATTTACATACTCTTTACCTTGTTGGAATACAAAATCGGAACAAAATATCTAAATGCTTAATCCGAATTATTTAATATGAAACTTATACAAAATATGACTCTTGATGGAACATAAAAAAAAAACATACCCTTTTTTTTTTTTTCATCACTATCATGACATAATCCATACGAGTACTAGCTATATCACATATGCTTGTCGACTTCGCCAATTGTGGTGCCTGCTTTTTCGCACCTGGTTCTTTTCTTTCGGTAAATTCATTTCGAGACACATCAAGACACTGATCACACTTGGTTTACTTTTAAACGTATATTTACTTACGGCACAAACATAAAATACATAACGAATACAGAAATTAACATCAAGTAAAGTATTTTCTAAAAAAACATGTAGAATGGAACGTTAGTCCATCTTGATTCACATACGCACACACACTGTTGCCACACTTTCGTACCAAACTTTTTAGTTCTTGTTTTTTAATACTCTCGAAATCAGAGGTGCGGCGTTCACAAATTGTTTAACTCCATTCCATTTTTCCTTAAAATATTGACTATATGTTTTCTACAGCTATAAATGCTTAATAAATTTCTGTTTCATATGTTGAACTTTGAAACATGATTATTGCGGATGCAGGAAGGGAGAGCAGATGATAACATCGACATCTGTGGATTGCATTTATTTACTTTTCGCTGACCGTGCAACTCCAAAGTCAAACGCCAGGCGCCAGGTCTTGGGAAAGTCGTGTCGTTATGTGAGGCGGTAATTTTAAAACATGTAATCTGATTTGTTCAGTTATAGCGTTAATACTAGGATAAGCTTTAGAAAAGGTAAAAATGTAATATTTTTAACCTGTAATATTCTCTATGTTCTATTTATTAAAGTCTTATTTTAATATCAATTAAACAATCATTTTCATATCTGCGTAAGTTCTTAAGCCTTACTTTCGATACTTGAAAGCAGCGTTGAATTGCAGAAAAAACTGCTCCTGTTACAGAAAACCGCTTAGAAATTATGGATTAATTTTTTTAATTTAGTCTTCTGAGATGGAATTTGTTAAAATAACTATTTTCGTTATTATGTTTCTGAATGAAGTATGAAGAAGTCACAAAGACTTTACAAGATAAGAGCTAATTTTAAGTGAATGCCCTTCCGACTGGTCATTGTGTATTTTAAAATGCTAGTTGGAAGGGTATTTTCTCGAAGAAAATTCTTATCAAGAAAATTAACAAGGTTCGTAATTCTTTTTTTCTTTTCTTTTTAAATTCTGAAGTATTTATTTAATGTTTATATTATAATATATATACAATCTAGGTTATGCAAATTGCATATTTTTAAAATAATATCCTAAGTTTCACCGACTTACAATTTTAAATATCTCTTTACTGTTATTTATTAAATAAAATATATGAAATTGTTTAACTGCATAATAAAACAAAGATTCAATTCAATTTTATTCCACATCTTTATAAAAAAAAAAAAAAAAAAAAAAAAAAAAAAGATATTCTGCTAAAAAAAAAAAAAAAGGACGATTTACTATATTATTTATTAATACTAATAATATTTACATTTATCAATTATTTAATATGCCATGATAGCATAATTACATCAAATGAGGTAAAAATTGCGTTGACTCAATTTAAAGAAATTTAAACATTTAAAGAATACGAATTACATTGCCATGTGGAATAAATTTAAATACCTGCAAACATCATTTTTGTAAACTGCTGCTGTAAACTGATAATATGTATACACACATGTACTGAAATTTAAAAATATGAAGTATGTTAAATATTTTAGAAAAATATTTTGATTAAATATATATATATATATATGTATTTAAGTATTTGGAAATTTTTAAAATTTCCTCCTTCTAACTAATTTTTAATTTTTTGTTTCAATTTCTTATTATTATAAATTAACAATATATTCTAAACTCAATTATATATTATTTTAGCGGTGTATTGGTACATTCATTTTTGAAATTATTTTTTATGTTGGAATATTAAAACTTTCTATGAACTTCAGCATTCAAATATATTTATAAACTATCCATGGACTTACAAAGTAGTACCCAGAAATGTTTAGAATATACAGGGTGCAAAGTCGAGAGCAGGCCTTTATTTGCGCAACAATTGGTCTCAGACGTCCTCCAATAAGAAAATGTATTTAAAAAAAAAAAATGTAAGAATTCATTATATGACATGTTTAAATTTAAAAAATCAATTTATTAAAAATCACAAAAACTGATAATTTTTATACAATTTTCATGACACTAATAGTGAAAGTTGAGTTCCAACCTAAAAAAATATAACACAAAAAGTTTCACTTTTGTGCACCCAAAATTGTCTGAGATAGTTAGTTTCAAAATTTAGGATTATTTCACATTTTCTCGGGCTTTATTAAAAAGTCAATGAAAAATTCTTTAATAAACCCAGGGAAAATGCAAACAAAGTCCAATTAGGATTTTTAAACCGATCTCTTATTGAAGGCCTAAATATGTTAGAAAATCCAAACTTTGAATATCTTGTTCCATTTTGGGAGAGTAGAAATGAAACTTTTTGTTAGGATGAGTGTCAGTTTTTCTAAATATGTCTATAGGGATCTGGGACTATGTAAAAAGCTAGTTTTTGCAATTTTGAAAAAATAGATATTTTAAATTAAAACATGTTATACCACAAATGCTCATATTCTTTAAAACATTTTGTAACTGAAACTATATATTTGCGACCAATAGTTGCGAAGATAAAGGTATTCTCGTCACAATGCTTTGCACCCTGTATTTAAAAAAAATAAAATAATATATATATATATATATATATAAATGAATTTTTAATCTTAGTTAAAGCCAAGCAACAGATATAAGATCCCTGAAACCACATAGGTCAATGAGAAGGAAATTACAACAAATTTAAATAACCTGGGGTGACTGATTGTGATTTATTGAAACATTTATTTTTTATTTATTGATTTTTATTTTATTTAACTTCAGTCTAATCATAAATTTATTCCTATATAGTTAGTTACAATTTTAATAATTTTGCCGGTGCGTAAAAACCACATGAAACTCAAATCAAAAGGTACAAACAAGCAACGAGGAAATAAAAAATTAAGACAGCACTTTAAAAATTTTTTTAGGAAAAGCTTAGAATGGTAGAAAAAAAAAAAAAAAACTCGTCAGGGGTGACCCTTTTCGTCGTTGAGCACCAATGTACGATTTCGTTCGTTAGCAGCTATAATAGCAAATTGCTAGCGGGCACCCAATCGTACAAGAAATTAATTGAAGTTAGAAATGAAGAATAAATTGGAATAAATTATTTACTTCAAGATATCAGAGAATCAAGCAGAAAACAACCATGAAAAACAAACATTAATCATAGGATGACGCATTTGAATCACAAGGATTAAAACAAGCAAAATAAATCAAGAGTTTAGTTGTACATAGCAGATGAAGAATAATGATACAACACAGCAACAGGGATATAAATTACTTTTTTTTTAATTCAAATAATGTTTGAGAAATTTTAATATACTTACTATTCCTTTAATTTCAACGTATATGCATGAAAAATTCCATATTTTATGACAGTAATTCCCAAAAAGTGTCATAACGTCCTATATCCCTTAAAAAATTCCATAAATTTTTGCATTTAAAAAAAATTTCTTTTTTCCCCTAATCCGAAGATAATGACGTTATAGTATTAATTACGAAACTTTGAATAAACACCATAAAATGCAAGAACTCGCAACTGCTACAAACAAAGCACGGCTTCTACAAACAAAGCGGCAACGCATTCAACAAACTCAACGTGCTTGTTTGCAGCTCTCGTGCCTAGAATGTTCGCCTATTGAAGGGTTGTGTCTTCTTTTGACCCGAAACAGTTGGTGCTAGTTCTTGCATTTTATGGTGTGTATTCAAAGTTTTGTAATTAATACTACAACTTCATTATCTTCAGATTAGGGGGAAAAAAGAAATTTTTAAAAAATGCAAAAATTTAAGATATTTTTTAAGGTATAAAGAGACGTTATGACACTTTTTGGGGAAAATTGTCATAGAATATAGAATTTTTGATGCATATACGTTGAAATTAAAGGAATGGTAAGTATGTTAAAATTTCTCAAACATTATTTGAATTGAAAAAAAAAAGTAATTCATATCCCTGTTCATATGTTGTATCATTATTCGTCATCAGCTATGTAATTTTTACTTCTAAACGCTAGTACTGAGGTGATTTTTTATAATGACGTCATATTTTTTTTTTTTTTTTTTTTTTTTTTTTTAACTACACTATTTTAGAACGTTTACAGTACGTTTTCTGGAACGTTCTGAAAATGTGTATAACGTTTTGAAAACGTTCTAAAACCGTTTAGAACGTTCTGAGACCGTATATATATAGAACGTTCTCAGAACGCTTCTATAACACCGATGGTGATAGTTACACGTTCATTGAACGTTCTCTGAACCGTATTATTGTACGTCTTCAAGATGGACAGATAGACGTCTATAACACGTTCAAAGTGAACGTTCTTAGAACGTGTTTGCAGAACAATTTTTGAACGTTCAGAGAACGTTTCGGTGCTGCTTGGGCGCTATATAGTGGCAAGTGTTAGAAAACACTAGACTGTATCCGCTACTTAAGGGGTTAATATGATATCACCGGTCATGTGTTGCTTTATATTCCTCATTCCGTAATGTGTTGTTGGCTTCCACTGAAAATTTGCACGCTGTGCGTTTGTACCACTTACATGTGTTAAAAATACCCCAAAAATATCCAGTTTTAAAGTCTTAAGATGACGTTTGCGGTTATGGAATCCTATGCAATTCTGAATCCTTATATTTTGCCCTGTCTTCTTCTAGAGCTTGTCGCTGAAATTTTGGGAAACCCTGTAGATTAAAACTTTTTTTTTTTCATATTAAAATTTTGATTTAGCTAAATTATTTAATTGAATTCCAGAATAAGTGAAATAAGTTACTCAAAATTGAATTTTAAACTAATATTTTAGATAACAATTTAGAGTAATTTTTAAATTAAAATTTAAAGATAATTTACAAATATTTTTAGCACTTGTAAAAATCTGAATGTAGAATATAATAGTATAATCATGTTAATAATTTTAGTATTATTCGTTCATTGCTTTTAGACTATATAAAAATTTATATATTTTATAATATTTAAAAGTCTTAAAGGAATTAAAAATAAATAATTAATTTGTATTTTGACATTATTTATAAATAATGAAAAAAAAAATCTATTAATTCTAAATATATATAATCTTAAGTATATGAATTAATTAGAAAAATAGTTTTTTTTTTTTTTTTTTAATAAATTGATGCTCTTTGAAATATATTTATATGCATTCATAGTACAGAAACAAAGACAAATCCGTTTCGGGTTCCCCGCTATTGATCGTAAAATAATATCCGGAATAAAATTTTAAAAATTAGTGTTTCATTTTAACTATTAAAAAAATAAATAAATAAATAAATAAAATAAATAAATAAATAAAAGTTAAATAAGTTTATTTTTTTTAAATGCGGTTCTAGAAATTAAATGTAAGATTCTCATATATATCTTATAAAATATTTTTTTAATAGAAATATATATATATATATATATATATATATATATATATATATATATATATATATATATATATATATATATATTAAACTAAATATAAAAAGTAATCATCTCATATTTTAAATTCAAAATACAGAGTTTTGAATCACTACAAATTTACAGATTCAGAAAGAAAAAAATCTTTAACCCCCCCCCCCCTTTTTTTTTCATCTTCACTGAAATTCTGTAACTGGCATCTAAAATCTTAATTGTGGCTCTACTAAAAATAGTTCCATGTCATTCTCATGAATTCTAATCCCCTTTGAAAGCGACTTCTAGATACCCCTATTAGAATTCTAGAGCATTTTCCTATATTATCGAGATCAAACTTATTTTAAAATCTCTGCAAATAAGGCGAATACAAGAGACGAGTTTTAGAAACTATAATCTTGATTTATGACGCAATTAGAAATTCAAGCGAGAATTCTCGCAATACCAAAGATTCAGAATATTCAGAACATTATTTCACCATCTAAAAATATATAGACTATAAATACTAGATCATTTCGTCTATTCAGCTTATTTCCATGTCTTATACGCATGGTTCTGAAATCTGTATTTCTAGATTAGAAATTTAGAAACTGATCACTTAATCGTTCAAGATGAAAGCGGTATATTTATTTTTTCCTCAGTGTTCTAAATAAAACCACTGATAATCTTATTAAAATATGTTCCATTCCTTAAAAGGTCTATTAATTATTTGTTAAAATAAACTATATGTACTGAAAAGCACAAGAAATACAAATCACATAAAATAAAAATTACATTCGGATTAAAAAAATAAAAATAAAAATAAATAAATAAAATTCTTTTATAAATTAAGCAAATAAATAAGGATTTTTTAAAAGCACAAATAAAAGCAAAGTTATAATAATATAATAGCATAATAATATAATAATATAATAGCAAAATAATAATAATAATGAAAATTGAATGAAATGCAATGGCATTTATATAAAATTAATGGTTAAGAAAGTAAATTAAATATTTAAAATATTATTTTTAATGTGAATAACGATATTTTATTAAATTAATAACTTTTTGTTTTAATAAATAACTTTCCTATCTAACGTAAAATGCATTTTTTTCATATATTCCAATAATTAAAATAACATAATTAAATTTAATTCAAGGCCTCTTGTGATGATTATTTTATTGAACATTGGTTTTACTCATTATCAAACTTTATATAAGGCTTCTTCTTTCGGGAAAAAATTGTTTTTATTTCCTTTCATTGTGATCTGTCTTATTAAACTGCTTCTTTTCATGAAGATGTTGGTGAAAGAATCAAAGGAATTTCTCGCAAATCTAATAAGTACAATAATAAAGTACATTATTAACTTTTTTTTATGCTTAAGCACAAAAGACGTTCTCAAAGGACTTTTCGGTGTCTGTGTTGAAGGAATATCACAAATAACATGAATAAATAGTATTAGAGAATAAATGCAAAACGAGTATTTTGTTATAAGTATTGATGTAGGGAATTATATCTATATATGTGTCTATTTATCTATCTACCTATCTGTCTATCTATACCGTGTGTCCCATAAGTCTCTAGGTATTTTATAAATTCATAAAAGTTAAATGAACTGGTAGAATAGAACGCGATTTATATTTTTGATTTATATTCGTGAAAGATATTCTGGTGAAGAAGGACTTTTTTGGTAAAGTAAAAAAAAAAAATAGTTACAATTTCCATCGATAGGGAGCGCAACAAGGACAAGTAACGAGAAATATGCAAATCAGACTCCGATAAACTGCACAGTTTTACGATTTACACATCTTATTTCTTATTTTGCTTCCTACTTGTGCATATATAAATTTTTAATTGCGATGCTAACTTGGTGAATATCGCTTTATTGATAAAGATGTTTTCGGTGATCTAAGAACCTTCGACTGAAACTATAACAAGCGATGTTGTAACTCTTTGCAAATTGTGACTTGTAGTGATGGCGAACACATAGAATAGGCTTTTATACGGCTGTAAGTATTTGCATGGACATAAATATGCTTCTTTATGGAAATGTGTCGTTTGTTTACGTACAGCACTCTGTATCGACGAAAATTTCACCTAAACCTCCGCCCCATTAAAAAAAAAAATAAAATAAATAAATAACAAAATAAAATAAAATAAAATAAACCTTCATACGAATAACTTTTTCGCAATTCACGTTCAAATCTACCAATTTCTTTAATAGTTACGAATTTTTAATATGTCTACTGAGACTTATGGGACACCCGGAAATATACATATATATATCAAATTAAAATAAAAGATGAAGAGAGAAATAGGTTCGCACTTAGGAGAGAAAAATGTAGGTGATTATGTGTGTTTAAAAGTTTACAAATCACAAAGAATTTCTGTAAATATAAGCTAGCTAAAAAATTTCCAAACATTAAATCATGACCGAAAAATAAAGATTTTTAAATACTTGAAATAAATTAGCACAGTGAATTACAATCTTTTAAAAATAAATATATATGCTTAAAAATGTCTCTAAAAATTCTAAAATATACATTTACACATCACGTACGCTGTAAAAGGTATTCACGAGGCCTTTTGTCCATAGAAGTAAAGTATTTGAATAATATTTTACCTTTTTTCTTCCCCAAGATAAAAAATAAAAAAATAACTTCGAAATCGTTATTACTTTCCGAACACTATAGTGAGGAAAGTATTGTAATCATGTCAAAATCCGAATTCGAGATTTTGTTGTTTCTATACGTTCAGAGGTTCCCTGAGTCCGTTTTAACAATTTTTATGATGATGTATGCATGTGTATGTATGTATGTGTGTATGTATGTGTGTATGTATGTGTGTATGTGTGTGTATGTATGTGTGTATGTGTGTGTGTGTGTATGTATGTGTGTATGTGTGTGTGTGTATGTGTGTGAGTGAACACTCTAGTGTGTTGGTAGGCATGTTGAAAGTCACCGTAGCACGAACCCTATTGATTTTGATGAATCTAGCACTTATAGTTTTTTAACAGGGACACAAAGAAAAATCCTTTATCATTATAGCCTATGGGACCAAAATCTTAAAAGTGCGATAGCATCTAAACGCCTTATTCAATTGAGCAAAGAATTATGGCCTATGGGGCTAAATTTTTAAAGTATGATAGCGTATAAACGCCTTATTAATCGGAGCAAAAAAATTGTGCATATGTTATAGGTCACAGTTGCACCAACTGTATAGATTTTGGTGAATTTAGCGGTTACAGTTTTTTTTTTTTTTTTTTTTACAGGGACACAAAAAAAAAATTCTTTATCATTATGGCCTATGGGACCAAATTTTTAAAAGTGCGATAGCATCTAAACGCCTTATTTAATTGAGCTGAAAATTTATACGAGTATTATAAATGACTTTTGCACTAACTATGAGCATTTTGGTGAATCTGGCATTTATAGGTTTTTACAGGGACACAAAGAAAAATTCTTTATCATTATGATCTATGGGTTCAAAGTTCAGTAGCGTTAAATAAAATATCGTGTAATATATGGAGAAAAATACACAAACACTCTATTATGGCTTATTGTTTGTTTAACAACTCCTCTTTCTTTACATTATCTACAAAACTGTTAATTACTCAATGTTCGGAAAGTCGAGTGGAGTCACTCCAGATTTGTTTTATTAACCACGACTTAAATTTGTCAAAATGTATAACGTTCATGAAATATAAATGAGTAGAATGTCTATTAGTAGAATGTTTTCTATTATCCTACTCCTACGCCAAATGAAATACTTGCAAACCTTATTTAAAAGAAGTTAGTAGCAGTTTCACGCTTCTACTAAATTCACAAAAGCAATTTAATAATAATTGTAAAAAAAAATCAAATTTCTTTTTTTGTCTGTTTTTTATGCCATACCACTGAACACATCATTTCCTATCTAATGACTTTTCTAAAAGTAATGCATCTAATATTATAAATATAAATATATTTAACGAAATTAAATGGAACCTTTATCTATTTTCATATAAACCCTTATGTAATAATTTAATATTTTGTTTTATTGTTGCAAGTAAAAGAATGGAATTTAGTATAAAGAGTAGGCTTTTATTCAATTCCTGGATCAAGGATGTTGAAATTTAGAGATTCATCAGAGACTTTAAAATGTACACAAATTGCTTCAGTATTGTAAGAAGATGTATAAAGAGATTTCAGCATGGGAAAATTTATTTGAAAAAATAATAAAGAGAAATGAAAGGGAATCTTATTCTTTTCCTTTGACTTTTGGCCCACACATAATATTATATACAATTGAAATAAGTTTTGTCTCTTTGGAAAAAAAAAAAACTTAATACATTTTCAATTAGTTAAATATTGCTTATCTTTTTCAACAATAAATGGCTATATAATTAAACATATATTCGGTCTTTTTAAAAGAAAAAATATGTTTATACAAAATTATATACATAAGTATATCTAGTTTATGTCTTTCTCTCGGGTGTGTTTCAGAAAAAAAAAAATATATGAATTAGTTTATCAACAGACCTTTTTTTTTTTTTCATTTTTTGTTCTTTTTATCTTCTGAAACTTATTAAACTGCAATTTTCAGGATAACAAGAAGAGGAAAAACTATATAATATTTATTAGCACTACTCTTCTGTGTTTTATTTTATATCTAAAATGACTTTTTAGGAAATAAAAAACTCACATAAAAAAAAAAAAAAAAAAAAAAAAAAAAAAAGGAAACTGTATGGAGTGTGTGCAGGAGAAACAATAAAATAGTTTATTCGTTTTCCGAGAATATAAAGACTTTATATTAAAACATTTCAATAACAGAATGTATAAAATTATTAATGTTATGCTAACCTTTTAATGCTTTAAAATATATTCATAAGTTACAAGTTTGAAGCTTTTTATTTATGCACTAATTAAAAAAAAAAAAAAAAAAAAAAAAAACACGATATATATGCGATCATATGCGATTACTTTTCAATTTTTTTAAAAAATCATTTACATTTGTCATTGCAGAATTTCTCAAATGATATTATTTCTAGTAATAGGAATGATTTTAGTACACTTGTGAAACTAATATCGCAATTAGTTCACGAGAAAGTCAGTACACTTCATATCAATCTTATATATTAAAAAAAATTATGAAAACTAAAGTCAGTCCGTCTGGCCATTCTATACGGCCGATTTCCTTCTTTTTTTTTAATGAAAGGAATTTAAACGCAGATATGTCATCAATCATTGAAATTTACTCAACTCCCACCTTACTCAAGTTATACTCAAACGCGATTCTTCCCTCTACATTTCTTATGGGACACATTCACTCAAGCAATTCGAATTCTCATAGCTCCTCTTCTAATGAATTGATCTTGATCGTTTCACTCTCAGAACACTCAGTGGATCAAGCTCTTTCTTTTGAGCTATTAATTGCTGAAATTCGTTGAGTTTGAGGAAAGTTATGCGTGCACAATCAACTTTACATTCAATATTTTAAAGAATTTTTCAAGATTTTCCTGCGTTTGGAGTAAATCAATTATTTGAAAAAAAAAATTAATATGAAGAAAATTTAATTTTTAATTAAACGAGTTTTAGATTTCTCAAAAAGAATCTAGAATTTTAATTTATATATTTAATTTATAATATGCCCCCTTAAAAAAAAAAAGAATCTTATAGTGTTCATCAAATTCAACAACCCTATACATCATTTTTCAACGTATTGAGGTTTTTTTTTTTTAAAAAAAAGGAAAAAAGAAAAAAAAATGTTTTTCTTTTAAGTTAACAATTCCCATTTTCACTAAAGACACGTGTTTATCTAAGACGGAAATGTTTCACCAACCGAACAGATTATTTCAACTGTTTCATATTTCCAGTGATTGTGCAAGCAATAGAACTAAACCACTGGGGATGCGAACTGAATGGAATTTTATAATCTCTTCATTTATTCAAGAAAGATTATCCTACTGCTATAACATCTTCTCTTAGTAAAGAAAACTACTGATAGTGTTATATTCTCTTACCTATGGGAGACACTTGAAAGTACGGAAAACAGGTGCGTATATATTTCATTATTGTAAGACATATTTTTAGAACTGTTAATGATATTCATTATACGCATATTATTTAGTTTAGTGGTCAATTATTTTAAATATTTATATTTCAGTACTTTTAATTATGGGTCTTAGTAGGAAGACGAAGAATGCTAAAAGGATGTGTGAGGAACGGAAGTTGACCAAAAAAAGACGACTCTCTGCGGATGAGAATTCTCCAATGACGTGTGGTCCTTCTGCCACAAAAAAAATACGACTCTCTGCGGATGAGATATCTTCAATGACGTGTGGTCCTTCAAAGACAAACAGTTTTGAAGTGATTCCTATTATTGGTGATGGTAATTGTTTATTCCGGGCAATTTCTCACTGTCTGTATGGTGCTGAATATAGGCATATTGAAATACGCTCAGCTGTTGTTGGCAATATTACAAAGAAGTGGCGTGCATATAAAAATTATATTATTGGTGACGAATCTTATGGAGGATGTATTAGTAGAATGACTGATTATGAACGTGTAATGGGTGATAATGGACAGAAAAGTGGGCATGCTGAACTTCAAAGTGTGAGTGAGTTATTTTCCGATTACCTGTTCAGAGTTCACAGGGAGAATAGTGATGTAATTACCGACTATGGTTCTGGCCTCATTATTCACGACTTATTATTTTATGGCAACTTGGACGAGGGACATTATAGTGTTTTGAAAAATAAGAGTGCTACAAGTACGAATGTAGCAGCTGTAGAAGAGTGTAGTCATGTTGAAAATATTTCTACATTGGCTGACAGTGAATGCCAACCCAACAATGAAGTAGTTGATGTTATTGTTCAGAGGCCTAAACGTAAAGCCACTTTAACAGGTCGTCGTGAGTTAACTGCTAAGACTGTAAGACAGCGTAATCAGAAAATTGAGAAATTTAAGATTACTTCAAGGTGCGCCGTTTCAGATATTATTCCAGATGTGAAACCTTTCTCTGTAGGTAGTCTTCAAGAGGTTTGTCAGCATTGCTCTGCACTGTATTTTAAAGCCGAGAAAAATAGAGCGGGCCGCTTCACCCTCTGTTGCTATGATGGTAAAATTAAACTTCCACCCATTATTATTCTTCATGAATTGGAAAAGTTATTCACATGTATTGATGGAAAATCCAAGAATTTTAGAGAGAATATTCGCCAATACAATAATGCAATGTCATTTGTTTCATTTGGTGCAAAAGTTGAATTGCCACCAAATTATGGTCCTTACACCTTCAGAATTCAAGAAATTGTACATCATCGAGTTTCACCTCTCTATCCCAAAGATTTACAAAGCACTTCATATGGTCAGGTATATATTCTTGATTTTGCCAAAGCTAATGAAATAAGAATGTCCCATGGTGCTAACCCAGATTTGACTGAAGAAACACTTACAAAATTGAATAATTTGTTGGAAAAATGTAATCCTTATGTTCGCTCATATAAGACAATGCATCAGAAAGTCGAGGAGGAAAAAGTTCTTGCTCAGAAAGACAATCGTCTTCCACTCAATTTTATTATGCGATTCTCTCATGAACCATCTGAAGATAAGCGACGTTATAATGACCCATCATGTTCTGAAATAGCTGCTGTGTTTGAAACACGTGACGGAGCGCCACCTTCTCACAGACATATCTCAGTGTATGAAAAATAAGGCGGATTGCAGAAAATAAATTATGATAGTATGCATTGTGATCCTATGTGTTATACTTTGATTTTTCCCTGCGGTGAACCTGGTTGGCATATAGATATGCCTATTGAAGGTGTACGTCAAACAAAAAAAAGAAAGACTGTTACTATGCGAGAGTATGCTTTATATAGAATTGCAGTGCGAGGAAGTGGTCCTGCTGGTGCCTTCAACCCTGTGATAAATGCTGGAAAACTTACTCAACAACTTTTTGTTGACTATTATTGTCACATTGAAGGTTATAGACTGAAGTACATCCGCCGAGAACAAACTAAATTGCGTGTAGAAACATATGTAGGCTAATCAGACGCTTTACGTGTGAGAGCTGAACAGGAAAAGTTGAGAGTAGGTCGAATTGTAGTTCTGCCTACGTCCTTCAATGGTAGTCCTCGAAATATGATGTAGAATTACCAAGATGCTATGGCATTAGTGAGGAAGTTTGGTAAACCAGATATTTTCATTACATTTACATGCCATCCTGCATGGCCGGAAATAAAAGATAGTATTCATCCTTGGGAGACACCAAATAACAGGCCAGACATTGTGGTACGAGTTTTCCATGCTAAAGTGCAAGTGTTAATGCGAATAATTTATAAAATGGAGATATTTGGAGCAGTCAGAGCTTTTTTGTACACCGTCGAATTTCAAAAACGTGGGCAGCCACATATTCATTTGCTTTTAACATTAGAAGATAATTCCAAGTTTAGAAATCCGGAAGATATTGTCAAAGTTGTATCTGCTGAAATTCCCGATCCTTCACAAAAAGAACTGTATGACCTGGTAAAGACCCATATGGTACACGGACCGTGTGGTCACCTCAATCCGGCCTGTGTGTGTATGAAAGATTGAGAATGTAAAAAGAATTTCCCTAAAGCTTTTACAGAGGAAACAAAAGAAAATGTGAATGGGTATCCACTCTACAGACGACGAGACAATGGGAGTACAATAACAAAACGCGTTAATGGAGAGTATGTTGATATAACTAATCAATTCATTGTTCCATACAATCCATTTCTCTTGCTCTATTTCCTCGCTCATATCAATGTTGAAATCTGTTCGAGTGTACGTTCTATCCAGTACATTCATAAGTATATATATAAAGGCCACGATTGCTGCAATGTAAAGGTAGCTGCTGCCGCTGAAGATGATATCCTTGATCATGATGAAATTAATGTATTTCTGAACGCTAGATATGCTGGGCCAAGTGAAGCTGCTTGGAGAATGTTCGCGTATCCCATTCATGATCAATCGCACACTGTAGTTCGGTTGCCAGTTCATTTGCCCAATTCTCAGAATGTATATTTCAAAAATGATGCGCCTGAGGAAGTATTAATCCAAGTAGAGTTACGTACAACACAGTTAGTTGCGTGGTTTAAGTTGAACAGCAATCCTATGACAAGCAGTCCTTACATTTACCCAGAAACCCCAGTTCACTATGTATGGATTAAGAATGAATGGCACAAACGTAAAATTTATTCTAAAACTATAGGCCGAATGTATAACGTTCCACCTTCTGATTCTGAGCGCTATCATTTACGTCTATTGTTGCTCCTTGTGGTAGGAGCCACCAGTTTTGAAGGTTTGAGGACTTATGAAAATGTGACATACCCTACTTTTAAAGCCGCCGCTACAGTGAGGTTTTGTATTGGATCATATTGAATGGCAGCGCGCTCTTGAACAGGCCTCTTCCTTTCAGATGCCCTATCAGCTTCGACAGTTATTCTCCTATATATGTATATTTCAATCACCTTCAAATGCTTTGAATTTATGGAACATTTTCAAAGATGCTATGTCTGAAGATTTTCTTACATCTCACATAGCTGAAATATCTTACCAATTAGCTTTGCAGGACATTTCCATTACGCTAAAATTACATGGTTTTTCTCTTTCATCTTTTGATTTACCTACCATTGAGGATGTCCCGCAAAATGTAGAGAAACATCGAGAGAAAATTCAATTTGGAGAACTAACACAAATGATGGCTACAGCTAATGAAGAACAAAGTGTTTTTATTGAGGAAATTCTTCACTTAGTTCAGAATAATGATGCGTCAGTAAGTGACTGCAAGGCATACTTCTTGGATGGACCAGGCGGGACTGGAAAGACTTTTGTATATCGGTGTTTAATCCAAAGTTGCATTAATTCAGGAGTACAAGTCATTTCTGTAGCGTGGACTGGAATTGCTGCTATGTTGCTTCCCCATGGTCGTACAGTTCATAGCCGATTTAAATTACCTCTAAATTTACATGGACACTCTGTTTCAGGTCTGAATGTGAACAGTAAAGAAGCTAATATTATTCGTTCTGCTAAGCTCATCATTTGGGATGAAGCACCCATGGCAAACAAACATTCTTTAATGTCTATAAACCGGTTACTGAAAGATATAATGGGTAATGATGTGCCATTTGGTGGAAAAATCATCATATTGGGAGGAGATTTCCGACAAGTATTACCTGTTGTTCCTCATTCATCACGAGCTGCTACAGTACAAAATTCAATCAAGTTTTCACCTCTGTGGTCATTTTTTAAAATCTTCAAGCTCAAGAAAAATATGCGAGCTAAGGTGGACGAATCTGAATTTGCAGACTTCCTCTTGAAAATTGGTGATGGTGAATACCCTTCTAATGATGAGAATTTAATTGAATTGCCTTCTTCAATGATTTCAGATAAAGATATTGTCTCTGAAATTTATAGTGAAAGTCTATCTTCATCCTCACATGGCCATGTGAATCTTTCCACAACTGCAATTCTTGCACCAAAAAATGAACATTGTGACGAAATTAATAGGATAGTTTTAAATCTACTTACAGGAACTTCAAGGTCTTATACCAGTGTCAATACTTTGATAACTGAAGAAGAAGGTGAACTATTGCAATTTCATCCGGAGTTTTTTAACAGCCTTGAGATGAATGGTCTACCTCCTCATGTGTTAACTTTAAAAGAAGGTGCCATTGTAATGCTTCTCAGAAACTTAAATGCAGTTAAAGGATTACTGAACGGGACGAGACTATTAGTCAGAAAAATGTATGACAATATCCTAGATTTAGAAGTTTTAACTGGTGTGAATATTGGAGATCGAGTACTGTTACCTAGCATCGATTTATCACCATCTGACACGACAATGCCCTTCTCTTTTAAAAGACGGCAATTTCCGATTAGATTAGCGTTTTGTATTACCATCAACAAAGCGCAGGGTCAAACGCTGGATCAAGTTGGAATCTATTTGCCTGATCCTGTTTTTAGCAAGGGACAATTGTATGTTGCTTTATCTCGAGGAAGAACATTTAAAAACGTAAAGGTAGAAATTAAACCTAAGGGCCGACGCACAGCTAATATTGTCTGGAAGGAAGTACTGTCTTTTCTTTTTCATACACTGAGATATGTCTGTGAGAAGGTGGAGCTCCGTCACGTGTTTCAAACACAGCAGCAATTTCAGAACATGATAATGATGGATCATTATAACGTCGCTTATCTTCAGATGGTTGATGATAGAATCGCATAATAAAATTGAGTGGAAGACGATTGTCTTTCTGAGCAAGAACTTTTTCCTCCTCGACTTTCTGATGCATTGTCTTATATGAGAAAACATAAGGATTACATTTTTCCAGCAAATTATTCAATTTTGTAAGTGTTTCTTCAGTCAAATCTGGGTTAGCACCATGGGACATTCTTATTTCATTAGCTTTGGCAAAATCAAGAATATATACCTGACCATATGAAGTGCTTTGTAAATCTTTGGGATAGAGAGGTGAAACTCGATGATGTACCATTCCGTGAATTCTGAAGGTGTAAGGACCATAATTTGGTGGCAACTCAACTTTTGCACCAAATGAAAAAAATGACATTGCATTATTGTATTCGCGAATATTCTCCCTAAAATTCTTGGATTTTCCATCAATACATGTGAACAAATTTTCCAATTCATGAAAAATAATGGATGGAAGTTTTATTTTACCATCATAGCAACAGAGGGTGAAGCGGCCCTCTCTATTTTTCTCGGCTTTAAAATACAGTGCAGAGCAATGCTGACAAATCTCTTGAAGACTACCTACAGAGAAAGGTTTCACATCTGGAATAACATCTGAAAAGGCGCACCTTGAAGTAATCTTAAATTTCTCAATTTTGTGATTACGCTGACTTACAGTCTTAGCAGTTAACTCTCGACGATATGTTAAAGTGGCTTTACGTTTAGGCCTCTCAACAATAACAGCAACTACTTCATTGTTGGGTTGGCATTCACTGTCAGCCAATGAAGAAATGTTTTCAACATGAGTACACACTTCTACAGCTGCTACATTCATACTTGTAGTACTCTTATTTTTCAAAACACCATAATGTCCATCGTCCAAGTTGCCATAAAATAATAAGTCGTGAATAATGAGTCCAGAACCATAGTCGGTAATTACATCACTATTCTCCCTGTGAACTCTGAACAGGTAATCGGAAAATAACCCACTCACACTGTGAAGTTCAGCATGCCCACTTTTCTGTCCATTATCACCCATTACACGTTTATAATCAGTCATTCTACTAATACATCCTCCATAAGATTCGTCACCAATAATATAATTTTTATATGCACGCCACTTCTTTGTAATATTGCCAACAACAGCTGAGCGTATTTCAATATGCCTATATTCAGCACCATACAGACAGTGAGAAATTGCCCGGAATAAATAATTACCATCACCAATAATAGGAATCACTTCAAAACTGTTTGTCTTTGAAGGACCACACGTCATTGAAGATATCTCATCCGCAGAGAGTCGTATTTTTTTTGTGGCAGAAGGACCACACGTCATTGGAGAATTCTCATCCGTAGAGAGTCGCCTTTTTTTGGTCAACTTCCGTTCCTCACACATCCTTTTAGCATTCTTCGCCTTCCTACTAAGACCCATAATTAAAAGTACTGAAATGCAAATATTTAAAATAATTGACCACTAAACTAAATAATATACGTATATGAATATCACTATCAGTTCTAAAAATATGTCTTACAATAATGAAATATATACGTACATGTTTTCCGTACTTTCAAGTGTTTCATAGGTAAGAGAATATAACACTATCAGCAGTTTTCTTTACTAAGAGAAGACGTCATAGCAGTAGGATAATCTTTCTTGAATACAATGAAGAGATTATAGAATTCCATTCAGTTCGCATCCCCAGTGGTTTAGTTCTATTGCTTGCACAATCACTGGAAATATCAAACAGTTGAAATAAACTGTTCGATTGGTGCAACATTTCCGTTTTAGATAAACACGTGTCTTTAGTGAAAATGCGAATTGTTAACTTAAAAGAAAAACATTTTTTTTCTTTTTTCTTTTTTTCTTTTTTTTTTTAAAAAAAACCTCAATACGTTGAAAAATAATGTATAGGATTGTTGAATTTGATGAACACTATAAGATTCTTTTTTTTTTTTTTTTTAAGGGGGCATATTATAAATTAAATATATAAATTAAAATTCTAGATTCTTTTTGAGAAATCTAAAACTCGTTTAATTAAAAAGTAAATTTTCTTCATATTATTATTTTTTTTTTTTTTCAAATAATTGATTTACACCAAACGCATTAAAATCTTGAAAAAAATCTTTAAAAAATTGAATGTAAAGTTGATTGTGCACGCATAACTTTCCTCAAACTCAACGGCTTAATAGCTCAAAAGAAAGAGCTTGATTCACTGAGTGTTCTGAGAGTGAAACGATCAAGATCCATTCATTAGAAGAGGAGCTATGAGAATTCGAATTGCTTGAGTGAATGTGTCTCATAAAAAATGTACAGGGAAGAATCGCATTTGAGTATAACTTGAGTAAGGTGGGAGTTGAGTAAATTTCAATGATTGATGACATATCTGCGACTACATACCTTTCATTTAAAAAAGAAAAATGAAGGAAATCGGCCGGATAGAACGGCCAGACGGACTGACTTTAGTTTTCATAATTTGTTTAATATAAAAGATTAGAAATTCTAACTTCTAAACTTTCATCAAATTATTTATTTTAATTTATAATTGTTGCCAAAGAAAATTAAACTTTAAATTTTACATCTACTCTTTAAGATAGCACGCGATCTTGTTTTATATAAAAATTAAACTATTAAATTCATTTTTTTACTTATTTTTATTTCATATTGCTCGCGCACTTCTTATTTCCTAATTCAAAATTATAAAAAAAAAAAAAAAAAACTTTTTCGATATTGCTTGTAACGATACTGATTATTAATTCTTTTCTTTTCTTTTTCTTTCAATAATAATAATAATAATAATAAAAAAGATTTTGGTGAAATTCTGGAAAAGCAGAATTTAGTTTACGACGGAGGACTATTATTATTATTATTATTTTTTTTTTTTCAAATTATAACATCGCTTTCAAATTATTCAATTATATTTTCGATAAATTTTAGATTTCGACAAGTGTCCAACTATCGAAAACGACAACGCAAAAATCCCAGATTGAGACTAATAGGCCCTCAGTCCTAAAAACACTGAACATAAAGTTTTAAAAAAATAACAATACTTAAAAGAAAATATTATGTAATACTCTTTCAGAAACATAAAATGTGGTGTTTTGTCAAAATAATGTTCTGTAATATGAGACTGCAGAGATAAAATATAGAAAAACGTCCATTAAACGGATGGCTTTAGAAAATGACTTGTACTCACAGTTGTTCATATTCATCTCATTGATGCAATGTAACACTATTCTTAAATTCGGTTTTAAACTGCTTTATATATTAAGTTTCTTTTCCCGTTTTTAATGGACATGTATATTATCATCAATCAGCTTACATGAACCAAAATTGAGATTACTTTGTCGCAACAATATATTGTATGTGTTATTTAATTCTGACAGTTTATTTTACATTGACAAAAAGAAATAAAACTTATTTTATACAAATTATGTATAATATTACATAATATGGCACGTGCTAATATGTTGATATTATAACTCGAATATCTATTACATTTCTTCATTTTAGATCTAATCTGCAAACACTGAATTATTTTCTTTTTTTCTTTCTTTCTTTTTCTTTTTTTTTTTTTTTTTTTTTTTTTCTCAAAACTTAGAAATTATGATTTTTTTTTTTTAATTTTCTTGAATCTTATATATATATATATATATATATATATATACCAGGCGATCCAAAAGTCACAGAAATATATATATATATATATATATATATATATATATGTATTATTTAAAAAGTAGTTATGGTAGAACTGCTATTTTTTTCACTGAATTACTCAAGGACCCTTTTTTTTTTACATACACTCTGTAACAAAAAAAAAAAAAAGAAGAAGAAGAAGAAGATGTTATGTACGTGTGGGGGAAAACAAATGATTACAGCTCCATAAAATTTGGATGATTTAATCAAGAGAAACGGTCTCACTAATTAAACAAGCCAATAATAGCACGTTGGTCCACTTCTGGCCCTTATCCAATAAGTTATTCGGCTTGGCATTAATTGATACATTTGGAAAGATGTAAGATATCATGAAAAATTCTGTCTAATTGCTGCGTTAGATTAGCAAAATCCCGAGGTGGTTGAAAAACCCTTCCCATGATGCTTCATGCGTCCTCAGTGGGCGAGAGATCTGGTGAGTTTCCTGGCCAAAATAATGTTGTACAAGCAATAAAACAAGCAGTGGAAACTATCTCTGTGCGCGTGTGGGCATTATCATGTTGAAATATATGATCAGGCTTGCGTGATATGAAGGGTAATGGAATCGGCGCATGCGCCGCACCACCAACCGACCCAGGCTCTCTATGTAGCCCATGCGGTCCAAAAGGTAATATTGTCCCCGAAGGAGAAGTCTCATCACTACAACAGCAAGAACCCGTCATGCAGCAGCAAATACCAGCCCAGATATGGACCGTAAGTTCAACCAAGACAACGCGTGGAACCTTCGGACCAACTCTGGTTAGTCAACAGCGGGCCCGTCTGCCTCGGGTCCCCCGTTCCACGGTTTGACGACCAGAAGAGCCAGTTTGCCTTCTGAGGACAGTTTACCATCCACGAAGCCGTTCTCCCTGCGGCGGTTAGATACACCAGTCAACCATGTCAACTGGGTAGAACACGCACGCTTCTCCTTTGCATAAGCTGGTCTCCACTGCCGCACAACGGGCCCCACTCAGGACACAGGACATGCCCCTGTTGAGTAGGGGAATTTTTCACCACAAGAGCACCAAGTGCGAAGTGCCAGGAGACGCAAACTGAAAACATGCACCACCAGTCTACAGAGCAGACTTAGTCCCACCAAACTAGACGCCACAACACATGCTCATGCACCAACTGCTCACATTTCGTAAGCGGATATCACCAACAGGATACTTGGAAGGAAGGGTTGGCGCTGTTTAATACAGCTAAGGAGTAGACCTCAAGGGGGTGAGGAAAAAACCCTAAAGCTAAACGGCGTCCATTAGCAATGCATCTATCACCACTATTGCGGGACGCTTCTATGCTATTGGATCGCTCAAGACTGAAGTTGACGGAGGATATTCCTTCGATACAACCAATTGAGAGCAAGCTCTCTCAGCCAACTGTAGATGCCTTGCAATAAGGAATGCGTTCGAATCCAACACTTTTAGGCAGTTGGGTCGGGAACTAGGGTTCCCTGCCTATTTGATGTCCTCCTAAGAG
This sequence comes from Salticus scenicus, assembly GCA_963930645.1. Classification (NCBI taxonomy): domain Eukaryota; kingdom Metazoa; phylum Arthropoda; class Arachnida; order Araneae; family Salticidae; genus Salticus; species Salticus scenicus. Next base: position 234,237,562 of record OZ005649.1, read on the forward strand.
CGTGAGGAGTAAGCTCAGGTTCTTCGACCATTCGGACCCCACCACCATTGGGGTCTGTTACCCAGTACAGCATATTCGACATGATTGTCGCGATACCTTGACGGCTGTAATGATCCAGGCAAAGATCCCTTCGCGTTCGAGACTGAAAGTCCGAGGGGAAATACTTCTCCCTCACTGACTTCCAGCGGGCGCACTAATATAGCACATGTCTAATTGAGCTTGCGCTTGCTCCACAGGGTTCTTCTTAAAGAAGCGGTGCTGGTGTGGTCCGAATGAGCCGTGTCCCGTCAGAACTTGATTAACAAAAAAGTCTCCCTGAATTCGTTTAGTACCGACCTTCGGGAAGACTTCATGCGTGGATTGTCCCACAGAGGATTTATCCCATAGCTCTTGCCATGTTGCTAATGTTCTGCTTTTGACTAGCTTGCGGACTTGAGGTTTGCTAAGCTTCACCTCTACATCCACGCTGTCTCTCCAGACAGCGGTCTTGGCAGAAGCATCAGCCATCTGATTGTAGAGATGACCTACATGTGCTTTGATCGAGTGCATGAAGACTTTGACCTCAGTTTCCTTTATCAAGTCCTTGATTTCAGCCACTAACTTGTGTTTTGGTACAAGTCCGTGAAGCGCTTGTAGCGCTGATCTGGAGTCCGAGAAGACATCCATCTCGCTGATGCCCAATCTCACAGCTTCCGCTATTGCTTCCTTGATCGCTAGAACCTCGGCCGCAAACACGGTACTGTGATCTGTGAGCCGGAACTGGCCTTCTGCAATGACTTGACCCCCGGTCAGCCCGAGATACGCGCAGCCCACTCTGCCGTCCTCGGATTTTGAGCCGTCCGTATAGAAGCTATACGGTGACTCTGCCTTTAACTCCCATGTCCAATGGAGCCTCCAGAGGTCATGTCGTCTCAGAGTATATGTCCAATTGTCTACCGTTTCCGGATCGAGATTGGTACCTTCTACGCTTCTTCCCCACTTCGAAAGGCCCACGTACGCCTTCTCTGACTCAGCACTCAAGTACAGGGGAGGGATCCCTGACAATACATTCAACGCGCCCGTTGAAACAGTGCTTTTGTTACACACAGCAGAAGATTCCGCTGCAGTTTTTGTAGCCTGTTTTGGAGTTTGACGAGGTTTCTGTACCATATGGGAGCAGCATAAAGAATGATCTTCTAGGCTACGGCCAAGTAGACTCTTTTCCTAATGCGTGGCTTCAGACCCCAGGTGGCGCCGACAAGTCGACAAAGCTTGTACTGGATCTTTGTTGCTTTTTCCTGAATGAGGTCCAGGTGAGGCAACCAAGTGAGATCCGCATCGAAAGTCACGCCAAGGTACTTTATTGTGCGTTTATATGCAACCCTGTGACCATTCATCTGAATTATCCAAGAGGGCGCACGCACTGTTTTCCCTTTAGCCAAGACAACCGTGTACAAGCATTTATCGTAGCTGAATTCCAAACTGCATTCCGTATAGACCAGTTGTGTATCACACTCAGGACCGGGTTAACTAATTCACGCAGTCGGTAGACAACTGTGCTGCGTGCCAAGATGAAAATGTCATCAACAAAGGCTTCGACTGTCCAAGTCTCATTCGGCACCAGCTTAACCAGAAGGTCGTTTATCAGCACCAACCAGAGTATCGGCCCAAGACATGATCCCTGTGGTACTCCTACGTTATAGTTGTGTTCCCTTTCCTTGGTAATCACTGACCTGTCCCATAGGAAAGAGTCAATGAGTCTCAGGAGGTCCGACGGGACATCATGCTTTTTCAGAAGCCTGAGGATGTCCGCGCGCCGTACACTATTGAAAGCGTTCTTTATGTCAAGGGTGAGCAAACATGTGTGCATGCCCTTCCCCTTTGACTCGGCTATGAATTCGACAACATTGTGGAGTGCGTCGAGGGTACCCATATTTCGAGTGGAATCCAAATTGTTTATCATCGAGCACTCCGTTGGCGTCCAGGTGAGTTATCAATCGATTTGCGCACATCTTGTCCAAGACTTTCCCGAGAGCGGGAAGCAGACAGATTGGGCGGTAGGAGCCGGGGTGAGATAGATCTTTATCTTCCTCGGGGAAGTAGACCACCACCGCACGTTTCCATGTCCGCGGGAAGCAAGAAGTGCTGAGACAGTTATTGTATAAGGAGAGTAACCACTGTGGGTGCTACTCTAGAACCTTTCGAACGATATCCAGACTGAATCCATCATGTCCTGGTGCCTTATTTGGCGGCAGTGATTCTACTGCAAATTCCAGTTCACCGATTTCAAAAATATCTGGTTCGTTGGTTCTTAAGATTTCGAACTGCGTGACTTCATCGGCCTGCCTGAAGTGATACCTGGCCAGAGTTCCCTGAGTTTCATCCCAGGTAGAGGCAGCTTCTCCACTCGGGAGTTCCAACTTTGTTGGCGCATGCCTCTGCCAACGGCCTTTTATAACACCACAGACAAGACCTAGCCGATCTGAGCAAAGTTTTTCAGATATAAATCTTCGGAACGATGCTCTTTTGGCGTGCAGTATCGACTTCTTATACTCTGCCCGTCTACGCCTTAGCAGCACTCCAAGCCTCTCCCTCTGAGTCGACTCCAGCGTACGCTGGTAGAGTCGTCTCAGCGCACGCAATCGTGATCTCTGAACTGTCATTTTAACTGACCACCAACACGCATTCCTAGTTTTCTTAGGTATGCGTTTTTCGTTGCCTTTACATAGCTCCGTCAAAGTTGACACTAAGTGTTCAATTCCTTGGTCAGGGAACGCATGATCATATGAGGCCAGATCTGCAGTCTGCAGATCGCGGAGAAAATCCTTCCAGACCAGGTCCTTCGGTCTCCAGCGACGGCTGGTGTCCGAAGGATGCTTTCTTTCCGGTCTGCCCTGAAGGGTCCAAACTATGGCCTTATGATCACTCAGCATCTCCGAGTCAGAGACGATCCAGTCTGCGATGAGCTCTGCGCAGCCGCGGACTAACACGACGTCAATCCAGCTGGTTCCGATGCTCGCCTCGATGATATGAAGGGTAACACAACGGGACGTAGAATTTCGCCGACGTATCGCTGTGCTGTAAAGATGCCACAGATGACAACCAAAGGGGTCCTGCTATGAAATAAAATGTCACCCCAGACCATCACTCCTTGTTCTCGGGTGCTATGGCTGGCGACAGTCAGGTTCGAATACCCCACTTTTCCGGGGTTTCTCCAGACACATATACGCTGGTCATCGAGGCTCAAATCGGAATGAGACTCATTAATGAAGATAATTCTACTCCATTCAGTGACATTCCAGTTCAAACAATCCCTATATCACTGCAAACGTGCTTGTCGGTATAAAAAGATAAATAGCAGTCCACACAAGGGGCTTCGTGAGCTCAACCCCATTTCTCGGAGCCGCTTATTAATGGTCTTTGAAGTAACTGAAGTATCAGTTGCACGTAGGATCCATGATACTGATGAATTTTCACATTCCGTCCTCTCTCTACGCCGACCGCTTCCTCCCAAACGCTGTGTTCGGCCATGGTTCACCCATTCCATCCAATGTCATCTAATAGTTGTATCTTTCATAAACAATTTTCCAACAATTCGTTGATTAGAGCAACCGGCTTCTTTGAGCCGAACTACATACCTCTCTCAAATGCAGACATCTGCACATATCTTTGTGCACCTGTATGCGAGGCATAGTTACTGTCTGTCTGTATAGGTGGAATAAAATTCTCAAAGAATTTATGACCTGAAATCAAAATTTCTCCTTTTCAATATCCTGCCAATTGCGCAGTTAAGATGCGCTGCAGCGTCACATGCTCATTCGACGGCAGACAAACTTTAAATTTTTTAATTTTCCATCGAAACATGTGTGCATGTCAATTTGTGTCCAGTTTGCATTACCCTTTCTTGGTGCATCGTTTTTTATGTTATAGTGTAGGAATGTGCCGGATCGTCAAAATCTTTGATCCGCGGATACGGATATGTATACGGATATCAGTTTTTCTATATCTGCGGATACAGATACGGATTTTATGTATCAAGATCCGTGGATACGGATACGGATACGGATCTCAGGAAAATATGTAATAATTAAGAACAAATGTAACAATTTTTGCTTCCATTACCCGATTACCGTAAGTAATGAAAGTAATGCATTTGATGACAAATTTCGATATCGATTTTTCACCTAATTTACAAGTTTTAAGGTCCAAAAAAGTTCTTTTTACAGGTTATTCATTATGTATGTATGTATATGTGAGGGGGGGGGGGAGAAAGATGTATCTGATGAATCTTCTAAATCTAAAGATACGACGAAACTTCATAAGGACATCATATTTTAATTTGCGGTTAAAAAAAAAAGAAAAAGAAAGAAAGAAAGAAAGAAAAAAAAAGAAAAGAAAAAGGAACTGGAAATGGGACAAGGAAAACTGAATAAAGACAAATTTGCATCTTAAAAACGGCTCTAATATACAATGCATGAAAAAAAAAACCGCACTGCAGAAAAATTGACTTATATCTATTTCTTTTATTTCTTATAGCATCCGAAAAACGTGGCCGCCTAAAACCAAAGTTCTAGATTAAACATTCAAAAATTTTATGCCTTGCTGAAAAAGCATATTATCATTAATTTGCTAACATTTAATTATTTTGCCATCTCGCGCATTTTATGTATCAAGATCCGTGGATACGGATACGGATACGGATCTCAGGAAAATATGTAATAATTAAGAACAAATGTAACAATTTTTGCTTCCATTACCCGATTACCGTAAGTAATGAAAGTAATGCATTCGATGACAAATTTCGATATCGATTTTTCACCTAATTTACAAGTTTTAAGGTCCAAAAAAGTTCTTTTTACAGGTTATTCATTATGTATGTATGTATATGTGAGGGGGGGGAGAAAGATGTATCTGATGAATCTTCTAAATCTAAAGATACGACGAAACTTCATAAAGACATCATATTTTAATTTGCGGTTAAAAAAAAAAAAAAAAAAGAAAGAAAGAAAGAAAGAAAAAAAAACAGAAAAGAAAAGAAAAAGAAAAAGGAACTGGAAATGGGACAAGGAAAACTGAATAAAGACAAATTTTCATCTTAAAAACGGCTCTAATATACAATGCATGAAAAAAAAAAACCGCACTGCAGAAAAATTGACTTATATCTATTTCTTTTATTTGTTATAGCATCCGAAAAACGTGGCCGCCTAAAACCAAAGTTCTAGATTAAACATTCAAAAATTTTATGCCTTGCTGAAAAAGCATATTATCATTAATTTGCTAACATTTAATTATTTTGCCATCTCGCGCATTAAAATACATTTTGCTTTTCATTCTAAAATTAACACTTTTTGTGATATCGTTAATTGCCTTATCCTTGTCATTTTTGAAATATTCTTCAAAATTGCACCTTTCCTGACAATTGTTTCTTGTTTTGAATACTTGTCTCAATCCTAAATTTTACGTGGAGAACCTCGTAGTGAAATCTGTTACATAATTACATATAAATTCACTTATTAAACCATAAAACTGGCGGTTCCAGAAAGAGAAAAGAAAGATACTCAAGAATGTTTTTTTACTCGCAGTATATGGGTAAGAGAAAGTAAAAAATCGGTAACCAAAAATTTCATTTAAATACGTTTTTCAAGGAAATAATAACACTTTATTTAATGAAAATCGTCTATTCTATGTGAATTTTAATGGAATAATAATAATAATAATATTAAAATATAGTTTTTTCTAGATATTTACAATGCTATGTAACTTTTCACTATCTGTATATTTCGACTTTTTTAAAGCATTGGTTTAAAATTAAGAGAAATTTATTTTTTTATAAAATAAGTATAATTAATTTTATAATTAATTACTTTTTCTTAAAATTTGCAGTCTCAGAGATGATGCATGATCAGTTTTATCAAAATGAGAGTTATGATTCTGATGATTCACAATTTCACACCTGCTTTCAAACTGTCGGTTTGAGTGTAGATTCCCAATAGTGGTCTTGTTGAATTGTTTACTTGTAAAAATAATAATCTCATCTACGTTACTGAATCCGTCTCTCAGACGTGTATATTATTTTTTAAATTAAATTTCAGCATGTATTTCCTTTATATACGCTGTATATTATAAACGCAAACGGCAGGAAGTTCAACATATCATCAACGTAAAAGTGAACACGGAAATGCATTGTACACTTGGGAAAAATGAATGGATTAAAAGAAGAAAATGTAAATTGCTTAAAAACGTGCATTCCGAAAACCGAAAGACGAGGCTACACTGCATTTCTTTTATTTATACATTAAATATAGTCGATAATTTGTTATAACGATTTTCTTTGGATTTTTTGGAAAATTCTACAAAAGATCCGTATTAGATCCGTTGAAGGAAAAAAAAAAACGGGACCGGAAACGGATATATTTTTCTCGCTGATACGGATCCGGATACGAATACGGATTTTTTTCTCGCGTATATCCGCGGATACGGATAAGGATACGAAGATCCGGTACATGTCTATTATAGATAAAACAATAAATTAATATTAGCTACATCTTCCATGAACAGAGATACGGTGTTCTCAATATCGTCTCACGCTTTAATTGGATCCTCGTCTTCAAATGAAACTGTATTGCATATACTGATTATTCTGACGTTGGCGAATTTAGATGTTAACGAATGTTTAAATTAAACTTTTTTGGCTTGTTACTGCTGTTAATCGTTCTAAAAATAAAATAATGATATTGTTAAGGAATAAAGCATTGCTAATTAACCTTTATTATAAGAAATTCCACTGAGCAACGTCTGACGGTAACTACCATAAATGACGGCCGCCACATTGAATATTTAAAGTTTTAGTTCGTTGTTGAATGATTTACGCCACTGTAAAAAAGTAGTTTTCCAATAAATCGTAACCTGATGGCGAAAATTTAAACTGATTTAGCGATAAATCTTTTGTTACTTAAAAAATTCAATGTACAGAGTTTAATACAGAGGTACACGTATTTTCGTAAAGATTTTGCAAAGGTATAGGGAAAAATCTCCAGCTGTGGGCACAGTTTTGATTCTAGCTTATAACATTTGATAGAACAGATATTATGCAAGCATATATTTACCAATGAAAAGCTACAACCACTAGTTAACGTTTGATGAAGTAACTGTATTGATTCCGTAAACCAGAAAAAAAAAAAATTATTACCAATTTTGTGAAGTGATCATTCTTGTCAAAGAAAATTTTGTACCCGGTTGTGGGCACACTTGAAAAATACGCTAAAAATGGAAAATTAATAAGAAAAATCACCATAAATAAAGAAAACAACAAAATTTATTCATTTTGTAAGGAATCAGTTGTCCAAATAATAACAGTAAATGGCATTTTTTTCCAATTTTACTCTTCATCTTCTCCATCCTTCAAATCAGAAGTGCAATGCTTGTAAATAAATAATTTTCATGTATATTGACACATTTCAAACGTAACAGACAATCATACGCGTTGCATTTGACTGAATTTCCTCTTGTTCGGCATAGTAGCATGTGCTCCAAACAAATGATGCAGAAATCGACATCATCTCCTGATTGTGAATGTTTATATTTTTAGCGCGCTTGGTCAGCAGTTTGACAGTTGACCCTTACTTTTTCTAGGCTTCTTCTGTATGGACACAGAAGTAGCGAGGAGATCCACATTCTCGGTCAGTCGATTATATGGATTTCGTTTATACTAAGCAATCCTAAATGGCTTTAGACATCGCCTTAAAATGCCTTTCTTTTGGATCCGTTTCTTTTCGAGAGTTTTCCGGGGTTGACATGGGTAAAAAAGACTAAAAATGCCTAAGAATACATAAAAAACTAATAAAATAAGTTATGTTGTTTTAAACGACCATATTTTACAATTTGTAAGTCAAAAGCACGCTTTAAATGAAAGAAACATGGGTGCCCACAACCGGTTACATAAAGGTGTCCACAACCGGGAATGACAGTCAGTTTTATAATGACTGAAAAAACTACCTTTATTCGAAATTTTGGTTTAATTCGATACTGCATTACAAAATATATTGAATATACAGTATGAATATATATTACACTCACATTTTTTAATTAATTCACTTCAATTTATTGCACATTGAAAAAATTCAGAAATTACTTTTGTGTTGCTTTTTGTTCAAAATTTTGTTTCGATGCAAATGCGTCTATTAATTTCGGAGTTAGGGCCATAACTGCGTACTGTTACAATACATGTTTGACAGTACCCAAATTCACCATATTTACTTTTTGTTAAAAGATATGGTGGGGTACCCACAACTGGAGATGTTCCCCTATATGTATACATATATACATATAAACAATATATATATATATATATATATATATATATATATATCCATTTTATTTAATTCATATTGTTATTAGCTATATATGCTTTTTTTGTTAAACTGTCTGCCTGGGGAGGGGAGGGGGGAGGTTGTTCATTTAAGAGCATGCTGTAACCCCATACGTATGTCTCATATCATAGGGCATTTTTGACAGTTTAATTCATTTATTTTATGTTTCTAAAATAAGTTTTACTTATGTTTTGTTTCATATTTCTTAATTTTCATGTAAGTTTATCTTAAGTTATTTTTGTTACATATTTTCAATATTTGTATGACTGATAACATATATTATAGTATCTTATATCTATATCTATATGTATATATATATATATATATATATATATATATATATAAACAATATTGGTTTGCTTTGGTATGTACTAGAGCCCCTAAATAAAATAATAGGCCGGCGCATCACCGCCATTTTTTTGCCTCCGAAGAGGACAGTATTCCCGCTTGGCGTCCTTATCGCTTTCCTAATGATTTTAAGAAATCTTGATCTGAAGCTAATCCGGTCAAGATAAGAGCAATAAGCAACAATAATATTCCTAAAAACACATTTTTTTCACAGTACTTTCTCAGGATGTCATTTTATTCTGAGGATACGATGTGTTGGATACGATCTGTACGATGTGTTGTTAGGGCGGTTTCTGTTTCTTTTACAAAATGTCGCCAAAACTCAAATACACAGTAATAGAAGGTCTGTGAACACTTTATATTCACTTCTTGAATGATTATAGCAGTTTATCGCTAAACAAACTTCCATATCATAGTTTACTTAGCTAAAATTATGATGTGTAATAAAATAAGTTACTCTAAAGTAACGTAAGACGATAAAAAAAAATGTTTGTGGTTTGTTTATCAGAGAAACGCGCTGGGTACATGTGGCTAACCTAAGGCAACAAAATGCCTGATGTGCCAGCTCGTATTTATAGGAGCCTTAGTATGTACTAGGGGACCGAAAAATAACTTAAATTACATTATTATATTATATTTATCATTATTATAGTAACTTAATTTTCAAAATGAGAATTTAAAAATAAATATAAAGGTTTTATCCATACACAATAGCTTTTTGTATCAGATAAAGCCTTTCAATAGAGTTTTATAACAAGAAATACAAGATGGGGTTATTTTATTTAGTGGAGTCGGTTCAAAATATAATGTTTATTATGTATTTTTACGTGTGAGTATAACTTCTGAAAACAAATATATATATATAATATAAAAATACGGAAAGAACAATAGTTTAATTATCATATTGTTCCTGCTAAATGCTATAAATGCATTTAATAACATTAATAATGAGGCAGAAATATTTAGTGAATCCCAATTAAAAATTAATCTATACAAGGTGATTATAATTAAAGTTACGATTTCAAAACTATTTAAAAACTATTTATCAGAGCTATTTGATATTTTACCAAAGCAATCGCGAGGCAATGAAATTTTGTTTGGCAAAAGAAAAAAAGAAAAAGTTCTAAAACATGGCGTTATTTATCCGTAAAATATTTTTTCATGAAGCTCTTCTTTTTCTATTTTCACTATAACTGTTTCCACCGTAAACATGCATTCTTGTCTTTTTGCTAAAAAGTCTATTGTTTCCTGCTATTCCATTGTGTTGTTAACAACATTCCTGTGTGAGTCCATTTAGGTGTTTCCCTGACATTTAAGGACCCTAGATAGAGAGAGACTGGACATCGAATAAAAATGGCGGACGTTTGTTCAATGCCCATTCGATCGCCGCAAAACATAATAAACCTTTGTCAGAGTCTGATGTTTCTCATTTAATTAAATTCGCGGGAAAATAGCTTTGTTTAACTTCAGACAACCATGCACAAAGCGATTCAAGACATTTTCATAGCGTAATGGTAACATATATAACAGCTTAAGCAAACATGGCAGATCAACCGGGGGTCAATGTCCAGTTTCTTATCATGTACGATCTCTAGTTACATTACTCTGACAGCGCCAACTATAGGAACATGCTGGAACTACTTTTCTCCTCCCCCGAACTAAATTTCATTGCATCAACAGTGCTCTGGTTAAATATAAAATTGCTCTAATGGGCAGTTTTAAAATTACAGCGTTTTGAAATTGTAACATTAATTATAATCACCCTGTATATATATTTAAAATTAAAATGGATTCTATAACAGAAAATGGATATTACGTTTCTCATAAACAGTGTTTGTGGACACAAATGAAATTTAATATGTTTTTTTTAAGTTTGTATTTTCATGTCTGTTATCACATTTTTAATTTGTCAATTATTCTTTCCATATATCCTATTGATAAATTACAAGACAAAATATTCCATTAACGCACTTTCAGTTAAATTTTAATAAAGATATTAAAGATGTATAATATATATGTTAAGCATTTCTCATGCATTTTTCATACATTTTATTTCTATTATTATTATTTACATCAAATGATTGAAACTAGCACTCTCAATCTGCTACAGTAAAAAGTTTAATTTTGCATGAAAAACTATGTAAAATCTTAACAAGATCTCACGATTTCTCTAGAAATTTTTACTAGCTTTAAAGAAAATGTAACAGTTTCTGTTAAATATCCCTAACAGTAACTATATTTGATACACCGAGAATAAAAATTATAATTTTCACTTTATTTTGAAGGTGATATTGAGTGTAATGTGTCATTCTGTCAAGTTTTATGAAACTTTCTCGCAGACATATCAAATAGAGAAAGAAGCATTTCAACAGTTATAACGGTTTTGAGGAAATTAATTTACAAATTCAGTTTTTTTTTAAGCATTTCTTTCAGTGAAGTAATCAAGAAATATATTTGAAATCCTTTCTTAATGTACCTGAGGGGTTTTTAGTAAAATAAGTTCTGTATATTAAAGTATTTATAACAGGCTTAAAAAAAAAAAAAAAAAAAAAAAAAAACTGGAAACTTTGTTTCAAATTTTAAAATTATAAATTCGTTCAGATTTTTTAATTACATTTTATTTAAAGTTCAGTTTTTAATTTTTTTACTTTTTTTTTCATATAATTGTATCTTTTATTTTTAATAATAACAAAATAAATATTTTATTAATGTATAAAACTAGTACTTTTCTTCATGGGAAAATGCGACTAAATTATATTAAAAACTACACATTTAAAATTATTTTCTAAAATATTAATATATATATATATATATATATATTTAAGAAACATAGATAATAATAAAAATAAAGAAAAACGATAAATGTACAGATATATTGTTAAAAAAAGAAAATAAAAAATAAAAAATAAATCTTAAGAAGTATAAACGAATCATTCGATGTTATTACATTACTAACGGGCGCAGAAGAAAACGTAATAAGTATAATTCAGCAAGAAATTGCGTGCACTTATAAGAAAAAAAAAAGAAAAAGAAAGAAATTTTGTATTAGCCTCGTCGTTTTTGGGCTGACTTCCTTCGATCTGGCAAACTAATTACACATAATCTTTCATTTATAATATTATACAGCATTTATATTATTATATAAGTCCACACCATAATTTGTTTGAAGATAATATTTAATTTATGATTTCTCATTTTGGGCGATCATTACGGCCATGTAAAGAGAATCGTATTTTTCGCTCCTTTGCTGTTCATTTTTTTTTTTTTCAAATCTTGATATACAGTTCATTTTTTGTCTTTATCTTTATAGAACAAAAGAAAAAGAATAAAATACTGATTTTGCTTTCCTAATTTCACTATTGGCACTTCTGTACGACATTTTCTAAATTTTCAAATCCGACTTTTTGTCTAGTAATTCACATTTTCATATATGTTTGAAATAGCAAAATAGCTGTCAGTTGTTACGTTTCCTATTAATCCCAAGAGTTTAAGAATCAGTTTTATAACAATATGTATATGCTCATGATAAGTTTAGACGGCTGGTCCCATGCTATCAGAGCCAATCTAAAAAAAAAAAAAAAAAAAACATAATCAAATATTATAAATCTACAGAAACAAGCTGTCAAATATTTATCCTAAAATTATTCGTAGTACATGGAATATATAAGTTGAAAAAAACATCTAGATATGGATGGAGGATGTTTGTCATCTACAGTAAGATGAATTCAAGTTGTATAAACAGTTTAGTAGTTTTTATGAAATGGTATCTTTAGATGGAGGCTGAAGCAAACTTATTATATTTAAGTTTCTCTGATTTTTGTGATTTATGACCAAAGCATTTGGAATGTATGATTTTTAAAACTATCTCCAACTATAGTCTGCGGAAAAACTCGTGGGCCCCAAACAGTCAAACATTGAGTATTAATAGGAGGATTTTTCGCTCCACACAGACCTCCTGAACGACTTAGTTGTCCAAAACAGCTTCGAGTTTTTTGAAATATACATCGCAGGTGGTTTTACTTAGACAACGCCAGGAGCTTTCTACGAATTCGATAATATTCACATGATTTAATTGTAAAAATTAAATCGACAAGCTTTAAATGATTACCTTTGCATTTTTTTTTTCTTTTACCCATTTATACTTTCAAAAACAATTCAAACTTATATAATAATTTAAATGCTATTATAATGATGAGTTTTTTACTTGTCATAAATTTTAAATTTTGCTAAATATTTTTGACTCATCTACCACAGTACATTGCTTGTGACACTCCTCAATTACATTAAATTAACCCAGGAACTAAAAGGGTGTTAAATAAATAAGCTTACGCTCTCTGGAAATGAATTTACACTTTCTGTTACATAATCATATTTAAACTAAATCATATTTTAAGAAAACAAAAGCTTCCACAAGTTAAAAAACACTGAAATGAAATAAAAACAAAATAATATATAAATTAGAGTAGTTTCTAAGCCCCCCCCCCACCAGAAAAAAAATATTACAATGGGTTCAGCAGTAACTTTAGATCTATATAGCCAACTAAAAAAATTCTTACTTTTATTCTTTTATTTATTAAACAACAACTTGTGTTAGAGCCCAACATTTACAATTATTTAGACAGAAGTCATTAACAGTTACTGCTGCACCCTAAAATACTCTGTATTTAACGATAAAATTGAACATAAAGTACCAAAATAAAAATATTCATCTTAGACAATTAGGGGAGAAAAAACATGAGCCATTACCTCACCCCCGCCCCCCTAAAAATGTATATAAAATACAAAACTTGTGTTCTCCTGGAAGTTAGACTTTTAATAACAATTTAAAATTTTGCACATCTCTTATAAAGATTATTTAGATTATGCACTTTCTTAATTAGTATTGTTTTACTAATTTTCAATTTAATACTCATTGAAAACTTTCCAGCAGAATACTAAATGGCTCAGTCCATACACCATAAAATATATATATATATATATATAAACATAACCCCCCCCCCCAAAAAAAAAAAAGATTAATGCTAAAATTAAAGCACAACTAAACAACAGCTTTACAATTAATTCAAACTTTCAATATTTTCCATTTGTATAAAAGAAGCAGGCGCCTCTCTACAGTTTTACAAAAACATAAAAACAGAATTTGAAAGGAAATTCCTACAATCCATAACTGACTATTACTAGAAGCAGTTTCTTACATTTTAGTTATGATCACGCTTTACCCTAAAAGGAGTTTAGAAAATAGTGTCCTGAAAGGGTGATATAGTCCACCACTAAATATAGTTCGTAATAATTTTATTACATACAGTCGGTAACAAAAGTGACCAAACGCTAGCAAAAATTCCTATGTAAAAAAAGTACACTTCATACGGTTCTGTTAAATAAATCCTTGTCGAATCCTGTTCTTAGTTAGTGTAAGAACACGATTCGATAAGGATTTATTTAACAAAACCGTATGAAGTGTACTTTTTTTTTTTTTTTTACATAGGAATTTCTGCTAGTGTTCGGACACTTTTGTTACCGATTGTACTTCCAGGTTTTGATCATCATATTTAATCAACTTTATAAACTTCACAAACACACACACACACACAAAAAAAAAGTTTAATACAGCAACATTAAACATTTCATATTCACAAAAACAACATAAAAAAATGTTTAATACACATTAAGAGATCCAATATTAACATTTGTTCTTATGATTATATACTTTACAAAAAAAACAAGCAAATAAATGGGATTACCGACATTCCAATCTCCATGATAGAGGCCTGGGATGCCCTGGAGGCGGCTTCAGGATGCACTAGTAAAAGCAAAACTAGTACAGGAGCATAGTGCCACGGGCGCTTGCACACACTAAATGACTTTTTGCTCATTCTTTCATGAATTCCGATGTTGATAACTTTGAATGGTCATATTCAAAATTTTATATTGTCACAATAACTCCTTTTCGATGGGCACTATCAACAAGATTTACCTTTAGAGGCGTCAGCTACAAAATTTTCAGCGACCGCAACATCATTTAAATTTCGCCCGCTGTATTATTAAATTCGAAGATGTCCGCCACCCATTTTTAATCTACAACAACTTCATTTAAACTTCTGCAGCAACAGGTTTAAATTCGTCTAGTTTTATTTTAGGAAATCTTCGGTCCAGTAACTGAACAACTAGTCCCTGGCATAATTCATTTCTTTTTCTTTAAAGAGCTCTGAAAAGGAGAGATGACACGTTGTTACTCTGCTAGCTGCTTAAAACGAACTGGCGAATTTTTAGGGATCCAGTTATGACATTTCAGACATGTATCGAACCTTCAAAAAATTATTTTGTTGAAACAGCCAATACGCATCTGTACTTTAGATAGTAGCGGGTTTACTAAGTCACATCAAAACTGAATTTCAAAAGGGCTCAAGCGGAGCACAAGCCCCATTTTCTTCTCCCCGGATCTCTACATCATGTTGTCCTCTCGAATGTTCTGCAGCAATTACCATAAATTCCGCCATTCACCCACACTGATACTAAAAAGTTGCCACCCGCAGCCACAACGCATTTGCCGATCGAGTCACTTGGACGCGGCAACTGGCGAAATAGTTACTCCGCTAATGAGCCTGACTGACAACGCAACACTCATCCTCAGCGTGACCCTAAGAAAGCTTTCAAGGGCAAAGCAATGCCGTACTTCACGTCTTTACATAACAGGTGTCATTTGTTTTAAATAAAAAGTTGAGAAAATTTTGCCCGAAACGAAAAAGAAATACAATTTTGAAAGAGCTGTAAATTTAGGAAACAAGAACTGCGACACTTATTAATATATATATATATATATATATACTTGAAAAGAATCAGAAAAGAATTTTTAATTTAGCTATTATACTAGTAGAAACAATAGAATAAACACAATCGTTAAAATCCCATTTTAACACTACATAATATTATAAATGCAATATAATATTATAAATGGAAGATTATATGCAATTAGTGTGCCGGATCGAAGGAAGTCAGTCTCAGAAATTCTTTCCCTGCGTTTAGATGACAAGGTCCATGCGAATGCATTTTTTTTTTTCTTTAATTGCACGCATTTTCTTGCTGAATTATATTTTTTACCTTTTCTTCTGCGGCAATTAGTATAATAACATCGGATGATTCGTTTATACATCTTAAGATTCATTTTCTTTATTTTAAGACTGTATATTTATAATTTTCTCTATTTTTATTACTATCTATATTGTACAGAAAGTATTGTTATTTGATCAAATTTTCGAAAGTGAGTTTTTGTTATTTTAACACGTTTTAAGGTCTCCTGATTCCGAAAATCATGTTTCTAGCGGTTGGTCTCTCTGTGTTCCTATTATTAGCATAAATCAAGAATAAATAATAACAGAAAGTCCAAACTTGGTATTCTAAATGTGTATTATATAGGAATGCTGCACCAAACTTTTCGTGAATATCAATCAAATGGTTCGTGTAGGAACATCGAAGAGAATTCAGATACATTATGTCTACGGGGAAATTTCTCGGAAGTACAGTGTTACATATATAGGTTGAGTTAAACAAAACGGAATGAAAAAAAAAAATTGCATAAAAGCATGTTTTCTGAAGATTATTGTACGTAAATCATTTATCATTTATTGACTGGGCTATCCAAAGTATTTCGATATATTGTGGCTATACTAAGAAATTGCTGGAATTGTAATTTATTTTTGTTATTTGTTTTCAAGTTTGACTAAATTTAAGTACACTATATTGTTTATAGTGCACATCGATTATAGACAATATACAGGGCTACCCAAAATTAATTTAAACGTTGCATTCCATTGGACGTAATTGATAGAGGTGCATCGCTACATTTTTCAATGTCGACGATCCCTGCTCTGGAAGCTAAATTAATATTTGATACGCATACTGTAAACAGGGTATTTTTTGAATTTTCAACTCTGACTTCTTATATAATATCACGCTTTGAGTTGCCCTGAATAGGAAAGTCCAATTTTTAGTGGTCTATCTGTATATATATGTTATCCGCTTAACTTAAAAACAAACAACTGCAGGAAATTCAGATTTGGTATTTTGAAATCAGTGTTAGGTTGCCACTTAAACGTTTATGAAGATTTGCTTGTTTGAAGGCAAATTTTTAAGATCTTTGATTTTATTTAAACAATTGTATGCACTATAATTAAACGTGGGGTTGAGGGGCAGTAGCTCCCCCACACAGTACATGTCCAATAAAACTAGTCCTAAACATATTTTAGATTCTTTTAAAAGATTATTGAACTTTATTATCTTAGGTTATTCATCTTAAGACATAATATTCAATCTATATTTATAGTATTGAAATGCAGTGTAAGAGAAAGTCGTGTGAGTGACACACCATATTATTTATTTGGCATATGAATATGGCTCATTTCTTTTCTCTGCTACTATTTAATCTGTATGTCGTTCATCTGTAACACAATTTAAAATTGCATTTTAAGAAATCCTTTATGCAGAAATTTCTTTTTTTTCCAACTCATAGTAAAATAGGAATGAAATACAGGTTGATTCAAAATAAGTGTGACCGATTTTAATAGCATGTAACTTTTTATGGTAAACTTTAATCGCTTTACCACTGGTTTTATTTTAAAAGTGAGACATTTAAATTACCAGTGTAGCTATTTTTATTAGTAGGAGTAAGTTATGGCTCCGAAATTAGATCCTCAAACCCGAAACGAAATTTTAAAGCTTTTGAAGGATGGTTGCTCAAATTCTGTATAAATAAAGCATTTAAAAATCAAAAAAGGTATTTTTCTAATGGATTACTATGTAAATTTCGAAAAAAATGAAATTTGGCTGGCAATCAAAAGCTCCAGGGTAAAAATGTGGACGAAAGGAAGCGCTTGGTAAAAAAGAAAACAAGAAGCTGAAAAGGCTTATCGCTGTAGAAAATCCTCTGCCTAAAAGAACTTTATCAAAGAAACTACAGGTATCGCAATCGACAATTTGTCGTCAGATAAAGAAAGTTCTGTGTAAAAAAGTGAATAAACCAGTATGTCATCAAATGTCTGCAAAGACCGTAGAAAAACGAAGAAAATGTTCTTGGCATCTGTATTTAATGTTACTCAAAGGTAGATACAAAACATGGATAACTTCGGATCAAGCACCTTTTCATCTGTCATCCACAACTGGCAAAAAAAAGATACAATATATTTCACGCGAAAAGCGTCGCAAAGACGCAGCTGTTTTGCAAATGCAAGTTGTTATGGTATGTGCCAGGTGTTATGGTATGGATGGGAATGTCCTCTCAAGGTTTAACAAAACCATTTTTTGTAGAACCAAAGGCTAAATTTGATGCTAAATAGTATCAGCATAAAGTTCTGAAGCACATGATCAAAGAAAGTAAACGTCTTTACCCTCAAGGAAACTTTGTTTTTCAAGATTCTGCACCAAGTCAACACTGAAAAATCATCTACAAAATGTCTGAATCTTAAGAAATGGCTACTATCATCCCCTGACTGTGCGCCTTGCGATTATTTTTTATGGGGATGCTTAAAAAAACCATTAAGTAGACGTAAAGTAAGAACACTCCAAGGGCTTCAAAAAGCAATCAATGAGGAAGTTGAAAAAATACCCCCAAAAATGATCGAAAAAGCTCTTTTGGTTTGGCCTAAACGTTTATGTAAAGTGTACTATGCTAAAGGAAACTACATTGAAAATTTCATGTAAATAACTTAATTCAATAAAAATTTATTTTGTTCGAAAATTGGTCACACTTATTTTGAATCAACCTGTATTTACGATCTACTTTACGACATATCGCAAAATACACACCTGGAACCCTCACGCTAACTCTATTCTCTACTATTTAGAGACGCTTGCATTGAATTCACTGTCATATTCCTTACTAATTTCATTTTCTTCTTCTGAATCATCGATTTTTTTAGAACATATTTTTAATCTCCGCCCAAATCATTAATATAACTATCATCTGATCAACTGTGTCTACTCTTTATAATTCTTTCAAAATTTCTTCCTTACTGAGACCATGCCCGATCTGTTTTATCTTATGACTAAAACAAATCTCAGATTAAAATACTTTTTCGTGGTTTATTTGTGAATTTCAAAATGTAAAATTCATTTCTGTTACAAAGAGCATTAACTATTGTGTACTGGCTGGATGTTAGAAGCGAGGTAAAATGACATTTAGAATTCGAATCGACTGTAAAAATACGCTCTAGATAAATTTAATCTTAAAATAAATTGTTACGTTACAACATTTATGAAAATACATTTACGTATTTTCCTAAAATACCTTAGAGAGGAGGCTGGCTTTTCCCTCATTTTGGAAATAAGTATTTATATTAACTCTCCTATGAGACTAATATATAAATGATTAAATAAGAAATAAGATAGGATGATATTATAGTAAGTCAGAAAGGTGCACTACGTTTAGAGCATTATTATATTGGTATTCATAAACAACAAATAAAGAAAGGAGCGTTCATGTTCTGAAAAAAATAGTTCTTAATTTTTAGAGTATTCATAGAGTTGTCCGCTCATATTCTGTGACAATTTACTGCGTTATACTGATTGCATGGTAGTATACAAAGCAAAGCACACTATTAATCCTCAATAACTAGTGTGCACCTTTCATGTTTTTTTTTTTTTTTTTTTTTTTTTAATCAAATGAAATATTTAAAACACTCCGGCTTTACTGTTTTCCTGAATTTTTTACCATAGTTTCCTTTTTTTTTTTTTTTTTTTTTTTTTACGTTTGCTAGGGCATTTAGGCTATGCAACAGGAAATAATAACAATACTTTTTTAAGCTGGCACTGGAAAAAAAACACAACAAAATATCGCTTACTAATATTTGAATAAAAGAAAAAGAAAAAGAAAAAAAAGAAAAAAAAATACACGCTTTGTAAACTATTAGAAATATACTTAAACTGTTTGATTTTAATCATTAGATTAAAATGAAAAGAAAGGGGTGGGGTGGGGAATAAATCATGGAGTTTACTGAAACGTTAGATGAAAAAAAACGTCTCTACATTAAATAGGTGTCGTTACACTTGTGCTTACATCAGTAAGGTATTTTAAATTAGTACAGAGGTGGTCGTTCACAAATATAAATGCTTATTACTTAGTTTTTAACAATGGAAATTGAAAATTTCTTTTCACACACAGTATTACTTTTACACAGTTTCATATTTCAGTAAAACAGAAATTATGAATTTTTACTAAAATATTACAATTTTCAAAATTTAATGTTCAGCTTATCAATTCTATCAAACCATGTATATATTATCTTTCTTTTTTAAACAGAGCCATTTAGCAATTATTTAGAAATTTTAATGATATTTCCTTCCATCATTTTTCATTAAATATGCAACCATGCTTATATGCTTACCTAAACGAATATATACAATATGAAAAAAAAAAAAAAAAAAAAAAAAAAAACGTGCTTTTCACTTGTAATTGACATTTATATTCAAGTTTTAAATGTGACTATTACATTTAAATACATAAAAAAAAAAAAAAAAACCTCGGTTCAGGTAATGTGTGTTCTTAATATAAGGACTTTTAAACACACATGCCCTTAAAGACTTCTCAGGGTTCACACTGTCGAATATACATAAGTAACGTAGCCTGTTCATACACATGCTTCAAAGAAAAAAGCAAATACACCAATGGGCTACAAAAACAAGCAAGATCTAGGTTCGAAAGCGTCAAACCGGTAAACTTTTTTTCTGAGCGTTTTACAAATATATATTTATTGTTCTGGTCTCTAATGTTATGTTTCATGCATTACTTGAAATGCCACAGTTTGAAAATTAATTTTAGACAGTAAATAGCAGAATTCCTTTGGTATTGCTTTAGTATAAAGTCTTAGTTTCCTATGTCATATTCTAAAATAAATTCTACAATTTAATTTTCTAAAACTGTATTTAAAGCCGTGTAGCGCGTGTGACATTTAATAAATTGCTTGAATTTGTAATAAAAAAATATATCATGTCGTGTTTACCATATTCCTATTAAAAAAAAAAAAAAAAAAAAAGAAAGAAAAAAAAGAAAGACAGTCACAAATGTACATGAGTTTTTTTTTTTTTTACAAAACTCTAAACTTTGCAATTAGCATTTATATAAATAGTCAGATATAAAATATTCCTGTTCAATTGTGTGACTTTAAAAATAAGTCTTTGACTATAACAATTTAATGTGTTTTCGTTTGTAAAAGGAGAAATAGTTTTGATACATATTTATCAAAGCGAATCTTTGTAAAACGCTGTAAAAATTTCTAAATTATCTTTCTTACATTAAGTTAAAAATTTACGTTTACAGAAATCTCACACTGAAAAAAAAAAAAAAAAAAATATATTCACAATAGAACATTCAAAATATCAAAGTAGAAAGTACTCGCAGAAAATATCTATTTCCGTTGTATAAAAATTGTTTCAACTTGTTAATATACATATATATATATATATATATATATGTGTGTGTGTGTGTGTAAAGAAATAATGATAAATAAAAATTATCGTTTATATATTTATGTATACATGTAAATGTGTGTGAAATGTGTGATATATATGTGACCATATATAGAAATCATATAGACTTCTATTATATTAGGGGGATCGGGAAACATTGGCGTTTCTTTGCACAATAAATTCAAACAGATGAATTTTCAAGAAAATTTTATTTGTAATAAATGCTGTAATTACGTTCGTTATCAACATGTATTTGCCATCTAGCGTGCAAGTTTTTAATGCGGGATCAATAAAAAATAATTGTTTTTGAACAAAATATCTGAAGTTCGCAGTTTGCATATCACCCCAATTTTCAACTTTTTGTCTCTTAGAAAATGTTCTACCGATCTGAATAAATGGAAAATCAATGATACAATACTTGCGAGTATGATGAAAGTGGCAAATTATTCCTTTCCCCTTCATTATTTTATTTTCGTGATTCGTCTTACACTTTGCGGTCTTGCATTATCATTCTGAAGAATATTTTCTGTTGACAATCGCTGGGCACATTTTAATTAAAGATTGGTTTATTGGATCCAATTATTCACATTAAAAGTATGCATTTTCAATTTGTCCAGGTTTCGACACTTCAAAATGAACAACCCTACAGAAGCTGCCTCAAACACACAAAAGGGCTTTTTTGGGTGTAAATTTGACTTATCTATTCTTATCTTACTTTACCAATCTCTGTACCGAATTTTATAGAAGTTAATTTTTTAATTCAAATTTTGTCGTTCAGATTTAGATTAATTGCTATCAGTGTTGATTAGTTAGAATGCATTTATTCGATTTATTATTATTATTATTTGTAAAAGTGTAAGTTTATTTGATATTGCAGTTATATTTCAAAATTTCACAAACATCCTTCGTAAACCTATGTATACATATATAGATATATAGATAATATATATACACTGATGGAAAAAAAAATCCCAACACCAGGAAGGAGCTGTGCTAGATAAACGAAATTTGGTAGGCGTGTTTATACATCTGAAAGATGACGTCGATTCAAATTTCGAGCTACGCGCATAAGTGTGGCGCTAGTAGCGACACTATGAACATGCAAATGAGGTATGCTTTAAATAAGCGCTGTAAGGTTCGTGATCGTTATTTACAGTTGAGATTTGATGTAGTGGGTTAATGTTAATCAAGGATGCCTCTAAGAAGACGAAGAAGCCATTATCAACAGCTCACTGAGTTTGAACGAGGTCGTGTAGTAGGGCTACGAGAAGGTGGGTTTTCTTTCCGCGATATTGCAGAAAGACTTGACAGGAATGTATCCACTGTGCATGAGTGTTGGCAGCAGGGGTCAAGGGAAGGTACTGCCTCAAGAAGATCGGGTTCCGGGCGGCCACGTGGCACTACTGATAGGGAAGACCGCCGTGTTCGGCGTATGGCTGTGGCTAATCGTACTGCGTCTGCAGCTGAAATTCGAGCTGCAGTTGGCACCACAGTGACACAACGAACTGTTACAAAGCTCCGAGCCAGACGCCCAGTAGCGTGCATTCCACTGACTCCAAACCACTGCCTTTTGCGACGTGAGTGGTGTCAAGCTAGAGCTCATTGAAGGACGAAGTGGAGATCTCTTGTGTTTTTTGATGAAAGCCGGTTCTGCCTTGGTCGCAGTGATAGCCGTGTGTTGGTTAGAAGGAGGCCAGGTAAACGCCTGCTAGCGACCTGCCTGCGACCTAGCCACACAGGGCCTACTCCTGGAGTTATGGTTTGGGGAGCAATTTCGTATGACAGCAGGAGCACTCTCGTGGTTATCCCACGCACCCTGACTGCAAATTTGTACGTCAGTCTAGTGATACAACCTGTTGTGCTGCCATTCAAGAACAGTGATTTCCAACAGGATAACGCTCGCCATCATACCGCTGTTGTAACCCAACACGCTCTACAGAGTTTCGACATGTTGCCCATGTTGCCTTGGCCTTCAAGATCACCAGATCTTTCTCCAATCGAGCACGTATGGGACATCATTGGACGACAACTCCAGCGTCATCCATAACCAGCATTAACCGTCCCTGCATTGACCGCCCAAGTGCAATAGGCATCGAACTCCATCCCACAAACTGATATCCGACACCTGTACGACACAATGCATGCTCGTTTGCATGCTTGCATTCAAAATTCTGGCGGTTACACCGGTTACTAATGTACCAACATTTCACATTTGAAATGGCTCTTCTCGCCAATCGCTCTACCTGTGATCTTGAAACTTTAATCAATAAAATATGTTACCTAGACAAATGTATTGCTGAAATTTCATTACTGTACAATAATTTTTTCTTGGTGTTGGGATTTTTTTTTTTCCATCAGTGTATATATATATATATATAGATTATATAAATAAATATATATATGTCTATAGACATATATAGATAGATAGATAGATAGATATAGATAAATCTATATATATATATCTATATATATATATATATATATGTCTATTTATCTACCTATATATATATATATATATATATATATATATATGTTAGGAGAATTACTTTTTATTTATGGAAAATTTGCATGTATATTTTACTAATCTATAAAATTAAAATACTTTCATTGGAAAAAGAATTCCTGTCACAAGAAAATTTCAGAAGTAAAAGAACATCTATGCAAAACAATTTTATGTACAATATCTCCAGAGCTAATCGATTTCTCGTCCTCTATATAATTCAGAATTACTTTGAAGGCATTGAAAAATTTTCTTTTATCAATTAACACACTTTCTATCAATTATCTGCAAAAGTAACACACTATCATCATCATCATCACGGGGCTTGTAGGAGTACCTACGACGGCCGAGATCGTCGCTTACCTACACCAGAGAAGAGAAGAAACACAGAAGTGGGGCTTGCATGATCGAGAGGATTAGACCCATAAACTGAGGGAGTTCACAGTGAAGCTCTCGGAGGTTGGATGCCAGGACTTTCATGTTATTAGCTTGGCGCTCTAACCAACTGAGTTAATGAGCCACGCACTGTAAAAAAAAAAATTCAGTATTTTACAACAAAAGGTGCTGGCACCGCGGCTGCCAGCACAGTTGCTGTAAAATTTACAAGCTGCTGTTTTTTATGGTGCTGTAAAATTTACTGCACTTTGCTGTAAATTTTACAAGATGCTGTTTTTAGTGGTGCTGTAAAACTAACAGCATTTTGCTGTGAATTTTACAAGATGCTGTTTTAAAAAGTGTTGTAAAATTTACAGCAAAGTGTAGTTAATTTTACAACACTTTTTAAAACAGCATCTTGAAAAATTCACAGCAAAGTGCAGTTAATTTTACAGCACTACTAAAAACAACATCTTGTAAAATTCACAGCAAAGTGCAGTAAATTTTACAGCACCATAAAAAGCAGCCGCTTGTAAATTTTACAGCAAATGTGTTGGCAGCCGCGGTGCCAGCACCTTTTGTTGTAAAATACTGATTTTTTTTTACAGTGTAGGCAGTGATGCCAGATTGGGGATTTTGTCCCCATTTTGGAGATTTTCGAGGCTTCTGAGGACAATTTTGGGGACCAAATGTCAGTGGAGACATTTTTGGGGAATTCTAAAATTTTTGGGGACAAATTTGGGGAGTTCTTCAACTTTCTGCCATTGATGGCAATGTAATGATTTATCCCTACGACTAGAGACTTTCAATAGCTTTATTGTTATTTGGGGATTTTTTTTCAAAAATTGCCTTCATTTGCGGAAAAATCTCAGCTTAAATCATAGAAAAATCTGCTTGATTTTTTTCCCCCTTTTTAGTAGAAATCAAGCTGGGGTTTTTTTTCGAAAAAAAAAAAAAACCCTGATTTGGGAAAATTTGAAGACCTGTTTGGGGAAATAATTTTCGACCATCTGGCATCACTCAGTGTAGGCGCCGCGCGCCTTTAAACACAGAAATATCAAAAGAGAGAAAGGACGTTTGTTTGTTCCTTCAAAGAAAACATGATTCTGCTAGTTGGATTAGAGTCCTGCATCGAGTCGGGTAACCCGATTTTACCCGAACCCGACCCGACCCGCTGGTCGGGTTCGGGTCGGGTTGACTGATATTTTTTTCGTGCGGGTCGGGTTCGGATCGGGTTGACAGAATTTTTTTTCTTGCGGGTCGGGTTCGGGTTCGGGTCGGGTTTGGTTTTTAGCAAGATGGGTCGACTTGAGAGCACATTTCCAAATATGTTTTACAATTATAAACATAAATTTGTAGGCAGGTTTATAATTCTGTAAATAATTTAAACATTCTGTATATACTAGACATGTATCGGAGCTCCCTATTCGTATCCGCGGATATCCGCCAGAAAAATAGATCCGTATTTGTATCTGGATCTGTTTTCTTTTCTTCAACGAAACTTATATGTATCTTTTGTAGAAATTGTATGAAAATTAGAAAAGTATTATAAATCTTTCTCGACTGTTGTTAATATATAAATTAATAAATTCAAATACAGTATAACCTCGTATTTACATTCTGTAAATTGAAAAGATTTCGTAATTTACAAGATTTTTTTGCTTTCTTCTATATTCAATAAAAGAAAGTATTAGATTCGTAAAAATTTGTAACTTCCGGTTTTTGATGAATTTGCACGTTTTGAGAGTCCAAATCACGATTTGACTTTTTCTAGAAAATATAAGTCTGTGTCTCTGTATGTGAGTGACAAAAATTTTGTGGTGACTGTATCTCTGAAACTACTGCACATAAGTGCATATAAATTTATAAATAAATGCATCGTGACATAAATTAGTGCTGTCAACTTTTGGTGCCCATCGCTCGACAGATAGCTTCTATACAGTGATTTCCGCAATTTAAGGGATTGCCATATCTCAGGAACTACTGCAGAGAATTGCATATACATTTGTAGATCCACCTTGACAAAACCTAGTCCCTGTCAACTTTTTATGTCAATTTCTCAAAATGTGGCGCTGCTATACACTGATTTCCTCATTTCTATATCTCAGGAATTACTACACGAAATTGCACATAAATTTATATGTGGATGTACCATGATATAAATTATTGTTTATCCACTTTTGGTACCAATAATTCAATAGGTGGCGGTTTTATACAACGATTTCCATAATTTAAGGGAAAGATATATCTCAGGTTCTATTGTGTGTAATTAAATAAATAAATAAATAAATATATATATATATATATATATATATATATATATATATATATATATATGAAAAGACCATTATCATCAGATATTATGCTAATTTAATTTGGATGCATATCGGCCAATAGGTGGCGCTGCTGTATTGCAATTTTCCCCGAGAAAGGAAAAGTTATATTTCAGCTTCTATGGTGTATAACTGTACAAAATTTTATAAGTGCAATAACCATTGTCAAAACGCATTTTTTAATATATTATTTATAGAGAATAAAACTGTCTTTCTTTGTATTTTTAGTGTATTTTTTCTCTAAGATGAAAATCGTCTGCATTCACTATGGTAGGGAATTTTAATAAAGAATAGCTTTAATAAAATATCTGTACTGAGCGAATCTGTATTAGAAAATATAGAAGAATGTCTTGTGGTGAGCACAACATACTAGCTTATATACATATATAGATAGATATACCTCTACTTTTAATGAATTTCAATCCTCGTTTTTATGTGAACGGAATTTTGAATTTTTCTCCATTTATACTTGTATATACAGCAAATATAGAAGAAATACTTGTTGTGATTTCATTTAAAGCTAGTATGCTGTGACCACCTCAAAATTTCTTCTATATTTCCCCATAGAAATTCGCTCAGAAGAAATATTTTCTTAAAAATATTATTTATTTAAATTATCTACCATAATGAATGATTTTCATTTTATAAAAAACTAACACTAAATATAAGAAGCGAAAGACACTTTAATTTTCTATAAATAAAGTCTTAAAAAATGCGTCTTCATAATGGTTACGTCATACATTGGGTTTCGTACTGTTATATGCCTTAGATGTTATGATGTAGCCACATTCCGTTCTCAGGGAAAACTGCAGTATAGCAGCGCCACTTATAGGCTGATATGCATCCAAACTGAATCAGCGTAATGTCATATAATAGCTACACTGATGCATGTCAAGTTTTGTTTGATTATACACAACAGAACCTGAGAACCCAGAACCTTCCTTGAAAATGCGAAAGTCGACGTATAACAGCACCACCTGTTTAGCAATTGACACATAATTTAGTAGGCACTAACTTATGTCAAAGTGTATCAAGTGTATCTGCATCTAAATGTATATGTAAAATCGTGTAGTAGTTCCTGAGACATAGCCTTTCCTGAAATTGTGAAAATCGCGGTCCAGCAGCGCCATTTGTTGAGAAAGGCACTAATTTAGGTCAAGGTGCATCAGCATATAAATTTATATGCAGTTATCTGCACTGAGATACAGTTGCCACAACATTATTTTTTTTCACGCACACACAGACAGACACATACTTTCTTAAAATATCTAGTCAAATTGTGTTCTGGAATCCGCAAAACGTGTAAATCCATTAAAAAATGTTAAGCTGAAAATTTTTACGATTCCAATACTTTCTTCAATTGAATACAGAAGAAAGTAAGTAATGTAAAATAAACACCTTTAGGAAACGGATTCCATAAAGGCAGAATAATAATATACTTTAACGTCTTATCTAGAGCAAATTAACAATAACAAAGCGCGAAAATTGCAACTATAGAAAGATAATTTACTGATCGTGTGAACTGAAAGTGATTGTAGGAAACCAGATGTCCCAAAGTATTATAAACATTCACGTCGAACAAAAGCAATAAATAACGATACATTTCTTTTTTTTTTTTTTTCAGAATATAAGCATTAAACAACGAACTAGTAACACTGAATTTGAAGTACATTTTTGCAATCTAGAAGTTCACAACTCACATAAATGTTTAAACATTGTTATTAAACAATTATTTTAGATTTTTTAATTTTTAACTCAATTCAATCAGTAATTACATTTTAAGTTTTTTTTTTTTTTTTTTTTTTTCTTTTTCACTTTCTTCTATATTCAATCGAAAAAAGTATTTTATTCGTAAAAATTTTTGACTTCCAGTTTTCGACGGATTTACAAGTTTTGAGAGGTCTAGACCATGATTTGACCATTTTTAGAAAACGTCTGTCTGTCCGTCTGTGTGGGTGTGACAAAAATTTTGTGGCAGCTGTATCTTTGGAACTGCTGTTCAGACTTGCATTTAAATTCATCTGTAGATGCACCTTGATCTAAATTAGTGCCTATCAATATTTGGTGTCAAGCGCTCGACAGGTGGCGCTGGTATACAGCGATTTCTGCATTTTCAGGGTGGCTATATCTCAGGTTTCATTGCGTATAATCCAATACAAATTGATATGTGAGAAGACCAATATGAGATATTTCGCTGATTCAGTTTGAATGCCTATCAGCCGACAAGTGGCGTTGCTATACAGCGATTTCCGCAATTTAAAGAAAGACAATATCTCAGGAACTACTGCACAGAATTGCATATAAATTTGTATGTTGGTGTGCTTTAACATATATTAGCGCTTGTCAACTTCTGGTGAAAATTTCTCAACAGGTGGCGCTGCTACACAGCGATTTCCACAATTACAAGGAAAACTGTATCTCAGGTTCTACTGCGTATCATCAAACAAAACTTAATATGTGAGAAGGTGATTATGAGACATATTATGCTGATTCAGTTTGAATGCTTGTCGGCCAATAGGTGGCGCTGCTATACTGCAAATTTCATCGATAACGGGATGGCTATGTCTCAACTTATATGTCCTATAACTGTACAAAACTTGATATGTGAGATAACCATTATAAAAATGCAGCTTTACTTTCTTTTATATTCAATAGAAGAAAGTATTGGATTCGTAAAAAATTTCATCCTCGGGTTTTTGATGAATTTACACGTTTTGTGAGCTGTAGAACACGATTTGACCATTTTTAGAAAATGTATGTCTGTGTGTGTGTGCGTGTGTGTGTGTAATAAAATATTGTGGCAATTGTATCTCAAGAATTACTGCACGGAAATTCATACAAATTGGTATGTAGTTACACCTTGACATAAGTTAGTGACTATCAACTTTTAGTAAAAATTATCCAACAGGTTGCGTTGCCATCCGGCTTTCTCTAAATTTAAAACCCGGTGGTATAGAACAAAATTTTGTATAAATGTGCATAAAGAGAATTATTTTTTAATAATCATTATGAAATTTAAAATAATTATTTGTAATATGACAATTATTTGCAATAATTCAACTGGAAAAAAGAATGTATGTAGGAGCCTCGCCTCCACCCTTGGGGGCCAAGTCCCTCCCTCGAGGGGAGTAAATTTTCATGATGGGTATCTTTCAAAAGAGCTCGTCAATACCTTTAAAACGAATGGTTCAACCATCGATCTGCGATAATTTAAAATAAAGTTATTGATTTTTTTATTTTTAACAGAATAATAATAATAACATTGAGGATAAAATTGACTTTTTTGGATATTTAGTGTTATACTTCTTCTCTAATATAGAAATCGTCTGCATTATCATGAAATATAATTTTTTTAAATATTAATTTTAATAATTTTTTTTACAGAGTGAATTTGTATAGGAAAATATAGAAGAAAGATATATGATGTATCAAGGATTGAATTGAAGCAACTGTAAAAGCAAAAAAAAAAAAAAAAAAAGACAGATCTTTAAAATAAATTATATATATATATATTTGATATATCCTAATTTAGTACTGAAATAGCACAGGGTTCATGTGGTCCTATAGTTTCCTTTATTTTCTCTACCCTTAACTTTGTATGGCACTTTTTTTTTTTATAAAAAATTGTTATGTATAAATTTAATAGCAATATAATATATTTGATAACAAATCTATTGTTAGAAGTATCCTACAAGAAAAACAAAAGGGGGGGGAGGGGGGGAAGAGAAAGAGAGTGCTTAAGAACCCTAAAAAAATATATAATAAATTATTTAAACAAGAAAACAAATTAGAGATTCATGAGGTTACTTCCGAACAAAGATTCACAAGTTTTCAGACACTTCCACCTGTAAATTTTAGCAGGATTTTCTTATTTAAATGCTTAAACAACCAGAATTTTTCTTAGAAATAAATAGAAATTTATTTTCACAAATTTATTTGTACACGTTTATTCAAAGACTTGTACGTCCCTGTTCTGAGGTAATCTTTCACCACAGTGACTTGCAGTTTCTTAATTTGGTCAACCAAAGAAACTATGTGCATCAATGGTATAGAAATGGGTAACAAAAAAAGAAAAAAAAAAAAAAAACGCGGGATATACTGTAGTAAGTCTAAAAACTATAATAAATGATCATTTTCTTTTTCTTTTTACATTCTTTCGATTCACCAAAAAAAAAAAAAAAAAAAAAAGCAATTCTGGACAGAACGGCCTTAAACTTCAGATATCTAACAATATTTATTATTTCATATTTTTCACTATCGATATAGTCACGAGTGTAAACAGGAGATCAAATACAAATCAAAGAAAGGAAGAAATACTTTTGATCACCGTGTATCATTAAAAAGCTACGAATGGCTTGTAACTTTAACACATTGTTTTCTTTTCTTTCATTTTTTAAATATATTAATTATACGATTTTTATTTAATAATTAATATCACATAGATTTTTATTCCATCTTTTTGTATTTTATAACTGTTTTTCATCTGTTCTCTAAGTTTTAAAAATTATAGTGTACATTTTTATGCATCAGATTTTATTTTTTGTTTATGCATTGAATGGTTCACTTTCCAAAGAAATGCAAGATTTTCCCATGCAAAATCCTGTTTTTTTTTTTTTTTTTTTTTTTTTTAAGCTAAAAATCATTAAGTTTTGTATTGCAGTTAAAAGTAGTATGTTGTGACCACTGTAAGACTGTTAGACCTGTTGTCCAGGATTAATACGTCTCGTCTATTATGCACTTACCATGTTCAATATTTTTAAGTATTTTTTTTTTTTTTTTTTTTTTGGGGGGGGGGGGGAATAGCACAATTATTTAGACAGGTATAATTTTTTATTTTCAAAAATTATAAACAAAAAACTTGCCAAAAACTTAATAACAAGAATGGATTTCTACAAAATTTTACAAAAGTTGCAGAAAAAATGACAAATTCTTAAAGAAACATTATTCTGAAACATAAAATTGACACGTGTAATCTTCGCTAAGATATGAGTTTTAAAAGCTACATATATTGCGCAACTTAGTCAAAATTTCATAAGAATACAGTAAAAAGTAATCAAATTATCGGCAAAAGAACGAGGTAGATTTTAAATATTTTTCAGAGTTAAAATTTAATAAAGGGGTTTTCAGATTCTACGTAAGTTAATAATGCAAATAATTCCAAAATAAGTTTCCGCCAAAAGATAAAGTTCACCCTTTTTTTCAAAGCTAATTACCGAAATACGCGATAAATTGGCAACTTAGTGTTAAAAAATTTAATCATTTCGTCGCTAAAATTTATGTTTAAACACGCAAATAACTACCGAAATGTGCAATTGCTTCTTTGCGTAATTGATAATTTTTGCAGTTCTTCAAAGGTATTTCGCAAAATATGCGTCAACTTTTCAAATTCATAATGAAATTTTATTCTTCTTTCTCGAAATTTACGTTTAATTGCTAATATAGGCTGTTGTTTTGCTGTTAATGAATAAAATTGTTTGTATGTTTTCCAAACTTTCGCACGTTTTTGAATGGAAAATCATTAGTAGCAATACACTCTGATGTTTTTCAGCTTTAGAACAAAAATGCGTTCCTTCAATGAAATCGCGAATATTTTTTAAGTTAAAGAGATTAACAGTAAGAGAACCTCGATTCTGTTTATTCGTTGTTGGTAGTATGAACCTAAATACAAAAAAGATGAAATATTTTCTAAGAATAATCACTACAGTGGGTGATTAAATTATATTATTATTATTTTTTTTTTTTACATTTTCTCGATTAAAAAAAAAAAAAAAACCTGACGTAGAGGTCTGAAATTTCATATATGCAAAGAACATTTAAAAGTTCATTGTTTCCACAATCGATTTATTCGAGAGGGGGAATTAGGGGATCAATCACATACTGAAGAAGAGCGAAATACTTTGATTCACTCTGTACCATAAAAAACTACAAATGATTTTTAATTTTAACACATTATTGCACATACTATGTACAATAGGTATGTTTTGGTGCGGAAATTGCGCATATTTTTAGGCGGATATAACTTTTTTCCCCCAAAAAATTACTAGTTTTTTTTTTTTTGGCAAGTCTTTTGCTTTTAATTAGAACGGATTTCCATAAAAACTTATAGAAAAATTGACAAAACATTAGAGAAACATTATTATGAAACATGAAATCCAATCCACACGTGTAATACTCGCTGAGGTATGAGCATTTTTAGAAAATATGATTTTATTGCGCAAGCTCAAAAGATAGAAAATTTTTTACTACATACGTTGAACGCTCGATATATTGAGCAACTTTTATCAAAAGATCATTTGAATGGATTAAAAATTAAGCAAGTTGTCGGCAAAAGAATGAGCTAGATTTTATGTATTTTTCAGAGGTAAAATTTCATGAAGGGTTTTTCATATATCGCGTATTTAATTTGAAGATCCAATTACTTCAACCACGATGTGTGTGTTTTTTTTTTTTTTTTTGTGTGTGTGTGTGAAAAACCTCTTTTAGGCTTGTAACGTTATTATTATTATTATTATTATTATTATTAATATTTACTAAGATTTGTGAGTTCATAAGGGGTTTTTCACAAAAAAGAACTTTAGCAATGTGATTAAAATAATTGGACTTTCAAATTAAATGCGTGGTATGTGTAAAGCGCATTTTGAAATTTCAACTCTGAAAGATACCTAAAATCTAGGTCGTTCTTATCCCGACAACCTGGTTATTTTTACTCGATTCGACTGAATCTTATACAAAAGTTGCTCAATGTATCTAGCTTTCTAACTATACAATAAAAAAATTTCTATCTTTCACGCATGCACAGTAAAATAATACTTGTTAAAATACTCATTTCTCAACGAATATTACGCTTATGAATTTTACGTTTCAGAATATGTTTCTCTAATGTTTGGCAAATTTTCAGCAATTTTTATAAATTTTTTTGGAAATAATCTAGTTATAAGCAAAGTATTTGTAAAAAAAAAAAAAAAAAAAAAAAAAAAAAAGTTATTCTTGAAAAAAAAAAAAAAAAAAAAAAAAAAAATATCTGCCTGTATAATTGCACAAATCCCGTACCAAAACATATAAATATTGTATGTAGTATGCGAAATATTGTATTAAAGTTACAAGTCAGTTGTAGCTGACTTGTAGCTTTTCATGATACAGGGTGATTCAAAGTATTTTTGTGATTCTTGAATTTGTGGTTGGGGCGCTAATTGCGCACGCTGGTCAAAATCGATAGTGGAAACGATGGGTTTTTAAATGTTCTTTGCATCATGAGATTTCAGGACGTTTCGTCTAGTTTTTTTTTTTTTTTTTTTTTTTTTTTTAATAATCGAAAAAATTTTTAAATAAAACAATGAAAGAAAGAAAGAAATCTAATAATTTAATCACCCACACTATATTTAGTTAGTCAGAAAAAACAAAGTAAAAATATAATAAAAGTTTTCGCAATTGAAACAGTGGTAGAAAAAAAAGTGCTGAATGTTACCCTTGATACATGTTTAAATTCTCATAAATGAATAATTGTTTTCACAATTAATACACTAATAGGTAGATTTCCCATATAATATAAGACATGAGCGAAAGGTACTTGCTTAAGCGAAATAGGAATACTTTGAAAGTTGAAAGACGGATTTCACAAATTTCTAAATGTAAAATTAAAGTTTGACTGTAAGCATAACGCTTGAAAGTTTTCATTTTAAATAATACAAATTTACACAGAATTGACTGTAATTGACGGAAGCAACAAATGTAGGAGTTACTGAATAAAAAAGAGAAAAAATATAGTTAATTTCTAGGTAATCATAATTTAACGAATCTGCTGTAAAATTGTTTAGACTGGGCTGCCAGGTTGAAACCTAGGTCATGTCCATTGGCACAGTCGTACGGAATTTTCTGTGGTTTTCTCCAAAATTCACAGAAAAACTGCTATGGAGTGCACTTCTCTCGAACCTTGAACCGAAGGTCAGACAAACAGCTTCAATTCTCACATTATTACCGAATTGTTTAAATTGGTCCACAAACAAACACGGATTTTTTTTTTTTTTTTTTTTTTTTTTTTTTTATGCATAGGTCACACTAAATCCATTATGAAACCTGAATTCACTACTTTTTGACACGCTTAAAAGAAAAAAAAAAGTCCTTTTCATTCGTAAAGACAAGAAATACGCATGTATTTCTTATTCATAAACTAAAAATACCTCTTTTTTTAGTGCTAGAGGCCTATTTCAGTCGGTACAGTTGTCGAATTTTTATAGGTCACTCTTAATTAGTGCTAGAGGCCTATTTCAGTCGGTTTATTGAATGGGGATTTATTGAATGAGGTCCCCCCAAGGCACAACTTTGACATGAGTCCCCCCCAGGCCCAACTTTGACATGAGTCCCCCGCAAGGTATCCCTATTTCAGTCGGTACAGCATTGTCGAATTTTTATACGTCACTCTTAATAGTGCTAAGGGCCTATTTCAGTCGGTTTATTGAATGGGGATTTATTGAATGAAGTCCCCCCAAGGCCCAACTTTGACATGAGTCCCCCCCAGGCCCAACTTTGACATGAGTACCCCCCAAGGTACCCCTATTTCAGTCGGTACAGCGTTGTCGAATTTTTATAATACACTCTTAATTAGTGCTAATGGCCTATTTCAGTCGGTTTATTGAATGGGGATTTATTGAATGAAGTCCCCCCAAGGCACAACTTTGACATGAGTCCCCCCAGGCACAACTTTGACATGAGTCCCCCCCCAGGCCCAACTTTGACATGAGTCCCCCCCAGGCCCAACTTTGACATGAGTCCCCCCCCAGGCCTAACTTTGACATGAGTCCCCCCAAGGCCCAACTTTGACATGAGTCCCCCCAAGGTACAACTTTGACATGAGTCCCCCCCAAGGTACAACTTTGACATGAGTCCCCCCCCAAGGCACACCTTTGACATGAGTCCCCCCCAAGGCACACCTCCCCCTCATTGGGAAAAAGAGAAAAAACGTTGTTTTGCGGCTATAAGGCAGTTTGGACTTCCAACGTTATTTGTTACAGTATCTGCAGCTGAAGAAGAATTTGTCGATATTAACAAGTTTAGCAGTAGGCCTCTGGCACTAAATTAAAATCTGTCAATGTCAGATTTTCATGTTTTAAATAATGAAATAATGTAGTGTCTGTATATATATATATATATATATATTTTTTTTTCCTTTAATAAAAGCGCATTAAAGTATTTAGGAAGAAAAAGTGGGGAGGGGAGTGGATTTCTTTGTGTCTGCTAAAATCCTCTATAATTTTAAAAGCGATTGCAGAAATTGTAAATGATTTTGAAGGGTTGATATTCAATTATAATTTTATATTTAATTGCAGCTATGACTGCTAAAAATGCCCTATTTTTAACTAATGCTTGGAACAAAAAAATGCTTTTTTTTTTCCTATGTGTATAATGTTATTGTTGCGTAAAAATAAAAAAATAAATAAACAAGGAAATAAAAGAAGAAAAAGAAGAAATGTAAAAAGTTTAGGATTATATTTTTTATTATTTTATTATTTTTATTCTTAAAACGTTAACAAAATTAAAAATGTAAAATTCTGTAATGCCAAGTTTATACATATCTGTCTCCTAAACACAAAACACGCGCATTATAATTTCTTATAGATAGTTATAAATTTCTAGCAATTCGCTATTTGTTTGCACTTTGAGGCAGGGGAAAAAATAAAAAGCAAGCTTTCAATTTCTACAGTAGATAAAAACCGCACTTGTGGTATGATGGTCAATCTCAATGTCTTTGAACGGAATTTCATCCCGTATTTATTTATCTACGTCAGCGAGAAAGAGAATTTATCATTTCCGTTCACGTTTAGTTTATAATCTGTACTACACTGAAAGATGCTAATGTTTCCTTATGGATATATAAGCTATACTGAAACAAAAGAATTTTCATCCTAATTTAAATTATTTATTTAAAATTTGTTATATTTCTACCTCTATTTAAATCGGGAATTAAATTCTTAAAATGAAACAAAATATAGAATGTAAAATTAGATTTTCGTTTTAAATAATCAAATAAAACTTTCAAAATAAGCTCTAAGGAACTTTGCACAAATTAGGTGTAATAAGAAATTGAATATGACAAGGGGCCTTAAAGCGATCCCAATTTTTGTTCTTATTCTGTCCCGGAAGTATACCTATTTTAATTTTTAAAATAAAGTATGTGCATCATACTGTCATGCAAACATTTTTTGCTGTTAGCAATTTAGAAAAAAAAAAAAAAAAAAAAAAAAAAAAAGAGAGAGAGAGAGAGAGAGAGTTAAATAATATCTCAAAGAATATGTTTTTATACTTATATAAATTATCAAGACTTCAAGTTAAGAAAATCTTCTTTTAAAAAATTAATGTGTAATCATGAACATATTGAATATATTATGATAAATAATGAATATTTTTTGCTGAATTATGAGTGCAAGTTTATACACGTTAATATAAATCTTTTGATATAAAAAAATGCTTCGCCAACATATAACTTGAGAAATGTAATTTTATGAAAAAACTATAAAAGGACTATACTGCATGATTAAAAAAAAATTGGATTTCTAAAAATTAATTGTAAATCGTTAAAACAAAAGTGACTGGAGTCATCAACAGATTCGAGCATTACTTACAGCACTGAAATATAGTGCTAGGATATTGGCACACAATTTAGCTTAGGTGATTTAGCTAGCATGCTGCAATATGTTTACAACTAATGCGTTTTAACGAAATATTAATTAATCAGGTACTTTTCGAAATTCGCAGAAAAATCGCCAATTATTAACATCAGAACATTTTAGAAGATTAGAACATTTTAGAACATTAGAACATATTAGAACATTTTCATTTTCTAAGTAAAATATATTAACATTCTTTCTTCTACCTTAATTTTTGTTTTACAAAAATTATGAAAATTTGGGATTTGCCCACAACTGAAGAAGATGCAATCTATTTTTTTTTTTTTTTTCAAGAAAAAGGTTTATTTGCAAAGAATGCAATATGCGTTTCGAATATAAATAGCAATAATAATATAAATAGCAGTAATATAAATTGGCAATAATATTGAATTGGTGCGATAATATTGAATTGGCGATTTTTCGTTTGCGTCCCGCAAACGTAAAAGTACTATTAATCAATACAAAATATTAATAAAAAAATTACTAGCTAACCTTTTTCATGGACGAGGACGGACATTGCTTATTCCATGATCTTCTTCTCGTTCATTCATCGTTCATCTGCATGTAAGTTCAAAGACACAAATGTTATGTTTCAGCGCAGATGTTCTGGTCTAAAGTCCACAGGAAGTCGATTTTAACAACATTTAGTGCTTGAATTTATTAATACAGCGTAAATGCTTGAAAATATACAACAGAAAGGGCAGGAAAAATTACAACATTTTTTTACAGTGCGAAGAAATATTTTACATTTACGTTTCCATCACACGTGAGACGATCATTTCAGAAATTTATATATTTTTAACCGACTTCAAAAAAGAAGGAAGGTTCTCAATTCAAACCGTATGTTTTTTTTATGTTTGTTAGCTCATAACTTCTGAACGGATGCTCCGATTTTGATACTTTTTGTTTTGTTGAAAAGGTCTTGGTCTGCAATAGGTCCCATTGCAATATCTTTACGATCTAAAGAAAATACAGGGTGCCCAAAAAAATCACTCCCAACTCTATTAACTGCTAAACGGCTGCAGCTATAGTGATAGAAATGGTATGTTAAGTATAGCAAAGTGGCCATGCAGTATAAGGTTAAACCGCTTGTAGCGCCACCTGGTGGAAAATAGTAGAGTTAGTGTTCCTATCTTGAAAACGGTTCAGGAGAAAAAAGTGAATTACAATGTTGAAGAGTATCATCGATTTAGTACAAAAAGATTGTTCAGACATTCATGCTAGCGTTCCTATCTTGGAAACGGTTGAAAACAGGGGGAAAAAGCGAATTATAAAATTGCAGAGCATCATCGATTTAGTACGAAAAGATAGTTTAGACATTGATGCTAAAAATACAATGCTAAAAACGTGCATTTGTTTGTTCGCAATTTCTTACACTATGCACACTTGAGCTACATTGCACGTATTGTAGCGTAGCTGGTGAGACATACGCTATATAGTTCAAAATACGGTTACTTGATACTTTTTGTTTTGTTGTAAAGATCTTGGTCTAAAGTAGGTCCCATTATAATATCTTTACAATCTAAAGAAAATAGAACGCCATCTGGTGAAAAACAGCGGAATTAGCGTTCCTATCTCAAAAACGGTTCAAGATGGAGAGAAGTTAATTGTTAATTACGAAGTTGTAGAGCATCATCGATTTACTACAAAAAGACAGTATTTAGAGATTATTGCTAAATAATTATAAGATAAAAAAACATTTATATACCATGTTTTTAAATAGCTTAAACTTCTCTTTAAAACGCATTAAAAAGCTCCAATAGGCAGGTAATGGATTTGGCGCCAAATTTGACTTTTTGCCATTGGCGACTTTTTTGGCGACTTTTGGTGAGAAAATTCTTATTATCGATATTCCAAAGATGGACGTTCTAATGTGATTGGTTAAAGAGTTACCGGAAATTTGAATTTAAAAAAAAAAGTTGGCTTTAAAAATAAAATATTAATCCTTTCCGAACAACATATATTTGCATCATGAACTACATTAGCACTTTATCATTGTGTAGAAAATCTTTAAAATGATAACGACGTCAATTTTTGCCAAATGCATAATTTAACTTTTAACAATTTTTTAACGCTCACGTTTAATTAAATGTATTTATTTTTAGATCGAAAGAAAATGAACTCGTAAATTTTTTTTTTTGGCAACAATTAAATTATAGTTAATATTTTAATGGCTTTTTTTATTGCTATTAGGAGAAAAAAGAAATTTAACATTTTCACATTTTAATTAATTAAAAGAAAACTATTCGAAAATTCGAAAATCTGACTTCGAAGTATTGTGTTGTCACCGGGTTCTGAGCTACTGTGAAAGGTTCAAATGTCTAGCTAGTCGGGAAGATAGTTAAAAATCGATTGCAAGATTTGTCCCTGACAAACACACAAGAATCGAAGTTAATAAAAACATGGTAAAATTGAAAGCTTAAAACGTGCAGTTGTTTGTTCGCAATTTCCTACACTGTGCATACTTGAACTACGTTGCACACTTTGCAGCGTAGCGGATGACACGTATACTCTATGGTTTAAAGTACTGTTATTGTAAGCGGTCACATCGATTAGCGCAAACTCGTTTTCAACCAACTTCAGAAAGGAGAGTGTTCTTAATTCGAGCTATGTGTTGTTGGTGTTTGCAAGCTTATAACTTCGTAAGAGATGCTCTAATTAACCGACTTCAAAAAGGAGGAGGTTCTCAATTCATAGCGTATGTTTTTTTTGTTTTTGTTTGTTAGCTCATAACTTCTGAACGGATGATCCGATTTGGATACTTTTTGTTTTATTGTAAAGGTCTTGGTCTGAAATAGGTCCCATTGTAATGTCTTTAGATCAAAAGGAAATACAGGGTGCCCAAAAAGTCAGTCCTGACTCTTTTAACTGCTGAACAGCTGCTGCCTAGTCATAAAAGTGGTATGTAGGTATAGTAAAGTGGAGATGTGCTACGCGATTCAACCGCCTACAGCGCTAGCTGGTGAAAAACAGTGGAGTTAGCGTTCCTATCTCGGAAACGGATCAAGACAGGGCTAAAAAATGAATTATAAAATTAGAGAGCATCATCGATTTAGTACGAAAAGATAGCTAAGACATTAATGATAAAAACAGAACGCTTAAAACGTGCATTTGTTTGTTCACAGTTTCCTATTTTGTGCAGACTTAAACGACATTGCATATGTTGTAGCGTAGCGGGTGACATTTATGCTATGTAAAATTCAATGTATGGCTATTGTAAGCGGTCCCATCGATTAACGCATAGATGTTTTAAACCGACTTCATAAAGGAAGAGGTTCTCAATACAAACCATGTTTCTCATTGTTGTTGTTGTTGAAATTTGTTAGCTTTTAACTTCGTAAGAAATGATTTAATTTTAATACTTATTTTGTTGTAATGATCTTGGCCTGAAATAGGTTTCATTATGATTTTATTAAGATATAAACAAATTACAGGATACTCACAAAAGTCTGTTCTCACTCTAACTGCTGAACGCATGCAGCTACATTGGTAAAAGCAGTATGTAAGTATCGATTTTGAAACTTCTGTCCGTCAGCTGCAATGCATATTTTGCTCTTTGTTTGAACTTTACGTTGCGCAATTTTCAGCGCAGCGGTAACACGTATTCACTGTAAAGTTCAATATATATGCCTTTCAGAATTTTTGGTTACGAATACAGCGTATCCGTTCTTTACATTTCTAAAGACTATTTAATTTAACATATGTTCATTCAATAGATAGTCTTTTGCTGATATCCGATAAAAGCAAGAAAAGTGACACAACTTAAAAATGCAGCATTTGAGAAAAATCAACTTACAAATTAACTTGACTAGAATAAAACTGGCACAACTGTCTCTCGAGTGGATAACTTTCAGCGCAATTTCCAGCGCAGCGGGTGACACGTATTCACTGTAAAGTTCAATATTTATGCCAAACAGAATTTACAGCGTATCCGTTCTTTACATTTCTAAAGACTTTTTAACTTAACGTATATTCATTCCATAGACAGTTTTTTTGCTCATATCTGATAAAAGCAAGACAAGTGATGCAACTTAAAAATGCAGCATTTGAGAAAAATCAACTTAAATATAACTTGACTAGAATAACACTGGCACAACTGTCTCTCGAGTGTATAACTTTCTATATGGAGATGTAACATTTTTGTTCACACTGGGTGCATTTCATGTATTTTTTCAGTGACATAAACCATTTTTTGAGTTATGTCACTTTTCTTGGAAGTTGTGATTTGTGAAGCTGCCGTCGAACGTCTTTTGATGTTCTGCTATATGAATAAGTTTTCACTGAAAAGAGAAAAATAAAAGCTTTTTGTAAAAAAAATAGAACCGACTCCAAAAAGCAACTACTTTTCAAACAACTAAAAAAAAAAAAAAAAAAAAAAAAAAGGGTATGAAATGAAACTGTAAATTGCGCCTAAAAGTATGAAATAATTTCCTTCGCCAAACAACCTATAACACTACAATTAATCATAACTTTTGAAGTCGGCGCAAAATTAAATAAAATTTTATAACTTTATTCAATACGAAAATCAGATCCTATTCAATATACACATCTCACATTGCCACCTGCAAAACGCAGCCGAAAACTTCTTTGATTCAAGAAAACAAATAAGATCTCGTAAGCAGCAAAAGTTGGCGAAGATGCTGGTATCTGACGTCCTTGGTGAAAGAAAATCACAAAATTATCTGGCAAACACATTTTATTTCTTTGGGATATCATGATTGTTTTCATAAGGTATATTAAGAGAGTAATCAAGATTATGAAACAAGACATCGTACAATATATATTATGAAAATATACATCTTGCGTGTATATTTTTGCATTACGTTTTGATCGCCAAATCCAAAAGCTACCAAGGATGATAGTTATCAAAGTTATACCAAATTTACAAAGGAAATTCTAACTTCGTAGAAACATAAATACCGCATTGTAAAGAATGTTCACTGTTCCATGTAGATGCTACTAATGGACCAATTGTTAATAGTGATAAAATAATGAAGGAAACATGAAAATGGATCATTCGAGACAACAGCATTTCTTGCTACCGATATAAAAACAAACTTTTAAAAACTAATTAAATCTTATTTAATTTTGCGCCGACTTCAAAAGTTATGATTAATTGTAGTGTTATAGGTTGTTTGGCGAAGGAAATTATTTCATACTTTTAGGCGCAATTTACAGTTTCATTTCATACCCTTTTTTTTTTTTTTTTTTTTTTTTTTAGTTGTTTGAAAAGTAGTTGCTTTTTGGAGTCGGTTCTATTTTTTTTACAAAAAGCTTTTATCAAATATATATATATATATATATATATATATATAAAGAATGAATAATGAATAATAATAATCAAAAATTCGGAAATCCGACTTCGAGGTGCACGAGGAGAGGTCGAAACAAGCTTGCGAAATTCTATAATTCTGCGATAAGCCTTTTGCCATCTAGGCGTCGGTCACACACACACAGTCACGTATGTATCTTCTTTAATTTTACTTACAAGGGAAGGCTCCGGGATCGTTCTCTGGGATTGCAATCAATCATGTACTATCTTGTAAAATGCCACGAGTAGTGATTAGGAATAACGCCTTTTATCTGTGAATTGATAGGGGGCGCCAAAAAAAAAAACAACGCTTAGTACGTCGGATTTATTTTATTATTTTTTTTTTTTTTAATGATTTCCAGATAACTTATCTTAAAAATGTATTCATTTGTGTACAATCAACTTGATGTTGATATATTTCAAGATATGCTAATGTATTCATGGCAAAAAGCTGGATATAGCAATGAAAAAACATTACAAAATTTAACAGTTTAATGGCAACAATATTTAATGTTTGTTTAGAAACTTGTTTCGTTGTTAATTGTAATAATTATGCAATTGTAAGGGTTTACATTGCAATTTTTTTGTTTTATTTGTATTGATAACTTATTCCATCTTTCCCAATTATAATTTAAAAGTTATAAAAAAATTGAATTTTCATTAATTTATTTGTTTTAAACATATTGAAATGTAGTCATTGTTTTGTTCACTTTTTCAATCTTGGTCTCCAAAAATTTCAGTCTTTGTCGTGTTTAACCAACTTTTATGATCAATTGTCTAGGCATAATTTTATATAATTAATAAGATATAAATTAAATCATTAATTGATTTAACTTCTGCTATTAAGCATTAACAATTATTTTATTTGAAAATAATAATAATAGTTTAAAATGTTAATACTTTCTCACTAAAATGCAAATAATGCACAAAAGAGTGGATTTGCTTAAAAATTTTCCGATTTTATTTTGTCGCCACCTACCAATTAACAGATGAAAGCCGTTACATCTTAATGCTCTTATTTTTTACAAGATAGGACATGATTCACTGCAATCCCAGGGAATGATCCCGAAGCCGTCCCTTGTTAGAGATAATACGTATAATTTAGCAGGTTTTTTTCGAAATTTCTATTACCTATTACTCATAAAATTAATACGTGTACAGTCGGTAACAAAAGTGTCCGAACACTAGCAAAAATTCCTATGTATAAAAGTACACATCATACGGTTTTGTTAAATAAATCCTTATCGAATCGTGTTTTTACATTGACTATGAACAATATTCGACAAGGATTTATTTAACAAAACCGTATGAAGTGCACTTTTTTACATAGGGATTTTTGCTAGTGTTCGGACACTTTTGCTCCTATGTAAAAAAAAGTACACTTCATACGGTTTTGTTAAATAAATCCTTATCAAATCGTGTTCTTACACACTTTTGTTATCGACTGTATGTTAATTCTTATTATTATGTTTTTTTTTTTTTTTTTTTTTTTTTTGCTGTCATACTTTATGTCATATAAAAATTATTCTAAAGAACGTTGAGTAAGATTTTGATACAAAATTTGGTAATTGATTTCTAGGAATAAAATAGCAAATTCATATATATATGTTTTGAAATACATTCAACTGAAATGCACACCCCCTGTTAAACGCTACAAAAGGAAAATCACCGTTTCCTTCTGTTTTCTAAAAAACTAGTGTTACCTGCGGACGCCAGTAAATTAAATATTCACACTTTTATCTTCAAAGGGGTTACTCAATTGAATAACACGTACTGCGCTTTTCTGAAACTTAAATAGTAGTAAAAAACAGCACAGCTACGTTGAATATTATTTACGAAAAGAAACCATTTGAAAAAAAAAAAAAAAAAAAAAAAAAACTTTATTCCCATTGGAAAAACCTACTGCTCAAGAACAAAAAATTACTTATTCAAAAAATTTTAATACACACGAGCTCTCGATTAAACGAGACCAAGGATCTTTTTTTTTTTTTTTTTTTTTTTTTTTTTTGTTTTGTTTTAACCAACGTTACTATCCTATAGTAATAATATTCATAAAATGAATAATAGACATTATAATACATTTTCAACACCCTCCTTTTTTTTTTTTTCCTTTTTTTATTGCATTTAAAAATGAGCATTTTGTATTTGAAATGCTACAAAAAATACTGAATTTTTAAATACTATAAACTTAGAAATTCACGAAAGAGGAATTCTTTATTTGTTCTTTATGTATTTATTTTGATAATCATGAATTTG
This sequence comes from Salticus scenicus, assembly GCA_963930645.1. Classification (NCBI taxonomy): domain Eukaryota; kingdom Metazoa; phylum Arthropoda; class Arachnida; order Araneae; family Salticidae; genus Salticus; species Salticus scenicus. The sequence continues at coordinate 234,282,150 of OZ005649.1, forward strand.
ATATATCAAGAAAATCATTGGTACCATAATTATTTTGCAAAACACAAAGAAATAGACATGATTATTTATTAAAATTAAACATATGAACTAAAATCACAGCAAAACGTAAATAAAAGTTACTTTCATATATAACGTTTAAAAATTACTTAAAATTGTCTAAGTAATGTTTATTAAAAGTTGAGACTAAGGCAAATAACAATAATAATAATGAATGAATGAAACTGAAAGGTACATAGAACCAATAAATTAAATGATCAAGAAAATTGAATTACTTCTTTGAAGAATTTATTTCTATGTCAATAATGATTCAGTTTTAATTATTGGTATTGTTTATAAATAAATTTATCTTCTAAATAAAAATTAGATCTTTGTTCCATATACTCCAATAAATAAAAACACCGTATTTTAAATGCATTAAAATGATCTTATGAGGGGAATTTAATTTAACATTGACTTTTATTTGTTATTTAGTTTTATATAAGGATTCTTCTTACAGCAAATTTTATTCTTTTCATTTCATTGATCTATCTTATTAAACTGATTCTTTTCGTGAAGATGTTGGTGAAAGAATCAAAGGAATTTCTGGCAAATTTAATAAGTACAATAATAGAACGTATTATTAACTTTTTTGATGCTTAAGCAGAAAAGGTGTTCTCATAGGGCTTTGCAGTGTCTGTGGAAAAATCTGAAAGAATAAGAAAAATGACATAAATAAATAACCTTATTGAATGTATATAAAATTAGTAGCTTGTTGATGATTTTGATGTTCAAATTCTAGATTTTCCTGTTTGGACAGTCAATAAGGGCAAAATAAGTAAATATTTTTTTTTAATCAACGTCAAAACAAAATTGAAATTGCAGAACAAAAAAATTTGTAAATGTAAATTTAATTTAATATGATGTGAAATGCATGCAAATATGATATCAAAACAGATATTCGAAATTATTTGAAATGACATAATTCCATATAAAATTATAATTAAAGGTAAAAATAAAATTTTAAAATTTAAAATTCTCAAAAAAATTTAAGTTATATATTAAATTTATAATTAGAAAATAATATATATATATAAAATCGTTTGTCCTGAGCGAGTGAATGAGTGAGTGAGTGACTAATTCATCATCAACCAGCCCAAACCCCTGGACGTAGAAGCACGAAATTTTGTGAGAATGTTCCTTCTGTTACGCAGACATCCACTAAAAGAAAAATGCTTTTGAAAAATTTGCCCTCCAAGGGGAGAGGAAGGGCAAAACTTGATATCACAAAATCCTTCAAATCTCAAAAAAAAAAAAAAAAAAGAAGATAACCGTAATTTTTTGGTTTAAAATATAGCTAACACAAATATCTAAAACCTAATTTCTGGAATTTTCGAAATTTGGCCCCTAAGGGGCGGTAGGGGGCAAAACGTGATTTCACACGCGCAAAACCTGATTTCACGCAAACCTATATCTTTCAAAAAAAAAAAAAAAAAAAAAAAACAGATATACGTGAAATTTTTGCTCCAAAATATGGGTAAAACCTAAAAATCAATTTATGGGATTTTAGAAATTCAGACTCTCAAGTGTGTGCGGGAAGGGGGGGGGGAAGTGATTTCAAATAATCCTTTGTAGTGCAAAGAAAAAAAATCTGGAGTGACTCCACTCGACTTTCCGAACAGTGAGTAACAGTTTTGTAGATAAAGTAAAGAAAGAGAAGTTGTCAAACAAACAAAAGAGAGAAAACCATAACAGAGTGTTTGAGTATTTTTTTCTATATATTACACGATGTTTTATTTCACACTACTGAACTTTGAGCCCATAGATCATAATGAAAAATAATTTTTCGTTGTGTCCCTGTAAAAACCTATAAATGCTAAATTCACCAAAATGCTTATAATTAGTGCAACAGTGATTTATAATATTGATACAATTTTTCAGCTAAATTGAATAAGGAGTTTAGATGCTATCACACACTTAAAAATTTGGTCCCATAGGACATAATGATAAAGAATTTTTCTTTGTGTCCCCGTATAAAATCTGTAACTGCTAAATTCACCAAAGTCTATACAGTTGGTGCAACTATGACCTATAACATGTGTAAAAATTTTTTGCTCATATTAATAAGGCGTTTAGACGCTATCGCACTTTTAATTTGGTCCGTAGGCCATAATGATAAAGAATTTTTCTTTGTGCCCCTGTAAAAAAACTGTAAGTGCTAAATTCACCAAAATCTATACGTTCGTGCAACTGTGACCTATAACATTGGTACAATTATTTTGCTCAGATTAATAAAGCGTTTAGACGCTATCGCAGTTTTAAATATTTGCCTCTATAGGCCATAATGATAAAGAATTTTTCCTGGTGTCCCTGTAAAAAACATATAAGTGCTAGATTCACCAAAATCAATAGGGTTCGTACTATGGTGACTTATATTATACGTAATAACTTTCAGCTTATACGAACAAAGCGTTTAGACGCTAGCGTGTTCACTCATAGACATACACACACACATACATACACACATTCATACACACATACGTACACACACACATACACACACACATACATACATCATCGTAAAAATAGTGAAAATGAACTCAGGTGACCTCGAAACGTTTAGAAACATCAAAATCTCAAATTCGGATTTTTTACATTATTACAATCCTCCCTATAGTGTTCGGAAAGTAAAAATGTTACATGTGAGATTTTCGCTCTAAAATATAGCTCGCACAAATATCTAAAGCCAATTTCTGGAATTTTAAAAATTTGTCCCAGGTGGGGAGAGAGTGTGGGGCTATGAGACAAAAAAATAGAAATACAGTTAAACCGTTGAAAATTGGTACAGATAGGTTTTAGCGGCTTGCAAGTCGAATGAGGAAATTTTTGAAAGTATAAATTTATTAGGAGGGGCGGGAAAAGAGGGGACGGAGGGGCAAAAAATAAAAATAAAAATAGAGTTAGAATTTTCAAAATTGGTACATAAAGGTGTTTGATACCTATAAATCGATTGCGGATACTTTCAAATTTGTAAAACAGACGGGAAGGGGAGGGGCGAGGGGGCAAAAATATAGAAATATGAGTAGCGCGTTGAAAATTAGTATTATTAGGTTTTAAGGCCCGATAAATCGATTGCGGATATTTTCGAAAGCGTATAATTTTTTACGAGGGGCGGGAAGGGGGGGAGTTCAGGGGCAAAAATAAAGAAATTCAGATAGAATGTTGGAAATTAATATTATTAGGTTTAAAAGCCGGAGAAAACCATTTTGGATATTTTTGAAAGTGTAAAATAATTAGGAGGAGCGGGAACGGTGGGCGAAGGAACACACTCTCTGCGCGTACGTGTATACTTTGCTGCAAGCATTGGGGGTCCGGGCCGTCTATTACACCGATGAGAGAAGAATTTTTTTATTGTTGCATTTTATATTTATGTTTTTCCCTTACGATAATATAGTGATTCCTTAAGAATGTCGCACATAGATGCGCGGCCGCAACCCATAATCGCCTGCTCTGCAGAAGGCAGTTGGGACCCGGTGATCATTTTTCACGATCATATTTTTTTTTTTTTTCACATGATAAAAATTAATGCAATTTTGAGAATTCTTTTATTATAGTCATTCATTTAAAAATAGTGCCTTTTTGTCACCATGTAAAGATAATATTAAATCTTGCATCTTTATATAGTAAAATATATTCTCTCCATTAAGCTATTTATTTATTTGGTACTAGCAGGCTACGCCCGCTTCGCTGGTCACTAGCTTTAAATGCATTTTCAGAAGAATTGAATCACTATTTATTATTTATATCACATTTCGGGCTACGTAACATAATTAAAAATCCCTTTAAAGGTCAAAAATTCATGATAAAATATAACAAATTAAATTAAATTTTATATTTCTTCCGTTTTGTACTCGTTTTTAAACAATGCTCTATGATCTTATGTGAATGATTCTCAAGAATGAATCAACAATTGTTTACAAAAATGGATTGTGTATGGGAAATAAGTATGCTGTAATTAAAAAATTGCAGCTCTTAGATCTTCAAAACTAGTAATTTATAAAAAGTTATTCATTATTCTTTAATATTAGACTGATTTTTGTTACATATAAAACTCTTATTTTAAGATAAAAGCAATATAATAATATCGCGTTGTGAAACTTTTTAACGTAATATCTTCAAATCTAATAATTTGATGTATAGGGCCCTCACAAAAAATGAACAGTTCTTAAAGTTAATTTTAAACATTGTATAACGTCTTTGCGGTATCATTTAAAATAATTCATCAGTTTTTACTTAAAAAAAAAAAAAAAAAAAAAAAAAAAAAAAAAAAAAAAATGGCCGACCTTCATCAAAAGCAATTGAACCATATCGCGTTGTGAAACTTTGCAACGTTGTAGCTTTAAATCTTATAACTTGATGTATATAGTGTCCTCACAGAAAGTGAACAGTTTTTAAGCTCTTTTTTAAGATATATATATAACATCTATGCAGTACATTAAATAATAATAATAATAATAATAATAATAAATAATAATGTGCGAATTGTGCGAAAAAATAATCTCTATCGATCGATGCCAATTTATTTGTTCGCTGGTCATTATTTCTTTAAATCTGAGAAGTTATATTTTATAAACATACAATTTTATTTTCTCTTACCTATAAGGTAGAGAAAGTGTCGTTTTTGGCCAAATTTTCGAAAGTGAGTTTTTGCTTTATTAACACGTTTTGAGGTTCCATGAATCTAAAAATCATATTTTTAGCGGTTGGTCTATGTGTTTGTCTGTTATCAGCATATCTCAGTAACAAATTATAGCAGGAAGTGTATCATATATCTGTATCATATAGGGATACTACTCTAAACTTTTCCTTAAGATTACGCAATGGGTTCGTGTATAGGTAAACCCAACAGAATTCAAATACATTACGTCTATGGCGGAAATTGCAGGTATAAAGAGTTTAACATCTATAGATTGAACTAAACCAAATGAAACTAATATACAAGAAAGAAAAATCATGCAGAACGCATTGATTAGTAACACTTTCCAACTGTACTTAACTGTTGTATAGAATAACTTTTAATATTCTTTGCCTACGTTATCACACAACAGATAGAAAGACTGAAAAATATACAGATAGACTAATTGATTTTAAAATTACTCTTAGGCATTTTGGTAAGTCTTAAAAAGGCTTAACGAAAAAGAAAATGCAGCTATTAGATTATAATTACAGCTTTTGATCTCTCTGAATATTTTAGTGTAGCCCTGTAAATCAGAAACTGAATCATATCATATTCTATACAAAACATTATTTTAGAATATTAACAATACATTTCAATATTTTTATGATTTTTAAAGCAGAAAGATTTTTAAATATAACTTTCTAAAAATTCTGTCCTAAAACGTAATGCATTGGCATTTTTTTTGTTTGTTGTTGTTGTTGTCCCTGTAAACAAACTAGTTATATAGGACCAATTAATGTCATTTTAAATGGGGAACATTCTATAGGGAAAATATTTATAAAAAATAACACTCATAGAACACAATGCTTTCGAATGCTTTTGTGTGTCCCTGTACACGAAACAGAAGATATATTCACTCCATTTTCAATATGGAATATCCGATAGTGAACTTCAATAAAATATATCAGTTTCGAGAAATTCCATAAATATTTACAGGAGTTAGAGCGCGGGCAGACAGACAGACAGACAGATGGACAGATACACAAACTGAAACCATATTCACGCTTAAAAATGTTAGAAAGTGTTCAAACGCTTAATATAAACGAAAGTACAATTCTAGCAATTTTTTATTAATAGCTCTTAATATAAATGGATATATTTTTGTGTCACCCTGTAAATCTAATGCTAATTATGCTATATTCTATGCAAAGCATTTTTTTGCGCATATAAATAACATATTCTAATTTTCTAAAACTTTGTAGAAAGTAAAGTTATTAAAACTTGATTTATAGAAATATCTCTCATAGAACGCAATGCTTTGAAATACTTTTAAGTGTCCCTGTACATAAATCGGTGGTGGTATTTCCTCCATTTTATACAGGAAACATCCAATAGTGAACTTGAATAACATATTTCAATTTCATTCAGATATGTCTACAGTAAAGGTATGAAAATATGATTTATAAAAATACCTCTCATAGAACACAATGGTTTGAAATACTTTCGGGCGTCCCTGTACACAAACCAGTAGACGTATAAACTCTATTTTCAATAGGGAACATCCGATAGTAAATTTGAATAAAATATATCACTTTTAAGAGATTCCATAAATATTTACGGGAGTTAGATCTCGGACAGACAGACAGGCAGACAGATAGACGGACAGGCAGATACGCAAAAGTGAAATCATATTCACACTTAAAAAATGTTAGAAATTGTTAAAAACGCTTAACGCAAACGAAAGTACAGTTCAGATATTTTTTATTAATAGTTCTTAATATAACTTTAATAGTTCTCATAGAACGCAATGCTTTGGAATACTTTTAAGTGTCCCTGTACATAAACTAATAGTGAATACTAATAGAAAATATGATTTATAGAAATACCTCTCATAGAACACAATGCTTTGAAATACTTTCGGGCGTCCCTGTACACAAACCAGTAGAGGTATAAACTTTTTTTTCAATAGGGAACGTCCGATAGTGAACTTGAATAAAATATATCAATTACATTAAGATATGTCTACAGTAAAGGTATGAAAATATGGTTTCTGGAAATTCCTCTCATAGAACACAATGCTTTGAAATAATTTCTAGTGTCCCTGCACACACACCAGTAGAGATATAAACTCCATTTTCAATAGGGAATATTCGATAGTGATCTGGAATAACATATTTCAATTTCATTAAGATATGTCTACAGTAAAGGTATGAAAATATGGTTTATAGAAATACCTCTCATAGAACACAATGTTTTGAAATACTTTCGGGTGTCCGTGTACACAAACCAGTAGAGGTATTACCTCCATTCTCAATAGGGAACGTTCTATAGTGAACTTGAATAATATATTTAATTTTCATTAAGATATGTCTACAGTAAAGGTATGAAAATATGGTTTATAGAAATACCTCTCATAGAACACAATGCTTTGAAATACTTTCGGGTGTCCCTGTACAGAAACCAGTAGAGATATAAACTCTATTTTTAATAGGGAACGTCCAATAGTGAACTTGAATAACCTATTTCAATTTCATTGAGATATGTCTAGAGTAAAGTTATGAGAAAATGGTTTATAGAAATACCTCTCATAGAACACAATGCTTTGAAATACTTTCGGGTGACCCTGTACCCAAACCAGTAGAGGTATAAACTCCATTTTCAATAAGGAACGTCCGATAGTGAACTTGAATAACATATATTTATTTCATTAAGATATGTCTACGGTAAAGGTATGAAAATAGGGTTTATAGATATACCTCTCATAGAACACAATGCTTTGAAATACTTTCGGGTGTCCCTGTACACAAACTAGTAGAGGTATAAACTCCATTTTCAATAAAGAACGTCCGATAGTGAACTTGAATAACATATATCAATTTCAAGAAATTTCATAAATATTTACGGGAGTTAGAGCGCGGAAAGACAGACAGACAGACAAACCGAAGTCATAAACACTTTTCAACCTTGTTGGAAAGTGTTAATAAATATTTATATGTTGAAAAGCACACCCAAGTAGCACAGGAACGTTCTGTGAACGTCTAATAACGGTTTCAATAGTTCAAACACCGTGTTTCGTGTCCAAAGAACGTTCTAAAACACGTTCAGAAATGGTATTATTTAGAACGTTCTGAAAATGTTTGATTTGTACCATCTATAAAACGTACAATTCTAGTTCTATATAGAACGTTCAAGTGTAACACCGTCATAACACGTTCTGTAACAGTGTAATTATAACGAATATGACAAAATGACTTTTTAGTACTATTGGTTGAGAAACTAGGTTAATCATGAAAATTTTTGACTTCAGTTTTTGATTTTTTTACACGTTTTCTGGCGTGAGGAATCCGGAAGTCAAAAGGTTGGTATGGTATCGGCACCTATTAGCGTGATAGCCCGTTAGTCCATGTACACGATATCTCAAGAACAAATGATTGCAGAGAGATCGGACCAGTTTTAAAATATCGCTTATGATATTGATAAGAATCCTATTGAGAGATTTGTAACATTCTAATTTAAAAACTTCGTAAGTTATTCGAAATTTATAATTTTTAGCTTGATAGAGAATAGAGCATTTTTTACATTTTCAGTTTAACGTTTTGTTAGCACGTCAGTAAAGAATGCTTTTCAAGAATCAGTAGCGGTGAGGTGAAAAAAAATTACAAAATTTTAAACTCATGGAAAAATTTTGTGAATTTTGTATTTCATGAATCAATGTATGGAATTCAACCAAACTTGTTACATAATTAGATCTTGCCCTAAATTGGAGGTTATTTAAATTTCATTTAGGATATATCGTCCGATAGATTGCGGTGCTATGTAATGAAACCCTCCATTTATGGGACGGCTATATCTCAGCTTCTATAGTGTACAAATGCATTAAACTTAATATATTGGTATATATCATGATAACCTCTGCTAATACAATTTGGATGTATACATTGTCCAACAGGTGGCGTTGTAATCTGCAATTTAATCATTTTAACGGAAAGGCAATATTTTAACTCTTGTGATTTAACACTTAAATTTTGTGATACACTGAAGTTATAAGTGAAATCGATTTTATGTAAAGCTTTACTGGTCCATTTTGGATGCACATCGGCCAACAGGTGCTATGTTGCAATGTAATCTCATAACGGAAACGAAAAATCTCAACTTCTGTGATTTATAAATGTTGTAAATTTGGTACGTGAAATTAATATTACGTAAAACTCTACAGATTGCCTTTGGGTGCATATCGGACGACAGGTGGCACTGCCACGTTCCAATATTTTCCATTCACAGAAAGGCTATCTATCAGCTTCTGTAATATATATACTCACCAAACCTTCTGTGTGACATACATTTGATATACATTATTGATTCAATTTGGCTGTATAACGAGTAATAGTCAAACAGTTTTTTTTTTATTATTATTATTCATAGGACATTGTTTTTTCCCCTAGGAATAAGTATACGGGGATTGGGGAGGGGTGGATAAAAATTTTCACAATGATTATCTTTCAAAAGAATTCGATATCACCTTTAAAACGAATAATTGAACCATCGTTTTCTGATGATTTAAAACAAATTTACCGTTTTTTTTTTTTTTTTCATTTGTCATAATAATAATAAACCCTTAGAAAAATAAATTTTCTAAGATCTTCTACATAGCATAAAAATGATTGTCTTCTGTCATGAAAATCTGCTAATCAAGGATGTTATTGAATAAATAATCTACTGCTTGATCAGCAAACCGCACAAGGTTCGGTCTGCATAGCATCAACATAATTGAAGAATGTGACAAAAATTTTCGCGCTTTAACTTAACGATAAGCAAGCATCTGCTATTACAGGAAGTCAAACGGTTTGGCAGTTTTATCGCTAATTTGGCTATTTTTTTCCTCTCTTTAATTATTGCTTATATTTTTTTTTCTTTTCTTTCTCTCATCCACAGATATGGATAAGAAAAATCCAAAATTTGACCCGAAAGTATTGTTTTTGGGTCAAATTTTGAAACTGATTTTTTGCAATATTTTTGCACATTTTGAGGTCCCCTGAATCCAAAAATCAGGTTTTTGTATTTGATCTGTGTGTGTGTGTGTGTGTCTTTGTGTATGCCTGTACGTGTATGCCAGTTATCAGCACATTTCAAAAACAAATAATTCCAGAATATGAAAACTTAGTATTCTACACTTGAATCATGTAAGGGGATGCTGCACTTAGCTTTTCCTTGAGATCAAGCAAATGCTTCGTGTACAGGGACGTCCAAGATAATTCAAATACATTAGGTATGTGAGCGAAATTTTTTTGCTATTTACAGTTTAATATCTGTAGCCTGTACTAAACAAAAATAAGTTAACATATATTTTTTTATATGCATAAAAGTATGTTTAGTGTAAAATATGGCATGAAAATCATTCCCCATTCATCTACAGGTCTACCTAGGAATGATAATTAATACTTCAAACCTACAGAGTAAACAAAGAAATTTTTTAAGTGGAAATTTTAACGCTTTTTTTTCCCTATACTTACACGTTTTGAGGTTCCCTGAATACTAAAATCAAATTTTTAATGGTTAATCTTTGTGTATGCCTGTTATCAGCTAATTTTAAAACAAATATTTGCAGATAATTCAAATTTTGTATTTTGAAGTTTATTTTGAGGTTGCTAAAAATGTTTGTTCAAGATTAATAAGCTTGAAAGAGTGGTGAGAAAGAAAGTTGACTGAAAAATTTGGAATGAACTTTTAAATTTAATAATAGCCAAGAATTTTTTATAGTAGGCATTATGCAATATATTTAAACGGGGTCCCCCCCCTCCTCATTGAGAGAGTTATTCGTCAAATAATATCTGTTCCTAAATTTAGTTTGAAATTTTTAAAACGTAGATTTATATATAGTATTTGTTATCTTACACTTTAATCTGCAATCTGCATTTATAGTATTCAAATGCTAGGTAAGAGTAAGAGACAGCCATGTGAGTGTCCCACGAAATTATTATTAATATTTAAATAAAAACAGTTTTTTTTAAATACTGATAATGCATAATTAAGTAGTAATTTTTATTTTATTTTTATCTATTTATTTATTTGGGTTGAGAAGTGATGTGTCTGTCAAATGAAAGAAGAGATTTAATTGATGGTCTATATTCATGATGACGGTCGTTATTAAAAAAAATAGCGATACCTTCAAATTTCACACATTATAAAATCCAAAATTTTGCTTCAAATTATCTTGGAATGGCGAATTTTGGTTGGTGGGTATTGATTGAGTGTATGTAATAGGCACTTCGGTGGTATTTCGCGAAACTTCTAACTTACCCGCCGAAGAGGGAGAGTAAAAAGTGGGTAAGACGCTGCCGAAAGCAATGGAAACCCAGACTAATCATGTTGCGAGCGGAAGAACCATTACCAAACGCAGCTGGAACATCAACTTAAGTTTCGATTGATTTCAGCGATTTTTTTTTTCTTTTGAGATTTTGTTAATAATGACATGGAATTTTGAGAATTTATTTAAATATACTATGCAGCAAAGCGGGCAAAGCCTGCTAATGTTTATTTAAAGCATACTTAGATATGCTACACGAAACGTAATAAAATTATGAAATACTGTTCGTATGCACATAAAACATGTTTCCTATAAAATATTTTATTGTTAGCTTATGATTCATAAGGCCATATAGAAATATTTAGATATATTAGAGGATAATAAGCGAAAATTGATCGAAGTGTGTTTTAAATTTTGTTAAACGTTTTCAACTTTCCAACGAGTTAAAAATATGCTTAAAATTTAAGTTTGTCAACACCATTGTCTGTCTATTCGTTCTCTAATTTCAAAAATATATTTTATAATTCCTCAGTTACATCGTAACCGTGCTCATTTTTTATTGAAAGTATGTGTATACCGTAAGCGGTTTGATATGGGGACTCACTAAAATTTTAAACGTACAAAAGTGTATGTTTAGGTGTAGGGTGCAGGTGTTTTATAAACTAAGTGGTCCGCATGATTTTTCTTTTTTGTTTATTACTAAATATAGTAAAAATGTAGCAATTTCTGTAATATTTCAATAAAAATATAAATATCTTGCGCATTAGTAAAAAAAAAAAAAAAAAAAAAAAAAAAACTAGTTATACTGTGACGGCTTTAAAAGTTTTTTTTTTATTCCATTCTATATAATAGCGTCACCAACGATTTATTCGCACAAAATTTCAAGAAACTTAGCTTCTCACAATTAACTTTCTATACATATAATTTCGTACAATTTTCACCAATAGGTGCTGCTGTATAGGCAACTGGAAATCCCAGACACTAACAGCAACGCCACATTGTGGATAGATTACATCCGAATTGAATCAGCATACATTTTAATAATATAAATATCATATACCAATTTTGGTGGATTTAAATAACAATAAATAACATACGAAATATATATACCTTAGAAGAACTACCTACTCTGAGAAGCAAGGTTTTACCTTATCAGAAACGAAATTAAATTGTCGTCTGTTAGCTTTTTGTACCCAAATAAAATCAGTATAGATTTACATGATTTCCATCACATGTACAAGCTTAGTGTATTTATAACTATAGATGATTAGATGGAGCCTGTCCAGTAGAATTGCAATATAGAAGCAACATGTTATGAAAGCCACATATTAAAATCTAATTAGCAGTAATTTAAGTCTAGCCAAATATTAAGTTTGGTTAAATGCTGTCCACTGGCTCGTGAGAAACAGAGTCCAAAATTTTCTTTCTGACACACATACAAAGACATTTTCTAACAATAGTCGAATCATATTCCAAAAATCACAAACTGTGTGAATTTATCGAAAATCGAAAGTCGGAAATTTTCACGAATCCAATACTTTCTTCTTGACAGATGTAAGTAAAATAATAATAATAATAATAAACGGTAATCATACGCTTGATCCAATCTTGAGGTTGAAATAATTAAAAACAGCTAAAAAAAATGTTTTATTTATTTATTAATTTATTTATTTTCTCCTATATTAACCCTTTGCCGGCCCTAGTGCTCTAAACCGCTATACATAGTATTGCCAAATTGAGGGACTCTTTTATTTAACGAACACCAATAATTTTGAGGAGTGATATTTGATATACATAATGGACGAATAAACTTCGAAGTGATTAGACAACCGATGCAGTAGAAATTTATTGGTGGATATTGAACAAAAAAAATCCTGAAATTTGGCAACATTCAAAAAAGGAGAGGGAAATTCAATAGGACCGGCAAAGGATTAAATTAAAGGTTTAAAGGATAAAATTTCGATCCGTGCAGTCATCTAGAATAACGTTTAGTATAAAAATACACAGATTATTTTTAACTAATGGTTGTGAAATGATTATATATATATATATATATATATACACAATACTGATAATTATTCAAAAAAACTTTTTGTACATTCGGCAGAAAAATTACTGAAGCACACATCCACGTTTCATATATACTAGCAAACCCGTGCGGCATTTTCGCACTTTATTTCTTTTCTTATTTACCTTTAAAATTTGAAACTTATAAATATTATATCAATTTCACCCCTTAATTAAAATTTTAATTTACCAGAAGCCAAATTATTATTAGATACAAATAAATATTGTGCAATAGTGAAACCAGAATTATTCAAAGAAAAGCTTCAAAATAAAATTCATGGTTTATGACTCAGTTTTCATACTTCCGCAGGCAGTACGGTTTTAGTAAAGGACCCCTGTGACGCCTTTTAAATTTTAATGTATGCAATGGCATTTTATTTATTTTAGCGTAATTTTTTGTAAAAAAGAAAAAAAAAAATCCTAGACTTAAATTGATAATATTTTTTTATGATTGCGTTTTGTAGCCAATTTATGATAATATATCATGTTCTGTTTATATCTTTGAAATATTGCTAGGTTTATACTGACTCTTGCAAAGATTTTGCAGAAATAACTTTCAAAAATACATTTCTCATAAAATAATGTCCTCAAACAAATATCGTCATGTTTTCTTTATTAGATCATTGAACTGAATCCGCGTGCTTAAATATTGTTCATTTTTAAATACTATTTTTTATCCTCACGTATTTTATTAATTTTACCACTGTCGTATCATTTCAAAAAATATTAATTGAAATTGGTCCACGTTAGAGAAATATTATATAGATATTAGTTTGATCACTAATTTTTATCATCAATCTACTTTTTTATAAACAGCTTAAGACTAAGATTATGACTCGATAAATATTTACTCAACAAAACAGTTTAGGTGCAAATATTTTGATTTACTAGAGCTTCAATAATATTTCTGCCGACAGTATATGGAGTAGCATCATTCACAACCGCTCTTTCGTGCCGGCAAAATGATTTTAATATTTTTTGAAATAGCTCACAATTTTTAAAATGAATAGTTGAATCAAGCTTCTGTAATAATTTGAAATAATTGAATTTATATATATATATATATATATATATATATATATATATATATATATATATACATAAACAAATAAATAAATAATATTTTTTTCCATTATTGGTTTTTTTCCTTTCTCTCATTTTTTTCATAAATGTAAAATGCAGAAATAACTACTTTTAATTGAACAACGTGGATTTGTTTAAGAAAATATAAAATACAGTTTTGTAATGGCCACGACGTACTAGCTTGATTTTGTAATTATCATCCTGTTTAGTTAGATAAGCTTTCCTTGAAGTGGCATTTTATGTAATTCAATAAAACAAGCATGCAACATTTTAAATACACCACGAATTTTTATATCTTGCCTCATCATAAAAATAAACTATTTAACAAAATATTGTTAAATACAAACTCTGTAACATAATATTTAAATAACATTTTTTTAATACAATTGTTGAGTTCTGCATTTTTCATTAAAGTAACTACATAAAACAAAAATAGTTTTTTTAACCCCTAATAATTAAATAATGACTATGCCACAAAATGAAAAGGACTACTTGTGTTGTTTTATCTCAAAATAGAAAGCTGCCAAATTTGACTAGACCGCCAAATTACCAACAAGGGTTGCCAGTTCCATAATTTTCAGCCGCGAAAACCAAATGATTTCATATCAATTTTCTCATGTTGATGACTTTCTGATTATCAAAGAGAGACGTAAGAGTGAATTTACTTTATATATCTTACATACATATATTTTGATACATTATTAATACTTTATTCATACTTATAATAAAAGTTTGTATATAATTATTAATCAGATGCTAAAAAGTTTGACTTGTTATTTTTAAGTTTTTTTTTTTTTTTTATCTCGAGAAATTGAAAAATGCTGTTAATGTAAATCTAACTACTAATTTGTTTTCTAACAGCATTTGAATATTAGTATTACCAATGAATAAATTTTACAAGCAAAACTTGTCACATAATAGTATTATGACATCAAATATTTTTTCTGTTATAAATAAGCGGGATTTTTGTGTAAAAAATAAACATAATTTAAATTTCTCATCAAGAGAAAAAAACATATATTAATTTCTTATAAATCTAATTTTAAGGTATGTGTGCTTGTGTCATTTTGTCAGTCTTAATAAGGGTATGGTGGACGTTGAAAATCTTTCTTTGAAATTATTGTCTTACAATTGTTTGTATTGCATATAATGGGTCGTTCAATGTAAAGTGAATTGTTTCCTTCTAAATAGATTTTGAAATAACGAACTTTTTGCAAATTTATATGTAGGAAAACAATTTAAGATTTTGTAAGCATTACCTATTTTTAGCGTTTAAAACAAATCAGAGTAGTAAGAATTTATAAATTATAAGAAAAATAACTTAGAAGTTTCATTTTTATAATTATTTAGAAGTTTTAGTTTTCTGAAAAAACAATGTAAGGCCATTTATGGGATTTTAATGCAATAATTAGAGGTTTTTCACTTTTATAATGAAAGATGTAACTAAATGTGGTAAAATTAAGCAAAAATATTCATATTTAAAAAATGTGGAGTTTACACCGGTTTCACAGCGTATGTTTCACAGTGTCTGTATATGCATTGAAATGTATGAATATTAAATATATTAAAATTTCCTGAATACTACCAAAGTTTAAAAAATTAAAATTACAAATTTTAATCTTTTTTTAAATTGTTTAAAATGCTTTAGTCTTAAGTTTTTACTTCGATCTTATATTATTATAGTTTATAAATATACTCTAAATGCATCTGTACATTTATTTTGTGGATTTATTTATAAATATATATATATATATATATATATATATAATTTTTGAATTAGAAAAAAAATAATTGCATGAAAATTCCACAGTTAAAAATATTACAAAAATAAAAATTAACTCATCAATCGATCCACAAAGTAAAGCACAAATGTATTCAGATTATACTAATAAACAATATTAGTGCAAAATCAAGGAGAATTTTCAAAAATTAAATAACGTAGATAATTTTTTTTTTTTATATTATGAATTTTATTCTTTTAATTTTTATAACCGTTTATGACCATGTACGTGTGATTCTACTGGTCAGACAGAAAATTATATTTCAGTTTCAATATCCATGTAATAAATGCTAAAAAAGAGATTATGTATTAGTTTTCTTAAATTCAATAACATCGATTTTCTCAAGACATGTGAGTAAAAGCCTGCTTATAAAAATGCTAATTTAATTTAATGCTGTAAATGTTTACAGTCAGTTACGGTTAATATTAAGAGAACATGTTTAAAAACAGAAATTTATTAAGAAATAAAAACAGAAATTTTACAAGAAATTTTTATAACAACAGTTTCTAAAATTTCCGTTTTATGGCAGAATTTCTTGAGATTATTAATTTCTTATCCAACATTCATTTTAAATTCGTATATTTTTTCAAGTAAAAAAGTTTATTTTACATTTAGATATTTAAAATATTGTATTAAGTTTCATGTTTTTATATTTTTGACAAAATATACATATATATATAGAGAGAGAGAGTTTGAAATTAAGATAATTTGTGAGTTGCGTTTTACTATATAGCAGTTCGTAAGATATCTTTCTTGTAAAATACTAATAGATAGCAGCACTACTCCGAAATTCACTTAAAATTTACGAATGCGTAGTTGCTTTAATAATATTTCGGTGCTTTCTTTTTTCACTTGAAGAAGAGTCGGACTGATAATTTGACCTGAAACAGCTATTGCGTTTCTTTTATTTTCAATTTATAACCTATTTGTCACCTTCATATCAAATGGTAATGAAGTAAAAGAAAAAAAAAGTGCATTAAAATTTAAATAAAATCTTATTTATAACCGTTATGTTTATGCATAATGTATAAATTTCATAGTATAACAGCTTTTTACTTTTGTTTATTTTAAATAATTTCTTTAAAAGAGAAATCTTTATTATTTATTTATTTATTTATTTGTAGTATTTATTGGAAACAAAGGTAGTATATAGCTGAAAAGATTAAACTTATTAAAATTAAAATTTAATTAAAATTAATTAGTTTTTTTTTTATTCATTCATTTCTTTTTAAAGGAAAATGTACTTTTTCGTTTTATTATATTCATCGAAATCAAATGGTAATATAATGGAAAGAGCAGGGGCTATAAAATACATGCTTCAAAATCTAAAGAGGTACAGTTGACTTTAACACTGTAGTTCTTAAATAATAACAGATCCACCTGTTGTTGATAAATACTCATTTTATCATGAGATATTTAGATGAATTTTTTTTTTTTTTTTTTTTTTTTTAGCTTACTTACTGATTTTTTACCAAGCAACATACATTATATATAATATATATATATATATATATATATATATATCAGTCGAACCTCGTTTACGGGAATCTCATGGGGAATAAAAAAAAATTGTTCATGTTATCAGTAGTTTATATTGTCAGTAACTGAGAAACTGACCTTTGTTTTAGCGGGGATTGTGGAAACTATTCACGATAAGCGGTTTACGTTAATTAGATTCGACTATATATATATATATATATATATATTGTATCAGAAAAAAAAAGTAAAAAATTTACAAATTTAAACTCTCAAAGTACAGAGTATTGTTATAAAGTTTGGAATAAAATCACAACACAAAATATGGAATAGAGTTTCATATTTTTTTCCCTTTATTTTTCTCATATTCCATTTTCAGATTTAATGCATCTTTTTCAGACGTGAATTTTACTGTAATAATTTGCTTAAGTCAACTCTGATAGACAAGTTTAATGCATCTGAATGTTTGCATACATGTATTTCAATTTAATCTTTAAAGCGTTTTTATTATACCTCTTTAATTAATTGATTACGAAAATATTTCTGCTATATTCAATATTAAACATTCTTCAATATATAGCTAATAAAGAAATTTCTAAAAATATTTCTTCTTGTAACCAAATATATTTATGTTAAATGTGTAAAAGTTATTCTCACTTAACCCTTTGAGGGACAAGATAATTTTGATCATTTAAAATTATCTGCCACCAGTACGTACAAACAAATATAAGTGATTAAAAAGAAAAATGGAGTTTTTCTTCTATATTATTAAAGTAAAACTTTGTAAAAAAAATTCTTGGACAAGTTTTTACAGTTGGGAATTAAAATTAGGTTTGATATAATGTATTCCAAAGCCTTTGAAAGGGTTAAACGAATTTAAATAAATAAAAATGTATAAGTCTGCGTAGCTTTATATTTTTCTTTCATCTGAATTATATAGAGATCTACAAAAATATAATTAAGTGAACCTGAACATTAATGTTACAAACAATACCCTGGTTAATATAATCCTTTTTTTTTTTTTTTTTTTTGGTATCTGGTTGCGTAAAAACATTATGTAACATTGGGCATTATGTAAAATCACAATGCACAATATTGTTTTAATTTAATCTTTTAAAGTTTTATTTTCGTATGCATTTCGCATTATTAAGATATATATTTTTGAAAAATTTAAACTGTTGTTCCGAATTTATCATTTTTGGTGTATAACGTACAAAACTCATAAATATTAAATATGTACATAGTAGACATACGTTGTACAGTATCTAAGAACTACAATGCCGTATATTTATTAAGAGTATATTGTACTGTATGTAATTAATGAATCTGTCAATTTTATGATTAATAATCAAATAGTAATTCAGATAAAGCTAGTCTGAATACACACAAGTGTAAGCACATATGTAATCCACAGAATAATTATTGTGCATCTTTATATACGTATACAGATGATGGGGGACCAAATAAGAAAAAAAGCGATACTTTCGAATTTAAACATTTTGTCGGAAATTTTGAGAAACATTTGATGGATACTTTGTGGGTGTAAATAACATGTTATATCACATATGTTTAAAAAAAATACCCCAAAGATAAGAAAAGAACCACTAATAAAATTATATTTTTACATATTTGGCACCATCTTGTAATTAATAATGCTTGAAATTTATTGTAGTTTTAGCATGTTTTTATGGCGCTCTTTTTAATTATCATTTATAATTCACCATCACAAAAAATTTCTTTAACGAAATTAAAGACTTTCAAGTGTTTTTTATTTATAATAAGCACGGTTTTTAATTTATTATAAGTCATTTTTAGAAAACTTGACATAGTACATTAGACACAACATTCTGTAATCTGAGATTAAGAACATTAAATTTATGCAAAAAAATGAGCATTTTTACTAAAAGATATTTATCTGCGCATGCACATGATTTAACGAAAAAAAATTTTTGGGTATTATTTAGTGAAATGTATAGAACTCATGCAAACATTGTGAAAAATCAAAAAGATATCGTCAACAGAATTAGTTGAAATTTAAGCACTATGAAAGACAAGCAAAAGTATAAGTATGTAATGCATATTTTTATTTTTAATAAGTCCTTGGGAATACACTGTAAGTTAATTAAATTGAAATCTTTATAAAACCACTTATCGTTCGCTTCTCTTTCATATTGCTTTAAATTTAACTAATTCTATCGATGATATGTTTCTAAATTTCCCTGATATTGCTTTGGTTATTTTTTCAGAGTATTTATGTATTTGGATAATAAATTTTGTAAAAAAAAAAAAAAAAAAAAAAACTTTGTCACCATTTGTGGATGCAAAGTTAAAACTTATTTAGAAAAAATACTCATATTTCATCTTATATTAATATTTTTATATTATATTTCTATTATGTTATGTCTAATGCACTATGTCAAATTTTCTAGAAATGGCATTAAATTGATCTGAAAACCCTTTATGTTATATAAGCAAAAAATGTTTCGCAAATTTTCAATAAAGATAAAAAAAAAAAAAAAAAATATATTCTCAATGAATGCGCGTGATACTGACAAAATTATGAATACACATAAATTAAAGAAGCCACATAAGAATAAATGCTACAGCTACAACGCATTTCAAGTGCAAATTTTTATAAATAAAAATTTACACCCCCCCCCCCCCGTTAAGATCCCTTCTTTTCTTTCTGGACAAAATCTTTACATAAATATATGTGGAATAACATGTTTTTTATACCCATGAAGTTCTATGCACTTTATCAAGATTTCTCTATGTATTTGACAAAAAGGCTAAATCGGAAAATTACACATTATTTTGCCACTCGTCTGTATATCATGAAAATGGCTAAAAATTGACTTTTAAAGTTTGGAATTCAAGCATTCTCTGGAATAAAAACTATTTATATTAATGGATACAACACGATAAAATTGTTGTGAAATATAATTATATATATATATATATATATATATATATACGAAAGAACAATAGTTTTATTTATAAAGTATTTATACAAAAGCTATTTCTATATGTTTTCTTTCTTTAATTTTTCCTTCTTTCTTTTTTTTTTATACTAACCTTCTGAACCAGAAAATAATGGCGTCCAATAAGTAAAAATTATGTTTTTAGCATAATCATAGACAGAGATTGGGTGAGGACGGCTTTCTTTCCTTTTACTTATGTCTAACATAATATAAAAACGGAAAAGGGAAAACGTTATCAAAACAATAAATAATATATTTAATAAGTAAATAAATAATATACTAAGAAATGATATATTAATTATAAATAATAGACTTACTATATTTTTTATTAAAAAAAATAATAATAATTACATTTGTTTATTATTTAATATGCCATGATAGCATAATTACATAAAATGAGTAAAAATTGCGTTGACTCATTTTAAAGAAATTTAAACATTTAATGATTACCAATTACATTGCCATGTGGAATAAGTTTAAATATCTGTAAACATAATTTTTGTAAACTGCTGCTGTAAACTGAAAATATGAATACACACATGCACTGAAATTTAAAAATATGAAGTATGTTAAATATTTTGATTAAAAAAATTATATTTAAGTATTTGGAAATTTTTAAAATTTCTTCCTTCTAACTAATTTTTAAATATTTTTAAACTATCCATGGACTTACAAAGTAGTACCCAGAAATGTTTAGAATATACAGGGTGCAAAGTCGAGAGCAGGCCTTTATTTGCACAACAATTGGTCTCAGACGTTCTCCAATTACAAAATGTATTTTTTAAAAAAATGTAAGCATTCATTATATGACATGTTTAAATTAAAAAAATCAATTTATTCAAAATCACAAAAATTGGTAATTTTTATACGGTTTTCAGGACGCTAATAGTAAAAGTTGACTTTCAACTTAAAAAATATAACACGAAAAGTTTCACTTTTGTGCGCCCAAAATTGTCTGAGATAGTTAGTTTCAAAATTTAGGATTATTTCGCATTTTCTCGGGATTTATTAAAAAGACAATGAAAAATTCTTTAATAAAGCCCGGGAAAAAGCAAACAAATTCCAAATAGGATATTTAAACCGATCCCTTATTGAAGGCCTAAATATGTTAGAAAATCTAAACTTTAAATATCTTGTTCCATTTTGGGAGAATATAAATGAAACTTTTTGTTAGGATGAGTGTCAATTTTTTTAAATATCACTATAGGGATCTGGAACTGTATAAAAATTTAGTTTTTGTAATTTTGAAAAAATAGATATTTTAAATTTAAACTTGTCATACCGCTCATATTTTTATAAAAAAAATTTTGTAACTGAAACTATATGTTTGCGACCAATAGTTGCGGAGATAAAGACATTCTCGTGATTATCTTTGTACCCTGTATTAAAAAAAATTAATATATATATATATATGTATGTATAAATGAATTTTTAATCGTAGTTAAAACCAGGCAACCGATATAAGATCACTGAAACCACATAGAACAATGAGAAGGAAATTACAACAAATTTAAATAACATGTGGAGACTGATTGTGATTTATTGAAACATTTATTTTTGTTTATTTATTTTTATTTTATTTAACTTCAATCTAATCATACATTTATTCCTAGATTATTCGTTGCAATTTTAATAATTTTGCCGGTGCGTAAAAACGACATGAAACTCAAATCAAAAGATACAAACAAGCAACGAGAAGGAAAAAAAAAAAAAAAAAAACAGCATTTTTTTTTTTTAAAGGAAAAGCTCAGAACGGTGAAAAAGAAGAAAAAAAAAAAAAAAAAACTCGTCAGGGGTGACCTTTTTCACCGTTGAGCACCAATGTACGATTTCGTTCGTTAGCAGCTATACTAGCGGACACCCAATCGTACAAGAAATTAATTGAAGTTAAAAATGAAGAATAAAGTGGAATAAACCAGGGGTGCAGAACATGTCCGAACGTCCGAACGAGGTTCGGGTGAAATTTTGAATATTTTTTTAAGAGAAAATAAAAATGTAAATCAAAAATAACAATTTGCTACTTTGAAGTGCTTATACACTAACAGCGACATTTTTATGTTACACTGTATGTTTATTCTCTTAAAGATTTATTACATAGAACAAATGACTTTAAATAGCAAAGTAGATTTTTGCATTATTGAGGGAAATTTATACTGTGTTTGGGGGAAATTTCCGAGGTTTGAACATTTTCTGCACCCCTGGAATAAACTATTAATTCAAGAACACAGAGAATCAAACAGAAAACAACTATAAAAAACAAACATTACTCACAGGATGATGCATCCGGAATCCCAAGGATTAAAACAAGCAAAATAATTCAAGAGTTTAGTTGTACATAGCAGATGAAGAATGATACAACACAGCAACAGGGATATGAATTACTTTTTTTTAAATTCAAATAATGTTGGAGAAATTTGAACATACTTAATTTAGACGTATATGCATGAGAAATTCCATATTCTACGACAGTAATTCCCAAAAATTGTCATAACGTGAAAGTCAACACTATATCCCTTAAAAATTTCCTTAAATTTTTGCATTTAAAAAAAAAAAAAAAATTCTTTTTTTCCCCTAATCTGAAGATAATGGCGTTATAGTATTAATAACGAAACTTTAATAAACACCATAAAAGGCAAGAACTCGCAGCTGCTACAAAAGAAAAAAAAAAAAAACCGGCAACGCATTCAACACACTCAACGTGCTTGTTTGCAGCTCTCGCGCTTACATTGTTCGCCTGATGAAGGGTTGTGTCTTCTTTTAACCCGAAACAATTGTTTCGAGTTCTTGCATTTTATGGTGTTTATTCAAAGTTTTGTAATTAATACTATAACTTCATTATCTTCAAATCAGGGGAAAAAAAGAAATTAAAAAAAAAAAAAAAAAAAATGAAAAAATTTAAGAAATTTTTTAAGGGATAAAGAGACGTAATGGCACTATTTTCGGAAAACTCTCATATAATATCGAATTTTTGATGCATATTACGTTGAAATTAAAGGAATAGTAAGTATGTTAAAATTTCTCAAGCATTATATGAATAATAAAAAAAAAAGTAGTTTATAATCCTGTTCATGTGTTGCATCATCAGCTATGTAATTTTTAATAAAAAAGCACCACAAAACTGGCGTTGTAAAAATTATTACTTACAGACTTTGAATAAACACCATAAAATGAAATAAACTCGCAACAATTGTTTCGGGTCGAAAAAACAAACGACCCTTCATCAGGGGAATAAAGTAAGCACGAGTGCTGCAGTCAAAGCGGCAACGCACCAATTGCGTTGCCGCTTTGACTGCAGCACTCGTGCTTACTTTATTCGCCTGATGAAGGGTCGTGTGTATTTTCGACCCGAAACAATTGTTGCGAGTTTATTGCATTTTATGGTGTTTATTCAAAGTTTGTAAGTAATAATATGTACTTTTTACTTTTAAACGCCCGTACTGTGGTGTTTTTTTTTTATAATGACGTCACAGTTTTTTTTTTTTTTTTTTTTTTTTCTACACTATTTTAGAACGTTTACAGTACGTTTTCTAGAACGTTCTGAAAATGTGTATAACGTATTGAAAACGTTCTAAAGACGTTTAGAACGTTCTGAGACCGTATACGTAGAACGTTCTCAGAACGTTTCTATAACACCGATGGTGATAGTTACACGTTCATTGAACGTTCTCTGAACCGTACTATTGTACGGCTTCAAGATGGACAAATAGACGTCTATAACACGTTCAAAGTGAACGTTCTTAGAACGTGTTTGTAGAACAATTTTTGAACGTTCAGAGAACGTTTCGGTGCTGCTTGGGCATTTGATGTAGAATAGGGTATAGAAGTCCTTCACTATTCGATTACAAGACTACACAAAATAAGAAAATAGATCATAGTGCAACAATACTTGAAAATTGATAGAAGTGCACTTCTGATTGTGAAGCATGTTATTAATATTGGTTTATATTTATATGCACCACGTGATGTGTACATTATCTTCAGAAGATATACAGTGCTTCCAATATTTAAGCCATAATATTCTTTTTTATTGTTAGTTGAATTGTTTAACAATAATATTTTGCCATGTCCAAGATAGCTGCTCAGGAATTGAAATTAATACCTGATAACCATATGGTAATTAATGTATTTTTTAAACTAAATATTCATCGCTTGTTATATATATATATATATATATATATATATATATATATATACTAGGGGGCTCTGCCCCTGCTCGCTCTGCTCACCATTCCCGAGGGAGGCTTCGCCTCCCCCCGTCTCACTTTACTTATTAACATATGCAAAGCTCTGCTCGATTATTCGCTGTTTTCTTTCATTGAAAAGAAATACTAATAGTGCATATTACAAGACAAAAGGAGAAAATTATTATGGAAATCCTCATATTAAGTGTCAAATTGAGATATATAATATTTATATATTTTTTAATAGAAAGAAATTCACAATATGTAGACCATTTTGTATTACAGATTTAGTATATGACCCTTTTTATTTATATTTTACAACCTTAGATCCAGACCGCGGTACCCCTTCGTAATTGGAAGATTGCGGGTTCGGTTCTCGAGCTTGCCAAAACCGTTGTGTACGCTAATGGTAACTGGTGTACGTAAAATATGTCGTGACCGCAAAGTCCTCCGTGTTCCCATCAAAATTATACCTCTGGGGGCCACTGAAGCGACTGACCATCCCCTTCGTGTAGGACCAAACTTGTGGTGGCATGTCTCCGGAACATCCGTAGAGGTGCATCCCAGACTGTCGCCAATTATCCATAGCGCTGTAATGGTGTGACGTCAAACACAACCTACCTACAACCATCGATCATATTTTAATTTTCCCGCGTAAGAAAATTATTTTTCTAAAAGTAGAGAGAAAAAAGTTGATATTTATTTTCTTTCTTTTTTACATCCATTATTTCAGGCCGCGGTACCCTAGTCTATAAATCGCCGAGCACGTAATTGGAAGATTGCCGATTCGATACTTGAGCCGGCCAAAGACCGTCTTGTACATTAATCGTAGCTGGTGCACATAAAATCTGTCGTGACCGAGAAGTCCTCCATGTTCCCACTCACACTATACCTCTGGGCATCCCCAAAGAGATAGGGGGATCCCTTCCGGGAAGGATCGAAATTGTGATGGCATATGACCGGAACATCTCTAGGCGTGCGTCCCAGACCGTCGCCAATTACCAATAGCGCAGTACTGGTGTGACGTTAAACCGAACCTACCTACCTACTTACGTACAACCATGGATCATATTTTAATTTTCCCGTGTAAAATGACTTCATGACAGAAGAACAACGTCATTGGGAGAAACTTTCTTCAAAATGGCAAATATAGTACCTTCATAAACTTGTCGTTTTTAGTTAATAATTTCTTTAATTAAAATGATAGAAATTTGTAAGCAGCTGAAATGTCTTCCTTGGAGTATTCGGAACACATTGATAACTCTCATGACGCGAAAGGCCCTGCCCTCCGCTAGAAGATGCTGTCGCAGACAAAAGAAATTGACGCCAGTGACAGTAACTTTTTTTTTAATATATAGAGATATATTTACACGTTCTGAGTCTTCTTAAATA
Source organism: Salticus scenicus (assembly GCA_963930645.1). Classification (NCBI taxonomy): domain Eukaryota; kingdom Metazoa; phylum Arthropoda; class Arachnida; order Araneae; family Salticidae; genus Salticus; species Salticus scenicus. The sequence goes on from OZ005649.1 coordinate 234,308,069, forward strand.
CCGAAGTCTAGTTTATAACGTCTGCTCTTTGTCTTTATTCCTTAGAGTAATATCCAATATGTATTTATAATATTAAATTTCAGGGTAAGAGAAAGGTGTGTGAATGACACACCAGATTATTATTATTATTGTTGCTGTTGTTGTTGTTTCTTTTTTTACTTCAGTAATTGTTCTTATGCGTTCAAAATTCGATGTTATAAAAATTAGAAAATTTTCGTTTCTGTATTTCTATTTGTTATTTCTATTTTTATATAAATCACACTTTATAAAAAATCTTCAAAAATGTCAGCCATGCACTTTTAGAATTTTTAATAGAATCCTATAGAATCCTAACTATCTTTCTACAGAATTTACCAATACGTATTTGGGCACTTTCGAATTTAGACGTTTAGTCAGTTTTATTGACTGAAATTTTGGGATTATACAGAACATGTTGTACTTCATATATTTCAAAAACATTTTGTCCTGAAAGTAAAATGGGGACCAAAAAAAAAAAAAAAAAAAAAAAAAAAAGTAAAAGAAATCAACAAAAATCAAAATATTCTGGATCACTTTCTGAATGTGATTTTTGAAATGCGTTTTTGCTGCTGCATGTGATTATGAGGACTCTTCTAGTTATGTGTATGCATTTGTTCGAGTCTACCATATATATTCATTGAGCTATAACTGTTTTTAAACAAATGAAAAAAAAAATGCCACTTTTTCGATTATAACACGCAGGGTATTAGACCCAGTGAAAAGACATTTTTAGAAAATTTGGCGTACTGCATTACATATAACATACTGCAATCATAATGCAAAAACGTGAAATATCTCTCGAAATACTATGAACATTGGTACTAAATAAATTTTTATCTACGCATGCACATTTTTTTTTAATGTCATTTGCATTGTTTAATAGCTAAAAATATTGAGCTACTTATATGAAAACCCCAAGTAAGTATCCTGTAAGCTGAAAATGTTATGAGACATAGAATGAACCGAATTTGAGTCCCTCTCAAAAACAAAAACAAAAAAATAAATAAAATCGTAGGGGTATTTATTAATATTTCTTTACAATTGTATAACAATTGGGCATTGATTAAATCAAAATAAAAACGTGAATAAAACCCTTTATTGTTTAGCTTTTTTTTTTTTTTTTTTTTTTTAGGAACTTAATATCTGATCATCTTTCTGAATGTACACAATATTTTTTGGGGGTTTTATGTAAGTATCTCAATGTTTTTAAATTTTAAAATTTGAATTTGAATTTTTTGTTAAAATTATTTGTAAAAATGCTCATATTTTGCAAGATATTTAATATATATTTTTTCTTTCTGATTTCTCTATGCAGTCTCCGAACGTAGTGTGCAAAGTTTCCAGAAAATGGCTTTGCACTGGTTTTTATAAACCTTTTGTTATACTTTGAAAAGTTGCCCCCCCCCCCCTTTTTTTTTTGTTTTTTTTTAAGGAAACTGTTATATATCCATGAATATATGTAGTAGCGTCATACAAATTTAAACAGATAATTAAAAGGCCACTCTCAATCGCATGCTCCAGGCAAAATACTTTTCAAGTACAATTTTTTACAGGGTGATCCACAATATTTTGACTTTATATGTAATTTTGAACTGTTATTTTTTTCCTCTTAAAAGCAAAACTTTTGCCTAAATACATAAGGTACAACATGTTCTTAATATTTCCAAAGTTTCGAGATGAAGAATCTCGCTGATTTTTTTTTAGGCATTTGATAAAACGTCTAAATTCAAAAGTATTGAAATACTTATTGGTAGATAATGTATAATCATATAACTGCACTTCTTTATGCTCTAACTTGATAATTTCCAAACTTGATAAATCAATTAAAAAATATTTTAGTCTGTGAAAATACGCAGTTATATAGAGGTATAAAAATGGTGTTTCAATTATAATGTATAGATAACACAAAAATGCTACTAATATTAATCTAATAATTTTCATAAAAATAACAATCACAGCATTTATCGTAAAATAAAACGCTCAGACAATATCTGCACTACTTATTATATATGCTCAATATATTACTAAAGGTATTTGCAGTTTGTCAGCCAATTAGCTAAAAACTGCAAATGGATATCACTTTTCGAAGTGGAATCCCATATTATCTCAGAAATATCAGAATTCCGATTACATTTTGTAATTAACTAACAGATATTCTGCGGCAAGTATTTGTCTAGTAATTACTATAAATGATTTAATTCATTTTCTCCAAAGAAAATAAATATGAAACACACACACACATATATATATATATATATATATATATATATATATATATATATATATTTATGCAGTTTTATGTAGTTTTTCTTATTTCATATTTTTGTCGAAGAAAATAAATAGTTCTTCTATTGGTGAAAAATACGCATTAAAATTATATATATATATATATATATTTTTTTTTTTTTTTGTAGTATACTTATTATTAGTTCCCCATCATACTATAGGTATGGGGAACTTAGGTAATCGTGAAAAATTTCGACCTCGGTTTTTTGACATTTTTATACGTTTTCAGGTGTGAGGAATCCGAAAATGACAAAATTTGTATGGTGTCTTTCTGTAGGGTGTCTGTTAGTGGGTCAGTCCGTTAGTGTGTTAGTCAGTTAGTTTGTTAGTCTGTTTACACGATATCTCACGAACAAATGGTCGCAGAGAGGTCGGATCAGTTTTAAAATATTATTTTCGATACTGGCAAGAACACTATTCATTTGCAACATTCGAATTAAAAAACTTCGTAAGTTATTAGAAATTTACGATTTTCTTAACATGGGAGAATAGGACAAACATTCACTTAAACGTGCATTAAATGGAAACGTTTTACTGTAAAAATGTCAGACCAGTTTTAAAATATCAGTTTTGATGCCGGAATGAACATCAGTAACTATAAATATGCTACTTTAAAAATTTCGCAAGTTATTAGAAATTTACGAATTTCCTAATATGGCAGTATAGGGCAAAATTTCACATAAACATCTATTTTGAGAGATATTTTCATCGTAAAGATGTCAGACTACTTTTGAAATATTATTTAGAACACTGGCATGAATAGTAATGACTATGAATTTTCCAATATAAAAATTTCGTATTTTATCGGAAAATTACGAATTTCTTAACATGGCAGAATATAGGAAAATTTCACATAAACGTCAATCTTGACGGATATTTTCATCGTAAAGATGTCAAACCACTTTTTAAATATTATTTTGAATAGTGGCATGAATATCATAGACTATGATTTTTCCAATTTAAAAAAATCGGAAGTTATTTGGAATTTACGATTTAATTGACGTGTCAGAAAAAGGCAAAATTGAGCATAAACATCCATTTTGAGGATCATAAATACATTAGACAACGTCAAAATTATATTTATGATATTTGTTTGAACATGATTGAATGCAAATGTTCTAATAGGAAAATTTCGTAAAATATTTGTAAACTAGCAGGCTTTGCCCGCTTCGCTGGACGTTAAACTTAAATGATTTGTCAAAATGCCATATCTTTATTAACAACCTAAGTTCTCGCTGTGATTGGTAGAGGTTTTCTCGCTCCCAATGTGAGGAGTCTGGGTCCCCACTGTCTTCGGCACAACTTACCCACTTCTTACTTCCCCACCCTCAGCGGGTGAGTTCGATGTTTTGCAAAATCCCACTAATGTACATAATGCGTACACTTAATCAATATCCACACACCAAAATTCGCCATTCTAAGATAATTCAAAGCGAATTCAAACGGAAAACATGTTTTTACACATTTGTATTGCCATCCGACTCCGAGAAGGGGGGGGGGGGATTTCGAATTTCGTGAAATGCAGTTACAATAAGTGCCGGATACATACAAACAATTTACGCACCAAATTTCGTGACCACAGAAGTCTTTAATAGACAGTATTATAAATAAAAATAAAAAAAATAAAAATTATACAGACAGGACATTATTTCATTATTTAAAACATGAAAATCTGACATTGACAGATTTTAATTTAGTGCCAGAGGCCTACTGCTAAACTTGTTAATATCGACAAATTCTTCTTTAGTTAATTCGTGACGATCTAAATTCCATGATAAAGTTTTCATTAAATCAAACCAATGTGTTTCAGCTGCAGATATTGTAACAAATAACGTTGGAAGTCCAAACTGTCTTATAGCCGCAAAACAACGTTTTTTCTCTTTTTCCCAATGAGGGGGAGGTGTGCCTTGGGGGGACTCATGTCAAAGGTGTGCCTTGGGGGGGAACTCATGTCAAAGTTGTACCTTGGGGGGGACTCATGCCAAAGTTGGGCCTTGGGGGGCTCATGTCAAAGTTGGGCCTGGGGGAGACTCATGTCAAAGTTGGGCCTTGGGGGGACTCATGTCAAAGGTGTGCCTTGGGGGGACTCATGTCAAAGTTGTACCTTGGGGGGGACTCATGTCAAAGTTGTGCCTGGGGGGGATTCATGTCAAAGTTGGGCCTTGGGGGGACTCATGTCAAAGGTGTGCCTTGGGGGGGGGACTCATGTCAGAGTTGTACCTTGGGGGGACTCATGTCAAAGTTGGGCCTTGGGGGGACTCATGTCAAAGTTGGGCCTGGGGGGGACTCATGTCAAAGTTGTGCCTTGGGGGGACTTCATTCAATAAATCCCCATTCAATAAACCGACTGAAATAGGCCCTTAGCACTATTAAGAGTGTATTATAAAAATTCGACAACGCTGTACCGACTGAAATAGGGGTACCTTGGGGGGGACTCATGTCAAAGTTGTGCCTTGGGGGGACTTCATTCAATAAATCCCCATTCAATAAACCGACTGAAATAGGCCCTTAGCACTATTAAGAGTGTATTATAAAAATTCGAGCGCGCTGTACCGACTGAAATAGGGGTACCTTGGGGGGGACTCATGTCAAAGTTGTGCCTTGAGGGGACTTCATTCAATAAATCCCCATTCAATAAACCGACTGAAATAGGCCCTTAGCACTATTAAGTGTGTATTATAAAAATTCGACAACGCTGTACCGACTGAAATTGGGGTATCTTGGGGGGGAGTCATGTCAAAGTTGTGCCTTGGGGGGACTTCATTCAATAAAACCCCATTTAATAAACTGACTGAAATAGGCCCTTAGTACTATTAAGAGTGCATTATAAAAATTCGACAACGCTGTACCGACTGAAATAGGGGTACCTTGGGGGGGGGGACTCATGTCAAAGTTGTGCCTTGGGGGGACTTCATTCAATAAATCCCCATTCAATAAACCGACTGAAATAGGCCCTTAGCACTATTAAGAGTGTATTATAAAAATTCGACAACGCTGTACCGACTGAAATAGGGGTACCTTGGGTGGGACTCATGTCAAAGTTGTGCCTTGGGGGGACTTCATTCAATAAATCCCCATTCAATAAACCGACTGAAATAGGCCCTTAGCACTATTAAGAGTGTATTATAAAAATTCGAGCGCGCTGTACCGACTGAAATAGGGGTACCTTGGGGAAACTCATGTCAAAGTTGTGCCTTGGGGGGACTTCATTCAATAAATCCCCATTCAATAAACCGACTGAAATAGGCCCTTACGACTATTAAGAGTGTATTATAAAAATTCGACAACGCTGTACCGACTTAAATAGGGGTACCTTGGGGGGGAGTCATGTCAAAGTTGGGCCTGGGGGGGGACTCATGTCAAAGTTGTGCCTTGGGGGGACTTCATTCAATAAATCCCCATTCAATAAACCGACTGAAATAGGCCTCTAGCCCTAATTAAGAGTGACCTATAAAAATTCGACAACTGTACCGACTGAAATAGGCCTGTAGCACTAATAAATACAAAAAGCACAGCTTAAGTATCGGAACCCTTTGGTGACTTTAAATATTTTAATCCATTTTTGCGATGAACTGAATTGGCTATCTCAATTGTGCAATTAAAGATCTTGGCGAGAAACGTCCGAGATATTCGGTGCTGAATTTCAAATTTTGCCAAAGGGATCCAATACTAAAGCTGTTCCATATAGAATCTCGGTTGAAAACGGAAAAAGGGTAAAATAAATTAGAAATATCAGACCTATATTTATAAATTTGATACCGAATGAAAGGGGCGATTTTGCTGAATCCAGGGGTTCAAACAGTTTTTCGATGCGACAATTAGATTTTTAAAAAATAACTAAAGTATGAAATTTAAGTGGCAACGGAAAAACGGATAAAGGGAAAAATAAATTAGAAATATTGGACCTATCATTACAAAATCAGTACCAAATGAAAGAAGTGATTTTTCTGAATCCTGGGGTGTAAACAGTTTTTCGATACGACAATTAGATTTTTTAAAATTAACTAAAGTATGAAACTTAGATGGCAACACTTCATTTCAATCTTTTCATAATTTGTAGTGAAAATCACGCGAATACAAAAGTCTTTAACTTAAAAATTTATTTTTATATTTCATTTTTTCATTCAAACCATTTTAGTAAAAGATATTTATGGCGCATGCGCAGGCGTTTTTTACCCACAATTTAAACACTAATTATAATTTTGAAAATTTCTATATATATAATTTCAAGTTGGGTGAAGACCTAAGTTTCTGCCAAGCGCCGTTGAATTCCGTCCAGCCGTTCTCGAGTGATGCCCGGACAAAATGTTTTAGTCTTTTACCCCCTAGAGGGGAACGGGGGAGAATTTCAGAAAATTTGATAGATATAATTTTAAGTTGGGTGAAGATCTAAATTCCTACCAAGCATCGTTGAATTCCGTCCAGTCGTTCTCAAGTGATGCCCGGACAAACTTGTTTTAGTCTTTTACCCCCTAGGGGGGGAACGGGGGGTAATTTCTGAAAAGTTGATAGATATAATTTTAAGTTGGGTGAATACCTAAATTCCTGCCAAGCGCCGTTGAATTCCGTCGAGCCGTTCTCAAGTGATGCCCGGACAAAAAAAGCGACATTCGGACACGATGACATACACACAGACACACACACACACACACACACACACAGGCAAAATTTTCTGAAGTCATTTTCGGCTTTCATGGGGTGTGAAACGTGAAGATATCGCAAAATTTTTCGATTCCGACAAATTTACAGACAAAACTCTGATTTTATTAATATAGATTACGATTTTATCAATATAGCGAAATTGTAAATTTTTCCTATAAATATGAATTTTGAGGATTTTTGCATCGGAAATTGTAGCATGAAAACTAAACAACAGAATTGACCCTGATAAAATAAATTTAGATTAGAATAAGATAAATATATCGAAGTGAACGGTGGATAGCCTTTTAGGTTAGCTCATTTCTTTAACATGATTATAATATGTCTCGCACTAGAAATTTATGAGAACAGAAATATGACGGGGAACTGAGCAGAGTCCACCTATGCCAACTAGTTTTCAAAAGAACTTATAACAGTATATTTAATATAAAATTTTATAATTATAGGCATAATATGCAACATTGCTCATCCTTACTTTATGTATGTTACTAGATATAAAAACACGTATTTAAGTCATTATTTCGACATTAAAGACTGACATTTAAAGCGGCCATCCTTCTATTTATTTTTACTTTCTTCTATATGTAATATAGAGAAAGTATTGGATTCGTAAAAATTTTCGACCTCGGGTTTTTGATGGATTTACACGTTTTGAGAGCTGTAGAACACGATTTGACCTTTTTTAGAAAATGTCTGTCTGTCTGTCTGTCTGTCAGTCTGTCTGTGTGTGTGTGTGTGACAAAATTTTGTGGCAACTGTATCTCAGGAACTACTGCACAGAATTTCATACAAATTAGTATGTAGTTGCACCTTGACATAAATTAGTGCCTATCAACTTTTGGTAAAAATTGTCTTACAGGTTGCGTTGCCATCCCACTTTTTCTAAATTTTTAACATGGTGATATAGGACAAAATTTTGTATAAATGTGCATAAAGAGAATTATTTTTTAGTAATCATTATGAAATTTACAAGAATTATTTATAATAGAGGTAGTCAACTGGGGAAAAAAATTTGTATGCGTAGGAGCCTCGTGAACCCCCCTGGGGGGGAAGTCCCCCCTCGAGGGGAGTAAATTTTCAAGAGGGGTATCTTTCGAAAGGTCTCGTCAATACCTTTAAAACGAATGGTTGAACTATAAATCTGTGATAATTTAAAACAAAGTTATCGATTTTTTTTACTTTTAACAAAAAGTAACTTAGAAAAAAAATCGTTTTTTTTTTTTTTTTTTTTTTTTTTTTTAACGAAATTTAACCAGACTTGGTATTTAGTTGGCCCCTGACATAAACTGGGGCTGATTAGATTTGGGGATCAATCACTCAACAGGTGGTGCTGTGATCGTATTTTTTCTAAATTTTTAACATGGCAGTACAGGACAAAATTTCGTATATAAATGTACATAATGGGAGTTATTCTTAAACTGTGATTGTGAAATTAATATGAATTATTGATAATAGTAGTAGTTAATTAGGAAAAAAATCTCGGTCATCGCTCCCCCCCCCCTGGGGAAAGTAGCCCCCGGGGGGGGGGAATTTTCAAGATGGGTATCTTTCGAAAGGTCTCGTCAATATCTTTAAAACTAATGGTTGAACTATAAATATGTGATAATTTAAAACAAAGTTATCGATTTTTTTTTAACGATAAAAAACTTTGAAAAAAAATCGTTTTTTTTTTTTTTTTTTTTTTTTTTTTTTTTTTTTAAATATTGTTACTGCGTGAATTTGTATAGGAAAATATAGAAGAAAGTCTTGTGGTGGCCACAGCATACTAGTTTTAATTATTTTTAGAAGACTATTTAACGCATTTATTAACATAAAATATGAATGATTTAATTTATTTTCCATAAATGATTTATTTTTTCAAAAGAAAATAAAAATGAAATGCATGCACATATATACATTTATGTAGTTTTTTTATTTCTTTTTCTCGAAAAAAATAAATATTTTTCGATTGGTGAAAAATACGCATTAAACTTATAATAATTTCTTTTTTTCGTAGTATACCTATTATTTTCAAAGGAATTTATAACAGTGTATTTATAAAATTTTATACTTATAGGTATAATATGAAACATTCTTCTTCGTTAGTTTATGTATGTTACTAAACGACATAAAAAAACGTATTTAAGGCATTATTACGACATTAAAGACTGACATTACAAGCGACCATTCTTCTATTTATTTTTTAAATTATTTTTAGAAGACTATTTAACGCATTTATTAACATAAACATGAATGATTTAATTTATTTTCTATTAAAGATTTGATTTATTTTCTCCAATGAAAATAAAAATGAAATACATATAGATATATATCTTTATGTAGTTTTATGTAGTTTTTCTTATTTCATATATTTTTTTTTCTTTTTCGAAGAAAATAAATAGTTTTTCTATTAAAAAAAATTAGCATTAAAATTATAATATATATATATCTGTATATATATATAAATTACGTGTCACGATGTTTGTCCGGGGTAAACTCCTAAACTAAGGAACCGATTTTAATGAAATTTTGCACACTGTGTGCAGTTTGGTCCAACTTGAGAGATAGGATAGTTTTTATCTCAATTTATTGTCACATTATTGTTTTATTGCAATTATTTGTTAATTATAGACCTTTATTAAAGTTGCTCCAAAATATCTGTGAGTTCCATTAATTTAATTGTTGCCAAAAAAAAAAAAAAAAAAAAAAAAAAAAAAAAAAATGTGAGTTCATTTTCTTTCGACATAAAAATAAATACATTTAATCAAACGTGAACGTTAAAAAAATATAAAAAGTTAAATTATAAATCTCACGAAAATTGACGTCATAATCAATTTAAAGATTTTATACACATTAATAAAGTACTAGCTAATGTAGTTCTATCATAGATATAGTAATATATATAGATATATCATCCGCATGCTATCGTACAAAGGTTTTTGATGCCGAAAAAAAAGCTTTGGAATCAGCATTAAGTGGTATTGAAAAAAAAAGTAAAGTAAAGAAAAAAAGAAATATGAATTTGAAACTGTATCTGGAGTTTTTCATTCACCTTTAGTAAATAAATTATTCATAAATTTTATTTTTTTAAATATTCGTATGTATTCCCGTGTTTATTCACTCGAGGAAAGACGGTTATACGGTTATATTTTGGTAAAAACGTCATCTTTTCCCAAGTGAAAGGAATCACTTTTTTTCTCCCCAATGATCACTCTATATATACTATACTATATTTATGAGTTCTATACGCAAGCGAAGTGTGATTCACTGACCGTCTGTGCAGTCAAGAAAAAGATTTCCTATGTTAGTCGCCTATTGGATTTTTTGTAAAAAATTATTAAAAATCGAGGAAATTTATTTCCCAATTTGAATCCTTAATTCCCTTTTAATCCTTTGGGCATAGATATGTATTAGTTACCGCGTGCGTTAGATTAAGTTATTTTGCTGTCAAATTGACAAAATTTTAATTTTAAATTTCAAAACTCTGTCGTTCTTGGCGTTTTTTTTTTTTTTTTGGTATTTGGCGATCAAAAGCGTAACACGAAAATATACATGCCAGATGTATGTATTGTACGAAATGTAATATGTATTATTCATTGTACGTATGTATGACATGTAATATGTATTGTACGAAATATTATTTCATATTATTCGTTACTCTTTTAATATAAGTTGTTAAAATAACCATGATTTTTGAAAGGAATTAAATATTTTCGCCAGATAATTTGGCGATATTCTTTTTTACGCCAAGGATGACAGAAATGAAATCTATTCCGCTGCAACATCTTAGTATCTTACATCAGATATTTTATTTAGGCATTTGAAAACAAATTTGACTTCAAACTATGATAGAATATTTATCATTTTCCTTTTAATTAGTATATTATTAGTATTTTAAAATTTAAAAGCATGGTATATAAAAAGTTTTTTTTTTTTTTTTTTTTTTTTTTTTAATCTTATAATTATTCTTACCTTAATCCTCAATGTTTCCCATCTTTATTAACTTGAATTTACTATTAAAATTTTAACATACTCAAAACCTTCTCATCACTTCGTTAAAATATACTAAACTTTTCCAAAATCTTTTTCTATTTAAAATGATACATGTATTTACTTTAAATGTCCAATATTTCGTATGATGTCCTATTTTAAAGTTTAAAAATATTTATCAAATTTACTTATTTTTCTGGTTTAGCCATATTGTTTTCCTTTTTATAACTACAGCTGTTGCCATCTTTAAAATATTTAAAATGATGAGGTCGTTTTATACTAAAATTATCCATTATAGCATATATTATATTTCACTCCTCCATAAAATTTTGATTTTAAAATCGTCTGTTTCTTTTATACTTTTATTTTAATAGAATTTTAATAAAAATTAAATTACATATTAGTCTTTTTAGCATTTTAATCCAAAATAGCTTTAGACATATTATATTTCACTCATCCATAAAAATTGATTTTTAAAATCGTCTGCTTCTTTTATATTTTTATTTTAATCCGCGATTGTAATGAAATGCTCACCTTCTTGTGGGCTAAGGTGAAATTACAATTGACATGATAGCTTTCGGCTTTCGAATAGACGCCATTGCTTGCCGATGTTTACTTTCACATATATTTATTGAATAAAAATGAATAAATCCGGTAAAAAAGATAACACTTACTGTTGTGTGCCACAGTGTAACTCCAAGAAATCCAGAATTAAGCTTCCATTTATTTCCAAATGACAAATTTAAAATTTCAGTTGCTTCGGCTAATGGAAGTAAAGAATGAATCACATGATTTGGAACTAATATTTGTTCAGCTTCAGTTAAATATCTACTTCCGATCGAACTTTGAATAAACTGAAATATTTTTTCCAAAAGCAATCAATTTTCCATGATGTAATGGCGGAGAAATTATAGCACGAATATTAAGTAGTAACACATATAGAACAAAAATAAATACACGTGGCTATTATATTTACCAACAAAAAAAGCTAAAAAAGCGCCACCTATCGATCATTACAAACGCGGATAGAATTTTAATATAATTTAATTTATATATTAGTCATTTTAGCATTTTTATCCTAAGTAGCATTAGAAATAATATATATCATTTCTCCATTAAAATTTATAAGACCCTACAATAAAATTAATTTGTGCTTAATATCAACTCTACGAAGATTTTTATCAATCGCTTCCAAAATTTGACCTAAGGATCAAATCTCAATCCTGTAGGCTTTTACATCGGCTACAACGTTTTCGTCTTTATTCGTAAATAATAATTTGACTGTATTAAATAGTTTTCTGCAATATAATTCAACGTATAACTTAGTCACAGCAACGCGTGGCCGGGTCTGCTAGTATATATATATATATTAGGTCGTTGCAAAAGTTCGTGCGGACTCGGATCATTTTATTGCCTGCAAAGACGAGAGCTTCTATCGCCGTGGTATACATTTGTTAACCGAAAAATGGGCAAGGGTTGTAGAAAGTAATGGAGAGTATTTTGATTAAAAATTGTCATTTGATTTGATGCATTTTTATGAAATGAAGCAATAAAAAACAGCACGAACTTTTGCAATGTCCTAATATATATATATTAGATATATATTCATGGTATACGTATTATTTTCAAAGAAAATTTTAACAGTCTATTTAATATAAAATGTTATACTTATAGATATAATATGTAACACTGTTCATCGCTACTTTATGTATTTTACTAAACGATATAAAAAATACGCATTTAAGTCATTATTTCGATTTTAAAGACTGACATTACAAACGGCCATTATACAATTGTTTTTTTAATTATTTTTAGAAGGCTATTTAACGCATTTAATAACATAAAAGTTGAGTAAATATTTGATGGCTTTAAATTCAAAATAAAATATTTCGAATGCTGCAAAAACAAAAATAATTAAAAAGAAAAAGGAAAAACTGACTGAGAAATTGTCATAAGTTTTAACTTTATTATTTTTCTGTAAATGTTTTATTACTCTAACTAATTTGTTACTCAGCTTTTTCCCTAAATATGAGATTATCATTTATATATTTTCAAAAATAAATAAATAAAATTCAAAAAATAAGTTGTGATGAAGCATTATTTATATATGTCTTTAAAATAATAATAATAATAATAATAAAAGAACATATATTAAAAAGGAAAAAATAAATAAAAATAAAAAAGATTTAATGTCGCATCACTGAAGAAGAATGATTTCAGAGAAAAGCTGTGTTACAAAATGTTTGTTCGGGGACCTTTTTCAAGATTAGTCTATATATTTGGCCTATAAGTTATACAAATAAATTTTGCTAGCTTTTGCGCATGCGCAGTTAAAAATTATTTAGAAAAAATACACATATTTAAACAGATATTTATTTATTTTATTTTATTTTATTTTATTTTATTTTTTACATGGTGATTCAAGTGTGTTGTGTATAATGTACAATGTCAAGCTTTCTAAAATTTACATTGCTTTGGTTTTAAAACTCTGCATATTAAAAAAAAAAAAAAAAAAAAAAAAAAAAATACAAAAGGCTGTGTATGATATTAAAGAACTCTTTATATATCTGTTAATATGAATATAATTCTCATATAAAGTAATATCTAGATATAAAAGAAGTGGTACAACTAATTTCAAGCATTACTTTACAGAATGATCCAAAAGTTTATATATTTTTGGTTATTTTGTGACAGATACACTTTTATCTTTCGGACAAAACTTTTACTGGAATATATGGGTTATAATATATATATATATATATATATATATATATTTAACTCTAAAGTTTAAAGAGAATCCACGAAGTATTTGTTTAAATATTCGAAAAACAACATTTAGATAGCTTACTTATTGTCATATGTCCTTAGGATTTGTCCACCAATGTATAATATTATTTTGATACTAAATTTAGATATAATGATATATTTTAAAGTTATATTCAAGTGTTAAATCAAACAGAAGTATTTCTCTTTACATATACAATGGAATAATTTGTACTACTGAGGTAAATACATGTACCTTAATAAATATATAACTTAAATATAATAAATATTAATAAATATATCGATTCGTTATTTTACATTTTACAATGATAATGCGTCTTAATATTCTATAGCTAAGCTTTACGAGAATTATAAATTATTGCATATTATTTAAAAATAAAATAATTGGAAATATATCTACCTCTAAATAATATGTTACTTTAAACAAGCGAACAATACGTACACAAACGCACACGTTTATAGATATCTATCGATCTGTATATCTATCTATTTCTGTCTCTCTCTCTCTCTCTCTGTATATATATATATATATATATATATATATATATGAACGTGTTATAAAATAAATAAATAAATACACATGGTAAATAAAATACATGTAACCTAAGCACACACACACACACACACACACACACACACACACACACATATATATATATATATATATATACATGCATATGATCACGTGCATTTATTTACGAATTATTAGATATACAGTAATGGGAATAAATGATTTTACGTTTATGTCAGCGTAATAAAGATAAGTTTTTGATAAATAAATATAGTTTTCTTTGAACAGATATAAACTGCATATTAGAAATTCTCACTGACTAAACATCACACATATTTTAATACCTAAGAATTTTGAAATCAGCAGTATATTTAAATTCAGAAATATATTAATTTATACATATTCAACTTTCAGTGTGCGTGTTTTCCATAAAGATTCATTTAAATTTCTTTAAAACATATTTCATAAACCATTTGTCTAGAAATTTCCGTATAAATAGAAAGATTCACACAATATTAAAACTAAGTCGAGTGTAAAATTCAGCTATTTTAGACTGACAATTTGCATTTATAAATGTTCCTTAAATAAAAAAAAAATCTGGTAAAATATTCAAAGTTTACGATATCGTTCTAAAAATGTTTTAGAATATTATTCTGTCCAGGGATATTTAAAATATTACAAATAAAATTAATATGCAATGTTTTTTTTAGATGTAAGTACGTAGAATATCAAAATGGTGCTATATCAACTTTTGATTTAATTTTTATAAAATGATCTTCCTTTGAGGTATTTATAGGTTATATTTATGACAATTGATATACTATATTATGTTTATGACAACTGACAAGCATTTGTACATTTAACAAATTAAAAAAAAAAATACATTACTGGTATCACTGAAAAAAATGAATATTTCATAACTTTTTAGGAAAAATATCAGTCAGTAAAAATAAATAATTTCATAATCTTCAATTTTATTATATTACTTTTATATTACGAAATTTTCCTTAACACATAATAATACAAGCAATCATGGAAACATTTCAACATATCATTAACTACATTTAAAGTTTCATGTTTATAATCTAAATGTGTTTATAATCATGTTTATAATCTATAACTTTAAAGAATCCTAAAATGTAACTGTGCTGCGATCATAAAAAGGCATTTATGAACTATTAAACTGTATGTAGTAAAAGAAAAATAATTTTAAATGATAATTGTTTTTTAATTGCTTATTTTTGAGTTTTGAATTAGATTTTAAGCTTTTATTTCTTTGTTATAAGTTGTTTTAAAAGATTTTTTGTTACTGTATTTTGTCGTGCGCAAATGTGTGTTGTGTGAGATTAAAAATTTATGAAAAATTAAAAGGCTTTTTTATTCCATTATGCTACAGAATCAAAAACTAATTTGATGAAAATTTTCGATTCATAATAAAGCCTTTGGATATAATATTTAAGAAGAATTGATTAACATAAACTATACAAAGACATGAAAAGATAATAATTTTGTAATATAAGACAACTCGAAATTTGGCTTTAAATAAAATTGTCTAACAATTTAAAGGGACTTACTCAGTTTCCGTTTTGAGAAAATTGATCTTTTAAGACTACTTACCTGATTTGTTTTCCATATAAACTTCGAAAAATATTTATTTTCCAAAATAATTTGTTCTTAGCCGATTGAAAAATTACAATTAGACATTTTTGCGGACAATTATGAAATTATGACATTAATTTTCCGCAAAAAAGAGATAAATTAACGGTAACAGTTTATAATTGCTTATAAACTTGATATTTTTCGTTGACAAATTCTAAAATTGTGAGTTTTTTCACAGATAACTGACAGAATGTCAGCTACTGTCTATGTCAGTTACTGAAAATTGTGATTATTTAGCCAATATATACAATATATATACACACATATATATATATTGATGTGTTTTTCTTTTTGCAAATTGTTCATGCAGTCTAAGCTATGACATTTCATTTTCTGCAGTATATATATATATATATATATATATATATATATAAGTACTGCAGATTTATGTCTAAATTAGTAAATATTTGTGATAAAACTCGAGACTACTTCCAATCTATTACTAAAACGTAAAATTACTTTGCTGCATTTTGATTAAGTCTGTTTTTAATAAATGGCTTTTTTATAAATTCGTAAATATTTGCTTGTTTTGTTTTTCTCGTATTTAAAATGCGAAATATGACGTATATTTTATTGGTAATTCTCAAAACGACAGATTGCTGATGTACGCAGTTATCGAGATTCATTCTTATGATAATCACAGAAAATCAGAATTTTTTTAGACTTGTTACTTATTAAATAATTAGATATTTTCAGATATTATGATTATTTGGTAGTTTTACCCATTATCTGCTGATGATACTTTAAATTGTCATTAGATGAAAAACAGTATAAAATCAGATTAATGTAGGAACTTCTGATGCTATTTATAAGAATATAATGTACATATCTCACTATAATGTCACTGCCTGGCACTAGACGCGACTTATATCTGTTTCTATTTCAAAGAGAATTTTAGAGTACTGATTATGCTTTTTTCTTGGTATCTGTTTTACGATTTTCAAGTTTTTTATTGTTAATTTACTCGTGTCTTTAAAAATATATACAGAGAGTACATAATTCTTTACATGTTTTAATATTTCTATCTCTCTTTTGACCTATATATCTCAATAGTACGCAAAAGTATCATGTCAATAATCGTCATTAAATACGAATATAAGATTGTATGTATATATTTTATAGTTTGTTTCATTAAAAATTACACTTACGTAATTTAGAAAAAAAATCGGATTTCAAATGAAATTGTTTTTATTTTGTAATATGGTAAACTTACAAAAAAAAAAAAAAAATACGAGATTAATCTTAATTTATTAATTGTATTTGTAGCTATAACTTAAATTTAAAAGAAGTTTATGAATAGTTTTGAATTTAGCAAATAAATATTCTACTTATTGTTTTGGTTAATACTGTTTTAATTTCAAGAAAACTGATAGTGCAAGAAGATTCCATCAAAACATTCATATTGCATGTTTAAGTATTAACACAAATTCTTTTCTTTTAAATGTATTTGGCATATATACTTAAAAAATAAAAAGTAAGACAAAACATAATTTCAATTTACGTTTTATTGTATTTATTTATTTGCTTTTCATGCTAATAAAAAATATATATCACTCATGGAGTAGTGTAGGAATCTTATCGAATGTGATTTAAACTGAAAATTACAATAAACTAAGCTAAAAATTACAATATTTATGCAATTCTGAAAACCATTAGTCCATTTTAAATTGCATATATGTTATAAAGACCAATAATTAAATTTAATCCATTTTATTTCATGTAATTATTAGATTTAAAACATTTAAAATATTGTAAGTTGTATTTCGAGTTAAATAATTTTAACAGTAACCTACGAAATATTTTCAAGAATTAAAAGTGTTTTTGAAAGCTTGATTTTTCTCCTGATAATGTAACTTTTTTTTTTTTTTTTTTTAATTTTAGGATTCGCATTTTACAAAGTATTAACACAACTAATCTAACTGTATGCTTTTGATCATAGACACTGAAATTTGCCTCTAAAAGAAACATTTTAGGATGTTTAAGCGAAAGAGAAGTCTGTTGCAAATAATTATTATATATTTTATTTTTAAATTTGAATAGCAGTTTGTCAGATCACTTTTTTCAGCTTTTTGAAATTAATACTCTTCATTTGTAACAATAATATATATAAATAATATATTCTTGTGTAAAGAAACTTAACTGTTATTTCACAATCTGTAATATAGATTTTGTTTAATTTTAAATAGTGAAAAATAATTAAAATGATCCCAAAACTGTATTCTATTAATTAAATAATTTATAAAGAAATAACTTAGAAGAAAGTAAATTAAAATGTCTTGCAAACCTTAAAATTACAAAAATGTTTGAAAAAAAAAATACTACTGCAAAAAAATTCCAGCCACAGCAGGCATTATATATTAAATTAGACAAATTTCGTATATAAACGAGTTGAAACATTCACAGCTTCATAAATAATTGAAATATGTTATATTATGGTTGGTTATACAATGTATAAATTATGCAAAAGAGATTTTAAAACTAATACATTTAAAGCCAATTTAGAGTGTTAACAAGTTTTTAAAGAATCTAAATATTTAATACTGCAGCGAAAAGTCTGTAAAACTAATCAAATATTGTAATTTAAAACCTGCACTTCAGAAAAATATCACACCAAATTTAATATCTTTAAAATTCAATTATATATCATTTGTGTTTGGAAGTGAATTTAAATTTGAAATTTATTTCAACGTTATAAATTATGAGTATACATTTAACAACCTTTGCAATCAATTCCTAATGTAATCTTCCTATTTTTTAGCAAAAATAAATTTGATTTTGAAAAAGCTTTTTTATTTATAGACAAAAGGTAATTTTAATAATAATTTTATTTTTGTTTACGTTCATTTATATAATTAATTACTTTAAAACAACGTTCGTGACTATTTGGGCCCTGTTTATTGTTATTTACTGCAGCAAGAAATATTATTTTGGTATTAATTGAGAATGAATTAAACTAGTGACGAATGTAAAGGGCAAAACTGTCAACACTAAACTGTCAATAATGCACACTGTTTAAACCATTTTTGAAAAATGATTTTTAAAACGTATCGGATGTAAAAGGAAGTTTAAAATAACATAAATTCGGATAAAATAAGTTATAGGAAAAACTTAACAGTAGTTTTGTTCGAGTCAGATAGCGCTATCTAGAGGGTAACGCATAAATTGTACCAAGTCAAGAAGAAACAATGGCGGTATTCAAGCGATCGTAGTATTGCTCGCTGATTAGATTTTATAACATTTGTCATAAGGTAATACTAAATTTTCTATTTATTTAGATAGGCAGTGTTTCATGTACAGAAATATGACTTGGTCTACTTATTTTATATCATTGTGTATTGCCATAATTACTTTCATATCCTTTATTTTGCCGATAAAAAAAAATTACACTTATTTGTAAATGAAGAATCATTTTGCCTTTTTTTGAAGGATAAAATGATACTTTGTACACTTTTGTTTTAATCTATCTTTTATCATTACTCAATTTGGGTTTGAAATATTTTCGAAATATGTTTATAATGCAAAATATAGTGTAAAACATAATAGAAAATGGCCAAAGTTTTATTTAAAAGGTTTTGTTAATTTACACAAGTTTTTTTCCTCAAGAAGATAATTTTAGGCCACCTTCCCAATTTCTCCACAAATAACAATGTTTTTCAAACTCAAATACGTTAAAAATAAGAGAGTAAATCGGGATATAATCTGAAATATGTACGTCAGTTAATGTATTTCATTTTGAATATAGTTCACGTAGACTGTACTAGAGTATGAAAATTACTACTCTACAAGAGTAGTACAGTAGTACTAGAGTATGAAATACTAGAGTATGAAAATTTTGAAAAGAATACTAGAGTACTAGAGTATGAAAATTTTGAGTAATACCAGTACTATACTACTAGAGTATGAAAACTAGAGCATAAAAACTAGAGTACTAGAGTATGAAAACTACTAGAGTATGAAAATTTTGAAAAGATAAAATCGAATATGAGAAGAATCGGTAACTATAACCTTTAAACGGACGTCACCAAAAATGTAGAATTTTATAGAATTTTTTTTATCACGAAGATAAATTAAAGAATAAAAAAAGAAAATATCTATAACCTTTTTAATTAATGTTTCATAATCTTTAAAATAACATCTTATATATATTCTTAAGAAAGAGAAGTTAAAAAGTATCTTTTTTAATCTGCTACATTTAGTGTGATATATTTAGTTTAAAGAAAAAAAAATAAAACTCCTATAAATATTCTTTTGAATAACCTAAAAGTAATTTAATAAAGTTTTTTTTTCCCTTCAAAGGAACATGACACCGTTCACGGCACCACTGAAGTGGGCTTCATATAAAAGCTTATATTTTCATTTAATATTTATACATTGAACGGTTTTTGATTTATTAAATTAAATATCTATTCACACAACAGTTCTTATGGTTTTTGATATTGTCCTTTTACAAATTTGATATCGTTAAATTGTGTTTTTTCAGTTTGCATTTTTTTATGAATTCTAGTTCTTAAAAATGCTAAAATAATTAGAGATATTTAAGAAAATACATTTTAGGAAGTCAAATACAACCTACTTGAAATAATTAGGGAAAGATTTAGAAATTTATTAAATAGTTTTTGTGAAAAAAATAAAATAAAAGTCATGCCTATACAGACATTTGAAAAACAATAAAGAGAGAGAAAAGAAAAAAAAAAAAGAAAGAAAGAAAAAAAAAAAAAAAAAAAAAAAAACATCATTTGTAATATACTTTTATTTTTAATATTTTTATTGCGAAATCCATTCCTAATTTTTTTAAGCATTTTCTATTACACATGTAAAAAAAAAAAAAAAAAAAAAAATCTTAAATATCTGTGGAAGTTTAGCATTTTGTAGATCATGTTTTCATAAAAAAATGCGAACTGAGAAAAAGCAATCTAATGACTTCAAATCTCCCCAAAATGTATTAAAAACTATAAGAATTGTTTTTACTGAAAAGTTATAAAATAATTCTAGTTATAAATATTAAATTGAAATGTAATATTTTATATGAAACCTTTAGTGGTGAGAAGTCAAAGGGGCTGAACTCCCTTAAGAGGATAGCAGATGTTGAAAACCTTTAGTAAATCACTCTTCTTGAATTTATCATTTATTCTTCTTAACTTATATATAAACGTTGAAATCTTTTTCAAGTAGGCTTAAATTTCTGGAAAGTAATTAAACTTAAAAAAGAAAAAAAAAAAAAAAAAAAAAATCAAAATATTATTAATTTTACTTTCTCTTACCAATAAGGTAGAGAAAGTATTGTTTTTGGGTCAAATTTTCGAACGCGAGATTTTGTTACATTTACACGTTCTAAGGTCCCCTGAATATGAAAATCATGTTTTTAGCAAATGGTCTGTGTGTCTGTCTGTTATCAGCATATCTCAAAAACAAATTATGGCAGAAAGTTCAAACTTGGTATTCTAAATGTGTATCATATAGGGATGCTACAGTAAGCTTTTCGTTAAGATCAAGCAAATGGTTCGTGTACAGGGACAATCAAGATAATTCTAATACATTACGTCTATGGGGGAAATTGCAGGTAAGTACAGTTTAACGTCTATAGACTGCACTAAAACAAATGAAACGAATATATATTTTTTGTCATAGAGATAGTTAACTGGGAAAAAAAAATGTGTATATAGGAGCCTCGCCTCCCCCCTGAGGGGGAAGTCCCCCCCCGGGGGGGAGTAAATTTTTATGATGGGTATCTTTCAAAAGAGCTCGCCAATACCTTTAAAACGAATGGTTGAACCATCGATCTGCGATAATTTAAAACAAAGTTATCGATTTTTTTTACTTTTAACAAAAAAAAAAAAAAACTTAGAAAAAAAATCGTATTTTTTATTTTTATTTTTATTTTTTTATTGAGAATAAAATGGACTTTTTTTGGATATTTGGTGTTATACTACTTCTCTAGTATGGAAATCGTCTGCCTTATCATAAAAGATAATTTTTTTAAATAATAATTTTAATAAATTATTTTTTAAAAAGAGAAATATTTTTTAGTAACCGAATTAAATTCTATATAAATGTAGGTGCATTAATGAAACGGAGGGTTGAGGGGGGCGGTAGCCCCCATCACACAGAACTAATTATCATATAAAACTCTTCAGAAACCTAATATGAATTGTTTAACATAGGTTTACATAACAGTACTCGTTATCTTACCTATTAATCTGCAACCTGTATTTATAGTATTAAATTTCAGGGTAAGAGAAAGTCGAGTGAGTGACAAACCAGATTATTTTTTAGTTAAAAATGGCTCTTGCTATAAAATGTAATTTTCCCCTCGAGTTTAGATTCTTATAATTAAACAATATATAATAAACTCATTTAGATACTACTCTAGGAATTCGTTCATATATTTTTAAAAATATTTTTTTATGTTTGTAAATAAAACTCCCTTAAATGCGTTTGGTTTCACCGTGTCTTCTAATCTAAGGAATGTATTATCTGTAATATTTCAGGTTTGAAATACACAAGGACGTCAAAAATGTAAAATATACAAAATTTGTCAAAATCTAGCGAAGAAAAATTTATAATATGACAGTTTCGTGGTTTAGTAAGATTCAGTAGCTTGAAAAATATATTTTGAACTTCAGATTAATTTGAAACACTCAACAAAAAATAATATACATCTTTAATTATAAATTATGTTCCAAAATTTGATTTTGTAAAAAGTTGCATTATGCACTTCTAGAAAAGAATATTGTGCAAACCATGAATGCGAGATTTATCTATCAAATTCAGTGACAGGGAAAAAATTAAAATCAGTGAAAGTTATTCTTAGGCTCCAATTACTGGAAGACATTGTCTTTCAGAAAGAAAGAATGGTTAAAAAACATATACAATATATTATAACACGTTAAAATACTCTTTTAAAACGCATAGCTGTAAAAACTTTAGATTTCATAAAATAATTATTTACAATAAAAATACACTTTCAAAGCTTTTCGCTTTAATTACCAAAGCATGAGTAGGAAAACATTTTCACAAACTTCTTTCTGAATTCCAGCACACAATATACTTCAATATCATACAGTTAGAGATGAAGTTAAGTTTGATGTAGTGGGAAAAGATTAAAACACATTCACGAAAAATGTACTTTTATTATTTTTATTAACTTTTTTATGCACTAGATACTTTTTTATTCACTAGATTGAGAGAGTATTAGCTCGATGGTTGTTGAACAAAAATTCCAGTGGAAACGTAGCCCTCCAACCGCTCCGTGGTGAGGAGGATGGTGGGAGCGCCTCATCCAAATGGTGAAACAAATTTTACGAAAAGTGTTGGAGCGTGCTGCCCTTGGTTACGAAGAATTGCAAACTATACTATGTGATTGTGAAAGAGCGATTAATACAAGACCTCTTACTTATGTGTCCGAAGACGTGAATGACTTATCCCCTTTAACTTCCGAGATGCTTTTGCATGAATTTCCGCATTCTGGAGTGCCTGATATTGAAGTTTTGGACAAAAATAAGCTCAGTAAACGAGCTAAATATCTGCACAAAATGAGAGAGCAACTCAGACTACGGTTCAGAAATGAATATTTTATATATCTACGTCAACAGTCAATATGAAACTACAAGGATAAGCCTCTAAAAGTAGGAAATTGCGCTGTTAGATATGACAACCAAAAACTTACCTTTTGGAAAATGGCCACAGTGTTAAAACAGTAGTCATTCCTGGTCGTGACTGCATAACAAGACTTGCTGTGATAAAAGCCGAAAAAAATCGAGTGTTTAAGACCTATAGAACATCTATTTAGACTTGAAATGGATCACTGCA
This sequence comes from Salticus scenicus, assembly GCA_963930645.1. Taxonomy (NCBI): domain Eukaryota; kingdom Metazoa; phylum Arthropoda; class Arachnida; order Araneae; family Salticidae; genus Salticus; species Salticus scenicus. The sequence continues at coordinate 234,331,764 of OZ005649.1, forward strand.
CAAAAAGTGATAGTGAAAGTAATGACAATATCCCTATAACAACCAGTAGTGGAAGAATTGTGAAAGTTCTAGAAAAACTGTAAATTTACCAAGTGACTAGAATTTTTACTTATTTTTTTATATAAATATATGTATTTTTTTTTATCTAAGTTCATGTTTAATATGTATTTAAGTATGTTTTGAGTATATTTTCAGATTACGCACTGAAAAGGTAGAGAAAATATCGAGAACAGTTTCGTTAAAAAAAAAAAAAGACACGTGTCCGTGAAGCGAGGCGGGCATGCGCTTAATACGTGAGAAAAAAAAAAGTTTTAGGTGACGTTTTGACTTCAACGAGGAGAGCAGTAGTGACTGGCAATAAAAGTGCTGTAAAAGGAATGCTAAATATTCATTGCAAAATGTCACGCTTTTGTGACTATTCTTTTTCTGATACTAGGAATTGTTGTAATATATGTAAATAAATACCTTTGTACATAGATATTGCACAAATAAAGAAATATGAATATGTATGTAATAGCCCTGTTTTAATCCGGGTCCTTTATATCTAATTTTAAGCATTATGTTTTGTTTTAAGTAATAAGTAATTTTTATTGTACCAACCAATAAACGTATTTTACTTTTTTCTCCTTTTTTCATTTTACGCTATTGCACTTGAAATAATTGAGGCGTATAGATCATAAGGATAAAGAATCTTTCGTTGTGTCCCACTAAAAATTTCTCAAAATTCACCAAAATTTATATAATTCATGCAATGATAACTTATGTACAAAATGTATATAAATTTTCATCTCAATCAAATAAGGCTTTTAGAAGCCACTTTATAAAATTTGGACCCTAGGACAATAATGATAAAGAACTTCGCTTCCTTGAAAAAAAAAAAAAAGCTGCAAGGTTTAAGGTAATAGGTTTTTGTAATTCACAAAAACCTATATAGTTTGTGCGATTGCAATCTGCAATATGCGTATAAAGTTTCAGTTCAATCAAATAAGACATTTTGATGCCATCGTACGTTAAAAAATTTAGCACCAGAGACAACAATGATAAGGAATTTTTCTTTGTGTCCCTGTAAAAAACCTATAAGTGCTAGATTCACCAAAATCTACACAATTCGTTTCAGAATGTCTTATAACATGTTTATAAATTGTCAGCTGCATCGAATAAGGCATTTAGACGCTATCGCATTTTTAAAAATTTGTGATAGGCCACAATGATAAATAATATTTCTCCATGTCCCTGTAAAAAAAAAAAAAAAAAAAAAAAAAAAAACTATAAGTGAAAATCCATCAAGTTTGTGTGACCGTAATCTATAACATATGTATAAATTTTCCACTATAGAGGCCACAGATTATAACGATAAAGAATTTTTGTTGCGTCTCTGTAAAAAAAGAAAAAAAAAAAAAAAAAAAAAAAAAAAAACTATAAGTGATACACCAAAACCAATACAGTTCGTGTGATCGTGATCTATATATCATGTTTATAAATTTTCAGTTTATTTGAATCAGTCGTTTACACGCTATCTCACTTTAAATAATTTGAGTCCATAGGCCATAAAGATAAAGAATTTTTCTTTCTGTACTTGTATGTATATATATATATATATATATATATATATATAAAACTATACGTGCTAGAATTACCTAAGTCAATAGGGGTCATGCAGTGGTGACCTATAATATACATACCGACTTTCAGTTCATTTTAACGAAAAGTTTAGGTGCCATCGTGTTCACTTCCGCACATACATACACACATACGCACCCACACACATATACACATCACCATAAAAATAGTAAAAATGAACTCAGGGGACCTTAAAACGAATAGAAACACCACAATCACAAACTCGGATTTCTGACATGATACAATACGTTCCTTACATACGTATGGTCGGAAAATAAAAATATATGAAAAGTGTGGATTTGTGCTTTAATATTTTTGCTGTTAACTGTACTTCAGAACTGCATAATAATATGTGTTCTATCAATTATGCAATTAATGAGGTACCCTGAGAGGTCTGCTCAACAATGTCAGTTATAAGATAATTCGAATTTTAGCACGCTCCCTATCAACAGATTATACCGATATTATTCATACATGTACACATTCAATAACAACATAACACATCGTTCAAAAAGTCCCGGTACTAATCCCCAGATAGCGTCGCAAATAAAATATTTCTGTGTGGGTAAAGTAAACCTAACTTTCAAAAGATACACGTTAAAGTTTCATGATATTTCGATCATTTGTTGCCGAGATATCAAAGTTTTAGTTACCGTACTTTTGATATTTTCAAAATGAGGAACGAAACTTAATTTTGTTTGTTGTTTAAACATTGTTTTTTGATGTACAAAAATACTGTTGAAACTGTTAAGCCATTGCTAAATTTCAACAATATTTTTGCCAATCAGAAAGCTCATAATCAACTCATGAAATTCAGCTTTGTCCCTCATTTTCAAACATTAAAAGTAGGGTCACTAAAACTTTGATATCTCGGCAACAATCGATCGAAATATCGTGAAACTTTAACGTGTATCTTTTGAAAGTTTGGTTTACTTTACACACACAAAAATATTTCATTTGCGACGCTGTCTGGAGATTAGTCCTGTGGCTTATTGAACGATGTGTTACGCTCAAGACAAATCAGAATTAAGAAAAGATTTCCATAGGAGCTCTGGGCACCCAATCCAATTAAATTTGATTTCTAAATTTATCCAGCATGTTTTCATGAAATTAATCTAAAATTTTTCATACGTATAATATTCCAATGACAATAAATGCTGAAGCAGAAACGGACATATACAAGGGGATGCCCTGTGGCCCTAGCCCTCCCCAATGCAGTTAATTCATTTTAAATTTTAATTACTTCCTATCATCCAATTGAGCTAAAATTTTATATACATGAATACCTTTGATGATATTACATACACATGTTTAAACGGATTTAAGGGGGAGGGCCTTGAAGGACTTGGAGCCTCAACTGCAGCTTAACAAAAAAAAAAAGAATTTTTGCTGGCTTATTGTCTTCCGAGTGGGTTAAAATTCTGCATCATGTGTAAATTCGGTGACGATACATAAAAAAACAGGGACAGACGTAGTTGAAGAGGCCTAGGAGACCCTGGTTCCCATCTCCAATAAAAAATGATTTCCATGTTTTTATCAATTTCCTTTCTTGTCTACATGCATGTTCGGCCGGAATTTTGATATCGATTTTAAACTGACTTCCCAATGAGGTAGAGATTTGAAACTTTAAACATATTTTAGAACTCCATGACAAAATATGCTCAAGTAGTTAGGGACCTAAAGGTGGAACTCAGGGACCCAACTGCAGTTAAAACATTATTTTGAATTTTATCACGCTTCCGGTCATCCAATTAGGCTGAAATTATACAGACATGTATAACTACAATGGTAACGTATGATTAAGACGAAACGGAATTAGGTCAGGAGGGTTTAGAAATCCACCCCTTTTCGATCCAGTAAATATGTTTTCGCAAGTTATCCCGTTTCCTATCTCCTGATTGAGATTTTTTTTCACACCTATATAAATCAAATGATAATACTTGCTTAAACAGAAATGAAACTACACGAAGGGGCCTTAGGGATCTTTGACCACCAAATATAGTTAATTTATTTAGTTAATTTATTTTAATCATAATTTATGATTAAATGTGCTAAAATTTTGTAATATAAATAACTTCGATGACAAAACACAATGGGGCCAATTCCAGTTTAAAACTATATTAAAAATTTTAACCACTTCCTCTGATTGAATATATTGAGTTTTAAATTAAACTCTGATCAGAATACGTGATTATGCAGAAAGTGAAAGGGCTTTAAGCTCTAAATGCATTTCAAACATTATTTCAAATTTTAATCCTCTTTTATTAACAGTTTGATCTGTTACCCAGTTCACATGTATAACTCGGATGACGATGCATGGTTAGCTAAAAGGATATTCTGCGGAACTAATTCGGCATCTGTCGTCCTTGGCGAAAATAAAATCGCCAAATTTAACGGCTAACAAAATAAAATGTAAAACAAAATAAAATAAAAAATAGAGGCAAAAGATAGAAATACATCTTCGAAAAACATACAAAAGTTAGAAATACACCCGTGCCCCGAAAAAACATATTTTACTCAGAAGTAAGAAATAGAAAGCATTTAAAATTTAAAATATACTCTGAATAAAAAAGAAAATTCACTTATCGCGAAAAAAGTAGATATTAAAACAACATGGTATTAAACGATTTAAATTCCAAACTGTTTATTTCTTGAAAAAATCAATTTAAAAATAAACTGAATATGAAAAAGCCAAAAACGTAAAGAAACCACACAAAAATACTAGTAAAATAAAAAATAACGAAGAAATACTCCTATATATTTATAAAACCATTAATCCAAACCCACCAAGGACAACAAATAATAAAGCTATACTGTTTTGGTATGAGTACAATTTGGTGAACTAGAGCGTTATTGCTCTCACAATAATTTATTTTTTTTAGATTATGCGCTATATTAACGTGCCTGCCTAGTTCCACCATTTTGGTATGAAATGGAATAAGCTAGTAGATTCAATAAATTTAAAATGAAAACATTTCGAATTGGGAACAGGCTCAATATAATACTCCCTTATCGAAATTTGAAATGTGGCATCAAAATAGCTTGCATTTTTATCGCCAAGGTGAATAAAATGGTAAATGCAATAGTCATCTTCATTCATTGCAAAAATAGCAACAGAAATTTAAAAGTGTCTTTTAAATAATACATTATCTATATAAATTTTCGCTAACGTTGCTTGGTTACAATTAAATTTCGTGGAAAGATATGATATTGAAGTAATTAATAAAATACGCGAACATAAAAAGTAATATTTATACATGAACACTGTTTAAGCATGTGAACTCAGTCCAATGATCTAATCAGAAAAATGACGAATTTTGTCAAATTAGATCAATTTACACAAAAATGTACTTTTAAAAGTTGCATCTTTACAACTTTTACAAACCTCATTTTAATTCTAGTATAGATTCAAAATGTCTCTTCTTTTGAAATTTCGGAAAATTCTGAAATTCTGGAATGCCTATATAGACATGCAACCATGCGAATCAAATGAAGCTATTGACCACAAAATCGTTAAACACATTTCAAAGAAGGAACCAGCAGTAGTAAACGGAGGTGTAACTCAAGTCATTCGTTAAATACTTCTCTGTAAATCTAACATCACAAGAAAACTCATCAAACATGAACGTGGATTTTGAAAGAGGAAAAAGTTTTTTTAACAGAATTTAACTACCAACATTGTGACTTTTCTCTTCGCTTAATTTTAAGAAAATGTGTATGTTTGAATACAATAAATCCCGATTAATGTTATGAAGTGCTAAGAGGTAAGAATAATCAAACATTGCGACTTTGATCAAATATATTTATTTAGTGGTATGCATAATCGCCCAGGACAAAAAGACCAGGGTTGTGATTTTAAAAATGTGTGCCTATTTGAAATTACGTTGAAGTTTGCGTCATTTTAAGCAAAGAAATCGGGTGATAGCGAAGAAAGTATTGATGCAGGAGAGGAAGAACAAGCACCAAGACGAAGAATTATCAGACTGGCAAACAGCACTAAAATGGTAACAAAAAATGGATTAGTTAATGTAAGAGTGTATTTTTACAAATGCGGACAAAAGTGAAAAAAAAAAATTTCTATAGCCTGCTCGTGCAATATGTACCATTTTACAAGAAATATGAATTAATTAATGAACATAACAATGCTACAAATATTTTCTTTCCCAAGGAGGGCAATTAAGACAAACAAATGGATACCTCCAAATATATCATGTAAAGAGACAGACATCTTGAAACTGCATTCAATCAGATACATGCTTTGAATTTTGAAAATACAGAAAAATTGCTGAGGCAGAATTTCACAGTACTGAAGAGGTGATTACAAATGAGCAGTTCCAGAATGAGTTTGCTGTATTGAATTTAGAACAGTGAAGTATAGATTAGAATTCTAACCAATGAAATGCTTTGTTTACCAGAAATGATGTTGTTAATATATTATTTTCTTACATAATTAAACACATTGCAGGAATACAAAAATATTGTTAAGTAAGGGAAAGAGAAAAATTTGAAATTAAAATTCTTAAATCGATGAACTACTCTCATTAATATCGATAGAATTTTGATAATTAAAAATCCATTGAAATAAATTAAGAATAGCAAAGACATTTAATATATTTAACAAATTAATTTCCATTCAGTTATTTCGTAAAATTTGAAAGTGAAAGAATGTAAAAGATATATATATATATATATAGATAGATAGATATGTTATTTTACTTCGTGTTTGCTTATATATAGTTATATTATTATATACCGTGCTGTGGTAACACAGTTCTTAATTTATCAATGCATTACGATTTTGCACAAAAAAAAAATAATAATAATAATAATAACAATAATAATGAATTCGTGAATAATTTTTTGCTTACCCTTAATTTTTCAATTACCATAACTCGTAAAAACGGGAAATTGTTACATAATATATGACCCCCTTATCTGCCAAGTGGTGTAAGCCCAAAATTTATGAAACTGAGTTAGAGGTATAATATTGTTCCTCCAAGGGACCTCTATTCATTTACCAAGTGCTGTAAGTCCTGTTTATATTATTGGCTATTACAGTTAGTCATATTATACTTTAAATACTTGACAAATGAATAGAGGACTCCCCGAGTAACAATATTGTACCTCTAACTCAATTTCGTAAATTTTGGACTTACACCACTTGGCAGCTAAGGGGCTCATATGAAAAATGCTTAATTTTACTGTTTGTTAAACATAACCTTGTATATCCCATATGATATGAAACAGTATCACACAATTATTCTATATCTATCTCATATGTTTTTAATTGTGTATTTTTATTAACATGATAAAACAGGAGTAATATTGGTATAGATCCGTCAGTAGCAGCGTCAACTGCTTCAGATAATTGATGCTGCTGTAAGTGGGTATTTTTTAGCAGTAAGTTTTGCTGCATATATAAAACTGGATTTAGGTTTTTAATTTTAAGTAGGTTTAAGTAGGTATATATATCTTTTTAAGCTTTTAGATTTTTAAAATAAATAGTCAACTAAGAATCATTGGATTTTTCCGCATATTTTATTACCTTTCACGTCTTTTAGCGACCATTGGTTCTTGAGGAGATATCTGCATATACGTTCGATCGATTTTAATAGAAAACTAAAGATTTAGGATATTTTAGAGAATTACTGTCATTTTAATACCTGGGTTGATGTAGAAATTTAATTACACGCGCTGTTCCATAATGTATAAAAATTAAGCTGTCATCTGATTATAACTATGTTTAAATCTAAATTAGAATTTTGCATAATACATTGAAATGTCGAAATACTTAATGCAAATCTATTCAGGTTCCCAGAAAAGTAAACTGATAAATTATTTAAGCAAAAGTTTCAAACTGCTCAAAATGAAACTGCCAGTTACAATCTAATAAACTTAAAATGCAATTTAGTTGATTCGGTATTTGAATCTAAATTTGATATGTTTATATGTTTATTTCACATTTAAATTATTTCTTAGATTTTATTTAAGAAATTTAGCTGCGAATTTAAATTTTGTGTATATCATATAAGAACTAAGGCAATAAAGGTCTAAATGCAAATCTTATGAGAAATCCTTGAATGTTTCTATGTAAATAGGCATATTTATACGAGGTACAAGAGAGAAAAACACGTCAGTACTTTATAAAATTTTGGGACAAGATACTAAAAAATATACATAAAATGTTTTTTTTGTGTGTGTGCGTGTGTGTGTTAATATATATAAAAAGAGCCAGAAAATTTCTCAGCATTTACTACTTTCTTGCGATCTTAGCGTTATTCCTGAAACTGATTTTATCTGGCTTTTTGGTTCATTTTACATATTTTAGGCGTCTTTCGACATGCATTTTACCTACTGGATCAACATTTTATTTATGCGTTTTTCTTCTAGTTTCTTTCTTTCTTCCTTTTTTAATTAAAATTAATACAATAACCATTTTACAAAGCAGTCAGGTCCAGTTATAAGCTATTGAATCCAGCAGTCATTTAAAAAAGAAAAATCATTTAAATTATCATTTTACAGGAAATAGAACTTTATGAAGTAAATTATTATTATAAATTAAAGACACTTATTAATTATATCATGTTTACCAATCTGTTTGCTTTATTTCTCATTTCACACTGAAGAACACCTACCAAAAATCTGAAAAATATTTTACAGAAATGTCAAAACATTAATTTAAAAAATAATAATAATAACTTTATACATACATTTTACATACACACTTTATATATACGCTTACACAGATTATATACAGACGTTATACATACACTTTTTATTCTTGTAGATTGTGCAGTACAGAACTTCATTTATTTCTTTATTTATTATTACTTTGATACATAAAAATTAAACGCGAAAAGTATAAGTATTTGATTTGGATTTTTAAAGTAATAATTGTTGAATATGACTGAATCGTATTCTGTAGTTATGCATATATACTTTTTTTTTACTTTCACTTACCCATAAGGTAGAGATAGTATTGTTTTTGGGAAAATATTTTGAAAGCCAGCTTTTGTTATATTTACACGTTTTGAGGTGCCGTGAGTAAGAAAATCATTTTTTGTGTAGCTTGTGTGTCTGCCTGTGTGTGTGTCTGTCTGTTATCAGCATATCTCAAGAACTAATTGTAGCAAAAAGTCCAAATTTGGTATTCTAAATGTGTATGATATTGGGATGCCACACTAAGTTTTCGTTGAGATGAAGCAAATGGTTCGTGTGCAAGGATGTTCAAGACAATTAAAATCCATTACGTCTATGGGGGAAATTATAGGTAAGTAGAGTTTAACATCTATAGACTGCACTAAACCAAATGAAATGAATATATATTTTTTATATGCGTAAAAAATATTTCATGGAAAATATGGTTGGGAAATATTTTACTATTCATTTACAGGGATACACAAAATAACTAGGTTACGTGCGACAATAGCTGAAAATTGATGGAAGTGTATTTCATGCTGTGATCGTGCGTTATTACTATAGGATTATATTTAGGTGCACCATGTGGTCTGTACATGGTTTTTAAAAGATATACATGGATGAAAATATTTAAGCGATAATATTCTTTTTTATTGTTTGTGGAAGTGCTTTACTATAATATTTTATCATGTCCTGTAAAGCTTCTCAGGAATTGAAATGAAATCCTCATAGACATATGGTAAATAATATATATTTTAAAGTTAAACATTCATCGCTTGATTTTGTATATTTACACGTTTTGACGCTTTCTGATTACCGAAGTAAAATTTTTTACATTTGATCTCTGTCTGTGTATCTTAGAGTAACTTAAAAACGAATAATTTCAGGAGATCTAAAAGTTGTATTTTCAAGTTACTATATTTTTGTTGCTGGAAAAATTTGATAAAGACTGATACATTTCAAAGAAACGTATCAGTCAGATTTTCTTTTTTAGTATTTGATTAGGATTTTTAAAGTAATAATTGTTGAATATGACTGAATCGTATTCCGTAGTTATGCATATATACTTTTTTATTACTGCATATATACTGTTGCGCGTGAAAGTTGTCTGAATAATTTTAAGTGAAATTTAATTTTAATGAAAGGTTTAAATTCTATATTAATGCAGGTGCAGTAAAGAAACTGATGGTTGAGGGGAGCTGTAGCCCCCCCTCACACAGAACTAATTATCATATAAACACTTTCGAAGCCTAATTTAATTTTTTTCTAATTACATTTACATATCAGTGCTCGTTACCTTACCTCTTAATTCCCAACTAATATTTATAGTATTAAATTTCAAGGTAAGAGAATGTCGTATGAGATACACACCAGATTATTTGATGCTTAAATTTATGAGATAATATAATAAAACCATGTTTATGTTACATGCTGAATAAAATATACATTCTTAACTTTTCTATTTAAATTAAAATAGTTTACAGTTTAATTATTATAACGACTTTTCTAGAAACACTCACAAATATTTATATATATTTTTTAATGGATAAAGGTAAACATTCGCCGAAAGGTAAACTGTAAACTTTGAATTACTACATTTATGCTGCTTATTTAAATAAACTACATATTTCATTAAACTGCATATTTAATCAAAAAATATTAAAAATTAATAAAAAAAATGTAGAGTCATATCGTTTCACTTTATTTATTTATTTATTTTTTACAACTGATTATTTCTCAAGGTTTTGCGTAGATTTTGAGACTGCATCTAATGTTAGATTTAATGCTTTTTGTATTAATTTTACTGCTATATACGGTATAAAACCATAAAATCTAACAAGGTTTCTTATAATTTTTTTTTGGAAAAAGAAACTGAAAGCTAATATAAAGTACAATTTATCTCATAAATAATAAATCATAAACAAAAGCATTTAATTCTCTATTTCAAATAGAAAATAAAAGCCTTGTGCTTATTTTACTCATTTTATTTTTAATGGAAATTGAAGAAAATCTGAACTTGGAAATAATGTCACGTAATATATTTTGCTTGTGAATGGACACCCTTTAAACTACAATTCTCACGTTATAACATTTCGTTGCATAACTAGCGAATGAATAAAAATTGAATATCAAATTATTTGGAAATGAGTAGCTTTTAATTTAGTGCTTTAAAAAATTGGTTAAATAGTCTATCTAAAGGTCTCATTATTCATACAATATATCCTATATTATGGTTCGTTTGAGGTTCTGTCACCTGCTTTCTAACGTCTGTTATTCCCATCTGCTTGATTTGGTAAATCGTTACAGCTGTTTGTTTCAGGCTCTTTAAGTAAATTGTTATCCAGCATCATTAATTTTTTTTTTGCGTCACTCAAAAGTTAATGATTGTAAAATCTTGTAAGTTTATGGTTGTGACTGTCATGACGTCCAATTAGAAACTTTAACTTTGGTTTTAAAATGAGCTCTCTTTTTAGAGAAATCTAAGATTTTACGCATTTTTCACGATATCTGTATGTACGTATGTGTATGTGTATGTATATGTGTTTGTATAACCCATAAATCAAATACGGTTAGATGTAGAACGTTGCAAATTTGTTTATAGATATGTTATAACGTCTAGTTTTATTCGTCTTTTTTTAGTCTTTCCGTGACTTTTCGTTTTGAAGATATTTACGAAATTTATATTCATAATGACCAAGAATAAAAAGGTTTTGGCCAATATATATGACTACCGTCGTAGAGATTTCGAAAGAAGCTAATGATAGAGCCCACAATGATATTGTTATGAAAGTTAACGTCATTTTTGCATGCAGAATGTAAATCGTAAAAATATAATATATTCTAGGAACAGTTGAATAAAACTGGTTTTTATGCCACAAAAAACAATATATTCGAAACAATCCACTAAAACAGTCAATCGTACTACAGAAGTCAAGTTAACAATATTAAATACGCCACAGAGAATGAATTTCGCTAATTCAGAAACAACGATAAACCACACAGTTCGAAGTCTGAATAAAATTTGAATTCATCAAATGAGTGTTTTATAGAATTTTTGAGGTAGTTCTGCGCTAGAAACCAATTAATCATGCCGTGAAATTCATAATTCGATTTCTGATGAAAGATATTCCAAACTCTGGAAATATCAAACTACTTTTATTTCCTAAATTTGGATGCCAAATGGACTAATTTTATGCTAAATGAACTCCCAATAAAAAAACTTCCACCTGTTTCCACTTTTACTGTAATATCGTACAAAAAATAACAGGTAAAAAAAATAATCAAATTGTAGTCTACAATCATCGATAATGACACTTTTTTTACTTTCTTCTATATTCAATAGAAGAAAGTATTGGATTCGTAAAAATTTTCGACCTCGGGTTTTTGATGGATTTGCACGTTTTGAGAGCTGTAGAACACGATTTGACCATTTTTAGAAAATGTCTGTCTGTCTGTCTGTGTGTGTGTGTGTGTGACAAAATATTTTGGCAACTGTATCTCAGGAACTACTGCACAGGATTTCATACAAATCGGTATGTAGTTGCACCTTGACATAAGTTAGTGCCTATCAACTTTTGGTAAAAATTGTCTTACAGGTTCCGTTGCCATCCCACTTTTTCTAAATTTTTAACATGGTGATATAGGACAAAATTTTGTATAAATGTGCATAAAGAGAATTATTTTTTAGTAATCATTATGAAATTTCCAATAATTATTTATAATAGAGATGGTCAACTGGGAAATTTTTTTTTGTATGTGTAGGAGCCTCGTCAACCCCCTGGGGGGGATGTCCCCCCTCGAGGGGAGTAAATATTCAAGATGGGTATCTTTCGAAAGGTCTCGTCAATACCTTTAAAAAGAATGGTTGAACTATAAATCTGTGATAATTTAAAACAAAGTTATCGATTTTTTTCACTTTTTACGGAAAAAAAAAAAAAAAAAAAAAAAAAAAAAATCGTAAAAAAATAATAATAATAATAATAAAAATAAAAAATAAAAAAATTAACAAAATTTAACCAAATTTGATATTTAGTTCGCCCCTGCCATAAACTGGTGCTGATTAGATTTGGGGTTCTAAGTTGTGGTTTAGGTAATATTGCTTTTTAATCCCTGACTTAAAAGAGGGGTGTTATAAATTTGAAGCCTTTGTTTGTCTTTATACTTGTAGTCATATAATTTTTTTTTTCTTTCTGTGGAGTCATTTCAGGCAGAGCAAGAGAAATGCTTTTGATTCCTAAAAAAAAAAAAAAAAATTTTATTATTAAAAATAATTATTTTTCAGAAATTTAAAACACTGCAAAGGAAATATTCTAAAACTATGTAAACATATAAAAATGAAAAAATGTCGTATAAAATCAGTCTTTGATATCATAACTACTCGTTTTATAGGCAAATTTATTCTGTTTATATATATATATATATATATATATAATTTTTTATGCTATTTACGATAGTAACATGAACTATAGTTCGTAATTAAAAGGATTCGGGTTAAATATTTTCTACTCATACAAATAAATATCTATATGTGCATGTGTGCGCGCAGTGCGCCAAGTTTAAAGAGTGGAAGTCAAAATATACACATCGAAATCTCCCCTTTTCTGTAAGATATCTGTAAGATAAAAAGCAACCTTTATATTTTCTTAACTATTGATCATACTAACAAATGTAATAAGCATTTTCATGGGAAATTTTACGTAGTTTAATTTTGTAATTGACATTTTTTATCTAAATGCGATAGTTTTCAAGATATTAATAAAAACTGAAAAGTGCTTCCTTTAAATGCCCTAAGACCCCCTCCGCTTCCCCCCCCCCGGTTGGAGATTTTAGTATGTTGTTCAGGACAGGACACTTAACCTTATAACTGTGCTCAGTTTCAAAGCTATACGATTTTTTTTTTTTTTTTTTTTTATGTTGATCGGTTTTGGGTCTTCGTTATCTGGATTTTTACCTAAACCCTCACTTGCGCCTACTAACCTTAAAATTATTTAAAATGTACAAAACATGCTGTATTATCCTTACATATTCGATATGCATACATTTGTTTTGTACATTAGAAAATATTTGACCAGATCCCATTTAATTACACACTTTAGTTGATTTTACTATTGCAAAAAAGAATTTTTCATGAAAATGTGTTATTTCGTTCCCCTATATCTTCTAAACTATTGATCATACAAACAAAATATATTGTGCGTTCTTGTAGGAAATTTCACGTAGATTAATTTTGTAATTGAGATTTTTTCTCTAAATGCGATAGTTTTCAAGATACGTAATAAAAGCTGAAATGTGCTCCCTTTAAATGCCCCCCTGCCCCCCGCTCACCCCCATGGTTGGGGACTTTTAGTATGTTGTTCGTTGCACTTAACTTTATAAAACTGTGCTCAATTTCAAAGCTGCACGATTTTTTTTTTTTTTTTTATGTTGTTCGGTTTTGTGTTTCCGTTATCTGGATTTTTACCTAAACCACCACTTGCGCCTACTAACCTTAAAATTATTTAAAATGTACAAAACATGCTGTATTATCCTTACATATCCCATATGCATATATTTGTTTTGTACATTAGAAAATATTTGGCCAGAACCCATTTAATTACACATTTTAGTTGATTTTACTATTGCTCAAAAGAATTTTTCAAGAAAATGTGTTATTTCGTTCCTCTATATCTTCTAAACTATTGATCATAGAAACAAAATGTAATACATATTTTTGTAGGAAATGTTACGTAGATTAATTTTGTAATAGACATGTTTTCTCTAAATGCGATAATTTTTAAGATATTTAATAAAAACGGAAAAGTGCCCCCCTTAAATGCCCCTGCCCCCCGCTCACCCACCACTGGCGGGGACTTTTAGTATGTTGTTCAGGACCCTCTTGGCTATGAGTATGCAAAATTTCAAAACTACACGATTTTTTTTTTCTTTATGTTGATCGGTTTTGGGTCTTTGTTATCTGGATTTTTACTCAAACCGCCACTTGCGCCTACTAGCCTTAAAATTACTTAAAACTTACAAAACATGCTGTATTATCCTTGCTGTATTCTCTATATATATATTTGTTTTGTACATTAGAAAATATTTGACAAGAACCCTTTTAATTGCACACTTTATTTGATTTTACTATTGCAAAAAAGAATTTTTCAAGAAAATGTGGTATTTCATCCCCCTATATCTTCTAAACTATTGGTCATACAAACAAAATGTAATAAACAGTTTTGTAGGAAATTTTACATAGATTAACTTTGTAGTTGAGAGTTTTTCTCTAAATGCGATAGTTTTTAAGATATTTAATAAAAACTGAAAAGTGCCCCCCTTAAATGCCCCTCCTGCCCCCCGTTCACCCACCACGGGGTGGGACTTTTAGTATGTTGTTCAGGACCCTATCGGCTATGAGTATGCAAAATAAAAAAACTACACGATTTTTTTTTCTATTTATCCTATTTTGACTGGACTATTGATTTATAAAGCGTCAACACAAAAAATGATCGATTTTTAAAAGTTCTTTTAAAAAGTATAACATCTATGCAGTATCTTAAAAAAAAAAAAAAAAAAAAAAAGAGAAAAGAAAACCATCAGTGTTTACTTAAAAAAAAAAAAAAAAAAAAAAAAAAAAGTCCAACTTTCATCACCAAAGTAGTTAAATCTTGACCAATCAAAAATAGGAGTGGTCCACCCGGAAGTGTTCCTGACAAACTCTTTGCTTTATTTATAAGATTTATTTATTTAAAAAATAATAATAAATAAAAAGTCATCGAGAACATGACTACAAAAATTTAAAAGGCGTCGTGGGAGTCCTATATTAAAATTATACTGACTGTGGAGCTATGAAAATTTGGTCGTGAACCATGAATTTTATTTGGAAACCTTTCTTTGAAAGATTTTGGTTTCACTATTGTACAATATTAATTTGGTTTTATTAATCATTTGGCTTCTCGTAAATTAAAATTTTAATTAGGTAGTGAAATTTGTATAATATTTATGAGTTTCAAATTTTAAAGGTAAATAAGAAAAGAAATAAAATGCGAATATTTCGCACGGGTTTTCTAGTTACTAATAAAACAATAAAAAATAGTATAGATAATAAATTTCAAAAAAATAAGTAATAACTTCATAAAATAAATAAATATTTTGAAACTTTTTTTTTTCCTCGTTTAGCTATTACGTTGCAATTTTAATTTGTTTTTCATTCAATTATGTCACAAAATGTAAGTTTTATGATATAAATGTAACATATGAAAATTCATAAGTTTACATCACGATAGATAAAGAAGGTGTGTGGCCTGAATTTAAATTAAAATTATCTCACTTACACATGTTTTAATTGTATCTAAAAATATTCTAAGGTGATTGTAAATGTAACGCTTTAGTTGTCTTGCAAATTTTTGTAATTATATCATACCGACTCATTCATATTTCTAGTAATAATATAAACATGAGTATAAAAGTTTTGTATTAAGTTTTTGAGGTCACTTATCAGCAATATGAAATCATCGTTTTCGCTTTTCTTATATATATTTAAACGTCGGCATATTTTATTCAACAAAAATTCATAAAAACTTCACAAACAATGAACGACGAACATAACATTACAAAGTAAAGAAAAGGAAACTTGAAAACATGATAAACTTTAGAGATTCACTCAAAGAACAATTAAGAACGGGCCATCTGAAATTACATATTTTTAATTTGAAGTCTAAGATTTCATTTTACTGATGTGTATGAATTAAAATTTAAAATACATTACATTAAAGATATATTTTGTTATCACATATTCTCTAATATATTATTTAGAAGAAATCTTCATTGAATTTAAATAGTAATAAATTTTAAATCAAGTCAAATTAGAAAGCCTATATACCATTAATAAAAATATTGTGAATTTATCCAAATATACTTTAATATATAAGAAACGAAATTGAAATGCGTCTAGATTAATATTAATTCTAAAATTAAAATTTATATATTCTGGTAATATAATAAATACATCATTAAACAATTTTAAACTTTTGTAAATACTCGTGTAATTAAAGATCTTCAAAGATAAACAGCTTTCCTTTTAAAAGATTGGTAAACATCGCAGTCTTCTTTCTTTAGTCTATGATAAATTTTTCGAATTCTTTCGATTTTCTGCCTCGAGTACTTGAACTTTTTAATTTTAGTCGGAATTCATTTTATCTGGTGATGCAGAAATTTCTAGAGAAGTTGTATTTCATATTTTAAAACAAGTAAATATCTATATGTATCATGAATCATTTCTGATAAATTATTTTGCAATCATAACGGATTCCTTATAACAGTAAAAGCCTCCAGAATTATTATAATAGGAATTGTATATATATATATAGTGAATAATTTTGATAAAATACGAAAAAAAAAAAAAATGGCAATAATAAATAAATAAATAAATAATAGAAAAATGAAGTTATTATCACGTCAGTTTAAGCAACCTTTTTTAAAATTAAGTAATTCTAATGTTTAAATAAATATATTTATATTGACGAATATTTTCGGCAGCCCTTTTCGAAGAGCTATTAAAAATTATTTCAAATAAACAAAATCTGGTGTGCCTCTACTCGACTTTTTGCTTTGTCTTTTTAAAATAATATTCAATAAATGTGAAAATTTAAGGACAATCAGAGATTTAAAGAGGGACTTCCCAAAGATTTAAATAGATATTTTATATTACTAATTTTCTTTTAAAATTATATCTTTTTTAATACATATTTCATTTCTGTTCAGTTAAGAGGAGATACTTATAAATAATATTAATGGGAACAATAAATAGAACAAATAATAATAAATATGTATGTATATATATTGTTATTTAATTTTAAATTTATATATTACTATCATTTTATATAAAAAAAAAAAAATATTTTTTATTATTTTTTTTTCAGAACATGCGTAAAGTAAGGGATTTACTTTCTTCTATTTAAACGTTTTCCTTTTGCGTTTTTCTTTATGTATTGAATTTTCAGTAAAATTTCTTCATTTAGAACGACTATAAACTAAAGCATGACGAAGAAAAATACAGGACAGAAATATTGAATAATAATAATAATAATAATAATAATAATGTTCTTGTTTCCTATTTTCAATACTGTTTATCGCTTACAAAGTATGCCATTATAGAAATGAACACAATTTTTTTAAGAAAATGGCACTCAATTCCAAATTGAAATGTAATGTATTTTTGTAATTTATGTTTGCTGACAAATTTAAATTTATCATAGTTTCCACCATTTTGTAACAACTGCTACCATTAAAATTAAATGCGAAGTATACTTAATTCTGAATACTTAATTCATATAATTAAACCTGTTTTTTTTTAATAGCTTTTGCATGGCCTCCTAAACTAGATGCCTGTCGCGTGGCTCGGAAACTTGGCAACAGTTGAAACAGTAGACAGCGCCACCTGGTACTGATTGCGCGACTTTTTTATTCAACTGTCACCAATAATTTTAAGAAATGATATATGATATATACAATCGACGTTTCTTCGATTCCGTTCGCCTTTTATGTATATGATATCCCACTTTAAAAAATTTTTGGTGGTTGTTGAACAAAAAAGTCGCGCAATTTGTACTAGATGGTGCTGTCTACCGCTTCAACTGTTTCCAAGTTTCCAAGTACACATTTATATATATATATATATATATATATATAAGTATTTTTAGTTTAAGTTGTTGTTTAATTATAGACATTAAAAAAGTCTAGAGGAAACATCAAAAAGTATTGTTCCTATTAACCATTCAATTTACGATAATTTTGAGCACGGAACTAGTCTTTATATTACACTAATGGAAACTAAAAATCTCACCAATCGAGTTATATATATATATATATATATATATATATATATATATATATATATATATAATTTTGAAAATATGTAGAGACTTGAAGACAAGTGGGCATGGTCAACAAGAAGAAAAAGCGTTAATAAAAACAAAGAAATAACGAATGAAAGTAACGAAGAACAATTGTAAAAACAGCACTATATGTTAAAAACACCCTTCCGCTTCCTCTTTAGCGGGTGGGAGGAGCAAAACAGACAATAAAATAAATTGATAAAGGCCTAACAGGTTTCGGAAACATGGCGAAACTAGCATACTCCCAACAAAAAACTATGCAATTCTAAAACAAGATTAAATTACTGGTAAATGATATATAACAATATCAATGCTTCATAAAAGCAACATAACTAAATTAATTTAATAGTCCATAACTATATCAATTTAATATTCCAAATAATACAAAGTCGATATTTGTCATAAGAATAATTTAATAAAAGGACATGCTACATCGTCATGTTCCCACCCAGACCTGAAAGGCAAAAAGATATTGTAATGAACTGAAATATAATGAACTCACTGCATTGAAGAAATAGGTCTTTAAAGAGAAAGAAGTAGACTCACATGTAGTGGCTAAATACTTGCGCTGTCCCAATATCATAGTCCAAACTCTCCGAATCGCTCAGTACCAAATAGCTGCTGTCCGACAGAAGGCGTTCCACAAGTTGGACTTTCGCCATGAGTCTCCCTCAGCATGCACCACCAGACACCAAGTCCCGTAAGTAAAGAAACCTTACCACTGCTATTACCACAATCGCAAGCATTTTTTTAAATTATTGGTGTAAAATTTTATGAAATTTAATGGATAGTTATTATTGTAAAAGAGATTAGCAATGAATTAAAAAACTTGTTTATTGTAATTTGAATGTTTATTGCATATCTTAAAAAATATATTTAGTTGACAAATTATAGTATTAATGTAAATTTTTCTTGTTAATGCAAATTGCGCCAGTACTGAACCACTACATGTGAATCTATTTCTTTCTCTTTAAAGACCTATTTCTACAATGGAGTGATTTCATTATATTTCAGTTCATTACAATATCTTTTTGCCTTTCAGGTCTGGATGGGAACATGACGATCTAGCATGTCCTTTTATTAAATTATTCTTATCACAAATATCTACTTTGTATTTTTTTTATTATTAAATTGATATAGTTATGGACTAATAAATTAATTTAGTTATATTGCTTTTATGAAGCATTGATATTGGTTTATATAATTTACCAGTAATTTAATCTTGTTTTAGAAATTCATAGTTTTTTGTAGGAAGTATGCTAGTTTCTCCACGTTTCCGAAACCTGTTAGGCCTTTTTCAATTTACTTTATTGTCTGTTCTGCTGCTCCCACCCACTGAAGAGGAAGCGGAAGGGTGTTTTTCACATGTAGTGTTGTTTTTACAATTGTTCTTTGTTACTTTAATTCGCTATTTCTTTGTTTTTATTAACGTTTTTTCTTCTTGTTAACCACGCCCACTTGTCTTCAAGTCGCTACATATTTTTAAAATTATTTATTTTTGTATAATTTTTAGTGATGTCTTTGGCGCCTTTTTTATACAAATACACTTTTATTAATAAGTAATTAATATATATATATATATATATATATATATATATATATATATATATATATCGAAATTATTAAATTTAAAGTTTTAAATAATAGGAATAAGAAATCGAAGACTTTTAAAAGTCTTTTGGGAAACAAATGTCCCATTTGATAAAACTTCAATTTCTTTAGAATATGAGGTAGAAAAATGGAAATCATTTGAAATGCTCTTGTAAAAAATATAGCAGTATATAGATAAAGCTTCACAATATATTCTATTGGTATCAACGCGATCGTTTTGCAAAGTACTATAGGTTTTTACTATAAGTATAAGTGTATGAAAGATCATCTATATATTTTCTATTTCAAAAGTTTGTGTTTGAGGTGAATTTCTTTTTCCACGACTTTTTAAATAAATGATCACTTTTTCTTTGCATTTACGGGCCACAAGTGTTTTGATTTGTATCTTTACAAAATCTTTTAAAAGTATTATGTAAAATTCCTAAAGAATGTATCAACCAATTTATTTTATTTAAATGACGTTCGTTTATTTTCTTAAACTGTGACCGTTATTTATTCATGACTGGTATTATGTTTGTTTTTATAGTATTATGTAAAAACTAATCGACATTCACCTGCCTAGCCATCGATTTTTTCTAAAACAACCTAATTTCAAATTCGGTCTTTTCATAGTGTCCCAGCAAGTCGTATTCGTGTATATAGAATAGTGGACAACTTGTCGAGATAAATAACTAAAAATGAAAGAAAAAACAAATGTTTAAAATTTAACTATTTTTTAATCAAAATAGTGGATATATACATATAATCTCTAGTTGATTAGTTGAAGGGTAAATAGAAAAATGTCTTATTTTTTTTTTTTCTTCGTTTCTCATAGTATGCTTTCAAGATTCATAGCCCATATTATTTTTAACTAATTTAAATTCTTATATATAAGAACACATTTCGAAATCTTTCAACAGAAATTTATTTTTATAACTTTTTAGAAAAATATTCATTTTTATAATATTATTCTAATATTACTCGTAAATTCTTCTGGCTATCAAAATTAAATTAGTCTAATTCAATTGTCTTCGAGTGGATTTAATGGTTTAACATGTATTTACATGATATATATATATATATATATATATATATAGTAGACCTACAATTTTGCAGGGGTATAAGGGGTACAGAGACGGCTCAGAATCACATAGAAATGCCGGGTCGGAAATGCAATCCTAACGAGAATGGGGAGGGAATAATTATTAGGAAACACATAACTTAGTTTAAGCTTTTGTCCGTTAATTGTCATTTCACGATCACCAAATATTCATAATTTCATCTTAGCACTTTTGTGAGTAGCTGCTGACAGTTTTGCTGTGGTAGCCCTTAGCCATTTAAATGTACGCAAAATATCACCAGATTTGACCACGCCCACTGTTTCTTGTTTTCTTGATATTTTAGAGAATTAGAAAGCATCAATCAACATTATACTATTTAAAATGTATTAAAAAAATAATAGATTAATGAAAATGTCTCTCATTCAAATGCTTATTTTAACATAACTGTCTTGAATTCAATAAAAATTGGAACCATTTGTGTGTGTTTTAAAACAATTATAAAGGGACTTAAAAATCCTCTATCTCGTTAGGATTGAATTTCTGTACTTGCATTCCTATGTTATTCCGAGTCGTCATTGTACCCCCTGCAAGTTTGTATGTCTGGTAGCGAACCGCCCTGTGCATTGAATATTCATATTATCTTTTACACTATAACATCTATATCAAAATTCTAATTCTTAAATCTAAGCAGATCTGCTTAGCAATGAATAACACAAACAATGTTTTTATTTTTCTTTTCTTTTATTTTTCTTTTATTTGAATTATATTTTCTTTTTATGTTAGTAATATAGCCCCGCTCATAAACTTTTGCTTTTCTAAATACAATGTTGCAGTTGTGACAAAATTTTTTCTTACAAACTCTTCTTTATATATATATATATATATATATAATTTAATTCTATTAAAGCATATATACATATTTTTTCTTTATTTCAGTGCATTGGTTTAGAGAATATGCCATCAGTTTCCAACATAGTCCTCATGAAACGAAAGTGTTTGTTATGAAAATGATAATTAGCATACAAGAGTGTTAGGTATTGATATACTTTTGCCTCACTAGAGGGCGCCAGAGGTCCCGTTGAGATGAGATTCGAAGAACATTTTTTGTTTACTCGCTCGCGGGACATTAGTTTTGGTTTTAGTTTGAGTTCTGTTCTACAATGGAGAGCAATGTCATGAAATAGTAGTTTGCTCTCGGGGCCTTTGTGGCCTGATTTTATTATTCATGGAGCTACCGTTGAAGAAATAGAAAAAGTAGCCCATAGATTAGTTAGTTTTAGTTTGTCTTTAGTGAAGAGAGCAACACAATGAAATAGAATGCTCTCAGGCCATCTTTGGCCTAATTTATTTTTATGGAACCACCATTGTCATAACGAAATAGAAAACTGGTGGCTTAGTTATTAAAATATTACGAATAGAAAATTGTTTTCGTGAAAATTTCGAATATGTAAATACCTTTTGTAAATAGTGTTTCTTCATGTAAATACTTTATTTAATAAACTGTATATATTTTTCTCATCTTAAATTAGAAGCTATTATTTCTAGAAAAACAAGTGTCCGTTATTAGTCTTCATTTTTTTACGTCGAAGAATTCTACAGGTAAGAAGAATATCATTATATCAGTTTGAAGATTATTACTTTGAAATATAAAATGGTTTGAAAATATTAAATTATTTTGATTAAATGAAATAACCTGCAATCTTTATATTACAAAGAATCGAGAAGATTCGCTTGAAGCCATTCAGAAGAATGGCGTTTTATAACATAATTTTATGGCGTCCGCCACATCAGGATGTATTGTTTATATTAAATACAGGAAATATCGTTTATATTAATATTGTTTATATTAACTGAAAAGAAAAGAATTATTTTCATTTGAAACAATAAATGGTTTAAAATTTATTTTATTATTATGTGAAATGTTTTTCAAAAGATATCTAAGATTGAAATTATTTAGAATATAGAATATTCCTTTTTCAAAGTAAATAAAATTAAAAATGTCTGATTGATTGAAATAAAATAAGATAGTTGTTTTTTATGATTGAAATAAATAAAACTAGAATATAAAGAAAGCAATTGAGTATTGAGTTGACCTTGAAAAAGAAGCATCATTTGATGAAGAAAATAATAAAAAGTATTTTTTCCATGTTAAATATTAGATGATGTGAAAATCTGATTGCAGTGAATTTTTATTGTTTTTTTTTTTTTTTTTGTTTCGCAATGATAATGAAATAAAGTATTATTTTAGAATTTATGAATGAAAACAGAATGTGTAAGTGATAGAAGCTTCGATTCTAATTTATTTTTGGATTACATTTGGTGATTGATATATTCAATAAATTTTTACAGTTAATAAATAAAAAAAAAATTATTATTCAGTTGGAAATAAATATTGCTATAAGAGTAAAATAAAAAATAATAAATGGTTATTTTCTTTTGTTTACATTTTACGAAAAGAAAATGGCTCTCCAAATAGAATTTTTTACAAGTTGTTCTTAGAATAAAATCTTCTTGGTAAATAGAAAAGTGAAAGATTTTACATTCAAATTAAAAGACATAAATAACGAATAATTGGTTAATTAACATAAATTTGTTCTGTTTTTGTTTAAAAATCAGAAATGGAAAAAATAAAAAGGCGAAGAACTCCATTACGATCTTCCTTTACTAAAACTTTAAATATTTTAAAAACTGAACTAGAGAAAGAAGATCTTGAGAAGGGTAAATCTCTAATTTAAATAAATTCATTAAACCCTCTAATTTTAATAAATTAGAGGGTTTAATGACAGAATTAAAAGCATTTGATAATGAGATATTGGACATTATGTCGGAAGATAGTAAATGCGATGAAGCTTTGATTATAAAAGAAGCCGAAGAAAGCAAAGCATACTGTGATGAATTTATCACAGTTAAAAGACTAATTAATGAAAAGTTAAATTCAAATGTAAATTTTAATTACACAAGCCAAAATAAAATAGAAAGCGAAACAAACTTGAAAACAAAGCGATATAAATTACCAAAATTAGCTATCAAGAAATTTGATTCAAAATTGATAAATTATTTGCCCTTTTGGGCCCAATTTAAGAAAATTCACGAGGATGAAGAATTAGACACAAATTTCAGTACCTTTTACAGTGCGTAGAACCAGGAACTCGAGCCAGAGAATTACTCGAAAGTTACCCCGTAACATCAGAAAATTATTTAAAGGCAGTAAAGGCTTTTGAAGAACGCTATGGGGATAAAGATATCTTAATCGAAGTATATGTTCGTGAATTTTTGAAATTAATTACAGCTAATGTACAGACTAGGGGAAATAGCAAAAATTTGTGTAATTTAGTGACCAAGATAGAAGCACACTTGAGATCGCTGGAAAGCATGGGTGTAAACATTGATCAGAACTCTGCGTGGCTGTTTACCCGAATCCTGTTTACCCGAAGATATTATTAGAACGTTTCAAAGACTTAATGTTGGGGCCAGGGAAGATTCTACTGAGTTAGATGACAAGGAAACCACACAGAAATCGAACTTGTCACTATTGCTGAATTTTTTGAAAAGGGAAGTGGCAGGTGAAGAAAGGTTACAATTAGCCAGGTCGGGTTTTGAAATTAATTCACCCAAGGAAAATGTTAAAAATAAATTCCACAAGAGAGATAACAGGGTACCCACTGCTACAGGCTTATTCGCTGCAAAAGAATTAAGCTGTATATTTTGCGGAAAAACGCATGAGAGTAAAGACTGCATAACAGCCTGATCGCTCTCCCTTGACGAAAAGAAAAATAAAGTAAAAGAAAAAAAATGCTGTTTGAAATGTTTACGTTTTGGACACCGGGCAAAAACGTGCAAGGTTTTTATTAAGTGCTACGTTTGTTCGAAACCACACACAGAACTATTTTGTCCAGAGATAAGGAAAGGGGGTGAAAATAGTAGAAGCAAACCTCCCGAAGTAATACAGAACACTGTCGCCAAACAATGCTCCCAGGAAATAGCCCTTATGACGTTAGAAATAAATATAAAAGGGGAAAAAGGCCAAAAAAGGGTGCGTTGTCTTATGGACTGTGGTTCCCAGAAAAGTTACATATTAAAGAAAACTGCGAAAGAGCTCAAGCTCAAACCCATTGGAACAGAAGTAATTGCCCATACAGTTTTTGGGGGTACACAGATAGAAGCTAAACAGCAAAATAAATTTAGAGTTACAGTGGGTGCATCGAATAATTGGGTCAGTTCCATACATCAGCTCGATCTTTTAGACCAAGAGAAAATTTGTGGTGAAATTCCTCGAATTCCAAAGGGAAATCTGTGCAGAGAACTCAAGAAAAATAAGCTGTGGTTGTCCGATATCGGCCCTGGTAGTACGGAAATAGAAATCCTGATCGGGAGTAACGTTTACGGTCAACTGTTAACGGGTCGAGTCAAGCAATTAGAAAATGGACTCACAGCGATAGAAGCCAAACTTGGATGGACAGTTTGTGGAAAAACAGGGCTTCCATCTCAGGGTTGCTTGAATAGCGGTACAGCGGTATTGATGACAAATCTGTACATAAAAGATTGGAATGTTCCAGACTTGTGGCGACTCGAAACGATAGGAATCAACGACCCTGCACAAACCTTGTCCAAAAGAGAAGAAGAAGAGCAAGCCCACGATATGTTTCTTAGACAACTCACCAGAAATGAAGATGGTCGTTATCGAGTGGGCCTTCCATGGATTTCCAACAATGTCAATATTCCCTCAAATAGAAATGAAGCGGAAAGAAGATTATTCAGTACTACCCGAAGATTAAAGAAATTAAATAAATTTGAGGATTACGATCTAATTTTCAAGGAATGGCAAAGAGAAAATGTCATACAGGAAGTCCCTCAGACAGAACTGAAAGAAGTTAGGGAACACTACTTATGCCACCATCCAGTCATCAAGCCTGATAGTTATACCACCTCCATCAGACCAGTTTTTGATGCATCATGCAAAGTCGGAAGAGCACCGTCACTGAATGATTGTCTCTTTAAAGGACCAAATTTATTAGAAGAGATTCCCGCAATATTGTTAAGATTCAGAGAAAAGGCAATCGCTGTTGTATCCGACATTAGAAGAGCCTTCCTTCAGATCGAAATAAAAGAGGAAGATCGGCATTTTTTAAGGTTCCTGTGGTGGAAGAAGACGAATGAAATTAAAGTCTATCAGCATAATAGAGTGGTGTTTGGTATTACTTCCAGTCCATTTTTACTTGGCGCAGTTATCAGACATCATTTGAATGGGTGTCCAGAAGAACTTAAGGCAATTGCTCAGAAACTTCAGAAGTCATTCTATATAGATAACTGCGTCACATCTGTAAACAACACGTCCGAATTGGAAGAATTTAAATCTAAGGCAACAGAAATCATGGCTGAAGCTAAAATGGACCTAAGATTGTGGCAATTCGGTCCTGTAAAAGAAATAGAAAAGTTGTCTTTAGAAAATGAAAAGGAAGACTTCTCAACTCCTTTTAGGAATTAAATGGGACAGAACAGATGATAGCTCGATGGTCTGCAATAAATTTGACTTAGAAATAGTGAATCCATCAAAACGTCAAATTCTATCCATAACTCAAGGAATTTTCGATCCCATCGGTTTTCTAGCTCCAGCATTGTTACCAGCCAAGATAATAATTCAAGAATCTTGGTCCAGCAAATCAGCATGGGACACTCCGCTTCCAGAGAAAATTCAAAGAGACTTTCAGAAATGGTACAGCGAATTAAAACAGCTAACAGAATTGAAGATCCCGAGAAGAATAGGTTATGGAAATAAAGAAGATTGGACCCTACATATTTTCTGCGATGCAAGTCAAAGTGCCTATGCAACAGTAATTTTTCTACGGTGCGAAGAAGAAAAAAGAGTTTCAATTCAATTTTTGGGAGCAAAATCACGGTTGGCTATAAAAAAGGCTCTAACGATTCCTCGTCTTGAGCTGCTTGCCTGTGTGTTGGGATCCAGACTATCAAAGTATGTCATAGAAGCTTTGGATATCCCTACAGTACTAACTTACTTTTGGACTGATTCTTCGACAGTTTTGGCCTGGATTAAAAGAAATGACCAGTGGGGTACCTTTGTGGGCAACAGAATCAGAGAAATATGCCAACTTACGAACCCTAACCAGTGGTACTCAGTTCCAGGAAGTCAAAATCCGGCAGACCTGCCTTCCCGTGGTTGTAGTCCTAAATACCTTCTTGAATCGGGATGGTGGGAGGGACCTAAATGGCTAGAAGATGAAAAAAGTAACTGGCCCCAACCGAAGATTGTCCCTAATGAAGTCTTAGTTATGTCGGAAAGAAAGAAAACTGCAGTGTCATTATTTTCGAGTCAAAATGTAGATCCATTTATGAATTATGAAAGAACTTCGAAATTTAGTAAACTTGTAAATATTATTTGTTGGATAAGAAGATTTGCAACAAAATGTAGAAATAGAAATCATATTTTCCCAGCTGAACTTTCGGCAGAAGAAAAGGAAGAGGCGGAAAAATTTCTCTGGTCACGCATACAGTTCGAAAGTTTTGGTGATGTGCGAGAAACAATAAAAGGACTTTTTGTTATGAAAGATCAAGACAATATTCTAAGAGTCAAAACAAAGTTGTTAGATCGAGAAGACACTTTTTCTTTCAAGTATCCTATATTGTTGCCATCAAAACATCATGTTGTAAGGTGCCTAATTAGAGATTGCCACTTGAAGAATTGCCATGCTGGACTTCAGACAGTTGGTTCGATCTTACGTGAACATTACTGGATTGTTTCTGCAAAACGTAACATCCGAAGTGAATTGATAAAATGCACAAAGTGTAAAATTTTTTCTTCCAAACCATTTGTTACTCCTCCCATCCATTTACCTTTTGACAGAGTCAGAGACTCAAAAGTTTTTGAAGTTGTTGGCATCGACTTATGTGGCCCTCTTTACCTGAAAAATAAATCCAAAGTATGGATAGTCATTTTTACCTGTGCAGTATATCGAGCCATACACTTGGAATTAGTGACGAATCTTTCAACAGAGGGATTCATACAAGCGCTAAGAAGATTTGTAGCCCGAAGAGGAAGAATTTCGACAATCTACAGTGACAATGGAACTAACTTTCGCGGTGCCAACAATCTCTTTAGATCTCTTGACTGGGATCAAATTCAAAAGACGGATGACATAGCACCAATAAAATGGAAGTTCATCCCCCCAACCGCTGCTTGGTGGGGCGGATGGTGGGAGCGTCTCATTAGAAGTGTAAAAAACCTCCTACTGAGAACTCTTGGAAAATCTTCCCTCAATTTTGAAGATCTCTCTACTATCTTGTGTGAAGTTGAAGCCATAATGAACAGTCGACCTTTAACATACCTTTCAGAAGAACCAGACAAGTTCATTCCTTTGACACCTTCTTGTTTTATGCAAGACATTCAAGAAATTGGTGTACCAGATCTGGATGTCATTGATGCTAAAAAACTGAGAGCACGATACAAGCACTGCCAAGGTGTTCGAAAGCAACTACAAAGTAGATTTCGAAAAGAGTATCTAGCGCAGTTGGTACAACGAAGTAGACAGATATGTAAGCCTGTTAAACAAGGCGACATTGTGCTAGTAGAAATCAACAGTGTGAAAAGACTACATTGGCCAATAGGAAGAGTAGTGAAATTTTTTC
Source organism: Salticus scenicus (assembly GCA_963930645.1). NCBI lineage: Eukaryota > Metazoa > Arthropoda > Arachnida > Araneae > Salticidae > Salticus > Salticus scenicus. The sequence goes on from OZ005649.1 coordinate 234,360,466, forward strand.
CCAGCCGAGATGGCCGTGCCAGGGTTGTGGAAGTGAAAATGCATTCTGGGACATTGATTAGACCACTTCAAAAACTCTATCCCTTAGAGATATCAGATGCTGAGGATCCAGTGATACAAGCAGCAAAAGACACAATAAATTGAAAGTGGTCAAAAACTATAAAAAAAACTTTTCGACAATCACAATTGTTTTAAAATTGCATTGAACTTTAAAATATGTTATTTTTATTTTTCTTTATTTTCATTAGTTTGTAACTTTAATTTTTACTACTTGTAGTTTATAGCTTTAATTTTTCTTAGTATGTAGTTTTATAAGTTTAAATTTTCTTAATTAATTAACTGTTTAATTTTTTAGCTCTCACCTAAAAAATTAAAGGTGGGAGGATGTTAGGTATTGATATACTTTTGCCTCACTAGAGGGCGCCAGAGGTCCCGTTGAGATGAGATTCGAAGAACATTTTTTGTTTACTCGCTCGCGGGACATTAGTTTTGGTTTTAGTTTGAGTTCTGTTCTACAATGGAGAGCAATGTCATGAAATAGTAGTTTGCTCTCGGGGCCTTTGTGGCCTGATTTTATTATTCATGGAGCTACCGTTGAAGAAATAGAAAAAGTAGCCCATAGATTAGTTAGTTTTAGTTTGTCTTTAGTGAAGAGAGCAACACAATAAAATAGAATGCTCTCAGGCCATCTTTGGCCTAATTTATTTTTATGGAACCACCATTGTCATAACGAAATAGAAAACTGGTGGCTCAGTTATTAAAATATTACGAATAGAAAATTGTTTTCGTGAAAATTTCGAATATGTAAATACCTTTTGTAAATAGTGTTTCTTCATGTAAATACTTTATTTAATAAACTGTATATATTTTTCTCATCTTAAAGAAGAAGCTATTATTTCTAGAAAAACAAGTGTCCGTTATTAGTCTTCATTTTTTTACGTCGAAGAATTCTACAGGTAAGAAGAATATTATTATATCAGTTTGAAGATTATTACTGTGAAATATAAAATGGTTTGAAAATATTAAATTATTTTGATTAAATGAAATAACCTGCAATCTTTATATTACAAAGAATCGAGAAGATTCGCTTGAAGCCATTCAGAAGAATGGCGTTTTATAACGCAAGAGTTTTATTTATTTATTTATTTATTTTGTACAAGGTGGTTACAATTAAACGTTTCCTATGAACAGCAACCTGAATTTAAGGCGCGTAAATTGATTCTTATTTAAAAACACTAAATGGATAGATTTTTTTTAAAGATAAATTGACAACTAGAATCTATATGTTAACATTAAATTTTTTTATTCTGTAAGCTAACTCTTTGCTTGTTTAAAGCATTTGCTGTTTTAAAATGGAAAGGAGTTCTATTAAAGGTTATTGTTGGGGGACTACCTTAAAGCAGAAGGTGGGTGGGTGTAATGTTTAAAAATCGTATAAAAATATATTCTTTTATGTAAACACTTCTGAAATTATTGGCGAGTCATTTATGCGAACATTGGTTTAAACTTATGAGAAAAATGAACAAAAATGGCTAAACTGATACTGCATTTTCAAACTTAAACGCTTATATTATTATTTTTTTTCTAATATCCGCAAATTTTCGTAAAACGTTTATTCCCTTATTAATTTTAAATTTTGTGGAATTAATTCTGCAAGAGATAATTACAAAAAAAAATGTTTATTTAGTTAAACTTATTAATAAATTACGTAATATTTCTAAAATTTAAACCATATTTGCGTTTTGCATTCATAGGTGACAAGTGGTTTTAGCGGGAGACTTCGTACCGGAAAAATTTTATAGCGGTTTTCAGTACAATTAATCGTTGAAAATTTAAGTAACATTTTCCATTTTAAAATGCTGGTGTCAAGTCTGATTTAAAAGTTTAAAAACTTGGCAGCTCTGTACATTGAAAGAATGTGAATAATTAAACATACCTAAATACTCAGCCCGTTTTATGTTATGAATACTTTGTACAATCTTTTCCAGACAATAAGCAATCCTATATGTTTATTTGTGGTAAAATATTTTATGGATAGTGGCATATAATAAACAATGAAATAAATGTGCTTCCCCTATTTAAAAAAAAAAAAAAAAAAAAAAAAAAAAAAAAAAACTAGTTAATGTATAAAATTATTTAAGTCTTTATTCAACTCACTAATAATGCACTAGAATATCTACCAATTTTCTTATCTGCACTTTGAGTTTAGATTAAGATCCGCCTCTTTACCATATATGTTGCATTTTTATCAAAAATTGCATTTAAAGCTTTTTAGTTGTTTGACACTTTAATTACTTGAGTTTATTTAGAGTATAGTTCTTATCTAAAATTTGCTAGTGAATCTCTTAGTTGTTTTACCTGAAGTTTGTTTTTTTAAGGGTTGCGTTTACTTGAAATACCCTGTACAGTAAAGTAGAATAAAACAATAGCCTTATATACATGTGTGTTACCGTTAAAGCTCGAAATCCGTTAATGTGCAGATTACCTAACTAATCTACAGATTAACTAAAATGACCCGTTAAAGTGCGGAATCGAGAATTTTCCGCATTTTAACTAGGTAATCTGCACATTACCGGCTTATGTACAGTTAAATTTCAAATGTTAGTTTCGATCCTTAGTTTTTTTACATTCACTATGACGTCAAACAGTCATGCGATACAGAAACGCGAATGCCCTTCAAACATAAACTAAAACTTTTAACCCGTTCACCCCTTCCGCTCCGCTATGATAAACAACGCGGATGAAGTGAATGCAGGATTAGGTTTCTTATTATGACACAACACAAAATTTAAAGTAACAAGTAAGTTATAATTGTTTTAATTTTGATTTTATTTCTTCTCGTTTTTAATTCTGTCAATATAAGATTGATAAGGGCATGCATTTCATTAATGAAATCTAATCTTAATTAAAAGCTCTCTAAAGTGAAATTCCATTTTGAATTATGAATATTAACTGTACAACACAGAACTTATTTCCTCCGGAAATAAAACTATTAAACCATAACCTTTTAAAACTAATTTATTTTAAAATTGATTTAAATTACTATAGCTTACAGAAAAAAAAAATATTAATTTTTAACTCTGAAAAATAGTATGGCATTATTTAATAAATACTTAATATGAAATTTTTGTGCATTTTTTAGCATTTCTCATTACATTTTTTTTTTTTTTTTTTTTTTTTTGTTTGATTGTTTCTTTCAATTTTAAGTTTCCTTTATACATTTTATACAACATGATTATATTATTATTATTATTATTATTATTAACTATTGTTCGCTTTTTCAGATAATTTCGTTGTAGTTTATCACGTAAAGTGTGTTAATATATGTATATATATGTATATATATATATAGATAGATAGATAGATATAATAAAGATGATCTATTAAGCATAGTAGAAGCCAAGCAACAGATACAAGATCATTGACCAATGACCAATAAGATTTATATATATATATATATATATATATATATATATATATTGTAAATTTAATATATTTGCTAAACTTGTACAGATATATATACGCTGCAAATTATAGTTTAATAAAACATTGGAAAACTGTCATTTTAATTTACATACGTTCTAAAAAATATTAAAGCAGATTTAATTATTTGATGTACTTCTTAAATAATGCTTCTAATTTGTCTAATTTAATATTTCTCTAGCGAATTAAAAATTGTTGCATAATAATTAAAAAAAAAAAAGTTGCACTTCGGGAGTGCCGACAGAAGCGAAAACGTGAACAATTACGTGTGTATTTCTTTAATCGTCAGGAAATATTTTATTGTGTAGGAAATACTTTTAAATGAAGTGTTTTTTTTTTTTTTATTCATTAATATAAACTACTGCTACAAAAATTATATTACAATTTTATTTAATGCGCTGTAACTGCAATAGAGACAGTGCCCAGAGGTGAGAGAAGTCGTGTAGAGCCGCACCAGATTTTAAAACAATACAGTATATAATTATTAACACTTCACATTAGTAAGTTTATTGTATGATACATTATTTGTATCATACAAGGATGGAAAGCGTTTGCTGACGATGACGCGAATTCAATGATTTTTGTTCAACCAAAAGTTTTCACTTCAAATGGAAAGCGTTAGCTGACGATGACGGGAGTTCATTGATTTTTGTTCACCCAAAAGTGCTCAACGCGCCTAAAAAAGTTTTCACTTCGAGAAAAAAAAAAAAAAAAATAGAAATAGCAAGATAAGTTGTTAATAAAATATTTTTTTTTTTTTTTCTATTTTTTTTAATAGTTAAATATTTTTATTTTGAAAAGAAATCGTTACTGTATTACAATTCAAACATTCATTTATAAAATATAATTTATTGAAAGCTATTAAAGCTATTATATTTCATATTAAAAATGCGTGACATCTTCAAACTTTTATTGACAGAATAAAAAAGATGAATTAAATAAAAAAATTAAAACAAGCATAACTTTAAAAGACATAAAATTAAAACACATACAGGTTAAAATAAGTAAAGAAAAAAAGAAATGAAAACTAATTTTTTTTTTTTTTTTTTTTTTTCACATGAAAAAAACAAATACAACACAGCGTGCTCTAAAATTACATCACCGGAGATCTTATTTTTACTTTGACGGGTGCCTAGTAGGTAATGTGCAGATTATCTAGATAATTTGAGAAATGAAGCAAATTTCCTCACTTTAACGAATCACCCTAGTTAATGTGCAGATTACCAAGCTAATCTGCAGATTAACTGATTTCTGCACTTTAGCGGTAATACATATATATATATATATATTCATTTACACGAAGAAGTTTTAAATTGTTACCATTTTTATTTTTTTTATGAACAGATAAATTCCAAGTTCTGAAATAGCTATTTCTCAAGTATCCACATAGTCCTGTTATTATCCTCAGCAGATCGTTTAATCAGTTTCTCCAAAGCATGTCATTTTTAGCCTTTAAAAAAAAAAAAAAAAAAAAAAAAAAAAAAAAAAAAAAAACGCTTTTCGGAGATAATTTGAAGCTGAATTATGTTTGAAAACGTGTTTTCGCCCCCACCCGCTCTTAAAAATTTGATTAATTTAATTTTGAAAAATCTCTTCATACTACGTGTTGGATATGTATAAGCGAACCACAAATGAAAATATGCATCTCTAAGATAATTTTGAGCAGATTTAAACTTGAAAACGTCCCCCCCCCTCCTCTCGGTGTAGAATGTATTTTTACAAAATTTCATTGTAGTGTGAGTATTGGGTACGCATCACACATCGACACATTCAAAAATCGCTTTACCGATATAATTTGGGGCAAATATACACTTGAAAACGTGTTTGTACCCAAATATTAGAGAGGGGAAGGACAAATATCGAAAAATCCCTTTATATTTCGTATTCAGAACGCATAACTAGCCTACACACATGAAAAAAAAAAAAAAAAAAAAAAACTTACTGAGGTGATTTAGAGCAAAATTGCACTTGGAAACACATTTTTTGCCCCCGGTTCCCGAGGGTAGTAAGAGGGAGGGGTCGTAAAATTACGTTACAATAGGCATCAGATACATATATAAAATTTACTCGCAAAATTTCGTAACGGCAGATCCCATAGATTTCACAAGACAAATTTAGCGCAAAAAGGGGGGTCTCGAATTTACCTCCTCGTAACGCCCCTTCCCTCAAAAAAAAAAAAAAAAAAAAATCGGAAATTAAAGGGTTTTTTAAAATATTCTAAAGAAGACATATGGCTGTTTTCAATATCTTTGAACCATTTTTAATAGAGATCTACTAAAAATTGAGTTTCTGAGGTCTTGAAACAAACATGTTTACAATCAAAAGCGCTGCATTGTTAAAAATAATTTTTAATGTGTTAGTAAAAAGTATGATAAATTATCTGAAACCAGTATTGTTCTAATTCGATAGTAAGTTCCTCCATTTCGGCACTACTTACTATTGAAATGGTTCAATTTAGAATGAAAATTCCAAAAATTTTGTTTTTAACTTAAATGGCTCAGTATTTAATTTTGAAACTCTTAACTTACTTTTTGAAAGTGTGCAAATAAAACGTATAAATAATTTTTTAAACTCCTTATAATTGAATAACTAACTGTATGCCAGTTAAGAATAAAATATTTGTATGTCTCAAAAAATTAATAATAATAAAATTTAAAATGAACTATGAATAAAATAAATAATATAAGAAAAAAATAGAAAGGAAAAAAAGAGGGTGAAATATTTATAATCAATCTATCTAAAGTATTGTCTCCATGTACTTTTGGTTACAACGAGAAAAAACTGGGTTTTTACTTTTTATCATATTTTGAATTTATTTTCTTCAGAAATTCTGTTTTGATAATATTAAGTAAAATATAAAAATCCTAAATATATTTACTAATGACATATGTGGATCCCTATGAACTGTGTCGTTCCATGGGTCATAAAAATGTCATTTTCATGTTCTGTATCGAAATTTAAAATAGAATTTAAAAGTATTTTATAGAACACTTCAAGGCGAAATTCACTTTATTGGAATCAATCTGGAATGCTACCTCTTAAAAAAAAAAAAAAAAACTACATTTCTTGGAAATAAAACAGAAGCTGGCATTCAAAGAAACGAAACAGGAAACACCAGTTCGTTTATTTAGTAAGTAAAGAAATTCTTTTCCCTTAAAATACTTTTGAGATTTTTTTTATTTTAAAATTCGTAGAAATAGACAAGTTTAAATATTTCATTTTAAGTAATAATGTTCTAGTATGATTTGAAATGATTTTAAAAATATTATTACTGAACAGATTTAAAAATAATAAAAGTTTTTGAATCTGTAACAAAACCTATTGAGTTTCTCTTTACTGTACCTAAAGTATTTCTTTAAAATAAACTATCAAAAGTGAGCTTTTGATATAATTATACATTTTTAGAGAACCTAATTCTAAAATAAACATTTTTAAAGTTTAGACTGTGTGCTTCTACTTGTCCCTGCGTAAATGTTTATGGACACGTTATCTACATAATAAAAAAGCAGATGAGAAGGTAGTTTGGAACGTGTGTTTTACATCTATGATGTATGGATAATGAAAATGTATTACTGAGATCGATATATAATTCTTATATAAATCCACACAAAATTCAATAAGTTATGTTTAACGTGATAATATTTTTTACGCATTGTGTAATTCGCGACAGTATGGAACGCATCCCCTAAGGAAGGTCCGAAGACATATCATCACAATTGTGATCCTCCACAGAGGGAATGACTTACCCGATCGGTGACTCCCAGAAGAATAATTCGGACCATTAGTGTATACGACGTTCTTTCACCGGCTCGAGTATCGAACGGCAACCTTCCAATTACTCATGAAATGATAATTTTGCTTTTATTGTCAAGGAAGTATGACACTTCAACAGTGTTAAATATCCTACAATTACTTAATCAAAGAACATTAACCGATTTTAGTACAGATGACAACCTTTTCTAAGCGCTCTGTGTCGTGTAGGGTAATTCCCGGCGGCACCTCAATTTTAGATATTTTGACTATTAGTTATCAAAGACCTTATATCTGAACTTTCTTCATCACTAATCCGTTATTCTCCCAAGTTCATCATCACGCCCATTGTCCGATTGATTAATTCCCGCGACTTTCCAAGAACTTATGTATTCTCATTTTTTCCTAAAAAGAGAAAAACAAAATATTTTAACTACGTAACGTACCAACGCCTCTTGTCGGTCTGAACTTTCTTCTTGCGTTCTATGTATAAACAACTTTTTTTTTTTCAATAAACGTTCGACGGGGCTGGAACTGCTCCATGTCCCTCCATGTGCGGGGGATTTAGCGGAGAGATCGCTTCAGAAACGCTCATAACTGCTCCGAGAGCGGTGAGCGTTTTTCCTCTCCATATTATATCTTCCAATTACGAACTCAGCAATCTACCGTCCAGGGTGCCACGGCACCTACAATTAAGGACAGAGTTTCCCGTTAGCGTATTTTATTTTTTAGACAGAAGTTATTAAATGAAATTAATATATACTACCCATATAAAAAAAAATGTGATACATAGCATTACTTACATATATTCTTATTCCGTGTATCGCCTCCCACTAAGAATTCTCATATATGAGGAATATGGTTGAAAATGTCTCGAAATGGACTTCTGTTTTGTGTATATATACATATTAGGACTATAAAAATTACATTGACATCGTATTGTAAATGTGTACACATATATCTAGCTATGTGAATAAAAGTTAAAACGAGATTTTATTAGGACGCATTTTAATATTTTTATTTTATTTTTTCTCTTTAGGCAGAAAACCATTTGCATCAAACTGATACTTAGATATTTAGTCTCTTTGAGATTGCTTAAAAACATGCATGAAAACGTATTCCTGTAATATTTCTAAATACATTTATGAAGATGTTTTCTTGCACTACTTGATAAAATCCGCAAATCAACTCCAGGTCCAATAGATAATTAAGCCTTGAAGAAAATACAACCATTTTGTAATATAGTACTTTATTTGAAGCTTGACCTCTCAGTAAGGGAATGTAGTGTATTTCACAATATATTTATAAATGCTACATTATATATAGTCTTCAAGACATTCAGAGGGTATAACAGGTACCTTTAGGTTCAGAATGAGGGTTTCGAAATAACGTTTCATTTGCGCGGTTGTTTAGGAGCGAAAAGTGTTCGCTTAATGACAGTCTCAAACAGACTGTCCGAAATACGCCAAGAGTTAGAAGAATATCGCCAATTTCATTGAAAAACACATTATTTTGTCTCTCGAATAAAACAGTATAAAAATATTTTGAATTTAGAAAGTCCGTTGTAAAATTTACGCCAGTCACTTATGCGAAATTTGTGCCACAAAATCGTCTGCCACGGTGCGGCTGAAAGACTATGAATTTTTACGACAACCTACCATTTAGAAATATAAATCACCCTTTAATGATGTTACAACAGACAATTATTGCTCAATTTAGCTGTAATAAAATAAACTTGCACAATTTAAAAAGAATGAATTGTAATTTATGGATAAACAATGGTCAAGCAATGAGAATATATATATATATTATAAAACGATTTAGCTTTGCAAAATAGGAATATTAAAAGAACATTTTATTTAATAAAAAATACATTTAGATTACCAGGAACACATTATTAATTTTTAAAAACACGTTCTTATTCTCAACAGATTTATTTAATAGGTTAACAGATAAAATATTATTAAAATTAAGATATTTATTTATAGAGAGACAAATGTGATTCAATCTAAGAGATAATTAAGGATTTCGTTATATATTTTATAGAAATTTTATTTATTGAAAATGTAATATTTAATCATTAAATTTATTTGAAAATGTAAATAAAACCAATATATGTGAAGAGACTCCTTCACAATATTCCATGTATGTTAGATTGTTTGCGTCATTTCTAAGCTAGAAACTGCGTTTTTGTCGGCACATTTTTATTCAGTATGAAGAGTATTGGCCAGTTTATTATTAATATATTTTTTTTTTTTAACTTTTTTTTTTTTTTTTTTTTTTTTTTTGATAAAGCGAAAATGAATAAAAAACGTACACTTTTTTAAAAATTTTATTTATAAGGGTTTATTTATTTATTTTATATATTTATTATTATTATTTTGAAAAATTTAATTAATATATAGTATAAAAGAATAATTTCTGTATTCCTGTTAAATAATTTTCACAATGAAGTTTGCTTGAATTTTATATAAAACATACCTGAAATAAACAAAAGTAAAAAAAAAAAAAAAAAAAAAAAAAAAAAAAATCAAACCTCACAAGGTATGTATGAATCATTAAAATTAATATTGAAACAAGTGCAAGATTAAATTAAAGAGCGTGGTCGAAAACTTGGGGTAAAGCGAAAATTTTTTGCAACAGCTCACCCATTTGCCAAAATAAAGCTCGAGAAAATTTAGTCCATTTTACCAAAATCAACGAAATTACGTTATTTGTTATATCTAAAACGTTACTATGTTATATGTTGTTTGAATATACGTTATTTGTTATATCTAAAAATAAGTTTATATAATTATAAATATTATTTATCATTGTCTTATATCTCAATCATTTATGTGTAACATCTGTTTCTAACTTTTTGTATTGATTTTAGCTACGTTTGTACATTCATCATTTTTTTTTTGTCCGAGGAGTAAGCTTGGAATCTCTGAACTACCCATTAAAATAGTTTTTGGCGTGTATTACTTTTTTATAGGTGTACAATTTTTCTTCAATGGATTTACATACTTGTTATTCAGTCAGACTTTTATTTTTCTGCTAAATCTAATGACTCTAAATAAACTATATAGGAATTTTAAACAAAACACACCTTATTTTTTTTTTTTAATCTTATATATTTTAGTTTCATTTGACTTTATAGTATGAAATCCTAAAAGTTAGTATAAAAATTATTTTAAAGACAAAAAAAAAAAATCATTAAAAAAAAAAAAAAAAAAAAAAAAAAAAAAAAAAAAAAAAAACTTCAACCTTGTTGCTGAGTTTTTTTTTTTTTTTTTTTCCAAATCGATCTTCTTTTCTAATGTAACCAAATGAGTAAAAAAAAGACCCAATTTCTTATTTAATATAACTAACCATACTTTCATTTTCTGTTCTTGAACTAAGTTAATGTACGGGTTCTTTTTCTTTTTTTTCTTTTTTTCGACATGGATGTTTCTCTGGATGATTATTTTGGGTCATATTGGACCCGGATAAAGCATCAGCGTTAGATTTTAAAAAATAATATTTTAAAATATGTATACTAATTAAAAACTATTAGATAATTTAAAAAAAAAGTTGGAAGTAAAAAATTAAAATAACTTTTCACAGAATTCCATAGCAATCACACATTATTTATTTATTTATTTATTTATTTATTTATTTATTTATTTTTTCAAATCAAAGTTATTTTTACTATGATTATTTTCATTTATAACTAGCAGGCAATACGATTTTACAGATGGATACATCTCAACATCGGTTAAACATTTTCATTTCGGTACCACATATCAGCAAGGCCTTATTAAGTTTTGATACTGTATTATCATTTGTTTTCATTTTTCATTGAGTATAATAAATAAATAAATAAAAGATTTCGACTTCAAATAAATAAGTCAATCAAATGAGTAATAAAAAGACAGTTTACAACAGTTAAAAAAAGTGATTCTGCTTTTAAGGAAATTATTTAAATAATAAAAATATAATACTAATAACCCATACAGCACAGAAAGTTTCAATGATGTTGAGAAAGCTTACAATCTTTCACTATCGTAACACATTTATCTATGCTTTTGGAAACTTTTCTAAAACTTTCGCCTTTTTTGATTTTCTTTCTTTTAAGTGATTAAAACATTTCTATTATGTGTCTGATTCTTTGTTACGATCGCAGACATTTATATGTTTTTGAAACTAATCGGAAAGGAAACTGAACTTCCCTAAATATTTATAATATTTTGATGTTATATGATTATACGTTTCTAGAACATTTTGTACTGTTAAGGAATATTTCGCTTACAAATTAATAAATTAGATAAAAAATTAAATTAAAAAATCCATTAAAATCCGTTGCTAAGATACGCAGACGATAGAAATAAAAGAATAAAATTTAGAAAATGAAACAGAAATGTCAATGTATAAAATTGAAAAATAAAAATAATAATAAAATAAAAATGAAAAGAAGAAAAAAACTAAAAATTTCAAATTCGAAAATCGGAACGATCTTGATTAGGTGCACATCTGCAAGGTCCAAGGTACGTCTCTTCTAAGTTTTGTAGATCTGCGATCAGTAGTCTGAGCACCAGAGCGCAGACAAAAACACAGATACACACACAATCAGTTCTTTTTATTTATATATACTGGTGTACAAAATTAAGAGATGGAACACCATTTTACTAATTAACTGTTCACCCTCTTAATTTTGTCCTATGTTCCCATCAAAAATTATACCTCTGGGGGCCACCGAAGCGGGAGAACCATCCCTTCCATGGAGGATCAAAATTTTGATGGCATGATTCCGGACCACCTCTAGTGGTGTGTCCCAGACCGCCGCCAATTGCCCATCTGCGCAGCAATAGTGCGACGTAAATCCCAACCATTCAGCCATCCTTAATTTTGTCCACCAGTATTGATAAATTTTAACCATAAAGTATTATGAATTCCAAAATGTTATAAGGTAAATTTCATTGAGTGAAGGTGTGGAGATTTGTTTGATATAAACTATTAATTTTCAAACATCATTAAAAAGTTAAAATACATATGAACCCGAAGAAAAAAAGAAAAAAAAAGAAAAAGACTTTCCCTATTAAATATGTTCTGCTTTATAAAATAATCTATGTACTTTATTTTTTGATGCATCACATATTTCTATTTCATTTTGAATTTTCTTTGGGGAAAAATGCCTTACATAAAATTTAAATACCAAAAAGAATATTAGCACTTTGACGAAAAAGAGATTTAATTTCTTTATCGAGAGTGGTTTCTTTATAGAAGAGTAAATACGACTTTTCCACGAAATTAGAGAAAAATTTTCAAAAGCATATGCATTTTTAGGCATATTTTCTTCTTCGACATATTTCAAAAGACGAATAAATTGCTTCCTGGGAATATTTAAGCGAATTGAAATGCAGATATTATTCATTTCCTTTCCTTCTTCTTCTTATTATTATTTTTTTCCCTTATAAATTCATTGTTTTTTCTGCTAAATATCTTTTATTATATAAAAGATTTAAAATTGATTCGAATGTTTGAGATATGATTTAAATTAACAGTTTTTCTTTTAAATTTAAATTAAAAGTTTCATTTGAATAGAAAACATACATACTTATTTGTTGTCATTTAAAAAAAAAAAAAAAAAAAAAAAAAAAAAAAAACATGATTACATTTAAAATTCCATGTTATATATTTATTTTCATTTATTTTTTCAAAAAAAAAAAAAAAAAAAAAAAAAAACATTATATACAACGATATTACTTTAATCACATATATATAGTTAAAATGAATATTTCAACATTACGTTATGAAAATCTTTATATATATATGTATGTTTATATATATATATATATATATGTGTGTGTGTGTGTGTGTGTGTGTGATTTTATTAAAAAATAAAAAACAGTACATAAACCAGCGACCTCTGTGAGAAATAACAGCACATATCTTCCTAGGCATTGAATCGAACAGCGATTGGATGACATGCACGGGTAGAGCACTTCATGAAGTTTTAACACGATGCCACAATTCATTGATCGGAGTTACTGGTGAGTGGTGAGGGGGCAGTCGCTTTTCAACGATTAAACAGTCATTTTCATTGGTGCGAGATCAGAAGAACGCGCTTACCAGAGCAACAGTCGATAACATTCTGTATCAAAGAAGGTCCGAACAATACAAACAAATTGTGGTCGTGCATTATCTTGCTTAAATGTTGCGCTTCGTAGGCCTTGACTATAGGGCAAAGCGATGGGCCTTAACTCGTCAGAAATGTAATGGCTGGTATTTAGAGTGGCGGGAATGAAACAAGAGTTGACCGGAACGTGTATCCAATGGTACCACATACCATCAATCCAGGTGATGACTCAGTATTCGGCTACCAAAATTCTGATTACCCTCAAAACTGCATCATTGATATGGGTGCCATTAATGTCTGATCAACGATGAACCTGGACGCTGGAATGGCGTGAAATCACCTTTCAGACAAATAACAATCCTGTTTACAGCAACAAGATTGCCTTATCCATATTTAACGGCATTATGAATAATGCACATTGCCAGCTGGGATTCGACATCATTATGCTCTCCATCATTCAAAATAATGGTACGGCTTCCCATTGGGTACATGTCTCGATTACTTCTTGTTCGTATTCTAGGCACTCTGAACAGCGGCCATTAAATTTCTGATGGGTTAAGGCCCGCTCCTTTGTCCTGTATTCGAGGACTCCGAAGCGCAAACATTAAGCAAGATAATGCACGACCGCAAGTTGTTTGTATTGTTCGGACCTTCTTTGATACAGAATGCTACCGAATGTTGCTCTGGCAAACGCGTTCTCCTGAACTCGCACCAATGAAAATGACTGTTTAATCGTTGAAAAGCGACTGCCCCCCACCACTCACCACTAACTTTGATCGATGAGTTGTGGCATCGTGTTAAAATATCATGAAGTGCTCCATCCGTATATGTCATTCAATCGCTCTTCGATTCAATGCCTAGGCAAATAAGTGCTATTATTGCTCACAGAAGTCACTGCTTTATGTACTGTTTTCTCAGTACATATAACTCGAAATTTCCTGAAATTTTAATCAATTGTTCTTCTTGCTATAATGTATGTGTCCAACAAATTTCATTCCGTAATTATCATTCCTTCTTGGTGTAGCAATTTTAATGGCCAGTAGTGTACCTTTTTCTTTGGTCAAGTTTTTGAAATTTTATTCTGATACATTCAGACATTTTTGAGACTCTCTCAATCTAAAAATAAAGATTCTGCCCTTCGTCCGTAAATGTGTGTAAGTGTCTAGACGTACCTCTGTGTATGTGGTTGTGGATCATCATTATACACTTTGTGGATCATACTGTTGCTTAATTAATAGAGAAATATCCAGTTTTGGCAGTCTAAACCATTATCATATAAGGAGGATGCTACTTGGATTTTTTATTTTTATTTTTCTGTAATTCGATAAAAAGTTTATTTATAGGAATATATAAGTGAAATTATTTTCACGACGTCCATAATAGAAATTTTTCTTTGACACGTTTTAACAATTTTATCTTTTATTAAACAAAATATAATTACCAGATATTTTTATATGCATATTTTATTTCACTTCGAGTATGCTAAGGAAACTTGCATTTATTCATTTAAAGAACTACAGAATGCATGTGCGCACACACACACACACACATATATATAAAGTAAACGCACCAGTAGTTGACACTTTAAGGGCATTTTCCGGCTATTTTGCGTATAATTTCCTAAATTTTAGAGTTTCAAAAAATAATTAATATTTCACACCTTTACTAACTCTTTCTTAACCCGACCGTAATATGAAAATTGCTAATTGTAGTGGCCAGGACAGCCCGTAGTGGTCACACTAAAAACCCAGTAGTGGAACCTTTTTTGTTCCAGTAGTGGACCGCTTTGAATTTTTGTTTTAAAATTAAGGTGACCAAACATTTCTATGTCTTGGGGACAGACCTGTCTTAGCAGTTTGTCCTCACATACATGAATCCCCGTTGGGGCCTACATTTAGGGCTGAAATTTGAGTGAATTTTATTTCGCACTAATGCTACACTATTGGTTACACTGCGCTAAAAAAAAATCAAGCTCTGATACCATTTTTGCTGATTCTTATGTAAAATGATCTCCTGAATCCAAATATGACTTCCATTTTACTCAGTCACCCACCGTTTTCTAGAAATACCACCCCCTCCCTCAATTTTTATCAATGTTAAGTAATTTTATGAACATGAATTTTATTTGGAGAATGAAAAAGAATTAATTTAACACCTAAAAACAAAAAATATATATAGTGTTTATTTAATAACGTTAATAATAGATTTAAAAATATAGGAAATTTAATAGATAATTTCAGTGGCAAATATCCCCTAAATCATGTGGCAAATATCCTTGCCACAAATGTTCATGTTTTAGAATTTTCCAACACTGTAGCCCCTCAGAAGATATTTAACAGTTAAAATAATCCTCCTCTCCCCCTAAAAATCAAATTTATAGCCACAAAATTACCGAAAGGTGAAAAAAAGGTGCCGTCTCTAAAAAACGGTCGGTGATTGGGAAAAATGGCCGTCATATTCGGAATCAGGAGGTCATTTTACAAAAGACTTTACCAAAATGGTGTTGGGGCAATTTGCATGCCGAGCAGTGTTATTGGAGACAGTAGGGGTACACTGAGAAAAAAATATGCCGCCTTCCACTAGAATAAATAGGTGGCCATTTTCTAAATACTTTAACTAGAAATATAGATTTCCAAGCTATGCGCTTAAGGCACGCCAGTAAACTGAATAGACGAAATTATCGAGAATTTCTAGTGTACACATTTTTAGATGTTGAAAAAATATTCTGAATACTCTAAATATTCTGAATCATTTGTATTGCGAGAAATCCTCGCTTGATTTTCTAGAATTTGGTAACAAACCAAGATTATAGTTGCTGAAACCCGCTTCTTGTAGTCTCATTTATTCGCAGAGGTTTTTAAATAACTTTGCCTGGAGAATATAGGTAAACTCTCTAGAATTCTCATATGGACTTCTAGAACTCGCTTTCCAAGGGGACTAGAATTTATAAGGATGACATGTAACTATTTTTTCTAGAGCCACAATTTAGATTCTAGATGTCAGTTATAGAATTGTTTCTCAGTGTATCACTAATAAGGCTAGTCAGAAGACATTCCATCGCAATTTTCTCTTTGTGGCCGCAGTGTCCTCCATTTTCCCATCAAAGTTAAATCTTGAGGGTTATCAAATGTCTCCTGACTATCCTTGTGGGGTGAGCTACAGACCGTCGTTAACTGCTCATAGTGTAGCATTAGTGCGTCATAAAATTCACTCATGCTCAACCCTCTAAATATTGACCGCAATTATGCTATTTCAATGTCGATGTTTCAATGGGAACCGAACTTAACCAACAAGTCCAATATTACTCACCCCCCCCCCCCTCAAAAAAAAAAATGCGAATAAAAAAAAAGTAAAAGGTTTCAAGATTATCTCATAATTTAAGGGAATTTCTATTTTGTTCAGTTTTTTAAAATCGAGAATACCTGGGATACAATTGCTAAATGCATAGCTTTAGAGTGACGTTTAAAAACACTGAATTCAACTCTGAAATTGCGAGATTATAAAATTGTGTCCACTACTGGATCTGATCTTAAAAGTCCCATGAGCCAGTAGTGGACAGGGCTGTCCACTATTGGTCATGATGACATTTTTGGTACTAGTAGAGGACTCTCATAAAGATACTATGTGTTGGTTGGTTGTTTGGTGTCGTGTCATGGATAGAAAAAAATTTTAAATGGGACCAAAGATCCTATATACAGCATCTGCGATTTGAAGGCAATTTTCTTCATTTAAGTCCGCCCACGGATTGTCACTTATTTGCTGCAATTGCGCCAGAATAGCGGGACAGTTGAAAAGATGTTTAGGGGTTTATTCTATGTCTGGGCAGTTTTTGCAGAGGTAGTAAGTCCTTTTCCCGTCCTTATTGATCTTCATCCCCCCTAAAAAGTCCTGTCCGGAGTCTTGTTAGAGTGCTGGTGAGAGTTCTATTGGTACTGATTGGATTTGGTGTTTGAGATTGAGTTTCCTATCATTGCGTTTTGCCTTAGCAACTGAATTGATATCGCTGAGAGTGACATGAGTAACCCTGCTGGTGTTTAAGTCTTGATTCTTTTGCCAAGGCATCAGCCCTCTCGTTTTCAGTAATCCCAACATGCGCGGGAATCCACTGCATGGTGCACTGTTTCTTTAAATGGAAAATCTTACGATGTGTACGGGGTATATTTATAATTAGCCCTGAAGAACCCCTTTGAATGCTTGAAGAGCAGTTCTGTAGTCACTGAAGATGATAACCCTTTGGCTCTTTCATTTTCTTCAAGAATTATATACTAATCTAGAGCTTTTTGGATGGCAATGAAATCACAATGTAGTTTGAAGCTATTATGCCTCCTCCGATCTTAAATTGCTTCGTGCTTCCACTCTGTGGGAAAGAAAAATTGACACCAGCTCTTCCGTGTCTAGAGTTTCATCTGAGGAATCGTCAGTGAAGGCAAAGACAAAATATTCTCTCGAATACGAGGCAATGGTTTTATCACCTTTTGTTTTTATCGCCGAAGTTACTTCTTTTTTGGAACACGGTTCGAGAAGGTGAGTTATTATTTTGGTGTTTTCCGGAAGCGTCGAAGACAAAATTGGCTCTTGCAGAATTTCATATGTGTTATGTTCTAGTCCAGTTTGCTGCCTGACCATTAGGTCTTAGTGTAAGATGGAGGGTCGTTTGAGTTTTGTATTTTCGTTACACTTCAAAAAGGGTTTTTTGCTAACATATTCCTCCTCACGATTTCTAATAGTGTTGGTAAAGTTGATGACACTACAATTTCTTCTATTCATGGATAGAATAATATGTGTTAATACAAGATATAAAAAACAGCGAAAGAAAATATTCTGCATAGTTATTTTAGTCATCTGAATGCAAAAGGTAGAAGAAATCACTTAAAAATAAGCAGAAAGAGAGCAAATAAAATGTCATTTCCTTATTCAAAGTGAAATCACAAAAAGTGCAAATATTTTTAGTTAAACTAGCATTATTTTAAAGCTAATGGCCTATAGTAGAGGACTATAACTTCCTTCCTGAACATTCCTCTAATCTTCAGAAATATTAGGTAGCTTATTTTTCGAGTTTAAAATGAAAAGTGTCCACTACTGGTGCAGGTTCCACTACTGTTGCGTTTATTTTATATATACTAGCTGTACCTTGCCACGCATTGCTGTGGTACATTGTGGTTGCATGGATGAGAAATGAGGAAAAAATAAAGCCTACGTTTCATAGAAGTATAAATTTGTAATACTTCCAATTTTTTTTTTTTGTTATTCCATTGTCTGCGTAGATATAAAGGCTATCTAGTTTCCCGAAACAGGAACACGCAATATACAGTTGTCCATGTGAGAAGCAATCCGCATCTAAATCTAAACCACACTTTTCTAATGATTGACATTGAGATTTACTGATTGCGATTTCAAGTTCACTTACATGAATTTTACATACACGTAGCTAAAGTATTTCACGGGGGGGGGGGGGGAGAAAGTGGAGAATAAAGGTCTGGTTACGATGTCATATGAAATCACTGTACCAGCATTTTGACGGGAAGAAAGAAAAAAAAAAAAAACAATATTTTACTCTGTTTCTTGCCTATCATGTGACTGTTGATTGTACACAAAAACGAATGAATACCTGAAGAATATTTTCTCTCGAATAAGAATTCCATTGTAAATGATCCTAAAAACTGTATCAGAAAAGATATTTTAAAATTCGTCTGACACTTTTACGATGAAATTAATTCTCTTAATACAAGTTTATAAAAAAAATTTCCTTATTATCTCAAACTAAGGAAATGGTAAATTTCGAATAGTATTCGGAAATTTCAAAGCAGAACGGAGAAAAACGATACAGTTATTGCTAGTGTTACACACGCAGACACTTTTTTTTTTTTTTGTAATTTTCAAATTTCTAACAGCTCAAAAAGGATAAAAAATGTCAAAAAACCGAGGTCGAAAAATTTCATGAATATCTATGTTTCACATACTTATAGTTTGATGGGGTACTAAAAATATTAATATATAATTTAATATATTAATATTAAAATATAATGAACATTATTCAAATTTCATGTTCATTTGTATAAAAAAAATAATAATAATAAAAATAAAAAAGTTATTCTTCTATGAAAGAAGATCTGAGGAAGAGAAAGTTAAAAATTAAATCACAAAATAATTATAAAAATAATAATAATAAAATAATATTTTTTATGTTAACATTACATACATATTATATGCATTATAATCTTAGCATTATGCATACAACACCATTTCTGATTTTGTTTTCTTCATTAAAAAAATGAAAATTTTTTCGTTTTCCAAAAGTTTGCCTATGGGAAAAAACGAATATTTAGAGATAACTAGGTTAATTTTTAGACAAAAAGTAAACTTTCGTTATAAATGGGTTTCTTTGGATATAGTTCAAATATTATATTTTTATATTCTTTAATATTATATGAATCATCTTATCAGAATACTCAAGTAATGTCTTTGTAAATAAAGAAAAAATAAAAATAAATAAAAACATGTCTAAGAATTACCCCGGCAATTGGGGTAATTCTTAGAAATGCTTGGGGTAATTATTAGACACTGGATTTCTATGTTTTATGAATAGAAAATAAGTTTTTTACAAACAGTATTAGTCAATATTTGGTTATATTGTGTACTTGAAATAAGGTAAAATAATTGGCAATTTAATGCACACACACACACAAATAAAAGTTACAAGTTTGATTTCGCACTTTATAACAATTTTAAAAAATCAGGGAAAACATGTCAATAACTAAAATCATAGTTTAATTATTAAATCTGGATGTACTAGATACGAGGTATATTATGGCGATAAATCAGAAGAATTAAAAAGTAAATTACCTCAAAAAACAGACTTTATTAACATGAAGTTGTTATCCATTTCAATTAGAACAACACAAATAACTTCAATTAATTTTTCTTAGTTCATTCACAAAAACATCCTTATGGAACTTCTTAAGGGTTCTATAAACGTCAGCAATCTAATCATTGCTTGGAATTTTAAAGGAATAGACAGAATCTGTCTGAATTGGACCATAAAATAGATTCAGGAACTTTCTCAAAATCTGGTACTGAAGGTCACAAAAATTTTTTGTCCTCATACCATTTCACAAATTTCAATTCCAGATGCTCTTTTCATTTTCTTTAAAGACCTCCGACACTTTCTCAATATAATATGCAGTTTCAAGCACCAAAACATTTATCACGAACAATCTTATTTATTCCATTTGTTAAGTGTAACTTCAGTTGATGTGGATTTTTTGGCAAGACATATTTTTTTAATATTAATAGTAGCATCAGAGTTGCCTATTAAACTAATATCAGAGGCTGCATAGCTGTGAAAACTTTCATCATCTGAAGAATTTCCTAATTCTTCTGGTAAAACCTTTTTGTGTGAAATGTTGTTCTTTTTCTTTAAGAAAACATTTTCCTCTTATGTTTCTTTTATTTATTAATTTTTTTTCCATATAATCATCAGCTGTTATAACAACAACAACATCCATATTTATTATCATCTTAAAATGTTTAGTTGGCAATACCTTACTTTAAGGATAAATATATAACCTAGTTCCACCTTTAGAATCACTTTCAAGTTCTCTCACAAAAAGAAAATAAAGACATCAGGTTATAGTTAACAAGCTAAAATCTATATATCCATTGTAATAATCTAATACTTTTTACTGCAACTTTACGTTTTTGTTCACTTGAGTTTTACTTTATTATGAATTGTAAATATAATAGTTTAATTTATCTAATTTTTTAATAAAGTACTTACAGTTTTATAATATTTATTGAATTCGTTTTAAATTGTGCCAAATGTAATCAATAAATGTATAACCAATAGTAACTGGGCTCTTTAAATATTTCTTTTTTACATTGTATTAAATTTACCTTTGATTAGAATATATAAAAAATAATTTAAACCTATTTTTTTCATTGTCTAAAAATTACCCCAGCATGAAACAATACAACAATGCCTTTTAGAAAGGCCTATACTCATCTCAGTTTATGAATTCTGCAAATTTCTGTTAATAAATTTCAAGGTAATGAATTTCTTCTTTAATATAATTTAAAATCTGCAACTAAACTAAATAAATGTATGCAATAAGCAAATTTGAAAATATTGAAAGCAAAAGTTGAGAGGTAATTTTTAAGAGACTTTTTCTAATGAAATTGAAAACTTGCTAATAGGTGGATTACTGCTAAGGAAATTTTTATACAATGAGAAAACACTTTTAAAAACTTAAATTCAAATACAAAATCAAATAAAAGTTAATAGCTATTAAACACCAAGTGCGTCTAAGAATTACCCAAAAGTTATCGTGTCTAAAAATTACGAAAGTTACCCCTATCAGTTTAAAAAATATTTCGAAAATAAATATATCTCAAAGATAATTTAATGATTAAAAAATTTGTTGTCAAATTTTTTATGTTTATTTTTTTACATGACCCAGAATTAAGAACAAAAGAAGAAAAAAATAAAATAGATTCTTGATTACAAACTCCTTAATTAGGGTTAACGTCTCATTAAAGCAAATTGCTGAACACTTACAGATCAGTGTACTTTATCTCAATACATTTTTAATACTTTCCAACAAGGTTGAAAAGCGTTTATGACTTTGGATTGTCTGTCTGTCTGTCCGCGCTCTAACTCCCGTAAATATTTATGCAATTTCTTGAAACTAATATATGTTATTCCAATTCACTATCGGACGGTCCCTAATGAAAATGGAGCTTATACCCCTACTGGTTTGTGTACAGGGACACCCGAAAGTATTTTAAAGCATTGTGTTCTATGAG
Organism: Salticus scenicus; assembly: GCA_963930645.1. Taxonomy (NCBI): domain Eukaryota; kingdom Metazoa; phylum Arthropoda; class Arachnida; order Araneae; family Salticidae; genus Salticus; species Salticus scenicus. The sequence continues at coordinate 234,382,600 of OZ005649.1, forward strand.
AGGTATTTCTATAAACCATATTTTCATACCTTTACTGTAGATATATCTTAATGAAATATAAATATGTTATTTACTATCGGATGTTCCTTATTGAAAATGGAGTTTATACCTCTACTAGTTTGTGTTCAGGGACACCTGAAAGTATTTCAAAGCATTGTGTTCTATGAGATTTATTTCTATAAATCATATTTTCATAACCTTACTGTAGACATATCTTAATGAAATTGTAATATGTTATTCAAATTCCCTATTGGATGTGTCCTGTATAAAATGGAGGAAATACCACCAGCGATTTACATACAGGGACACTCAAAATTATTCCAAAGCATTGCGTTCTATGAGAGATATTTCTATAAAGCAAATTTAAATAACTTTAATTTCCACGAAGTTTTAGGAAATTTAAAAGATGTTATTTAAAAGCACAAAAAAATTATTTGCTTAGAATGTAGCATGATTAGCATTAGATTCACAGGGTGACACAAAAATATCCATTTATATTAAGAGATATTAATAAAACATTGCTAGAATTGTACTTTCGTTTACATTAAGCGTTTTTAACACTTTCTAACATTTTAAAGTGTGAAAATGATTTCAGTTTGTGTATCTATCCATCTGTCTGTCTATATGTCTGCCCGCGCTGTAACTCCTGTAAATATTTATGGAATTTCTCGAAACTGATATATTTTATTGAAGTTCACTATCGGATATTTCATATTGAAAATGGAGTGAATATCTCTTCTCGTTTGTGTACAGGGACACCCAAAAGTATTCGAAAGCATTGTGTTCTATGAGTGTTATTTTTATAATTATTTTCCGTATAGAATGTTCCCCATTTAAAATGACATTAATAGGTCCTGTACAACTAGTTTGTTTACAGGGACAATAACAATAATAACACCAACAACAACAATGCCAATGCATTACGTTTTAGGAGAGAATTTTTTGAAAGTTATATTTAAAAGTCTTTATTCTGAGAAAATCATAAAAATTTCAAATGTATTGTTCATATTCTAAAATAATGTTTTGTATGGAATATGATATGATTAACGTTCTCATTTACAGGGCTACACTAAAATATTCAGAGAGATTAAAATCTGTAATTATAATCTAATAGCTGCATTTTCTTTTGCGTTAAGCCTTTTTAACACTTTCCAAAATGCCTAAGAGTAATTTTAAAATCAATTAATCTGTCTGTATATTTTTCAGTCCTTCTGTATGTTGTGTAATAACGTAGGGAATTAATATTAAATGTTATTCGATACAACAATTACGTACAGTTGGAAAATGTTACTAATCAATGCGTACTGCATGATTTTTCTTTCTTATTAAATCATTCTTTTTTTTTTTTGGAGAATTTGCATCTGTCTAGAAAATGTTTCGAAACTAGTAAAAGAAAATGATACATAATTCATACTAGTGGATCTGCAGATCAGGAGCCTCAACGTCCTATTTGCATCAGACATTTTTCAATAGGTCATTTTTATTTATTCCTTATTATATAATAGTATATATTGATTCGGTCGACTTATTACCATAATCAGATACATTCCTGAGGGGGATGCCGCCCCCCTCAACCCCCCGCTGTATCTCTCTTTGTATACCTATTTGTATATCATATAAAGTGATACGGAATTGTAAATAATTGCATTTATTTTTTTATAAATTTTTTCAAAGAGGCTTAGTAAGTCGATAAAATGCTAATTTTGTGCACTTCTAGTCGTTTTAGCGTTAAAATAGCCTAATTTTCCTTTAAAAACGTATTGAAAAGCTCCAATAAGGGAAGAAATGGATTTGGCGCCAAATTTGGCGACTGTTTCCCTTCTTGGCGATTTTTTTTGGTCACCTTGGCGAGAAAATCCTTATTAGGGATATACAAATATGGAAGCTCTAATCTCATTGGCTGATGAGATACGATAATTTTCCAGAACAGTCTGTGTTCGATAGAATAGTATAAAAGGAGCATTTTTTTAGCCAAAGGCGGCCAATCTCAGATCTGTGTCAGTTTCGTCAAATGCTTGCTTTGCTTTGAGCCTCTTTGTATGAGACTTGCTTTATGTGTTATTGCTAAACAGTTTGTACTGTTGTTTTGCTGTTAACGGCTGTTTTTTAAGCTATGTTTACTGGTTGAATTGAAGCTGATACTTGGTTTATAAACCTGTATTTTTCTGGAACTTTCTGTGAATAAATCACTGAATTTTTGCAAGTTTCGCCTTCCATTCTCGGACAAATTACGAACCCCCAAGTACGCAACAAAATGTTTTCTTAATAAACGACGGTCTTGTATTATTTCCCTGAAATTCATAAATATCAAATTTCATACAAAAAAAATTACATAGCATATCGGAAATATTTTGCGTAACCTTTAAACTAATTATCAATTCTATGCCCACAATTTTCAACAGGAAAACATGCTTTTAAAATTCTAATAAAATTTCATTATATTTGATGGGGTGTAACCATGTTAAAATACACTTTTAAGAAATACCGACTATACACCGTAATAGTACGAAATTCCTTTATGTATCCCGGAAAAGTAGCCACAGTCATTATGAACGCCAATAATAAGAATAAACTGAATTAATTATAGCTCAATAATTTTCAAACTATTTTCACATCATTTGGATGATTACAGTACATACTTGGAATTATTTTGCGTGGTCCCATAAATTATTTAGTCTATACATAACCTTTTTTAAGAGTAAACATTATTTTAAGCATCTTTATAATGAATGTTAACTTTATTAAGTTCAATTCAGCATAAACGCATTAAAGTGCGCGCTTAAATAAAAAGTTTGTCCATGGGCTCTAATGTTACAAATTATTTCGTGTGTCTTTGTAAACGAACCATAAGCATTGTATACACCAGTAAAAACTATTCAGCTTATTTTGCGTTTAAAATTAATAATTGTTCCAAATTTAAGATCGTTTGGATGACTACGTGACATTATCAGAACACTTTTGTAAGGTCCTGTACATTAATTAGAAAGCTTAAGAGCACATATTTTTTTCAAACAACATAAGTTTAAGCATCTTACTGACGTACTCTAGTTTCATTTTCTTCATTGGAAAGTAATGATATTAAAATGCGTTTAAACGAAATTCACCCCATACGCCGTAATGTTAAGAATTTTGGCGTGTCCCTGTACACAGTTTATATAAAATATAGCAATAAAAATTATACAGCTACTTATATGCATAGCTGGAACGTGTGCGCCAATTCGCAAGTCAATCGAAGATTTTTGCGGCCGCTATTGCGGTACATACAAATTCTTCCCAAAGGCCGAAAGGATAAGAAAAATTTTGGCGTGTCCCTGTACACGAACGACAAATGGAATACACATCTAACACTATACAGCTAATTCCGTTGGGCTCATGAATATGTGTACCAAATTGCAAGTCAATAGCGTTGTTTTTGGGGCCGCTATCGCGGTACAAACAAATTCTTCCCATAGGCCGTAATGATAAAAAAACTTTGGCGTGTCCCTGTATACGAACTACAAATGGAATACACACCTAAAACTATACAGCTGATTCCGTTGGGCTCATGAACATGTGTACCAAATTACAAGTCAATAGCGTGATTTCTGTGGCCGCTATCGCGATACATACAAATTCCTCCCATAGGCCGTAATGATAAGAAAAAATTTGGCGTGTCCCTGTATACGAACTACAAATGGAATACATACTAAAAACTATACAGCTGATTTGGTAGGGCTCAAGAACATGTGTACCAAATTTGAAGTCTATAGCGCTATTTTTGCGGCCGCTGTCGCGCGACAGACAGACACACAGACACAGCCCAAAACCGTTTTGAGTCTCAACAGAGGGCCTCCACTGACGTTTCGGCAATAAATCATATTTTAGTATGTCAGACATGTATGTCAAAGTAAAATCTTTTTTTTTTTTTTAATCAGGGGTGAAATATTAGACATTTACGCAAATATTAAAATATATTCAGCTTTTCATTTGCTATCATAGTTAAAGGTACTCATTTTCAATGCACTTCGAAATAATAAATAACAGACGTAAGGATAAAAATAAATAAATAAATAAACTGAATATGTCACTGAAAATCTTCAACCATTTTCATATTTCATTTTTATTATATAGTAAGCATAATTTTTTTCCAAAGTATTATCATTTAACACGTTTTCTTTAGTGCAATCGTTTCGCATATACACATTCCTTTAAAAAATTTTACATTAGAAGGTATTTTCTAGTTAATGAGTCATTGGTCCAAATGCAATTATATTCATTTTATACTAATATAGATATTAAATTTTAAATATTTTTTCATATAACAGAACCTTTCTGGAAAATCAAGAAAACAAAGACTATGAATTCCTTTTCTAAACGTTAAGTAAATTGGACTTTTTTATTTATTTATTTTTTAAATATATGTTGTATAAATGTATTTATGAACACAGTGGTGATCAAGATATATATAATGCTTACCATTGTACTAAAAACATAGTTTTGGAAAAAACGAAGATTTTTTTTTTTTTTTTTTTTTTTTTTTAGATTTTTTTTTCGTAGCTTATAGCGGGTGAAACATCCCATAATTTAAATAAACAAAACAATATTAATAATAATAATAATAATAATAACGAATTTACAAAATATCGGACGTTTCACTCTGAATATTGTGCAAGAAGTACTATTTCCTTCCAAATAATGTGTGATTTTATTTGTTCCAGCTAGAAAAAATATTCTGTTTTTAACTAAAAAAGAATACTTATTCCATAAGGATAATATATATATATATATATATATTTAAATATAATAAAAGAATATTTTTGGGAAGAGTTACATACTTCAAATATATTGTTGTGTACTCGGGTTTCATAAGTTGTCTGGGAATGAAAGGCGAATATTACAGAGGCTTAAAAGTTTATTTACAGAAAATTATAGAAGAACACAGGTGTATAAACCAAGTATTTCTTCCGTTGCACCAAAAACCACAGCTTAAATAACAGCTAACAACACCAAATTCACAGCATAAACTGTAACATAGCATTAACTCACAGCAATCAACTGTTATAGAAATAGCCTCAGACCTCTTTATGCAGCAATGAATGCCTTGGTGAAACTGACAACTTAGTGCGATGCAATTCCTTAAATACTCGCGTAGAAAAATGGTGAATGCTCCTGAAACTTCCAACCAGTCAAGTTAGAGCTTAGATATTTGTTACATCGATAGTAAAGATTTTTCTCTCCAAGGTCGTCAAAAAAGTAGTGAAGGAGCGAAAAATTTCCAAATTTAACGCCAAATACATTATCTACCTTAATGGAGCTTTTTAACGAGTTTTTAAAGAAAATTAGTTATTTTAATGCGAAAACAAGCCAGAAATGCAAAAAATCATTATTTTATAACCTGACCAAGCCTCTTTGATTGAAATTACATAAAAATAACTACAATTATTTACCAGTTCGCAACATTTTCATCAATTGATATGATAAAAATTCGTCAAATTACATTTCTTTAACTTTTGTTATAAATCATGATTATGCGTATGTCTTTCCTATATATTAACTTAATCGTGTCAATATGGTAATCAATAAAAATAGCACTTCCGATAAGAATTCAAGTTAGACAGAGAAAAAATGACGTAATATAGCATCTCCCAGTTATCCACAAAGGTGTACATATTTCATTAGATAAAATCTTACCAGAAATTAATTGATATGACATTCTTATCTTTATGTTGAATATATCTTTAAGAAATTACGCATACATATGATTTTTTTCTCAAAATATGAAATAAAAATAACTATTGATTAACTGCCTAAATAGATGTATTTGAAAATACAATAAAGTTTTCATACATACATGAAAGCGATAAAAACATATTATCTAAAGAAATTTAGTTGTATCTAGCCTATAGTGACAATCACCAGGTATTCTTTTATACTATTCTGAATAATCAAATGGTCAAAACACTGTTTAAAACCTAAATCAAATTGTAGTATTACAACACTTATCGGATGATACGTATTCAAACTCAAACAACTTAGTTTCATATATCTTTATATAAAAAGACTTTCTTTCAATTAAAGTTTGATCCATTCATATGCAACAGAAACTGTATTTCAATCTTTCTTTATATAGGCAAAACTACTGCACAAAAGACCCTCCTATTGATTGATATATGCCAAAACTGATTCTATGTAACTTTTTATTGTAATCATCTTATATATTAAGTTATATGTTTCCATTACAGTATAATATTCACGCTAATAGAGGAAACTGAAGAACAGCGACGATCCCATAAGATAATAGGCAGTAACATTATTGGTTCATCGCAGCTTTTCCTAATACCTATCGTATAAACAAAGATTAGTGCGTTTGTACTCTTCTTAGACTGGCGAAATAATAAAATATAAGTATAGAAGGTAATTCTTTCTTTTAAACAAGGAAACTAAAGCATAGAAGCACAATTACCAGCTAATTTGAACACATATTACATATGAAGTTTCATGCAGTTATACACCATAGAAACTACAATAAAACCTTTCAACACATGAGGGGAATGATAAAATAGACATTTTCCTACTCTATGACATATCTGAATAACAAATTATTACCATTTTACCTCACGATTCAACTACATATTTAGTTTTGTGAAATACCATGCAATAATTTCTGAAATATTGAGTATACTAATTTCTGATAACGCACACAGATGATTAATTTAAAAGGCGAAATCATGTTCAGTACATCTAAAACTATGTAAATACTTTGAATACTGAAATTAGAAAATTTTCACAAATCTAACTTTTTTTTTTCCCTCACATATTACTCGTATGTTTGTCGTTTTGTTTTACATTTTTTTAATACAAGCTAAAAAAATAAATTAAATTTTTTTATTACTTGATAAATTTGCTAAAACATTATAAATTTAAAGAATAAGCCTTGTTGTTACTCTTGAGATTGCAAAGAATGATGAAAAAGATGCACCCGAATATATTGTAATTTTTATTAGGATAACTTTACTATTCTTCTTTTATTACTACGTTTTTCTTTACTATTACGTATTCAGTTTAACTGATGAGCTACGTAAAAAGATTCTTCTAAGACATCTCATGTTTCTAATTACTCTTCATATATAAATAATTTTCCCCAGTAGTTTAATCAAAAATACAAAGAATGTTTAGAAAGAAAATGCCTAAATGAAATGAGAATATTTGTTTTGATTCTAAAAAAAAAAAAAAAAAGAGTACATTTTCTATCCAAGAAAGTGATTGATCTGAGTGTTTTTGTTACCTAAACAAATATAAAAAAATTATGTTACATATTTCATTAAAAAACCTTTTTAAATTGTTTAAATTAAATTTGCTCAAATCTAAAGAATCCTTTGTACAATGTGCTATATTATGCAGTTATAATATGTCATTATTTATCACAGTATAAA